>VMRM01000009.1:15617500-16222222 GCA_010277075.1 Poeciliopsis retropinna
AGACCATCTTTTACAAGTCCTTTAGATCTGCTGATTAAGACTGCCTTAAAAGAAAGTCAGGCATTAAGGTGGTGTTTTAAAATATTTTAAACTTCAGTGAAAGTAAGTGTGGAAATCAATACAAGAAATGTATTGATTATTTGTATTCAATTCATTACAGTTTGCTAAATTAAACACATTTAAAGGAACCAGTGGTAATATATGCAGAATAAAGGACAGACCTAAGTATATATCTTTTTGTGTCATTTTCTGGCAGTGTCACGGTGCCACCGATTGACGTGGTAAACCCTTCTGTAGTACTTCAATCTTGTTGTTGGATGCACATTTTTTTCTTGTTTACAAAAATATACAGTTCTCATCTTTGTGTGTGCAGGGCCTAAGTGATCCCAGCTTTACTCATGTTAGCTCAACATGTGACGATGCTGAGAACCTTTCTTTATGGTTCTTGACTCTTGAATCCTAAAGTGGAGATTCTCTTCTTCATCTCAGCCATCTCTCATCCCTGCAGGCACCATTCAGGAACAAGGTCATGTTCCAGCAGGAAAGGCAGAGATACGAGTCTTGGCATGCAATCAGGTAACAGAAGTTGGCATGGAATGGCCTAGGGACAGAACCTTTCAGATGATCTGTAGATAGTGCTGGAGTTAATGATGTGGGTGAGTAATGAGCTACAATTGCTCCACGTTACCTCACACACCACTGAAGTGCTACCTCTGTAATTAAACATGGGATTAGATCAGATGATGAGTCATTTTATGCAGATCAGGGGCGTCAAAATACATTTTGCGAATTAATAATGTTTCCAGTGTTGCTTTAGCAGTGGATGTTGCTATAAAGTCTTAATAAGGTTTTTGGGATTAAATTATTCATGACATGATATGTGGTTGTTTCCAAGGACTTGTTTTTGGAGGGACTAACTGACTGGTGCTATCTACAAGGACTCCTTCGCATGGATCTAGCCTATGGGTGGCTTGCTGCAGGTCAGGGTGTCGATGGGTGGATGTTCACTGTTCAAAGAAGGCAGTAATTAATTTTGTAATACAGTTTTTCTGCCTTCTGTTGCTTTGCCTTCTTTTTTTCTTTTTCTTTCTTTTTTTTTGGTTCTTTGCCATCCCAAGATGAACTCACAAGTTGGCATTTTAGGGAAAACTGATAACTAAACAAAGCTGACATCCTAAAGAACCTAAGGGGTCAATAGTCAGCAAACATTCAAAGACATTTCAACTCAGGGGAAACCAAAAGTCTTGAGTGAATCCAAGTGATATTGTTTTTTTTTTTTTTTCTTTTCTTTAAAACATAACATTTATATTGCACTAAAGAAGTCTTATTGATTACTTTTGTAAAGTAGTATTATAATGAATGAGAATAAGTAAATATAATTGTTTGTTTTCACAAGTTGTTGTGTTTCCTATGGTTTGCAGGTTTTATTTACTCTATCACAGAGTTCACTACTGATGGCCTCTTTACTGAACCTAGAAATTATTAAGCTTGAATCTAAGAAAATCTGCAATGATTCTGGACTGTGAGCTCCTACGTCTAAGACATTTTGCACAATCTGAATTTAGTTATTGTAGATATACCCAGGAACACCAGCATAGATTTGTCTTATGGAGGAAAGCATCTTTTAGTCCATGTTGGAACATTTCTCTGTGTGGATAATAACATTGTTGTATCAGCCATGTCTTCGGCTTTTCTTCTGGAATTGATTGTCACAATTTTAGACCAAAATGCATTGATCTGACTAAGACGTACGATGATTGGACATTTCTAACATGTCTATACGACATCTGAACAGATAAACACATCACCCTGCAGCATTTGGAAATTATTCTCCAGGATGATTTCTATTGACTATCCAATTCTGGCAAGAAAGCAGCGTGTTTAAAGTGTGGCCTTAAAAAACATTCACAGGAATGCCAACCGATTACTCGAACGTATCTGAAAACTTGTCAGAAGTTTCCAAATGAATCCATGACATCATCATATGGGCTCTCCCTTACTGTTTCAAGAGACTTGAAACAGTGAATTTCACATTTTGAAGTCATTCATAAATAAATCTCTGATATATTCGTTTTCTCATTATTGTGTCAGTTAACAATTATAAATGTTGGTCATTCAAACTAACCTAAAGATTTAATATCAAACAGTGAGAACATTTTTTTTCCTTACGTTATGTATGTAAACTTCTGGCTCGATACACACACTGTATTCATACATTTGAACTTCAAGTCGCAGAGAAGCTACTATTGAAGTTGTGTAGTTGTGTTTTTCTTCCAGCCTTTCACAAATACAAAACAACAGTTACACCCTTTCAGATTTTCAAGCACAATTTCAGAAATTGAGTTCTATGAGTCAGGAGTTTCATATTTTGTGACTTTCAGAACATTTGCTTTGGATCAATTGGAGCAAAACTATGAATGTAGGAGGTTTTGATGTGTGACTCATATAAAACAATTTCTGTATTTGTACATAAGAATCTACAGAACTGTTGTAGTTGTTTTGTGCTTGTGAAAAAGAAGAAAATGTATAATTACGCAACTAATTCAATACAGCATTCTCTTTACAATGCACAAAGCTTTGAACCAGAAACACCTTCACAGGCTGCAGTCATTGAGGATGAACTTTTGGCCTCTCCTCCTTGCTGGCAAGCTTATTTACATAGCACCGCTCAGACACAAAGCAATCCAAAGTGCATCAAAAGGAAGACCAAAAATGAATCATAAAAGCATTGCAAAAAGTAATAAGATGTTAAAATACACATATTAATAACAAAACAGAGCCTAATGTTTCAAGCAGACTGTTTGATCAAATGCTGCAATAAACAAAAACTATTTTCAGCACTTTTTTAAAGGAACCAGTATTTTCTGTACATTTCAGAAAAGTCCAGTAGGTGTTGGATCTGGGGTTTCTTCTTTGCTCCATCGCCATGGACTGAAGGGACACTCAGTCCATCACCCTCTCAGTTTCTGGACTGAGAGGCCACCGTGGTGCATTACGCTGGTGTTCCAGCAGTTTTCTGTATATGATAGAGTTGGGCTTTGGATCGTGCTCATTCAAAACCATATCTGTGCCAGAAAAGCATTCAGTTTTGATGAACTCTACCAACTCTGCCAAGAACAGCATTTAAATCTCCAACCAGAACCACTAAACCTTGGGGATAGCTATTTAAGGCCTGCTTGCTAACCAAACATCAGTGAAGGAGCATTTTAATCCGATAATGTGTTATTGTGAACCTTTCTTTGATTATGGAAAAATCCAGCCGAGCCAAACTTTTACGTAGCGAAGTCTCTTTTTTAAAAGAAATTCTTAAAATACTTTTTTTTATGATCATTTATGGCCTGTTAGGATTATAATAATTAATGGCATTTTTAGATGTCTAAAATTAATGACACTCATGCTTATGAGTGTATAAAAACATCTGAGCTGTTATTTATGGGATAAAATGGTAACTCCAAAACATTAAACAGGAACTGGATGGGAACATCTCAAAAAAATGCTTTATGGAGTAAATCTAAATTATTATTTTGCAGCACTTAACCGCACAATTGCCTTTAACAGAGTCTGACTAATTAGACACTGATGCGTGCTCTGCTACAAGATGCTACTGTGTTGCACTTTCAACAAGTATTCAGCTTCATTTTATCCCGTTTTAAAATGGGATAAAACGGCACTCAAGCTGCAACCAAAGGGCTGAAAAATGTTGTATTATAATTCTTATTGTTTGGTGGGGATTTGGGGAACTATTGTGTTGTGAAGCTGTTTGATCGTCTTGGTCTAAGCAATGGTGAAAATCACATAGTAATATAGTTAAAACGTGCAATTTGGAGACATTTGTCCTGATTGAACAAAACGTTCCTCCCTGAAAAGAGCCCTTTCGCCTTGTTTAGCACAAACCTTGTTGATATATTTGAGCCAAAATGATTGAGAATGGTTCAAAGAAACATTGAGCCAAAATCTGTTCTGCAGCCAGACAATTTTCTATGACAGCACTGGCATAGTTATGCAACACTGCTGTAATTATACAAGCTTTGTTGCCCTGGCACATGGATATTTGCAGTGTTTACAAGAGCACTTTCTGTTTCTTTTTGTGTAAAATGTTTTTTTTTTTCAGCTCTCTCCAGCTTTACAAAAGCCTTCACTTTTGAGTGTTTAGCAACAAAAACCTTATGCCAGGTGGAGATTGAGCCAACAATCTGTAACAAGGCCTGCGAGATTCGTTTTATTGCTATTCACTGGATTAAAGGTAATATGGTCCCTTCATTCGAATGCTCATACAAGTGTGAGCAACAGCCTGATATTTAGTTTACATTCGTATCCATGAATTAAAGGGTTACACGAGATGAGTTGAAGTTGTCTATTGTGATATTGTGTTTCAGTTTCTTTTGTTCATGTGTTTTCATTTTCTCTGGCTGTGTAGTTGTAGCGAGTGCTGCTGCCTAAGCTCATTTTTCTTTGTCTGCACCTCTGAGTTATTTACTATCGGAAAATGAGCGAGAACATGACAAATTTTGTTTATCCCTTACTAACTGAAGAGTATTAGCACTGGTTAAGCTCAAGACAGAGTAAGTGAAAGAATACACAAAGAAAAAGCATTAGCAAGAATAATCATATTTTGGTATTTTTGAACCGTTTAATGTTTTTCCCACTCTGCTCCTGTTAGACTCTGTACATTACAGGTAGGAGTGCTGAATAGCTCAAAACCAAAGAGCAAGGATTTACAAAACAGGACAAAAACACATTTTATCAAACAGTCCTTCATTCAGTCTTAAATAATCATAAACAAGCACAAAGAGTCATTGTTACACTGCATATTTCTCTCGTTTTGAAAAGACACCAGGCAGTGTTGTTGTGGGAATTCATTAAAAACAGAAAAATCATGGTTATTGATTCAGTGTTGATTAATTTTAACATGTTAAATTTAGACAGCACCTAAACATCACTAAGACCAACGAGTAATGTATATCTTTAAGTGACAACGTTTCGCAGCAAGTAAAAGAAAGAAATTTAATCTCAAAAACCAAACTTCTTCCGGATCCAGATACACAGGAATCAAAAATTAAACATAGATGAAACTAATTCTTGAAAAATATTGAAAAGAAAACTGAGTTTTGTCAATAAAGTGACCACAAAACATTTTTTTCTTTTTATGGTTATTCTAGCTCATATTCTGCAGCATATTACTGTAGCTTTAGACTACTTTGAAGCAAAAACAATATGGTGTATTACAGGCTATAATTCATATTCGCTAACATAACATGGGTTGCAAAAGTATTAACTCACAATTCTGAATACGCAAGCCGATCACACACAATCCAATAAAATATATTTTAAAATAAAACATGCATCCTTTTCTTTTCACATCTCTATTATAAATTACTTTGTTTTTTCTTGTCACACAAATGTAATAAAATACATTGTTGTGGTAGCATAAAAAGAGAAGTATGTTGGTAGAGGGATAGGTATTTACATAAATGTTTTGAATTCTTCAAAGAATTTTTTTGCTAACTTGGTTGCATTTTATTTTTCCATTCCCAGCTTTGTTGTTTGTAGGCTTGAGATATAAGTCAACTTTTTTTAAAACCTCAAACGACAAAGACGATGAGGGAAAAAAATCCCTCAGATTATTATTATTTTTTTCCTGTTAGAGTGCTTAAAGTGTGCACAAAGTGAAACATGTTTCATATTCAGTTTTTTTATGTAAGCACAAATGCATCATGAGAAAGTGAGTGACATGAAATTGAAGGGGATATACACTCACAGTTTCTTGAAGCACCTGATATTTTAAGTGTCAGACTCAAAATGCTCCCCTGTGGAGCTTCTATGTTTGATCGCCAACGCAGCTTTGATGCATCTAAGAAGCAGCATGGGTGTTTGGGGGCAACACACTTAGACTGGCATATCCTGACTGCAGGAACACAGCATCTGAGACACCTGTCTGATCTACAATAAAGACAATTTTCAAAACATTCATAATTAAAAACTATGGAGAAGGAAAACAAAGTATCACAAGATTAATCGTGGAAAAAATTAACTGAATGCATGTATCAAGAAAAAGTGAACACATGAATTTCCAAAAAATAATGTAGCTGCTTATATTAATTAGAAATCTGACAACATTGCAGGAAGCAAAAACACATGATACAGGTAAGAAAATAGAAAGTAAGATATATTGGAAAAATGACATAGAATTTCTTAATCTGACCAGTTGATAAGATGTTGTTGTGCTTCTCAGGTAACATAAATCTATTTGACATGCTCATGTAAAGAGTCACAAAACAACCTTATTTCAAAAATGCTGTTTCCAGCTTCCTGCAGCTCAACATATTTACTTGGAGGAGAAGGAGAAGAAATGAAAAGTTTGGTATGTAGAGAAGAGGGGAAAAATATTGTGCTGGGAAATCAAAATGACACCACAGACACAAGAGAGCTGGACTTGCTGTTGATCTTACAGCCGTGTCAAGTCTCTCTCTTTTTACCTTTGGAAATAAACCAGCTTTTTCTTTTGCTGTCTGTTCCTCTCCTAGTAACTGCCTAATATGTTTCTCGTGGTGCAAATCCATGGAATCATCTTGTAGCTGTTCAGTTCATTTGGAAAAAGTCCACCTTCAAACTGATTTTTAATAACGTTTGAAACCAAATCTCTTTCTCTTTCTCCTCTATCGTCATGCATTGGGGGCATAAAATTAAAACAAATTCTCAAGTGTTAATTTGTGCAGGGCAGAACGCTGAGTTTGCGCTATGTTAGCAAAACGTGGCAATGAGAGCTGTGCTCTCACCATCCAATTAGAAAGAGGGAAACTTATGGCACCACTATGGGCCTTCAAGCTGGATAGGCAAATTTGAAAGCTGACTGATTAGGAAAAAAGAGAAAAAAAACATTTAAATTTATGCAGTGCCGGTTTGAAGACCATGAATAAAATCTGACTGGACAAAAGAAGGATAATCCACAAACATGTATGGGAAAGTGGCACAGGCAAGATAAATGTTACAAAACAAAGATGATGGACCACTGATACAATTTAATTTAACAAACATAATTTAGGTTGTAGATCTATATGTTAGGGACTCTGACAAAAAGTAGGGCTTTCTTGGCTCTGCAGCCCACCATCAGTAAAACCCTTTGTCTTGATTAAGTCTCGCGCTTTCTGTGTGTGTTCTGATAAGAAGTCCTCGCAAATCTGTGTTCGTCAGTTTGATTCACATCTGTGTCTCTGCTCCCATGAGCAAAGTTACATAATCATAAACCGAGCAGAGAGAAACAAAACAGGGGAAAATAGTAGACAGTAGGAGATGAGATTGTGGCTCAGACCCAAGACAAGATCCTTAAAATAGCCCCCTTGTGTTGCTCAGAGAGCCAACAACAATCCACTGTATGCTAATGTCAAAGATAAGAAGAAATAAATCAGCTGCCGAATGTTTGCCTAACGGGGGTTCAATAAATTGTCTACAGCATGGCTGGCTGGACAGCTGTATGTAATTACCTGGATATGCTAATCTGGAGTCTTACATCTGAATAGCTTTGAATTCCTGCTGAACGTGTGTGAAAGACACAACGGGCGTTTCATCTGCAAAAAGGCTGTTGAATATTTACCAGTGGATATTGTGTACAGTCTGATAACTGTAAAGACAAACTCTTGAAATGTTCAGTTCTACATCTGTCCACTGTGGCTCCTTTCTTTTCATCTCGCCAACCTGTTGTGGAGTGACTTCTCATTGTGCATCCTGGTTTTTAATTTGCATATCAGCAGTAATCCTTAACAAGGTCAGCCTCCTGTCAGGTGCTGCCAGCTTTCTGCGTTAGTTTATTTAGCTTTTTTTCACACAGTCTCTCATTAAAACTGCAGTGGAGATGAGCACACTGACCATCACCACTAAAATTAATAGGTCTTGAACAGTCAGCTCTACCACTTCAGGAAAAATGAATGTCTTAGAAAACCTCAGTATCTTTTAAGCTATTCAGCTAGAATCAGCTATTTTTGTGTCAATCATTGATGTATGTTTACGTAGGAGTATGAATATTTCTGAAGGTGCCTTGAAACAAAGGGAAGTCAACGCAATTTTCTCAAGAGATGTTGAGTTGCAAGGAATGATGATGCCTGAGTCAGATACGTCTAAAAAATAAATCTAGCAAAATATGCAAACTCAGAAAGCAAAATAGTGAAATGTAGTGAAAAATATTCACTCCTTGAACATGACAGTGGCTGCAAAAGACTCGTGACTGTGGTAGGGTAGAGATTCACCTACAAGCAGTATGTGAACTTACAGTCAGAGCTGTAATATATATATCTGTGTGTGTGTGTGTGTGTGTGAGAGGGGAGAGGGGGGTGAAATTTTGAGAATTTAATTTGTAAGAAAAGTCTTACAAAAAGTGTTATGAATACTTCAAGACACTATTTCACTCTTTGAATACTTTGATTTAAATAGGTATCAGATTTAAAGGGAATAGAAATGTCCTTTTGAGTGTAAGATGTTCTTGGATTTGTCTCCCAGGTTGTATTTTTCAAGCAAAATATGAAACTGCATTTTTTGGTCTCCCTTCTTTTTCTAGCTATTGCATGAGAGTGAGAAATTTCAGACCACATCCAGACATAAGGTAGCATGGCAAACCCATGTATTTCTTTAAAAAATACACCATATTCATTGGAATAATGTTAAGAAATGAATTGAGAAAGTGGGCTGCAGGTGAGGCCTCACAACAGGTTTAAGAACCAGGGAGCAGAGCGGTTCAGTGTTGGGCTGATCTCCTCCTCAGTGACACCTTCTTCCTTCGGGTACTGTGAAATCCAAAGGACATGTCGAAGTAACTCTTATCAGGTTTTGCAGCACATGCACACGTGCACACACACACTCAGTAAGACCCCAGCTCAGGTCCCAGCTAAAGAAGAGTGTGCACCAGGCAGGTTTGTGATGACAAAACTGCTGTGGAGGATTTAGTTGATGCCTATACCCTTTCAGCACTGATCCAATATGGTTGTGTTTTTCCAGCAGAACAGAAAACCCAGATAAAAAAAAAAAAAAACTGAGAACAAGAGTTGAATAAGCATTTTTTAATCAAACGACCTGCATATACGAGCAGTTTCATACAATGTCAACTCTTATATGAAGATTTATCTTCATACTATTGAGCCGGGCTTTGTTCATGGTTCATTTGAAGGGAGGTTATTTCTGTCCAGCACATCACGTGGGCATCACACATGAACAAACACTTTGCATGTGTGCCTATTGAGGACATGGCATCTGACACTTGCAGCGCATGACACTATTGGGACTACAGCTAATGGTGAGACATGGATTAATGTCAAAGGTGTTTTTTGTGAGAAGAAAAGCCGAGATGTTTAAAAGTAGTTATTACTCTTCTCCATAGAGATTGTAGAGGAGACATCACTATTCTAGACCATTAATGCTTAATTTAAGTAATATTTTTTGTTGTACTTTGTTATAAGTAGTTTAGGTTTTTTTTTGTTTTTTGTTTTAAAAAAGAATCTAAAAATGATTGATGATTGTGAACTTCGCTGTACATGTTCACCCTCATGAGACTGTTTTGTTTTCCCACTATTTTCCATTCATGCTTAAGCAGAAACCCCTTTTCTGTAGCCAGTGCTCCAGTTCCCCAGTGGGCGACAGGTAGTAACAGAAAGAAGGGAGAGATAATACTGTCACATAGAAAGTGCAAAAATTCATGTCGATTTGAGTTGTTTCTAAACAACGTTGTCATGGACCTTCATAAAAACATATAAACCATACAATTTCAGACACAGATATACAGTTCAATTAATTCAGCATTTACTGCTTGGAAATAATCATATTCAGCTGGCATGGAAAGGAAGTTTGGCCTAATTGTTTTAATGACTTCACTTTATTTTGGTTCATCTGTTTCGTCTTATATCCAGGTTTCTGTCATAATAATGGCTAAACATGGTTTATTGAGCAAATAAATAATTGAACAGGTTCCAGTTTGGCACAGAGGAAGCAGGCAAGTGGATATTCGCTTGGAATTTGAGAAATTATGACATTTTAAAGATGCAGTCTTATGGTTTTGATGAGTGGAGGAGACAGGGAGATGGATGTAGGTGGGCAGTTGAAGTGACTGGCAGGGAGTTGGCACAGTTGGTAATTGTTTCTTTTCCAGGGTAAGCAGCAGTAGAAGGTGGGTTGGAGGTGGACAAGAAGCTGGGCGAAGGAGCAGATTGCAGGTAAATTCAGTGCTGTCAGATGATCCTCGAAGATAAACCAGCAGGCTTTATATGAGGCAGGGGAATTGTCACTGGAATATTTAAAGAAGTGCTAAGGTGGAACGTTTTTTTTTTTTTTTTTTTACCACTAGGTGAGAAAACCATCTGCTTTATGGAACTGCTCCTCTTAACTGTTTCTGATTGGAAGTAAATTGGAACCAGCTGGAGCCAATCCGGTGCTGTAGAAGGTAGGAGGAAACACATAAACAAACCCACCCTCCTGCACAAAAACTCTGCAGACCAAAAAGTCTCCCAAAGAAATCAAATCGATCTCCCGATGGCAGTTTTTACAGAGCCATCACAGCACCTTGATTACTTTTTTCAGGGTTTTCTTTTTTGCTGCAGTCTAGCAATAGCAATCATGTGCTAAAGATGCCTTTAAATTTGACTCCGCAATAATATAGAATACGCAGGAGTTAATTGTCGACTCAGATATTACAAGGTGCGCTGTGGAGTAAGAACGTGCCCAGATTATTTCTGCTCCTCATACAGGTTTGATAGTCAGTATTCAGTTAAGTACAGAAAACTGACTTCTTTGGTTCCCTTCAAGTAAACAGACAAACCTGACATGCTGATTTGTTACTGGACAAATAACTTATTTGTTAAAACTGTTCATACTTTTAATTTGCATAAACTGTCATCAAGAATTTGTGTTCCTGTGCCTTATTTCCTTTTTTCTATTTTTAGTCATGAAAATACTTATAAAAAGTTTTTGTATTGTTTGTATATCTACATGTTATTCTCTCTTCTTCTCCTTGTCACAATCCCTATTCAGCTGCAAAAATTCAGGTTAACTGGATTCACCAAATTTAATTTCCAGTAATTACCTCCCCAGGATTCAAGACTCCAGTTTTCTCTTTGTCAGATTTTTTTTTTCTTCAAGTTAGTTGTTTCCTCTTGTATTCTTTATTTGTCTTATGGGGCCTTTTTCTTTATGCTTCCCATGGTCTTATAATTTATTTTCCATTTCCTCAAGAAAGAGTAATCTGGTCAACTGATGTCTTTTCACACTTGCTCTTTAAATAGTGGCCTGTCTCCTTACACTTTCTCACTGCTACTTAAGTCAGACATGGCCTGTTGTGCCATTAATCTAATAAAGTCAATTGTGCAGCAGGGAGAATTTCTCTTTTTTTTTCAGGCTGGCGTAGAAAATCAGCCTCTGACACTATAAGGCAATCAGACCCACCATTCATTGTCCTTATGCCAGGAAAAAAAGAATATTTAATTTCAAACTGTCCCTTATTTTAATCCAGAAAATCATGTGGCTTTAACTCTGGAAGCTTTTCAAAGTTTCTTTGCCATATTTCCCAGGGTGGAAAAAATTAATGGATAACTTTGTGACACAATACTGTTCAGAATTGGGCTTAATGGAATTGGACTGATTTTCCATTAGACTTGCCACTGTCTGCTTTTTTATCATATAATTGGAATTCAGGTTTCTTGGCAAAGTCTCTCTCAAAAAAAAAATACAATCTTCAAAGTGATCCCTATCTTTACAGAAGAATATTTACCTTCTCTGATTAATTTTATTTCCATTCTTTTGTATTCTGCTCACAGATCTCCAACAATGCAATACTCTTCCCTGAATGTATTTTCTGAGAAACATCTGGAGGAAGCAGATGTCTAGGTGTCCAGGGGAGAGCCGAGCGTCATGGGCCATTTTGTGTCTTCCGGGTGTTTCAGATGCCTATTAGTCTAAGCTGAGAACCAGAGAGAATTGATTTACTTCAGAGCAGAGAAATATGATGATTGAATGTTGTTTTGCTCAACTTTTTTTTTTTTTGTTTCTACCACAACACACACCAACTGAAATAAACATAAACAAATAAAATGAACACATAAAAATTTCTGATGATTTTGGACTAAGTCAAAAACACATTTTTTATTTTCAGTTTGACCCAAATGAGGAAAAAGCTCACTATTGCCCAATAACTTCTGTTTCTGTATGTTATTCTTTTTATTTTATTTTGTTTAAACCCACCATCTTAAAAGTAGAGTATTTACAAGCTTGAATTAAAATTAAGGTTCTGTCATTGACAGAACTCCTCAGAATAGACAGTTTCAAATGATATTAATTTCTATTAATATTAAATGCTTCAACTGACTTTCCCTTTCACATTTCTGTAAACATTTTAAAACTTTTGTAACTAGAGTTTTATTTTGTTTTTCTCACCTAATTATACAAAGTTGTTTGTTTTTAGATAATTTATGTATGTGCTATGCTTAAGTCTTGCGGATTTAATATCTGTGCTCTTAAAATATCACAATATTTGCATTGGTGATTTTTTTTTGTTTGTTTTGTTTGTACTCTTTCTGACTGATGAACCTCCTAAGACATCATGCTATTGATATGTTTCTGTAGTTTTGGTTTAAAAGTGTTGAAGCTGACACGGAATCTTATTTTATAGTTTTACAGGTTCGGTTTTGATAATGTAAGTTTGCATTAACAATGGAGTGTTGTCAATAGAATTTCTTTGAAATTCAGTTCAATTCAAAGTTAATGAAAATGAACTTAATCACACAAAAAAAAACTTACATTGCGTTGACTGTTGACTGTTGTCTTTCAATTATGTTAGATGAAAGACAGTGTTAATGAGGACAATACAGCTGATATTATACTATTTTGCAATTCTTCCTGAATTAGAAGGAACAATTGCAGAGTTATTCTTCCTCTGCAATTAAAATGAAGAAAATGTGTTTCGCAGGACCTGTAAGATTTCAGTCAACTAACCGGTTGCTACACAGAAATTATTGGACACTGGTCCGGTGTCTATGAGGGCATGAAGGGAAGGACCAGAGTAAAGTTTTTATTTACTTGTTTTTTTATTCAAACCCTCTTCATAGTGTTTAGGGCATATGCAAAAAGACTGACGAGAGAGGAGAGGCTGTTCACCGTGACTCCTTGACTGATGCCAATGGAAATGCATTCTGAGATCATTCATGTATGAGGCTGTCTCTCACCCAGTCAATGAGTCGATAAATTAATCAATCAGTTCTATTGTTCTTGATGGGAAACGGTTTGCAATCAGGGCCTATAAAAAATACAATAATATAACAAGGAAAATGAGTGTTTAACAGATTTCTCCCCATCAAGTGCCTCTGTGTCTATGGCCCGAGGGAAGCAGTTCAAAATCTTCATGCAGACAGTATTTTTCGCTTCTTTTACCTCCTGCTATTCATACAGCTGCTAATGAGTTCTGTTGGATGCCCGTCATTTAACTGGCCACCTTTGTCAGCTTGGTTAGGTTTATGGAGTCCTTAATTTTAAAATGTATATGCCACACAAAAGTGAAGAAATTTGAAATTAATTTGAAAGTTTTTGATTTCAAATTATGCTTTTTACAAAAAAAAGTGGAGCACAAGGTTAAAAAGCAAAGGTGGTAAAAACTCAAACTACATGTAAAAAAAAAAAAAAAAAAGAAAAGATACAAAAAAGACTTTAATGGGAATAATGAACCACCCAAACACAAAAACAAGTCAAAACCAAAAACACAGACACCATCTATCATGACATCACTAATCTTTGATGCTGCTGCTGTCAAATATCCTGGTGGAAGTGTATACTGTAGTCACAGTCTATTGCTCTGTAAAGTTTCTCTCATCCTTTATCCAATGTGAAATGGCTTGTATTTCAAAGCACTCTCTGTTCGTTGCATTGTGTGGGTATTATTAGTGTCCTTTCCCACAATGATGCTGGGAAAGTTGACCAAAGGAGAATCCGATGGGAGCATTTTCAGCCAATCATTGATGTTTGTATGTGATGCACCTCAGAACCTACACATCATGTGTGCAGGAAGACAAAAACTGACCATGCCTTATAACATCATACAATCTAATCCATTACTTGCAAAGACATAAAAAATTAAAAATCAGATAATCCCCTTAAATCCATCAGAACGCCACACCATCCATCCTGTGGCTTAAGTTAAATTTGTTACAAATTGCAGCGCTGAATTTCAAAAGCCCTCTCTTTAATCTACAGTGCCTTTGAGTTCCTTTGAATGCAGGAATCTAAAGGATGTGGTGTAGATTTGTAAGACCTTTAGTCAGTATTGTATAGTGTTTCCTTTTGCTGTAGTCTGTGGAGTATGACTAGTGTGACTGGAGACTAAAATTATTGTTCATTCTGGATCGATTATCAAGTGTTGCCACAGGTTCTTAATCAGATTCAGGGTCTGGACTTTGATTGAGCCATTCAAGCAGATGACTATGCTTTGATCTAAACCATGAATTTGTTGCTTTACCTCAACTGATGCTCTAACTGAATACAAACTCACAGTTTGCACTTACAAAATAAAAAAATAGAACCATGTATTATTTTTGCTTCTATGTCATTATCAAGCACTACCTTGAGTTTGTCATGTCAAAATTGTGGAAAAATTCAAGAGGTACTTCTGCTAGACACTGTAGTTTGGGTGAGAGACTGATCTAGATGATTATAAAGAGCATCAAGCCCATCCAACCCTTTAATGTGAAAATAAAGGCTTGTTTCCCTCATTTATTTTCTCTGAGAATATGTTTTAACTCATATGGTCAAATGGGCTGCAGGTGAAGTTAAGTTTCTACCTTAAGGAGGTGCTATGCTAACTTATAACCCTGACAACTGACTTCTGAGTCGTGTCACCTTCTCCTGTAACGTAGATTCCACCACCCACTACTTATGGTCAACTACAATATGTTTTCCGCTGTGTAGGGGGTTGTTTTGTGGGATGTTTATGTTCAAGGGCATGCTACTGTTGAGTCAATGACAGCAGAACACTCTTTATCTTCACAAATAAATTTCTCCACACCAGAGCCTGTGAAAACAACGTTGAAGAATAAATCCCATAAAAGAAAATTCAACTTCCTCTGAGCATAAAATCAGAGGCATTCTATTAGCTTATCGTTGAAAATATAACCATAAGCAGCTGCACAGTCACCTGTTGGGTAAATTGACATTTCTACATTAAAAAAAATCTGACTTACAAGCTTTATAAAGGGAAGAGTCTGACCAAAGTCTTTGAGATTTAGGCCCAGTACACATGGATGTGAGCACGGTATATTTTAATAAATGATTAAGAAATTTGTAGGTTGTAGAAAGGACCCGAGTGCAGAGATGGATGGAAGGAAACTGGAAATATTTCATAATTAACAACAACAAAAAAAACCTTTGGAGCATAAGCAGCTTGTGGAGGAGGAACTCTGGTAGACTGAGGAAAAATGATTAACACTTGAAGCTGAACTGAGACTGAGAGAAATATCCAAATAAGGAAAAGAAGCAAAACTCATCAAAGTAAACCGAACAAAACATTGTATAAATACAGAGACTGAACCCAAAGGAAGAAACTGATATTGCAAGACTTTTCTGGCAATAATATCAAGTATAATATAGCTAAGCCAAATTGGATATAAACACTGAGGAAGTGGAAAGGAGAGAAACACAACTGAAACCAAAGCCAAATGAATTATAACAAATACTTATACCACAATAAGTAGTTTCTGTTGCTGCTTGAAAAACATGACTGCACTCAAACCTCCTTTGTGGCGTCTTCAGCCCAGTACTGCAGCCCAGTCTCAGTTTAGCAAAAAATCAGTCATTATTTGAAATTTGAAACATAATTGTCTTGGTCCAATTATGTTAGATCATTCTCAGAATTTCACTATACATCCATATTATTCATATTCTGTGTGTTCATCTCAGGTGGGAGTGTCAACCTGCAAGACCTGTGACCTCACTGTGCTTGCTGTATTGTATCATAGGCATTACACCAGATGTGGGAACAAGTCATAGTATTGTAAGTCACAAGCTCGTCTCTATTTTTCCACCTAAGTTTCGAGTCGATTGCCAAGCAAATGCATGAAAGTCCAAAGTCAATGCATGCAAGTTTTGAGTCAAATCCAAGTCCTAATCTTTTAATTTCAAAACTTATACACATCATTTGACCTAATAAGAAATTGATTTCTAGTGATAATCATTTTTGATGTTGTGCTGCAGTGCATTGAATTCAAACTGTGCAGAATGTTGCAGCAAGACTCTTAACATGAACAAACAGGTGAGCTCATATTACTCCTGCCTTGGCTTCTCTTCACTGGTTCACTGTTAACTTTTGGTTAAATTACTTCTTCCAACTTTTTGGGATCTGTATGCTCAGACTCCCCGATATATTTCTGACATGCTTCTGCCAGAGCTCTGAGGTCCAGTGATCAGACTCTATTGTCAGCCCAACGTACTGAGTTTGAAACCCACAGGGATTGGTTGTTTTACGCCGTTGCACCCTGTTTATGGAATTCTCTGCCATTGTTTTTACATCGTGTCGATTTCACTCATTAAGTCATAATGCAGCTAAAAACACATTTATGCAGACAGGCTTTTAATTTGATGTTTACATTTTATCTTCTTTGATGTGTTTTGTGAACTTGTCGTGATTTCATCTGTGAAAGGTGCTATACAAATCAAATTTTACTCACCTATTTACTAAATATTACTCAATGCGTCTGCAAAGTGTGATGATATCCAGCTAAAAGAAAAGTTTTATTTGAATAAAGCAGTTTTGATGCAATGATCATTTTTAAAAACTCTTGATGAAAACACGTGGATTTTTTTATTTATTATTATTCATACTGTGATCTGACGTTGAAGGTTAGATCTTAGTGATGTGATTAGGAAACCCATACATTTCAGGAGTACGATCAAGACGCAGCTCATATTTTACTCAGATAAATGATCTCAGCAGCTAAATGATCACATTTGCTCATGACCCACAGTGGGACAGCCAGGCTGCATCCGGGCGTTGAACATGACCTTGGGCTTAAAGTCAGATCACAGCCAGTGATGGAAGTCTCTCGGTTGGATTTCTGTTCTGCTGACGCTGCTGGTCATGGCAAGTCAAAATCTAGTTTTAAAAGAGGGCTGATCTGGTTTGTTTCGCACGTATTTTATTTCCACTTTGCTTTTCTAACCTTACATGCTAAAAACAAAAAAATACCGCAGATAAAAAACATTTGGTTTGGACATTTTATTTTAGGTATTAAAAACAATTTTTTAATACCAGAGTTTTCTGCTCACAGGCACTTAAACTTATTTTATTGTTTACACATATGTAAACAAATATTTACTGCATATACAGAGGTATTTATTTTGGTTACAAAAAATAATTGCAAAAAAATAATAATGAGAGTAGAGAATATCCCCTGTTACATCTGGATTTTAAAAAAACTGATGCAAGGTTGGTATGAAACCTCTGACGGTGGAAGGCTCTGAAAGATTTGGTAATTAAACAAAACTGATGAAAATGGCTCGCGACCTTTTCAGAAAGGGGGGAAGCTAAAGAGAGCATGACTTGCAACAACAAACAATAGCCACTAATTAAGCAATTTGCATTAAATGTTTGTAGAATGAACCTTAATTAAAAAAATAAATAAAAATCTAAATTATATTTTGTTGTCACCATTTGCTTTTTTTATTTTACATTTTTTTAACCTGTTTCATTTTTTGATGAGACTGCACTGCTTTACAATGAAATCTCTCACACAGAATTGCATAAATGTGCCAGGTCAGACGCTTTCAGGAATCCCAAAAGGTTTTTCATTGTTTCTGCACTTCTGAATAATTAAACTGTGAAATCAAATTTTTCTGCTACATTTTTTAACACTAGCAATGTCTAGAAATAATCTTTCTGCCCGTGTTTACTTATTTAAAAACATTTGCATGTGACAATACAAAGAATTCTCAACAGATTGAAGTTACTCTGTTGAGACTTTATCCTACTAGTGGACTAAAAGAATATTATTTATGAGAACTGGCTGGGTATTATGTCAGCTAAGTACAAATGGTAATGTCTTTGTACAATTGGCTGTTATGTTACGTTGCAGTGACATTAAGTTGGTGTAGAAAAGTCAAATGGCAAGATTAATTTAGCTTCTCACCATCAATCAGGATAGATCATTTCAACAACCGAGCTTCATTCTACAATAAGTTATTCAACTTTCCTTCAAAGCAAATGGATGCAAATTAATTAGATCTAGTAATAGAACATCTCTATAATTCTTCAATAACAAATTCCCATTAGCTCATATAATGAGCAATCCTAAATGAGCTCTCTTTGTTTCTTTTAAATTATGTTAAATGTAAAAGAAAGACTGCAAATCACATCTTTCTTCTCTGGAGATATAATTATTTACAGCTTTATAGAGATAAGAATTAAGATCGCAGAAATACTATTCATTTTAATGCTGCAAGACAATTTAATAAAATGTCATTTGTCTTAAAAAGAGTCACAAGTTCTCTCCCTTAGTTCTCCTAAAGCAGGCTCTTGTGTCTTTTCTTCCTTGACGAATAACACCTGCAAAGTAAAACAGAAGCTTTTTTTTTTACACTGTGAAGTAAAATGCATTTTTTTCTGCAATCAGGAAGCTTTTCCATCCATCTTTTTTCACATGATAACACTCAGTACAGTACTAAGGTGAATGATAAACTGCCAGAGCAATGACCTCATTTCAGCCTCAAAATGTCATTTTATTTAGCATCAAGATGATGGGGCTGTGATTTATTACTCCAGCATCTTCCACATGGCAGTGAAACAATACAACAGCTGCAAAGTTAAAGTCCTGCTCATAAAAAAAGAACAACTTCATCTTGGTGATGACACATGGGGAATGTGACCGTGCAACGCCACGGCCTTGAGAGAGGGAACATATCGCTGGCGATCTCTCTTCCTCTTTTCTGCCCCTCATTCTGGATATGTTTTTCTCTGTTACTCGTTCTGTCAGCCTTCATATTCCTCTCGTTAACACTTCAGCCTCCCTCTGACTCATACAGGTTCTGCTGCGGTGCTCTCTGTAGCACTTTGTCATCACTTCAGGTTGGAGAAATTTGTCGATGATGCGAAGTCCAAGGTTACCTCACCTCTGTGGATCATTGTCAAAAGATATTTAAATATATGCAGCTAAATAGGGTCAGCTGCATGTACAACAAAGCTATGAGATGCCTTATCCTTTTAATTTATTTACATTTGCATAGTGCAGTAGTCTTTCTTCATGGTATTAGTTCCCAGGGACATTAAACCATTTTTCAGTGCTGCATAAAATTTTACATCTATTTGATGTTTCAAGGTAGTCTTACTGGTACCTAAAACTGCAATTACTGACTGTTTTTGTTTGTTTTTAACCTCTTCAATTGCTCTCTGTGTGGTTCACAGGATTCCCAAAACTTTAGATATGACCTTGTAACCCTTTCCAGACTGATAGATCTCAATTACATCCACTCTTTTCTTTTTTTTTTAAATGCACAGCTTTGGAGGATCTTTTAGTGTACGTCATTTTGTCAGGCAGGTCCAATTTAAGTGATACCTTGATTAAGACCAGGTGTCACAGTAATCATGCCTGGGTGCAGCTAGAGACAGTAAGCTTAGGTGTGATAAACCGTAATTAAGTTATATTTTAACAGAGGTGGGTAATTTTTCACACAGTGCCATGTAGGTTTTGATTATTTTCTCCCTTAACAATAAACACCATGTAAAAACTGCATTTTTGTTTACAAAATGCATTGAGGCTTGTGGTTACAACATGACAAAATGTGAAGGTTTAAAGGGTCTGAATACTTTTACCTTTGCTTTTTAATAAGAAAAAGAAAACAAGTGACAGTTTCCGAGAATGCTAATACATGTTATTCAATGAGGAAAAAGAAAGAAATCTACAGCAGATGTCTCATCTGTAGGTCTTTGTGCTAAAGGATAAACACAAAAGACAAAACAGTCGAACAACTTTGCTTGCCAAAACTATGAATAGATTTTCAGACTCTTCCCCACTTTGTTCAACCCTCTATGCTAACTAAAAGTGGTTGAAGCCTCCAAAATATTCCCCACTCTGCATGCTTTGTTTGTTAAAACAATGATCCACCCATAGCATTGTTGTGTACGCTCTGGCTGACAGTGCAAGTTAGATCCGTATGAAAACAAAAAGGCACACTGAAAGTGACACATTTCAGACTTTGTTTGTATTTTGATGCATCGCAAGCTGGAAATTTATAAACAAGAAAATCTCAAGTCCAGGATTAGGAGAACATGAGGGAGGTGTCCTGATTTGGAGTGACAACAATTCAAAACAGCAATGGATAGTCACCTCAGCTAGAGAAATCTCAGCCTGTTTTTCTAATTTTAACTCTCAGCAGGATTATGCAAAGAACCAATCAAAGTGATTTTCATTAAACATGTGGTGCTTCTTGTCGCATGAGCTGAGCTTGGTGTTGTCTTAGTGTAGTTTTACTTTTGTATCATGTATATTATATGTATTCCAAATAATAACCCTAAGCTACTTTACTTTAATGCAATAGTGTGGGGTTGTGTTTCTTTGAATGCACATAATGTAGTGACCTATTGTTTATAAATAACTCACTTAATTCTGATTTAGGACCAACGTCAGGATGAGAGAGCATGCGGACATATTATAGATAAAATACTGTTTCAAGTTTTCATATCAAGAAAAAACTGAAACCGATCTGCTCTTTATTTGGTTCTAGAGCTTTTTTTCTCAATTCTGGTCCTCAGGGACGCCTGCTGTTCCAGAACACCTGATTCAAATGATTGCATGACTTCCTCTGCATGCCAACAAGATTTGCAGATTCCTGTTCGAAGGAAAGTAACTAAAACATGCAGGTCTGTGGTCCCTGAAGACTGGAATTGAGAAACTCTGCCTATGATCTACTAACCCCAAGTGTCCAAGCACACACAACACACGTCCAACTGCCAAAATTTATTAAACAATGAAGCTCAAATGAGAGATATATGTGAACAGTCATTTTTGCTACTTTAAGATTTACCTTATGAAACAGGATCCAGGCATGGCTAAACAGACTCTGCTTCAGTTCCTCAGTTCCTCAGAGGAACCTCAATGTTCCTCAATACCATCATTCTCCAAACCCCCCTGTTCACACGCTGTCAAAGTATATTTTGCTGCACCATAAACCTCCTTCAATTTGTTCAGCGGTATGTGATTATGAGAAAAAAAACATCACTACACGGGCTAAAACCAAACGACACAATCAGCTCTCTAACCATCTTGTTGTAACAAATCTGTTATGTAATACAGATATTAAGGACGGTGTTCTGTCAAACATTTTGCTTCATACTTAGATGTCTTTGGAAATTTAAATGGCTTAAAAAAGAGATTCCACCATGCATCTGGTGTATCTTAATTGTGTATCCTCCTGCTGAGAAAGCAGGTATATTCTTAATCCCTTTATCCATGAAGATAGAGCCACCAGTTTCTCTTCCATATCACAAATGATCATTTTTCTGCCAGAACTCCTGCGGAGTACTAGAAGACATGCTGTGTAATATGACAGAGTAACATATGAGATAATGAAACTGAACAGTAGTTCCCTGGAGATCATTTGTGGCAGGAAACAGGGTCTTTAGTCGAAAATGTTGCATAAATTCCGTGGAAGGAGAGAATTGTGGCTTAATGACAGTGAACAAAACTCAAAAGGCATCTTATTTAAATCACCTGACCTGAATGTGTTCAATTAAAGGGCCAGCTAAAGTTCACACGCAGTATAAAACAGACATTTGAACAAAAGTAACTTGAGTTAGCACTCCCTTAAACCCATTTTAATTCTTATAAGAGGTTATTACTGAATTTTGTTTCCTTCTATAGCGAGTTACTGTTTCTGTCAGAGAAATGAATAGAAAAGCATAAAATCTAATAACAGAGGTAATTGTGTCCCTCATTCCAAAGAAATGAGTCTTTCAAATGCACATTAGCTAATGTTACCAGCAGAATTTAATGCACTTGATATTTTTTCTAATTATGTTACTTGTGATGATGTTACTAATAGACTGCAAATTATCTATTTTTCTCCACAGTTCAGTTTATTTATAGGTATACAGGAAATGCCATAAAGGATAATCTACTCACTTATTCATACAAGTATCACAGAATATCTCAAAGTTTTTATCTTGCAGCCCTAACTTCTGTGTTTATTCAGACTGCATGAATCTGACCAAAGTTTCATCTTAATCTTGTTTTTGATAGAATCCTATCCAAGATCTTCTCATTCTGTCAGGCAGTTTGGAAATGATTTTGTGAACACAAAGACCCAAGGGCAGCTCCACTTTTTAGTCTTCTCTAATGCCAAAAATCTTCAACCTTTGTTGCGCTACAAACTTTCTGTTTTCATTTTTGACTGGCAAAAGATTGAGAGAATAAAAGGAATCAACAAAAATGAAAAAAAAAAAAATAAAGCAGTTTTGCTGGCAAGAGTTCGCGTAGCTGATTGCGAAAGCACAGTATATCTTTAAGCAGTCCATATGTAGTGTTTTACAATAATATTCAGAAAGCGTAAAAGCGTTTTAAAAAATAATTACTTTAATGGATATGGCTGTTTTATCTGAAGACTCTGAAGAGAGTAGAGTTACAACATCAGTCTAAAAGCCAGCCTTCAGGCTTCTGTGCTTCTTTTAAAGCATGTAAATAGTCTGGTCATCTGGTCCTCATCAGCTTTATAAAACTAAAATCGCTCAAATAGGGCAGACTTTAAAGAACTGTTAATCTACATCACTGGGAGAATACACCTAATTAAAGACAAGGAAAGTGCCATTTAAAGAAAAAAATTATTGGCATTATAGATTAGCTGATCTCAAGAGATAAATGTTTGTTTGACTTTTGATAATTAGCCATCGGTCTGGAATAGGTGGGAGGCATAATGATGTGTGGTCACTTTGCCTTTCAGAGGTATTTATCTCACTCGTTAATGTTCTTCCCTGCTGCACTGTTACTGCAAGGGATGGAAATGGCAGAACTCTTCAGAGAGAACCATAAGTTTATTGCAGAAACAATAATTCTGGAGAGAGATGAAGCAGCAACAGAGGAGTAAAAAAGAAGATATTGAGGCAAGAGATGAGAAGGAGGAGCCAAAAGATTAATTAGGCAACCCAGACAGTTGTGGAAAGAAGCAACACATTATAGCAATGCAAAGAGTTTAGATCATCTCTGAGGCCAGCTTTGCAAAGTCAAAGATCACATGAGAAAATTAGCAACATCAGATTTTTTCATCAACAAAGTTGTTGGTATGTAGAGAGATGCAGTGGAGAAAAATGGGAACAGGAAAAGGAGTAGATCATGGGACCAAAAAAATGGAGCCACACATGCTACGTGTGAGATCTATGTTTAATCTCACCAGTAGCATCATTTCCTCCTGAATAGTTTTCTATCCTTACAAATATGTTTTTCCTCTCAGCTCTGAGTTACTAGGCGGAAAAGGAAGAGATTAAGGAAAGAAAACCAAAATGGCTAAATAGACAAGATGATCCTTCTTCTTGTGAGTTCAAATTAAAATTCAAAAATGTTTTATTTCCAAAGAAAAACTAAATAAAGGGGCTAAAGTCTGAACAGTTTGAGAACCATTGCTCTAGAGATGACAGTGTCAGTCTATTTACAATTTTGTCCTCATTTTACACCACGGCATGACAGTTATGTGTCCTTGGGAATATTGGCACATTATGTAATAAAATGTGAAGACTGTGTGACTTTCAGGTTCAATATAAGTCAATTATTCTAAAGCAGCTGTCCAACTGGCTGACTTTATGAATGTTATATTTTTTTCAACTAATAATTGAAGGACTTCATAATGAACTTGAATGATGTCTTATTTAAAACATGATTTGTTTATGTCCACATTATAGTCAGATGCTTTACATACAAACACAGAATTGGGTAAAGGTTAAAAATGAAAAGGAACATATGTTTAAAACTACTTTTGAAAAGTTGTGTTGGACAGCCCTATGCTAACTCTTATTGATTTTGGGGGTCATTTTCAGAGAGGGCTGTGACAAACCTGTTTGAGGACTGAAGACTGCAGGACGGTGTAGTTAGACAAAAAATAAATAAATAAAAATGTTTGTAGCCATGATTTTGATGTTTAAAAGACAGGAGTAGCAGAGCCAATGGGAATCCCTTCATTCTGGCAACAATCTTTTGCGGCCGTTGGTTGAGGACTGGGGAACAAACTTAAGCAGTTGCTAGTCAATCAAAAGAGATATGAAGGTAACTTATAAGAGACCAATAATCAGTTATTCTCCTTTTACTGTGGAAGGAAATCGTAGTACCAAGAGAGGACACACAAGGAAATAATGTAATACACTTTAACAGTTCAAGCAAATTTGGGAACAAAAACACAATTACATGAAATTTTACTTGCTGTAGAACTATGTCTTCTGGCAGAGCTTTTCCCTATAGTTGTTTGAAGAATGCAAGTACATTATTTTTTCACGGTCAGCTTAACTGATATGAATTGGTCTCCTGATCAGATCCTAATCACGAAGACTTATAAAACAGCTAAGATGTAATCAGGAAGCCTGGAAGTTCCTCCTTCCCACCCAGACGGCCGGCCCAGGGCTCTGATACACAGAACCGTCTTGTCCTCTGCTGCATTTTCCCAGCAGCTTCCACAAGTTCACAGAAGAAGACAAAAAATGAGTCAGTGTCTAGTGTCTAGCATTCATTTTAGATTCAATGCAAGATATTAATGAGAAACAACCCAAAATGTATTATTAATGGTTTTGAGGAAAGCACTATGAATATGATAAAGATAAATACCCTGTGCAATGAAGCTAAATATTTATGCATATTTATTTGTAATCAGTCATGTGTTTTTATCTGTTCATTTATTTTGACTCTGCAACTTGGCAACTATTAAGAGCATGTGAAATATGAAAACCTTCCAACACTAGACTATGCTGACAGGCCGGGAATCTGCACTAAAATTAGAAAAATGTCAGTTTTTGACACAGACGCAAATAAATTACAATAATCAATATAATTTTACATAATACCCTACTAGGGCTTTCATGTTGGACCTTTATCTGCAGTAGCTTGAAATTACCGTGGTTTAAATTCTGGTTGTTATTAGTTCATCTTTGTAATCAGGAGACCAGTTTGCGTTCACTCTAGACAGCTTACCAGTCTTTAATAGAGGTAACACAAACAAAAAAAGAACGAGTATACAGACACAAAAACATACCTAAAGTCAATTTGGAGTCCAGTTGGCCTACCAAGCATGTTTTGGGATTTTAAAAGAAAACTAGTACCCAGAGGAAAACCCTTACCTCTTGATGGGGGGGAGACCACAAAACTGTATTAATACTAGGGTTACTGTTACTTCATTTTTCTTGATTATTGTTTGGATTTACTCACATTTTCACTCAATGACCCAATTTAACCTTTCTGGAGTGTAATCCCCAAAAAATTCAAAGGAGATCCAGGGAAGTCAACTTCAAGGTCAAATGGGTTTTGCTTTCATGCTGCAGCAAAACGATTTCAAAACAACTTAAATAAGTAGAAAGCTTAGACTACAAGCAAAAAGGTTTATTTTAATCTACTAACAACCTCTACCACAGATAGCTTGTTTTCAGATTTCTCTGGATTTAAATTACTTTGACGTTAAGGCATTCAAGTGAAACCCCATTTAGATCTTATCTGGCTAAGCCATCTGAAGTGTCCAAAACACATCTAACTATTCTGCTCTTCAGTGCATTCCTGGCTCTTCTTCCATTAGCTACATTATTCTGATATTAACCAAATTAAGACTGACTGAGAAATAACACTGCAGCCTCAACATAATTTCATAATTATTGTCATTTAAATGAGATCAGTGTAAGTAATTCAATTATCCTGTGTAGAGTATGCATATCTTAGATGTATTAAGACATCAGTCACAGGGAAATATTCACTGGAAGAATTTTAGGAACACTCGTATGGTAATCTGCCACGCACGTTGTTGAGGACGTACAACAGTTTCTGCTTCTCTGTTGCACATTTTTCTGCAGCAAAACTTTCCTTTTGTTGCTGCTGCTACAATGGCTCCACTGGAACTGAGCCAAGGCGCTTCCTAGAAGATTACCTTTCTGTTAAGCAGTCAATTTCCGATCATCTTGGCTAAACGGAAGGAAGTACAATTCACAGAAAATTAAGGCATCATACTGGAGCTAAAGTTGTAAGTCTGATTTAAAACTGCAACTAATGATCCTCCATTTGAAATAGAAGGGAGACTGATTAAAAGCCAACAGTGTGTGCAGCTAACGCATCGTTATTAGCCTGATCAGGTGATTCAAATTAGTCTGTGCTGCACATCATTGATTGCTCTTATGGCCACCATTGACTTTATGTCTCCTTTTGCTGATTGGCCAATTCAACCTGCAAACATACACTCTGCTTTCTCTCTCATTTACACCAGTATCAAATCAGCACACACTCAACCATCCACAGAGCTCACACTCATTGTTGTTCACATAAAAGACCGTGTTTTATGTGTTGGGAAGCTGTTAGAGATTATTACAAATCCCCACATCACATATCACCTCGAGTGCCAGGACAACCACAGAGTTTCTCGGTTTGTGTAAAATTTCTCTTCCTCACTGATGACAGACAAATGACGCCAGTCCAGTTGGCCCACCATCTGTAACTTTCTTTGTAACAGACATAAAAGGAGAAAAGAGCTGCACTCAATATTTTTCCGCTGACATCTAAAGACATAGCTGAAAGAGAGAGAGACAATAAGCAGTAGAGATTGCAAATTAAGGAATTTTTTTTATTATTATTTTATTTTAACAGATCATTCAAAACCTCAAGGAAAAGAGCACGATTGTTGGTTTAAACTGGGTGGAGTTACAACAAATATTATGTGCTGTTAATATTTAAAAAAACAAACTTGAAACAATGAAACATATCTTTTGAGTGGTATAAATAATCATTTTTGAGACTTCACCCTTTTAGTTGTGTTAAGATTGTTGGCTCAAGATACAGGAGGATTATAGTTTCTAAACATAATATTTCCCATTTAGATTTGCCATGCTTTAATATATAAGGTCTCTTCACACGTTTAGGTTCACATTTTGCCAAATCCTCTTATACATTAATGGTATATAATATTCACTGCTTGATTCTGTCAAACATTGACATGAAGTGCATTTTAAATTCTAGCCCAGTTTGGCTGTTTTGGCTTTACTCTAAAAACATGTTTTCTATGAACTATAAACTTTGTGAGCAACACTGCAGGGAAATTTTAACCTTCCTATTTTCTGCCAGTATATTGTTTCCCTTTTCTATTGTAAGAGGTGCCCTGTGTGTCTGTTTAAATCTGACCCAGGTTCAAAATCTAACGAGCTCCACAGCGGGGTCCAGTTTCTGTCATCTCAGCTCCGTGGCTGTGCAGCTTATTCTGATCTTATTCTTTTATTCCTGCACCTGTGACAAGTTCCCCTGTCTGACAACATTACAATAAAATGTCATCATAGAAACCAATAAGAATTTAGTAAATAACATATATATAAACTTTCAAACACTGTAAGTATAAATGGATTTATAACATTTTCTGTTAAAATGTTTCATCACTATATTTATTATTTTTTCTTAATTAACCATGAATATATGCTTAGTTTAATAGATGGAATTAATTTTTTCTCACATCTTGCTTGAGATATTCAATGTTCATTTTGAAAATCTGTCATTTGCTCTTATTTCTTATTCTTTTTTTTATTTACGGTGGGAAAAAGAAAAGTTTGCATTCAGACAATATGAGGGAATCACTTCATACAAGGAATATTAAAGATGCCAATAAGTGAGTTTTAAAGACAAGGCGATTCAGCACTTTTTGTGACTCCAGTCAGTACCAATCAACCTCAAGGAAGAGAACAGAAAAAAGCGCAGGAGAAAATAGGATTCCACACTTCCACGGTGAATAAATTCTGTCAGAAAATTTGGATTTCAGAAATCCCCACAAGAGATCTGGAGACAAATAAGAATCCATCACACATTCTCCTGTCCAAAGGGAGAGGGGGTACACACATAAATAACATGCATAATCCAAAACCATCCATGTGTGACTGTGAATCATGCAGTGTGGAAACTGAAGTAAAATATCACTGCTGCTGCTGCTCATCTCCGTGTTTTACAACATGGTTGTATTTTGTACCAGGGTAAGGCTGTAACATGATTAATACACTGAGTAATTATTAATCTTTCATTAAATCTTTCAATTAAAAAAAGAAAAGTTGTAAGATAACATGAGTCATGATCTGCTCTCCCTTCAGGCAGAACATTTGGCTCCAGCAAAGGGTAAATGAATAAATCCCAGATCAGAAGAAACAGTGGAGTGGAAGAATCAAAGCAACATGATAGAATGTGGTTACTGATGGTCTCTGGTTTCTGTGTTAGACCGCTGAAGCAAACAGAACAAAATAGTTGCACATATGAGGGGATGATCGAGCTTATGTGGTTTGTGAGAGTAAAACATTCTGACAAAGGGAATACAGCTGAAGGTCTGTGATCAGTGATGGTGTAGTCAGTCTGTTTTAATATGTCATGATAATTGATTTTTATTTCAATCACATATTCAGTGAAAGTAATTTACTCCTCTCCCAATAGTTTATAATCACTGTAATTTATTGGATATAACTGGCTAATGGACCGTCAGTTATAAAGCATTATCATCCACTCTTATCTGCTGTCATTACTTTTTGTGGACCAATGTGGTGGCTTGAGACGCCCCCTCATGGCTCTAAATTGTTATTGCAAATTTTCAATCAGCAAATTTCAGGGTTGCTGTTGTTTAATCCACTCAAGCACATTTTTCACACTTAAAATTTTATGGGTACATTTTTAAAAAAGTCCTTCAAACAGCGAAGTGTGATCTCCTCCCACTTTAAACAAACTATAAGCTCTTCCCTGAGATGCACTCGAACCTGCTGCTGCCAACATCAATTACACTGCAGACTTGGAGAATGCAATATGACTTTTTTATTTATTTATTTATTTCTCTGCTGTCTACCATCAGCTCCCCCTCATCAATATCCTAATGAGGTCTCAGGAGAGGTTTTTCAGACCATAACAGTATGGTGTTGCACTTGGGTTGAACATAAAAGCTTTGACCATCAGTCAGAATATTTTTCCTTCAGCAGGACTATGCATCAACCTTCTTTATGTCTATTAATTACATAGAGTAGTGCACCAGTCTAGTCCAGACTCCTTGTAATCTCCCACTTCACGTAATCTATCAGCTAATTAGCTCAGGCGTCATATGAAAAGAAAATGGAAAGTGAAATGGAAAATCTTCAGAATAATGATCAATTAGAGGGTACAGCTGAAGGTTTTCAGCTTAAGTGCAACCGTAAATCTCTTAAAAGGCATACACACTTTCAACTAAAGTTTCAACTTATGGCTAATTTAGAACCTGAAATTCCATTTCTCTATTTATATAATAAGTCAAATTTTTATTTGATACACAAAGGTTATCTCATGAGGAAAGGCTTCAGAGTTAGATACTAGCAGTCACTGACATTCTGCATCCGGGAGAGGATTGTAAAGTAAAACCCATCTGAACTTTGGACCCAGTCCACAAGGCATAGACACATCTCAATCACATGGCTGAATGAGCTCCACTCAAATCCTCCAGAGTGCTGCTTATAACCGGATCATTTGACTCAGGTGTAGTGAAGCGGAGTCACGTATAAAACCTGCAAGATGTCCTTGAGGCCTGGATTTGAGGATCTCTGCTCTAGAGTCTCTTATCAGATGTTACAAATTTCTGCCTTTCATTTGGAAGTCAAGCTCAACAATGGAAAAGCACATAATATGTACTGCAATGCGAAGCTTCGACAGTCAATGATGATTTTGGCAGCCACGTCCTCTGTTGGTGTCGGTCCATGGTGCTTCATCAAGTCCAAAGACGGCCTGCCAGAAAATGTCAGCGCACCTTATGCTTCCCTCTGCAGCTATGCTTTATGAGGATGCTGATTTAATTTTCCAGCAGGTCCGGCCACTTGCCAAAAGTAGCAGTACTTGCTTTAATGACCATGGTTTGACTATGACTGATTGGTCAGTTAGCTCTGGTTACCCAAAACTCACAGAGAATCTACAGAGCATCGCTAAGAGGAAGATGAGAGACACCAAACTCATTAAGGGACAAGAGCTGTTAATAGCTGCCATTGTTAAAGCAGCATGGGCTTCTCAGCAATCACAGGCTTGCATTGACAGTATTGCAGTAATTAATTCAAAATAAGAACAGTATTAAGTGAATACACTGAACTTTCTGTAATTCTATAAAGGTCCCAAGACATCTGTTAACTGAAACTAGCAGCTGGGACCTTTATGAAATATGTGACTTGGAAAAGTAAAGACTTGTTACTGAAAGGCTTTTAATTCTTGGCCTCCACAGAAAAATAATATGTATATCTAAAAAATAATATCTTGCTCATATGTAGTACTGTGATTATATGGAAAAAACTCAAGTTTGGATTTTCATAATTTAGAAGCCATAATCATCTCCATTAAAATAACTGCTTTCACTTTGTCCCTCTGTGTGTAAAAATCTACATGGGCCTCTTATTTTTCTAACTGAATTAGCAAAATCAACTTTTCATATTTTAATTTGAGATCCATGATCCTTCTCAAACATTGATGATTTTGAAGAAAAAGTGTGCGGAATTCAGTACATATAAGATTTAATTTATTAGAGTTTCATTCTTTTACAGTAATCCTGTGGTGGTCACAGAATTTGTACAAAATTGGACAAAAAGTAGATAGACCTCTCATAAATAAAGAAAACAGCAGCAAATGGACATGACAATACCCTTTTCCCCACATTCATATGTATGCATCTGTTTGCACAATGCATAAGGAAGCCTCTAAGGCCAGGTTCAGACACAGTGTAGATTCAGAAAATGTACCAGAAAATGAAAATAAGTGCAGGTATCGTACTCCGAAAGGAAAGTAATTTCCAATTTTCTGGGGCATAATTATGCTGTCGTAACTATGCTTTCTAATTAAAATGGCTACTTTTCCTTGACATGTCTCACTTGTTTTAACTTTCTTCTGAATTCATCTTGGCTGCCTTGTTGCTTGGGGGGAGAACCCACTCATTATTTGCATTTCAGCGTCATGGCATATGGTTTACCTATATGTTTTTAAAAATAAATTAACTCGGGACACCGTGAAGCTTACAAATGAAGAGGCACAGAGAGAATTAATGCTGGTAAACAAGGAGATACACAAACATGTAGCCAATTAAAAATTCCACTTTTGAAATCTTGCTTGAAGCAAGACTTATTTTTACTTCTCCTTTCTGATCCCAAGTGAAACTTTTACTTTAAGTGGAACTTAACCAAATATTGATAACACAAAATTCAAAGACACAGAGGAGAAATATGCCGCAGGGTTGATTCACATAAGAAAAACATCCCGTCACAGTTTCTTTGCCAATTTCCTTTGGACAAAACCTTCATGAAAGTAAAAAAAAATAATAATCAAAACACATCCCTATGTGAAAACCAAACCCAGTGAAACAGCCCATCTATTCAATAATATTAAGAAACTAATGATAGAATATTTTTTGTTTTTTATCCAGTGTTATAATTTCCCTTCATTTACTGGGAAGATAATTTCTTCCAGTTTAATCACAGAGAAACAATTCTCTACCTTCACTGCATAAAGATGTTTCACCAACATGAATTTGGTAGCAGGCAAAGAAATATGAGCTTCTTTTGACCAACAGTAAAAACAAATCATGCCTTCACTGAAAGACAAATCCACAACCAAGGACAGAAAATATCTGTTTGTTGTTTTTATAGAAGCTAAATTGTTCATAGAAGTTCTGCTTCGTCTTCGTCATCTTCAGACCTGACGGTCCCTGGCGGACTTCTTCGTACCACTTGTTGGTCAGTGTCTTCATCTGGATCCGTCCGTGCAACAAGTCCTGTGAGACACATGTTGCACACATCAGCAAGCAGGCACACAGATTATGAGCCTGCTAAGAAATAGAAAAAGTGACGAAAAGACTGAAGCTTGAATATAGCAGTTCAGCACTGAAACTGCATAGACTAAAGCACCTAATATTTAATTTTTTTTGTCAATGGTGTGAGAAATCTTCATAAAATATTAAAACCTGCAAGTTTGACTAAGCTTAGAACTTCAGCACTGCCAATGTTTCCTTTTTATTTTACATAATGTTCAGTTCAGCAACACTTTGTCATGGTGTGACTAAAACTGTAAGTGATACCCACTGCAGATGGCGTGCGCAGGACTAGGAGATGTTAAACGCTGAATTTTTTTTCTTTTAACAGAAGAAATAATTTATGAGCTCTGGGAGATGTCACATTACCTACTTGAGCTTTGCACAATTTTCTATGTTTTGTCCTTTTCCTAAAATTTTGCCTTCTGACATGTTACTAATGTCATCATATAGTGATCCAGTTTGAACCATAAAGGGAAAGGAAAGTGGATAAGAAAGATATGGTCCATCATAATGAGGTGGTTTGGAATTAACTGATGAAATGAAGGTTGGCGCTCGACTGACAAAGCTGCAGCAACATGACTGACACTTTCAGAGCTGCAACAAGCTGCAGAAATTAAACTTGTTACAACTTTCCTTCTGCTGAAACTTTTTTTTCTTTCTTTTTTTGCTTTACACCAGGTCAACACAGATAATTTTGGTAGAGAAAAGCACTTTATCTGCAGTTGGCACATTTTCTACTGAGGTGTGTGTCAGTTAGCAGGAGTTGACTGACTGACTACTGCAGAGACCGTCACTGGATAAAACCCCATATGGACAACAGAAGAAAAAAGGAGGAGAAAGTCCACAAGTAAGCACACAATGTGACTGTTTTATTTCTTCTGCTTCAAAAGCTTTTTAAGAAAAGTAAAAATAAAAAATATATATTTATCTTGAGATGATCCATGCATGTAATATAGCTTTCGATAGGATGAAGATGCAGTTAATGTAATCATGGGTACAGTAACTAAATCACTTTACTCTTTAAGATGGACAAAATGTAATTTTTTTATTTATCATAAGCTTTATTGCTTGCTTGTTTTTGTTTTTTTTATGTCAGACTGGGGATGAAATTGGGATTCAAACTAAATTGCATTTGAACCTCCAACACTTTTTGACAAAATTTAATGAAAATGTGCCATCAAAATGCCATCGCTATTGATTAGCTCATTTTGTTGCATGGCTAAAACACGACACAAATAAGGTTTTTCTAATTAAGTTGAACTTTATTAACTCAGCAATTAATTATATTAGCTTTCTTCATTGCAATCATGATTGCCATCACAAAACCTAAAGCAGTAAGGTAAATGAGAAACAAGATTTGCCAGTGTGTCTCAGTGCAAGAGACCAAAAGGAATAACCAAAAACTCTTGTTACACGCCAATCTTAGCCTTCTTTAAAAAGAAATAATTAGACTAATGATTTTAATATTACAGTTAAACAATCAGGGCAGCTCATTCAGTCTTCTGGAATACTGCTAAATAATTTTAAACTTACTGTGCTCCCTTTGCAGCAATGATCTGTGGATCCAGCACTAAACAAAACTTTATTTTGTATAGTGAAGTGTCTCTTGCTATTTGTCATAACATGTCCAGAGAGAATTATAAAATAATTTTAAAAAGTAATTTTTCAAAGATTAGAGTAGAGGGACGGTGTACCTTTACATCATGTAATTCATAGCATCAATGTTCAACAGCCACCCAGAGACAAGCTGACTAGCTCTGTGTGATGTGTCTGCATTTTTAATGCTTAGGTGGCTCTTTGATTCCACTGAAGCTTTGTAAAGTTTTGATGGCAACTTCTGTGCATCACACTCACAGGCAAATACAGAATCTTCTTCCATTTTGCACACAGAATACATCTGAAAGAGTGAGATGATGAAATGTGATTCTCTTCAGAGCTTTCTTGCTGATCTCAACACCAGACTCCCCCAATCTTTAATCTTTTAAGGATTCCTTGCTGTAGCAGACCCGGGTGGGGTAGCAAAGAGAAGTGAGGTCCTCAGAAAAAGCCTCAGCTAATCAGCAAAAGTTATGTTTTAGAGGGAAAAAAAGGGATTGTTCTTTTTGAGGCAGTGATCTGTTTGATTATGTTAAAACTCAAAAACATCACATCATCAAAACTTAGAAGCAATTTGGAGAGCAGGATGATCACATGGTTCATCTGTGCTGCAGCAGTTCAGCCCACAGGGGGAGACCAAGGACAATTCCAGTTTTGTATGTTTCATATGTCCTGTTTAGATAATGATAGTTGAGCATTTGAAGCATTTACTGTTCCAGCATAGGTACTTCTGCAGCCTTTAAATGTTTTTACAAATGTGAGAAGTGTTTGATCTAGGTGTGTTGGAGAAGGGATGTATTTAAATAAGTAGAATTCAATACAGTGACGTTTATGGCTGTAATGCAAATACAAACTTGTATAAGTACTTTGACAATAAATACTTTGTCCATAAATGGACTGAATTCATTTGGCACTTTTCTAGTCATACTGTTGACTTGAATCACTTTCCACCGGAGGTGTATTCACCTAATTGTACTCACAAATGTGCACATATTCATACACTGACAAGCTGATCCATAGGCAAGAGCAATGCATTGCGCCACAGCCCATTGACACATGGCAAGAGGAAATCAAAACCACAACTTCAGAGTTCAAGGTGAATACTTTTCTGACTGAGCCACAGTCGTCCCAGTGTGCAAAAGACTTCTTCTGGAGTCTTGTATTCACTCCTAGATTTTGAGTGAAACCAGAACTTCAAGACAAATTGACAGTCTGCATAAAGCCAAACAGCCAAATATGCATCTCTGCATGTCTTACACTAATCACCGTTGATAGTATTGGTTTAATCACGACAAACTTAAGCAGGAAAATTGACAACATATCAACTGTATGAGTGTTGTACAAGTGGAAAACTACAAACTGTGTTTAACAGATAGAGAATATCTAGCTTACACAAGTTTTTCTTACCTCTTGTGTAAGTCTGCGAGTGAAGAAGGGGTTAAGATACTTTGCATCAAGCCACATGAAGCCCTTTAGATCTTGTCTCTGGTAAATCTGAGCCTCATACTCTTCCTCTGTTAGTTCTGATAGGTGCTCTGTATCAATGGTGTTACCCTGGAGACAAAAGCCAAGGAGAAAGAAGGCAATTAGGCAAATAGAATAAAATAAAAGGGAAAGAGGCCCTAAGAATGAGCACTGGGTTAAAAAAAAAAAAAAAAAAGAAAAAGAAAAAAAACTTAAAAGAGAATACTGAAAAATGATACATGCAAACAAAGATTTCATTTCAACCCCGTATAAGAGTAATGAGGGAAAATGAGAATGTACTTTATCAGGAAGCAGATAACTAGCTTTGGAAATAGTCGAGACATAAGGCAGACACAATACCCAATGCTGACAGTGACTCCCCTACAGTGGAATGTACATCTAATAAATGATCCATTATTTAGAGTTGGATCCATCAGAGGCAACTGAAATATTTAACACAATGGCTGGTCTTCTTGCTCCTAGGAAATTGTATCGATGCCATGGAGTGCATCTGTGTGGGGAGAGAGCTCTGCTCCCTGCTGACTCAGTGTCCTCATCACAAAGCCACATTCAACCTCTTTGATGTTTCTCACTCTGTGGTGAGCAGAAAGGGCCAGATTGCAGATGAAAAGATGGCCCAGCTAGCATAGATGGAGACAGCAAACTAACAATGTGTCCAACCAAAGTGCTGCTTTGATTTCATTACCATTTTCTGTGTCTTGCTGAGATTAACATCCTTCTTGTTTTTTCGCCGTGACTGGCTGTCTTCAATGTCCATAATGCGGATGAGCGGCATTGTCCCGCCCCCAAGGAAAAGGATGGTAAATAACACAATGATGATGGTTGTGGTGCCAATTAGCTGACGCTTCTCGATGGGTTCCAAGCCCAAATGGAGACTCAAAGCATAAGGAATGGCACCTCGTAACCCTATTAAAAAGAGAGATATGAAAATTTATTTAAAAAGCTGCTAATTTCCATGAACCAAATACATTTTTTGTCTTATTACTATAATCATGTGGCTGTGAATAAACGAGAAGCTGAAGACAGAATGACATTTTTTCTTTAGACGTTACAAAAATTTGTGACTGCTCTTAATGAAGCCTTCAGATTTTAAAATAAAGCAAATCATAAAACAGATAAATTGAACTGAGGTTTTCACAAGCTAATATTTCTATTATGGCAGGGAATTATTCATTTTCCAGGCACGTAGTGTCATTTTATAGCACAATCAACGAACTATGTTACATAAAATGCTGTTACACATCAAACGAATCTTTAAAAATTTACTTTTTTATTTGACGTCCTAAAATTGGGCTTTTGTCTCTTTAAGAAGCCTCTGCTCTTTCCAACACTCAGCAGATGCAGTTCCACCAGATGTTTGCTAATTGCTGCTGGTAGTCTGGAGGAGCTGAGGGGGGAAAGCGCAGTCGATGGGTTCTCTGAGTGGTATAAACTCAGCTAGAGACTGCAGCTCCAAGTAAGGGGTTTGTGGAAACAGACACAAACCTCTTTGTGAGAGCAAGTGTTTAGGCTCCCCAAAATGGCTGCCACAAAAATTAAAGGATTCGCCAAATATGCATAAAAGAATTAAAACTCCTGATAGGTTTTTGATGAGGGAATAATATCATAACATGAAGCTCAAAAAGCCACTTTTACATTATAGCGTAACTTTATCTGACTAAACTATGTATATGTAACAAAAAGGCTGAGTGACTATTTCTTATTTTCAGTTTTTTTCTAGCCTGTAGTACGGTGGGGTTTTTACACAGAACGAATGGTAATTCACCTATGCAAAGGCTTGCAGTTTAAACACCTGCACTGGCAATCACTATAATAATAAAGAAGAACAAATAATAATAATACAAAACAACACAGCTGCAGCCACTGTCCGACTGACACAGACTGGTGGCAGTGTTGACTAATAATAAACAAAAACATGGACAAAGAACCTCCAGATAATTGGAATACTTTGGACTATTCTGAAATGTGATCAAGGACTGATTACTGATTTTATCCACATCTAAATTTTCCACAATCCAATCACATAAAACAGTAAAGCAAGGAATAAATGGAGCTCACATGTTTCTGGAGTGGTGTCTTAAAACATATGTCAGTGACAGTAACATTGTGAATTTAGTTTTTTTAAAAAAATACATATATGTATATCAGAAATTCAGTTTGCTTTTGTGTACACTCTTTGCAAACTGATTTTTGCCAAACAGTGACATGAAATAATTGTCTATCATTTCCTGTTGACTCAACAAGTTTATTGCCCAAGCATTTTAACAGGATGTGGGTTGAACAGGGATTTAAAAATACATTAACTTGCAGGACTATTATCTCACCACTAAACCACATGATGAACATCATCTTTGGAGTAATCTTGTGATCCCTGAAAAAGTTCAGCAAGAAAGATAAAGGGAAAATGTTGATTGCTCGGCCAAGAAGAACCAGGACCTACACAGAGAGGCACAGAAATCAAACACTTTGAATCCAACTCAACTCACACTAACATTTTATGCTGGCCTTTGCATAAAAAGTACTTACGATGCACCAAATGACAAAGGATATTTCAAAGTTATGTGGGAAGCTGAAGATGGAGAGGCCAAGAAAAGCAAACACACAAGTCTCTGTGGACAGAAGTTAAAAATAGTAACTGAAAATGTCAAGTGAAATGAAATAAGAGAGGAACTAGGAAGCTAAGCAGGAAATTACTCACCACACATAAAAGCAACTGTGCGCAGCGTCTGCTGCATGAGGATCTGTGTAATTGGTGAAAGATTGTGATGGGTGTAATGAGACATCACAATCCCCGCAAACAGGATAGACATTATGCCTGTGGGTGGGAGAAGGAGCTCAGCAAAAACTGCAGATAAACTGAAAACTTGCAACTGTGTATGTAAGTGTATGTCTTTTAACACTTGTGCCCACCTGACAGTTTGATTCCTTCTGCTAGGCCATAGGGAAGATATGCAAAGATGATCATCATGCCAAACTCAAGTGATGGCGTCTTCCTCAAGTCGAAGTGTTTTAGAAACTAAACAGCTGAGTTAAGAAATTTAAACTAAAGCAGGGAAACACAAATGTGTAAAGCACAAAGAGCCACACTCAGCAAACAAGTCAGGATACAACAGCTGAAATGAGTCCAGTCAGAGTTCCTAGAGCAGCAGAACCGAAGAACATTTTGAGGAAATACCCCAGTGCTTGCACAAAAGTCTCCCAGCCTGTTACCATGGAGTTATCAGAGCGAGAAAAAAAGCCTTCTGCTGTGCTGAAAGGCAAGAACATGAGAGAATGATTGATGATGGCAAAATCCCTGTACCTTCTGTGTTGTAACACCTCAGTCTGACATGAGAGGGCAGTAAAACTCCACCACTGATGCTGGTGGAAGAGTCCATGAGCAGATTAAAATATGCTTGTAATCCTATCATCAAAATCTTGTTGGGTAAACAAAAAAAAGATTACTTTGCATAACCCTTTCGTACATTTCATGACATGGGAACTTACCTGTTCAAAATAAAACTGGATGCCATCTAAACCATAATCATTTATTTTTACATGATCAGCACTGCAAAGAGTCAAGAGTCATTCTTCAGCTGTTTATATTTGCTTCCAAGAAGATCGCTATTTCTGTAGTCCTTGAAAATGGCTATGACAATCATTTTGAGGTCTTTTGAAAATAAACCTCTTTTGGTTTACTAAGCCACTAAATAGTGGCCAATGAATCAGAGAAAAAGCTTTTAAACTTAAAGGATGAGTGGTTGTGTCTACACATACACAATATTTAAAAAAAATTCAAAAGTAAACAGTTTTAGATTGACTACACGTACGTTGTAACCAGCAGCCAGGCAAGTGGTTCTTGTTTTACAAGCCGAAAAGATCAAAATAGTAAACTAAGCAAATGTCACAAATAAAGCAGCAAATTGTTTGTGCCAACTTGGTGATTTTGAAAGAGCTGCTAGTTGGAAACTGGTCAGGTCTTCGTTGGACGTTTTTCAAATTTAAATGTGACCAGTACCATTTTTCTGATGCACTTGTTTTTTATACACCTGGGAATTATTCTTTTTCCCATTATTGGCCCAGTTTAGAACAAGATAAATAAATATGTTTCCCTGATCAGGTACTGAAACAAGTGAAACAAATTTAAAGTTTAAAAGGAAAATGAAAGGCCAACAGAAAGTCAGGAGCACTATTGATCAAAACAAGCTCAAAAAGATAATAGTAAACCCATAAACACTAACCCCAAAGAGAAACAAACCAGAGAAACTTTGCCCACGCAATATTATTACATTTTTAAAGAATACTTAGAATGAAGATGTAGAAATTTTGAAGCGGTGGTAGTAGATGTCCTATTTTTCTCCTAAAACATATGATATACCAGAGGTTTTGTAATTACAGTTATGTAACCAACAGTAGTAAAATACTCTATAACTAATAATCTTTATATATTGTTTATCAACAGGTTGCCAAGTGAGGACACCAGCTGCCCAGCTGCTCTAAACAATCTGGTTCAACCGTAAAGTAGCTTTCTAAGAAAGTCACCCTCCGAGGTGTTAACGGCAAACAAACTGCCGGGTCTGTTTAGTCCTTCTATTATTAATGGTTTCATTTACTCTGCAGGGGCACCCTGACACTTCAGATCACTTTACACTATTAACTAACTGTGAGATAAGGTGGGTATAGAGTGAGCATGAAGACAGAGAGTAGAATGTCACTGATGATTACAAACAAACTGTAAATTCTTAGTTTCCATGAAACTCGTCTAGCGAGTTTCCGTCTGCGGCTCTGTATGTTTGCTGATTAAGTGCAAACAGTCCTTTTGCTCTCAGTGGAAACCAAAAACAGAGAGTAGTGTCTGGTGTCAAAGACATTTAAATCAACATGTGACTGAAAAGCTGAATGCTGTATGAGTCACTCTACTGTACATTCAACATGTCAAGTTTCAAGCAAATTAGTCCTCAGCAGGTGACAATGTGGATGTGTCTAAAAGTAGGGCAGGGAAATTTTGATGATGTTTTTTTTTTTTTTTTTTTTCTGTTGGTGGATAACAGATACCACTGTTTCTATTCTCATCATTCTTTCCTGTCACCATTTATTATTTTACCTTCAAAAACCAGATGGAGCGAGACAATCTTACTCGTTTAATCTGTAAAAGAAAAACTAAACAAATTACAGTTTACCGGACTCAGAAAATAAAACTTTTAAAACAGGGCCTGGTGTTTTAAAACCACGCCCTTTTTCTGATTTTGTGATCAGAAAAAGGACAAGTATATTTACCATAAACCTTTGATCTTATTTATATATAATTATGCTACTGACAAAGCAGAAAGAAATATTAACATGATTATTGTTAAATATAATCACCAAGCTTCTCTTGGAATCATTATCTAAAAAACAGTAAATTAAAGAAAATTTAAAAAAAGGAAATACATTTATATATATATATATATTGTGGATAATTCACATTACTATTTGATCTGATTCTTGTAATTAATTAAATATTTGATAGTGTCTCACCCTACAAATATAAGCAGGGTCAGGAAACAGCAAGCAAGATGTCATCTCATTTAAAGTGAATGAGAAGAGTGACGTCTGAAACCTGAACCATGTGCACACAGCCGCGGTTAACACCTTCCCAATTGAAAACCTGTGAAATTTAGCTTCAGAGCCTTAAGCAGAAAACTAAAAAAGCTAGGCTCTATAAAGAAAACAACTAAGAATAACTAAATACTGTGCTTTGCAAATGTATTTATATCCCTTAAAATTCTTCAATTTGTCTTGTTATAATCATACCTGGATGGACTTTATTGGGTTTTTTTTTTATGTGATATTCTAAAGCAAACTTTAGGGTAGAATGCAGTGTTAAGACTTTATGCAAGCCAGAAGATTTATATTTTTGTCTCCCCTAACCAAAGCGTTTTCTGTTTATGTTTTTGTGGTAAAGTGCAAATAAGTTTTCTGTTGGCTTTCTTCTTGTGACTCTCAAAACTGACTAGACTGCCTGCCTGGCTGACCTGACCACAGATTCTCCAAACAGAGCTGTGGATCTCTGCAGATCCTCTTGAGATACCATGTACTGATTGGTTACTCTGATTAATGCTCTGCATGAATCTGGATGGGTGGTGACGTCTTGATTACTGTGCTGCTGCGTTCTCCTATTTTTACTTTTGAATGCTACTTTGACCTTACTACTTTGTGATGTTCAAAGTCTGATATTTTCTTTAGAACCTGCTTTAAAGAGTCCCTAAAGTTTATTGTGATTCAGCATTCAGAGAAATTCACTCAAAAGCAACAGCATTTTTATTCATTTTTTGTTAATGGGTAATTGCATGTTTACTCCAAATTTTCAGCAAAAACTGTAAAAAAGTATTTCTTACTTCTATGACATTGCCTCAGGCTAACTTGATATGAAGTTATAGTCCGGAATCAACATGCAGAATAACAAAAATCGAGCTATTTAAGTTCATTAAAGGGACAGTAGTATGTGTTCTCCAGGCAGACTATTTTATAGCTCAATCAAGTAACTGCTATATTAACTTCTCCATTACCCCTTTAACAACGTTTTTACCAGAGCTGCACTAAGAAGTAGCTCGTATAACGAGCTTAGCAACTGTGCAGTTCCACCAGATATTTGCGAATTGCTGCTGGCTAGTCTGCAGGAACTGAGCAGGGGCGCTCTGTGAGGCAAAAAGCTTTAAGGAAGAGCTGCGTCTCAAACTCTGAGTGCTAAGCCCAACCCAGGCATCTAGCACAGCAGAACGGTTGTCACAGGTGATCAAATAATTTTTTACACATGTACGAAAGAATCAATGCAACACTCCAGGTATGTTTTTGACCAGGGTATAACATTACAACTTGACATAAAGCTAAAAGAAGTTGATTTTACATGATACTGCTCCTGTAAAGAATTAAAATGTCCCAATAAAACATATTACATTTCTCAGTTGTAATAGTACATAAAATTTGTACTTTAGTTCAAGAGGTATGAACAATTCTGCAAAACTCACTTCCCTAACTAGTCACACTCTATGACTTCCTTTCAAGATAAGAAACTGCTGAGAAAAACCTTGTGTGAACACTGTGTCGACGACTATGGCAGTTACCATGGAGATTCCTTTTAGCCTTCTTTAATCAATGAGTATCTAAAGCCCCTTTTTGACAAGCTTTACTTCACATGTTTCTAAGATCACCTGCTGTGGTCATTTATTTTAGCTTTTTCAAAACTATGCCTTTGACTTCATGTTACTGAAACATACAGCAATGTTGTCACCAGTTAGGTTAAAAAAATATTTCACGATCTACAAGTAAAGTTCACGCTGCTAACCCTTTTTAAGATGAGCATCTCTTTTTGTAAATTATGCATTATAATAAAATATTTCTCAAAACTGTTATGACAATTTCTGGGTTCTTTTCTGCTTCACTAGATTTTAAAATTGCACCTTATTCCAATGGATCCAACTAAATGTGAGTTTCAACCAGGCTAGAGCAAAAACATTCTGACTTACAAGGCTATAAATACATGACTTATCCATCAGTTAGATTCTGTAAAAATAACTCGATGTTTTTATATGTTCAGTGATTTGTAATAGTATTAACACCCCTTGAGCCTTCTCACAATTTATCACATTACAGCCACAAACTGATTTATTTTATTTGGATTTCATATGATAGACCAACATAAAGTAGTGCAGAATAGCAAAGTGGAAGGATTTAGAAAATCTACTACAAAATAAGCAAAAATGTGACAACTGTAGTCATTATCCAGCACTCTTTTATTCTGGAGTCCCAGAAGGAAAAATAAGGTAAAACCTATTGTATTCAGAAATGAAATAAGAGTACAAGACAAATACATCCACTTGTCTGAGGTATGTTATGTTGAAGACTCTGGAGGTGTTCATAAAAATAAAAAATAAAAAAAAGAGCTGCAGGACAGTTTAACGAAAACATTTTAAATATACTGACATTTTGACTGAGTTGCATCTTAACAAAAACAGGTTAATTGGTCTTTCCAAATTCTCCCTAGGTGTAAGTGTGTGTGCATGGTTGTTTGTCCTGTTTCTTTGTTGCCCTACGACAGACTGGCGACCTGTCCAGGGTGACCCCGCCTCTCTCCAGGAACGCAGCTGGAGATAGGCACTAGCAACTCCCGACCCCACTTGGGACAAGGGTGAACAGAAAATGGATGGATGGATGGATGGATGCATCTAATAATGCAACGCCATTAAAAAAACGTTTGAAAACACAAAACTTTGGCTTATTGATAATTTCCTACAGCCACCTAATCAATCATAGATATCGTCAATGATTGGCTGGCTGACAAAATGCATTCTTTTGAGCATTTTGATAGGTTTAGGCATTAAGAGTATAATTTCTAATATAAAGTAAGCAAACTGTTGTTGAAAGTCAAACTACAAGAGCCAGAATTAAAAAGTGAGTGAAAAGGAAATGGAAGTTAAGGAAAAAGTGAAGCAAGAAGCTGTAGAGGTTACAGCTCCTGCTGTTACGGTTATAGCTTCTGACAAGGACAGTGATATATCTAACAATAATGAATCTGATGATAAGAAAGGCTATAAGAGCTTTGTTGAACAGGACTTTGAGTCCAACAGCAAAATGATAAAGGGTTTTCATACGTCTGACTTGTTAATATGTCTCTTTTGAATGATTCTTCACCGTAACTACCCACAGCTTTAACTGTAATGTCAAGTAAGGTACAAATAATAAAAGTGATAAGAGGCTACAGTTACATCATTTATTGTGTCTACAAAAATTGTATGTTGAGTGTTATGATATTCTGGAAATGTTGCTTTGGATAAATACGCTCTTTGTGTGTCATCATGAAGGCAGTTGGTAATAAAAACTTGTATCACCATAAGGTGTGGACGAGCTTAAAGCAACTACAATAAGACTCTTACTTGGTGAGAACAATGGAGACGGCGTCGTTCAGGATACTCTCCCCAAACACCAGCATGTTAAGGACTGGGTCCACGTTGAGAGCATTGAATATGGCAATAGTGGCTACAGGGTCCACAGCTGAGATCAAAGATCCAAAGGCAAAGCTGCAGTGTGAATAAACAGAATTAGAAAGAGAATGATGTGCTGCAAACAAATTAAAATAACTAACGTAATGGCATCTGTGGAGCAAAGGAGCAAAACAAAAGCATAAAACAGCCATGTGCAAAACACGTTTTCCAACTTTTAAGAACTCTAGAGTGCACATGAAAAAAAAAACAAAAAAACATTTGTGACCTGAACGAGGAAGTTGGATTGAAATGGGAAAGCTAATTTGACTGTTAAGATATCAGAAGACATTTGCAGAAATTCAAGCTTCATATTGTACAAAGAGGAGAAGTTAAAATTATTTACCACAACTGAAAATACTACAGATCTTTTGGGAGCAGAAAAAAGTGTGTTTAGTCAAAGGTGTTCAGGCACGTTCAACAAATATTTGTTTGTTGGTTTTGTAAGGATTTATTCTGCAAATTATATCAAAAAGTATAGTTTGAGCAGTTTGTGACCAATTGTACAAAAACATGCAAACAGGAAGGCTGAAGAACATTATCCTTACTGGCAAGAATATAAATAGCAAACACTGTGCCTAATGCCAAGTTAAATACCTTTGATTGTGGACCAAGAAAAATTTTGAACAAACCAAAGTTCCAACCCAATAACACATGAGTATGTAATTATGTTCTGTTTGTGAGACACGTCTGACTGATATACCATCTTTCTTTCTATAACCATTCACTCAGAATGAACCATGGTCACTGTAAGCAGTTTGTGTCAGCAAAGGACATCATCCTAAAATTTACTTTAATGTAACTACAGAAAGAAACAATGTTTATATGTGAAATATTTTCTTTTACATGAACAAAATTGCAAATGGTTTTACTCAAAACCTTACCTATCAGTCATGGTCATCTTATAAATCACATCAGCCTGTCAGAAAAAAAAAAAAAAGAAAAGACAAAGGTCTACTGAGAGATTCTAGACATGATGACACTGGACACAAGTTTCATAGTAATTAACATCTGTCTTTCTAGTAGAAAAAAATATCAGTTTTTCCCTGAATATTTCATTTATGGAAAAGCAATTTTAAAAATATGATATTTCTCTAAATACCAGACTTGTTGACAGCTGGTTGTCTCACCTGGCCTAGGAAGTAGATACCTCCACCCACTATGAAGGCAGAGATAGCTGTACCAATCACAGCAAAGAGGGTGATGGAGCCAATGTTCTGGAAGAAGTTACCCTGAATACACACATAAATACACAGCTCAGATATTCAAGGACAGTATGCAATGTTATATAGCATCCTTATATAAGATGTGTCAAGCATTGCAATGAAAGGTAGGCCATAGTACAGGAACATACTTATGTAAAACAAGACAGTGGACATATGAAATCATTTGTACCTGGCAATAACTCACTGCCACTCCTAAATTGATTGACACTCAAGGTACAAATACAGATATGCACACAAAAACATTAGAATGTTTTTTTTATTTAATCACAGTAGAATATTCATACATAGAAAATAAAAAAATATATAATATGAATTTAAGTACATGTTTTCAGTGGGCAATGGAAAGTTTTTGTCTGGAAATGCTTAAATATAATTCCACAACTTTATGTTCCTGCAACATAAATATGACACAGGAAGAAGGTTCTGCGTTTGAAATCCGACCTGTAGCATTTCTGCAAAGTTTAAATTCTTGGGTTCTTTCCAGGTTCTGCATTCCTCCCACAGCCCAACAAACAGACTGTCAAGTTAATTGGTCACTCCGAGGTTAGACAATGTAGTGTGACCAATTTTCAGTTGTGCAGATGAATGATCCAAAATACACATGAAAGTTTAACCCAGAAATAGTTCAGCGCAAACACACTCAACCTTTCTTATGTGGCATTTATTGGCTACAATAGTGGCCTTTATCTCCAGGACTTTAGGTCCGGGGTTCTGCAACTTTAAGACGCGCCTTTGCTTAAACACACCTTAGTCAAATGCTGAGGGAACTGGCAGGACTCTGGGTAACTTGAGTGCATAGTGAGGAGGTGATTCAGTCATTTGATTCATGTATGTTTGACCAGAGACAGATCTACATGCTTCAGGACACAGAACTTCAAGGCCTGGATTTAAATATCCCTGGACTAAATTTACATCCCATTTAAAAAAAACAATGACGAATGTAAAATAGAAGATTGTGATTTTTAGATGTTTAAAAGAAAGTGAAGAAATAGTAAAAAAAAGGAAAAGAAATCTCTGTTTGTTCCAACCTTGTAAAATGTAACAGGAAACAGGATCAAATACTATTGTTTTAGAAAATTAGGTTTTAAAAAGTATTAAAAGAAATGTGGTAAAAAGTGCAAAAGTTTTGTAAAACACAACTGTCCTTTGAGGTGGTATTTTCCCCCACTGAATTAATGTTCTAAGCACTCACACAGTTATGCTCCTACTTTTAAAGATATGGCTACCAGTGGTCCCAATAAGAATGGATGGTTGCTGTATATATAAACTTGACCACTGTTTGTAGACAGGCATGGCAATGGCTGCCGTTCAGCAACCTATTCAAACAGGAGGGCCAGAGGAGGACGAGAACATGAATAATAACCCACAGAAACTAAGCACACCCAACTGTATTGACTTTTCAGTAAGAAAGCAGTCCAACCCAAAACCATAAGATATATCATTTTTTGTGAGTTGCATGCTCATTTAGTACATTGTTGCCTCATTTTTACTTTTTACAGTAATTATTGTTTTACCACCTACATAAACTGTATTTTTTATTTTTATTTCCCTATTTGGCCACAGGTTGAACCTGGAATTGCCACTTTAACTCATCAAGGGAGTGTGCTGGAAATACAGGCCTAGTTAAAAATGCGATCATACCTTATGTAAAGAGTATCCAGATTCAAATATGATGGGTGGAAGAAGCAGGAGGAAAAACATGTTGGGTCGAAACATTTCTTCCTCCTTGAGAAGAAAGAGAGAAAGGCAAAAGAAGAAGCACATTAAAAAGACGCATGAAAGAATCCGCAACATCAACTTTGGCTCTGAGCTGTCCCAGGAAGAATTAGGAAATGTATAACATTCAGAAACAGTGAAATAATGCAATGAACAACTACTAACATCTTTTCATCTTACAAAGCTGACTCCAGGATGACCACATACAGACATCAGCTGCTTGTCAGGAGGCATACTTCTCTGCCAACACATGCCTTCAACCTCCATTAGCAACACATCCCATAAAAACGGCTGTAAATTTCTAACAATTCTTTTTTTAATCTCCAAGTGTCTTATTCATTCACAAACACACAAACAAGCCCACGCATGCACACACAGTATCCCAGTGACCTTAGCTCTGTGATTATTTCTGCAGTATAATGAAGTCATTGTTGCTTCCCAGCAAAATGGGCCAGCCGCCCAGATAAGGCTTTGGCATCATGTGCCCGTGCACTACTCTCTGGCTGTGCATGATGCACATGTGTTTTTGTAGTAGCGACATGTGTGTAGTTGTGTGTGCATGTACCTATTTTGTGCATAATTCATGTTTGTAAAACAAAAATCAAAAGACATTATGCATGCAAGAGTTTTTCATCTTCTTATTCCAGGTAGACGCTGGCATTGTTTTCTATCAGAGGAACAGAAAAGAGGCGAGTGAGCGTTTGCTGCAGCTGCTAAACAATCTCCCTCTTTGTTTAATGGAAGTCATTTTGACAGCTGGTAGAGTCTGACTCTCCACCTCAATAAGTCCACAAGCTGTTGGCGATGACAACAATCGCCTCAATATTAACAAAAAAGCACAGGGGCACATTCACAAAAATACTTCTAAGATCTGAATCAGAAGCATTGCATTGGCCAGTCACAAATCTAATTTTAAACTTATAAGTATCTTACAACTGCTATGAAAATATCACAAAAATTAAGGTTTATGAGAAGGGGCTCGGAGGGCTTTTGTGGTCACAGTACAAAAACTCTGACATAAGCAGTTTTAAAAGTTTTCTTATGATGTACCAGTGGTAGGCTGTCAGGGCCTGAAAATCTTCTCTCCAGGAAACACCTAACAAATATATCTATAACTTAAATTCTAATGTTTGTTCAATTAAATTTAGTGCACTTTCAATTAGATTTCAGTCTCTCTGTGTTGCCAAGGTTAATCTAATCTGCCCAGGGTCTTCACAATCCATAGAGCAGGCCTACGTCCTGTAATCGATATACCAGAGGAACTGTTCTTTTAACCAGCTTACAGATTCACCTCACAGCACCTGCTTGAAGGCCCACATGATGTCAGACATTTTCCAAGCTGTGATTGGATGATCAGAACAACTGTATCAGCCACAAGTTTAGCAAGTAAAGGATGTGTTCAGCAATATGTACTGTGAACATTAATACTTGTAATTTTTATTCATTCCATGCCCACAATGGCTGACAGAGAAGGAGAAATTGGCTTCTCCTTCTTAGGAATGATTAAAATGCATTTTCAAGAAAGGCAGACTTTCATGAAAGAACTGGACATTGTAAAATAGAGCAGGGTCTCTCAGCAGCAAGGCTGTTGAATAAACAGCACTCTCCTCGCTCTATACTCTGTTCACCTTATAAACATCCTACAATTATATATATATATATATATAATTATTATATATTATTATATTATATTTTTTTTAAAAAACAGGAAACCTTCATAAGAAAATTCTAGCTGTCTTTTCTCTGTTTATTTGCACACAGCACAGTTAGTGAGATCTGGTTCATGTGTCCACACAGAAGGACACATTAAAATACCTCGTCTGAATGATGTATTCAGAGCAGGATGCTTGAAATCCTATTACTCAATACTGATATTGATGCAAGGTTTTAGCAAGATGTCTGAAAATACAATGTCATCCTATATTATGCTTTTTGGATTTATTAGTATTGGTTGCTTGTATAATTGCAATGTAATATGGGTCCCTCTGAAAGCCCAGGTACCAAATGCATAGCCTACCACTGTTATCTAAGTAACCTTTAAAGCCAATCAGTCATGTTTAACAGTAAAGAGAATATGAGATGTTGATGAAAACAGAAACAGAGGGAGGAACCCACAGGACATCGTGTTACAAAACAAATTTTGAATTACTCATTATCCAGTTAAAAAAACAAACAAAAAAAACACTCAGAATCAGAGAACATGCAACTGAGGTGAAAGGGTAAGGTTTGACTTAGTTTGTCTACTAATAATGCATTCAAATTTCAGGAAAAGTAGGCCAACCATTGCTTCCAGGTTGGCAAAGTTGATGTTAGTGACTCGACATTTATCTCCAGTAGAGCTCCACCTTTCAGTCCAGCTTACAGCCATGGACACAGCAAGGCATGCTGTGCATTAACTGCAACTTGACATCTACAGCTGCACTCCTGCTGCATGCATGAGTTCAGATGTTTCACCTATACACACAGGATTGTTGACTGGAGTGATAGATCAAGCATATAAAACATCTCTTCACATAAGCACCGAAACAGAGAAGAACTTGAGCAGAAATTGTCTAATGTAGCCTCACGGGGTTTGGACATTTCATCTTTTCTTGCAAAAACAGTTGATTGAGGAAATAGATATTTACTTCCACGCCACAAGAAGGAATGCTTAGACACTGGGTCCGGTTCTGTCAGAATTACAACAAAAATGAGACCAAATAGCATAGGGCGTCCAAAGTCAGTCCTCAAAGGTCAGTATCCTGCATGTTTTGGTTATTGCCTTATTCAACACACATGGATAAAATAAGGGCGCATTAGCAGGCATCTCCAGAATACTGACATGCTGCGGAGGTAGTTACTACTACCAAGAGGAAAACTAAAATATGTATGACACCGGCCCTTGAGGACTGACTTTGGACACGCCTGTCGTAGGGGATGTAGTGTCTAGTAGAAACAGATATTGTCCTCTGGCTTTTTATAATTTTGTTACTTAACAACTAGAATGTGTAATTGAGCAAGACAAAGTAGTACACAAAGTAGTACACATTTATGAAAGAAAGAAAAGGATACATTCCATTGGTGAAATACATTTGAATTATGCCATCTTAATGCAAGAACAGCTGCAGGTTTTGGGGGTTTATCTGTACCAGCTCTGCTTACTAGAGAGTGAAATATTTGCCTATTCTGAGGTGTGTCTTTGAGCTCTAAAACAAATTTCAAAATGGAGATCCATCTGTACTTTGACTAGGCCTTTTAAGCATTTCTATATATGCTTCATGTTGATTACAACTTCTTTACAAGTTTGTCCCTAACCCATCTGTTCTGGTTCTTGGTCTTCACTATGCTGATTTTTCACTAACTTTCTCTAACAAACCACTTTACAATTTGTACCATTGGGTTTTCTTCAAGAATTTCAGAATAAAAAGATCTTATCACATAGATGATACACATTTCAGATTTGTTATTTGTACGATATACCTAAAACTCATGTATCTTTTCCCTCTTATTTTACTGCCTTAAGATGTGCTGATCTTTAATATTAAATTCTAATAAAATCTATTGAGGTTTCTGAAAGAGCTGAGGCAAAATGTGGGTATGAATGCTTCCATAAGGCAATGTATATTAATAGACAGCAGAGAAATATACACTTTAGGAAAAAAAAAAAAGATGAAATAGATAAACCCAGAAACCAAAGGGTTGATATGGTCTTCGTATGTGCTGAGTCTGAATGCAGAGTTAATGAAAAAAGATGAATGCCTTAAGATGAAGAAAATGCAGTCAAAAGTGAGCCAAGAGATACCAGGAAAAAAAAAAAAAAAAAAAAAAAAAGAGAGGGTCCATAGGCGAGAACATTGTTCAGAGCAGAGGGTCCCTTGAGGGTTGGCTTTGACAACCAGTGACATCACCACAAGGGAAAAAGGCCCCTGAAACCACAATTAAAACTTGTCTCTATGTGTCAGTTTCTCTCTCTCTTTCTCCGTTTCTCTCTCTCTTTCTCTGGCGTGGGAGCCATCTATTAAAAGTATGTGCTGCCCTTTGGGGCTTAAAACACACCACTGCAGCCACCGAGGAAAACGATGAGCCTGTTTATTTCAGTACAGACAACACAACACTATAATGGAGAGAATGCAAAATTATTAGCCAGGTTGTAAATATATTCACCTGCTTTTCTCTCTCAGTGCTCTGCCTAGAAGACATATTGCTGCTAGAAGGTTACTTTGTACCAGCGCGCTATTTCTTCTTCAATCTGTGTCAGAGCACAAGGGAGAAATCGGCAGATGAGAGGAAAAAAGAAAGGAGTAGAAAGAATGAGAAGAGCACACAGGCAAATGTTTGTTCAACTGATGAGAGAGAGAATTGGTAAAAGAAAGTTGGTTCATTTCAGCAGCACTTCATTGCAATAATTGCAGATTTCTTGCATTTTAAGGGCATCTCACCTAACATTTTTATGTAACTGAATGAGTTAATATTTATTTATGTCAAGCAAAATTACAAAAAGAAGAACTTAAAAACAAGTAAAAGAGAAGATGGAAAAAAAAAGAAAACAAGACATATGAATAACTAAAACTAATTTTCTTGTTTAAAATGGCTATGGTACAAATGCACATGCACAAAGATTATCAATAGCAGTAAATCGAAAGGACTCATTGATAGGCCACCATTCAAAATGTAAGTATCTTTAATTTGGAACAATAGTTCATAAAATGGAGATGGGAGCTGATGTAGTGTTCTTCCACATCCGTCTTGAAGCACTTATCAACTAAAGTATTAGAACATACCAGCAACTGTGACACACTGTCAGGGAAATCAGCTTGCACAAACATATCACCATTTACAAGCATTGGGAGCATTTGCACAGATGTATAAAAACATCTTGAGTTAAAGTAATGTTTTCTTGTGGTAGTATAATTTTACACTGAAAACTGGAGATAAATCGAACTACTAGTTTGAGTGCAAGTTGCAAAATTAATGTTTTTATGAATAAAAAGGAGGCCACAAACACAGAGGCCAAATATTTCCTTTAAAAATAATTCTAACTTAACTATTTTGTTTATTTTGTTTCTCCTTTACATCTTTAAGGTGAGGAGAATGACGAGCAATGTTTTTAATTAGTAATTGAGGCTGGCGTCAAAATTCTGAAACAATAGAACACGGCACTGAATGTTATGTGTTGATCTTGGTTGATCAGGAAGTAGCAGAAAGAAAAAAGTTAAACTTACTAAACTTGCTCATATTTAAGCTCATACTTTATTGTGTAACAACAAAATGAGAAGAACTGATTTCTGAAAACTTTTTCTTTTGAACAACTTAAGAGACTTGCGCGATTCTCACTATGGAATTCTGCACAAGACATTGCTGCCACATCAAAGGAAAAGAAAACAAGTATTCATTTTCGGATGTAACCTTTAAAGAAATTGCTCATGCATGTATTCATGTAACCACAGCAACAACACTGTTTCCACATGAAACTTTTGGTGGTTTGTAGGTTTGTAACACAGACTGTTAGGGTGGAACCAAATTGTCCTTAAAGGAAGAGATTACTGACACTTTTAGAAAGGTGTGGATGTTATTTGGGTACTGTTTAAGAAGGCTAAAGTCAGTGTGTGACACAGTTTGTGATATGGCATGGACAAATGCTGAAGTACAAGTCTGGTAAGCTCTCTTCAGACACACACACACGCACACACATAAAGAACTGTGAGAATCTCTGTGTTTTTCTCAAAATATTTCAGTAACAGGCATCAATAACTATTTGGAGTGGAGACAGGGGCAGAGCGAAGGCTTCCTCACCATGTTTTCCTACCAATCATTGTAATTTTAATTTCATGCCTTTGCACTGTACAAAACATGTTTTTAAAACTTAACAGGACCAAGTAGGATAATGTCAGTAGAAATGTAGTTGGCAGTTTAAGCAGAAAATGCAACAGGCACTTAGATTATTCATAACCACGAAAGAGTAACACTAATGTTGTGCAATTTTACAGTGTATTAGGTTGAAAAGGATTAGAAAATGTTGATGCATGGGCTGCTGTGGTGATGCAGGGGTTAAGCACAACCCATATATGGAGGTCTTAGTCCTCGACGCAGCCGTCGCACATTCAATTCTCGGCCTGGCGACCTTTGCCGCATTTCCTCCCCTTTTCTCATTACCTTCTTTCCTGTCAATTCACTATCAAATAAAGGCCATTAGAGCCAATAAAACCTTAAAAAATTTTTTTTTAATGTTGATGCACTGCCAAAGAAGATAGGGAAATTTTCTATAAGGTACATTCTATGCACTGCAGTTCTACATGGTTGCTCAGACAACACGTTTAGTATTCCACTTTTTCTTGCAACTTAAAAAAAAAATGGTAGCAGCATTAATATAGTTAGCTGAATATAATATTACCAATAAAGTATTTGAGTGTATAACAAAATAAGGAGTGCTCTTGTGATCACTAAGGGAGCTGTCCTCTTCCCAATCCCTTCTGGATGCTAATGGTGAGTAAATAAACATGTAGCTGAATGTTTACGCACTTCAGATTGGTAGTTTATTTGCTTAACCAGCAGCCAGGTTGTCAACTTTGTTGGACAAACGTTATCAATGTTTAAATACTTGGCAAAGCAGTTAACACAGTTATACCACATTTTATGGCTCTATTCATAGAGCTAATATGAGAAGACTTCATGATAAAATCCTTATCTAGGGTCAACAAAAAGCTCTCTGAATTCCAAAGAGCATAAAGTCAATTAAACATGCTGACAGTAGTTTTTTCTGCTCATAAAAACCACACAGCTTAAATCTGGAGTTTATTATGTTTTCAGGCTACAGGGTGTAATTTATCCCTGGCTGATTTCACTTAATCCAGAAAACATTCTGAGTGTGTTGGTGAGAGTTTGATGAAATGATGAAAAATCTTATAAATAATGCTAACTTTAATTATAATATTAATTTGGTAAATTCATTAATTTTCCCACATAAAACACTTTTAGACTGTTACATATTATTTAACAAGAGCAAACTTTACCTGTATAATTTTTTTTCTATTTAAAAATAATGTTTTATGTTTTATAATGTCATACAGAACAAATATAGCTGTTTTTAGTGCCCTAAAAACAGCATATAATAGTGCAAGCTCAATTTAGTTAGAAATGCTCTTTGTCCTAAATGATGGTGGACTGATTATTTCTGTAAGAGCTCTCACTATAGAAATTGAGAATGGAATTTTACTGTAGAAAAAATATATATAATAATAATACATTTCTGTCATATCGCCTACAAAAACTTGCAAAACATTTTTATAACCTTGTACTATTTTTTTATTTTTACATTTTTAGTACATTACAGCGGCAACCTGTAGTGTAATTTCTGGGGATTTTGTATCATACAAAGAAGTGCAGAAATGTGAAGAAGGAAATGCATAGTTTTAAAATTATGAAAAAAAAAAAAAAAAAAAAAAAACCATAATTGTTGGGTGCATATTACACCATCCTCATTTACATTCCAAATACAATTCAGTGCAATCAGTTACATCACAAGCTTAATCAGTGAATTAGGAGTGAGTCTAAATGTAGCTGTTCTGTGAAGGCTTCAGATTATTAGAGAACAGAATCATGAAGACCAACAGCAGACATGTCAGGGATAAAGTTGTAGAGAAGTTTAAAGTAGTATTAAGTTATTAATCAATGTCCCAAACTGTGAAGATCTCAATGAGCACTGCTCAATCCATAATCCAAAATAAGAAGAGTGCAGCACAATTACAAGCTACTAAAAAATTACACTCCATTTAAACTAAGAGGCAGAACAAGCAGCAGCCAAGAGACCCTTAAATATCATCCACAACTCAGGTGGAAGAATCTGTTGACATGACAACTATTAGCTATGCACACTACAAATTTTCCTGTCATGAAAGATCGATGGAAAAATAGACGATGTTGACAGAAAGACTTAAGAAGTCATCTTGGAATTAGGTGTGTTTTAGTCCTGCCACAAATAGTTAAATGAGATGAAAAATAAAAACATTTTAGCAACATACAAACATTAAGGGGGATTTTAGCACTGCAGATCTTGAATCCACCATGCCCATAGTGAAACACAGCAACAGCTGCTTCCTGCTGTGAAGACAACTTTATTCAGTAGGGAAAGAGAAATTTGTCAAAGTTGATTAGAACACGGATAATTCTTAATATGGGGAAATCCAAGAACAAACCTGGTGTGGCTTACAGCAGAACAATGACCTTATGGCTTTCTCCATAAATGTAAGGAAGTCACAGTCTAAACATACATTTATGTTTACAAACACTGACCAATCAAGTCTGACTAATGGTATTTTGCAAAGAAGAATGTGTAAGAATTTTAATTTCTATGTGCAAAATTGTTAGACATATGCAAAAAGACTTATTGGTTCTAGAAAGTTTCCACACAACAAAGTTGAATATAAAAGCCCAATACACTTTACAGATTTTGGAAAAAAAAATGAAAATCTCAAGTAGATTATGTGGTTGTAACATGAAACGATTGTTCTGTTTTCCTTTTTATGCTTCTTAGTGTTAACACATCATAAAGCCTCAAGCCTATATACACAGCCTGATTGTTGAAAATCAATCAGGCTGATCACAGAGACGATCACCTGTAGATTTACCGAATGGGACAACGTGGGCCAAGGGGCCTTGGGGGCTCTAATTACTTCTGCCAATGACTCAGCAACATCCCGGGACCCACAACTAGGAAAGAAACCACAAAAACAATAGGTCCCTGTGTATAAGAAACATTGACAACCTGCCCTCTTATCCTCCCTCCTCTCTCACTCGACAACACTTTCTCTCCACCCCTTGATTATCCATTTTCTCAATAGTTGGCAGGGAAAAAGGAATGTTAATGAAAGGAACAAAAAATGAGAAGTGATAAAGAGGAAGAGACAGCCACCAGAGAATGACATGTGACAGAGATGAAGGAATGAGATTAGTTTCTAAGTGATAAGAAAATGGGCCATAATGTTCCCTACTATAACTGCATTGTACAAAAAGAAGTGTTATTCTATCATATAATATACTATGCCAGTTTAGATCACTCTGTACTTTCCGAATATTTTGCAGTGCATACATGGTGTACGTCTTTGTCTGGTGTGTGATTGTTTCAATGCATAGAAAAAGTATCCAGTGTGAAAAAAGACTCAAATGAGTTATGGATCCAGTTGATGCAAACTTTACCTTCCAGTTGGCCAGTTCCTGGAACTCGATGATCTTAATGAACCCTCCCATTAGGATTCCTGGAAAAGGTAAGAACAAGAAAGATAACACAGCTGATTAAACAGTTTAACATCTCCCTTTGAGAAAAAAAAAAAAGTACAAAAGATGTATTAAGTTAATGTTTTCTTAGGGTTTGCAGGTGCATTAATTCAGAAGGAGACAGCATTGCATACGAGGTAGAGCAAAGGACACAGAAAGACAAAAAAAATCTTTGGATGCTGGTGTATTGTGTGATGTTAAGAGATAACATAGACCAAGACAGACAATGGGCAGATGGAAGAGAGGAAATGATGAAAGGCAGCCTTTCTTCTGATTTGTTAACACTGTTATCTCTCCACTGCAGACTCCCTGGCTGCTCCAAGCACTCAAATAGAAGTTTTGACCCCTTTGCAGTATGCAGGCCATAAAAAGGGAAAAGCCCTTCAGGGTCAAGATGCATGTGTGTCACTGAGGTGTAGAGAAAACACATGTGTGAGCATGTGAAGAGAGAGTACAGTTACAAGGAGGAGAATTCCCCTCAAGTGATCTTTTCAAAATGTGTGGAGCCCTATCTCTTTTGTTACATAACACTTCACACTTGACTGTTAAGTTAGGCTGCACAATGGGATGCAGGGGACATCCTGGCATAAAGTTGGCCAACCTGACAAGCTTATCCTACGAGCTGTAGATAAGCCGGTGCTCTAACAACTATAACATAAAAGATGGATGATGCCACCACAGAATCAAATAAGGTCTTATGAAGTCCGCCTTGCACCCAAAATGACCTCAGCCTCCTCATCAGGTAGAGTGTGCTCTGACCATTCCTGTAAAGCGCATCAGTGTTGAATGTCCAGTACAGTTCATTGTTCAGGTGAACACTCTGAGAGTTCACCATCTCAATGTCCTTTCGCTGAATGTTCACTGGTGTCAGTGTGGTTGGTCTAAGCCTGTGTAAGTCCACAACCAGCTCCTTGGTTTTAGCAGCATTGATCAAGAGGTGATTTGTATGTGATGCCTTGAAACTGGCCTCTGTCTCTTTAAAAGCCCTCACCTTTTCTGACACTCCTTCAATACATTATAACAACAGTGGTTTGATATGATGCAATTTACAAACATTCTTAATTCACTGCATTAAAAGATATGCATAATAAGTGCAGTATTAGCAAACACTGTTTCATCAGGTGTTTGCCAATTGCTGCTGCCACTAGTCTTTTTCAGCTTTGTGGGTTGGAAGGTTGGCTGGCAACTGCAATTCCAGTTAGCTATGTGGAAATAGTCACCGCTTTGTAAGACCAAGCATTTGGCACCTCGGGGAGATTCAAAAATTTCTCAAATATGAAAAGAATAAAAGCCATATTCCAGGTATGCCTTCAATTAGGGAATAACATTATGCCATGATATAAAGCTCAGAAAAGTCAATTTTACATCATTCTGCTCCTTTAAAAAAAAAAACTAAACTCATAAATGGACCACTGCTGAAAGGTGACACAGATAGTCTTAACTTTCTGTCATGATGTAAAACAAGAACATACCCTAAGATTCTGGATTTTTTTTTTTTGTGTGCGTACTGTAAAAATTTAAGGTTCATGTGGTATACTTAGTTAACATTTTGACTTTGTCGTTCCTTGAAAAATAATGAAATGATGGCTCTTTGGTATCCATGTTAGCACAAATACCAAAGATATGTGTGTCCAGTTTTAAACCATTTCAGCAGCTGCTGTACCGGATTTTTTATGTCAATACTAAAACCCCAGAACTAATAATGAGTGTATTTTTTTACTGACCGATCAGCAACCTTTTGGAATCTAACAGTCACATTTACCTTTACTTCAAAAAAACCAAGATTAGTCTAGAGCCCCAAAACCATTTTGACCAGGAAAAACATAAATAAAAAAATACAAAAAAAAAAATATATATATATATATATATATATATATATATATATATATATATATATATATATATATATATATATATATATATATATATATATATATATTTAATTTTTGTAGTATTTTTTACTACAGAAAAAATACTCCAATTTCCTTGTAGTTCAGACAATAGTTTAAAATGCCCAGAACTAGAACCAAATATGGAGAAGCAGCATTCAGATTCTATGCACCACAAATCTGGAACAAACTTCCAGAAAACTGCCAAACACTGAATTTCTTTAAATCAAGGCTAAAAACCCACCTGTTTAGAGTTGCTTTTGATTTATCGTGAATGGAACACTGAGCAACATATTTGATGTGTTTTGATGATTTTGGTGATGGCACCCATACAAATTTAATGTCTGCTACTGGTTTTCCCAATTGTTGACTGCATGGTGTTTTTATAACTTTGTATTTTTGTGTTTTTATGATGAAAACAGCACTTTGAACTGCCTTGTTGCTGAAATGTGCTATACAGAAAAAACTTTATTGACTATTTATAGAATGAAACCAGCTGAGTCCTTATTATATTTATGTTAAATAGACAGCACACTTAAAAAAAAAAAAAAAAAATCAAATAAACACTAACATTTTTAGAAAAAGATGACAGAATTGCTTCGTGACTTCATTCGGAAGTTTAAGAAGGTGTCACGTAACAATATGCATAGGGCTAAAACCAACTTTTCTTTAGTTCACCTTTACAATTTACAACTTTGCTTGTCTCTGTATAATTTTGGTTTAAAGTCACAAGGAGCCACTTTGTAGGGATTTATTAGCAACATCTGGCTCTGGAGCCACAGGCTGAAAAGCCCTGCTTTAGATCAACAATCAACTGAGTGAAAAAGAGCAAAGTTAGTTATTTTGCGTGTAATAACGTTTTCTCCAATGGATTACATTACCTAAAAAGTCAATCAGACAGCTACAGCTGATCCGGAACACTAACGCTCGCCTCCTCACTAAAACTAGGCAATAGAGCACATTATTGTAGTCTCAAAGTCCTTTTTACTGGCTCCCTGTAGCTCAGACAAAAGACTTTAAAAATAATTTTGTTAGCTCATAAATCACTGAATGTCTTAGCACCCAAATACATTATGGACCTTTAGTCAGTGCATCAACCATTCTGGAACCACTGGAACAAAGATTTAATTTAGTCATTATAATTTATGCTGATTATGACATTTGAAAAAAAAAAAAAAAAAAAAAAACGTTTCTTGTTTCTTGTTTACATCTTGTAAAATTACCTTCAATTGACTAGATGTTGAAATGTGCTGTACAAATAAACTTGCCTTGCCTAATTTGTTTCCTGTAAAGTTAATATATCTACCCTTTGTACACTGTGAATGTTTCAAAACAAAAGGCAAATGTTTGTGCAAACAATCTTGGCCAATAAAGCAGATTCTGACAATCTAGCCTCACCCATTCTGTTTTCCGATTGTTATCCTGCCCTTAATATTTGCATAAAATTGTCATTAAAGCCTGAAACTGTTTAATCAAGGACATATTTGTGCACAGAGCAGCAAGTTACATGAGTAATACTCACCAAGAGACACAACAGCCACACTCTCAGGAAGAAAATGCAGCTTGAACTTGATAAGCAGGTGCACCAATATGATGCAGATACCTGGGGGAGAGAGGATGTAGGAGACAACTGAATGAATATTTAGGACAAATACATCTTTGTTCAGAAGATGATGTTATACTTGCTCACATCAGGCCTAAAAAAGCTACCACCTAATATGCTTCTACAAAGGCTTTTCGAGATGTTTGAATTAGATAACTACAGTGAGTAGAGGAATGAAGAAATACCATTGGTCTGTAATGACATTTAAATAATTTTCAGAGGCACATATAAAAGTAGAATATAGAAATAACTAATTTATTTGGCAAAATATTAAACAACCCAGAAATTAGATCAGCTTTACATAATTAATGACTGCCATGTAGTGTTTTGTTGTTTTCCACAACAGATTTTCAGTGAGAATAATCCTCAAGTTATAACATTTTTTGGTCAGAGAAAAGATGCATTTTTTAATTAACTATTACAATTAGATGTTTGTCTTTCATTCTCTGAACTGAATTATTAAAATTTACAACCTAATCTGATTTTTTTTAAAAAAGACATTTACTTATACTGAGGGATATTTTGAAAGGCTAACACTTAATTGAACATCCTGCAAGTAAGCCCATATTTATTTGCTAATTGTTGCTCTCAAAGATACTGGTGCCCTATTTCACACAAGCAATAATAGCATGGGAAGAAACAGTTGCAACAACCTCAAAAGCAAATTAACTTCTTACTATTTCACAGGCGGAACAAAAAAAAACATCAGAGTTAAATCTCTTGTCATACCAACAAAGCATGTTTATAATAAATACAAGAATAGTAATGTCATCTGCAAGTAACAATTTACAGCTACAGTTAGTAAACATGTTTTTCCTTTGTTGATCTCTTTTACCACTTGAATCACCTCTTGTAAACTAAATTGTATGATGCACTAAGGAGAGCTATGCTTAATGTGTGAATTACTATGTATATTTCTTGCTGTGCATTTTCACTTTTCATTCTGTCCTTAATCTTTTCCCCTGGAAAGCAGTTTTCAGAGTACAAGAAGCAAATTCAACAGCTAATCTCCATTTAATAAACAAAACTAATTTCAGAGTAGTAACGGGTTAGCCAGCAGAATAAACAAGTAAAGTAAAGTCAGTAAAGCATTCTTTATCATTTAAGTCAAATGTCTGAGAAATATCCTGAATGACCAGCTTTGTCTCTTGCTACTTATAGCCAAGAATGAGGTACCACTGACCCTTCCTGACCTGCTGCTGACCGCTGATTGGCCACCTGAAAGAAGACTGAGAACACATTTCCCTCACAAACAATAGAGCGTTCAATAGAGCGTTGGCTAGCTGAGCATGTTTGAGGTCATGAGCATATGGGCTGCTGTAGTGTAGAAACTAATGCCCCTTTTCCACTATATGTTCGCAGCGTGGTTGAACTCAGCTCAAGTCTATATGGTCTGGGTGGTTTTCCATTACAATTGACAAACAGCTCCAGTTGGTGTTGTAGTCATAGCAGGGTGGCCCTCAGACATCATACTTTTCAATGCAACACTGATAACATGTGGAACATTTGTTAAGTAGGTGAGGGTAAGCCGCAGCCAAGACAAATACCCACCTATTGTTAGCCTGTTCAACTTCTTCTATTACTTTCAGGCGTTTTTTTTTTTTTTTTTTATCCATTTCAAAAATCAAACTAAATAAATGACATAGATTACACTACAACAACTGTAATAGCCTATTGTTTCATAGCCAACAGTCGACATTGTTTCATGAAAATACCGAAGTCAGATTAGTCAGTAAAAGGAATGAATAGCAACCCACCAATGACAAGCAGACTGAAGAAAATACTCAGTCCACTGGACTGTTCTTCCTCCTGGGCCTTCACCCCGGTCTGCAAAGGCAGGATGGGCTTCGGAGTTGGGGGTGCTGGTGTAGTTGGCTTGGCAGCAGCTGCTGTGGAGTGATGGGTCTCATTGCTGTAATTCTCACTAGTTTCATTGGACTTTCTGGAAGAGAACGGGTGTAATGGCGGTTTTATGCTTATTGTTAGCCAAAACTGACCACGTGAGACAATAAAACAGCCATAAGGTAAACACGCTTAGACTGAATATTATACTGTTTTGGGTGTTACCACATTCGTGGATACTTTGACCTGAAATAAACAGTCGCCACTATTTTATATAAAATGCACACATTTTCTTTATATGACAGAAAAGACTGTCATTGAGTATGGGATTTAAGTGTTAATATCGAGAAAGTGACAAGACAAGAAAAAAAAGTAGCATAGTTACAGTAGATAAAACAGAAAAAAGACGAACAACCTGAAAAGCTTTCCGTCGCTCTCTGAGTTGGTTGAGCCAAGTTTATTTTCTCGTGTCTGTTCAAGATCATGAGGTATCTGCTTGCCTTGAGTATTATCCTTGTGTAGCACATTCTGTTCGGCGTCGTCATTTCTCTTTAAAAGGTCCACAGAGTTGGGGTTTTCGAGTCTGTCTGACAGGCACAGCTTCACAAAAAACAGTAACAAGAACCACGAAGAAAGTTTAACCCTAACACCTCTCATCCTCAACTAAGTGTTTTTAGGCCTAAAGACAATATATTGCATTAAAAAAGACAGATGTGTTCATATCTTCGGCTTCGCGTATCTGTTGACATCGCGGCCTTACTTCCTACAGAATTGTTTGATGGGAGTTGTAGTCGACAACAAGCGCTTTATTGATCAAATTAAAACGACCCAAGTAAACAAATCAGACGTGGTTGAGCGTATGTTTTGTGTAGAAATGTACACATGCTTTTATGTTGTAGTCAGTGTTAAGCCCTCCCCAAAAACGTATGTAAAATGTCACGTGAAAGCTGCCTATATTTTATTGACTCCATCTCCCATGTGGCATTGCGCTGTACCGTCAACCCTCTGATTCACACGCCATGCAGAAAACTAAGAAGTTGTTTGTTCTTGTCATTAATAGTTTAAACTTGTCTTGTTTGATCATTCTAATCATTTTATGATTATTTAAATCCTGACATAGACATTGTATGTTTTTTCAACATATCTGTTTCCTCGAGTTTATAAGTCTAGTAAAATGTAATTATGACCTCTTTATTTTTATTAGTTTATTTCTTTCTCATTGAAAGGCCTTTTTAAAAAAAAAAAAAAAAAAGTGCGTCTTTCTAGCTCACTGCGTTGCATTATGTTGCGATGCCATCTACAATATTTTTAATCCTGAAATAACTTTTAAAACAAATAAAAAAAAAAAAAAAAAAAAAACGTAACTGTGTTCCTATTTGAAATAACTAGAACCCCCCTATTTGAATGTAGCAGATAGTATTTATTCAGCTGAAGCAATAAAAACATGAAGTTTTTAATAGTTTACTGGGAAATGTCTAACAAATTATGTGTACTGTGGAATGTACGTCATTCCAGATGTCTTTGTTCATCATCTGATTTGCCTCTATGAAGGTTTATTGTATGTTGGGCTTACTGTGTATTGCTTAATGTGTAAAAAATGTAATCTGTAGGTTGTATCTATAGATTTTTATATTCCTATTTATTTATAGCCCCATACTCTGGGCTAGTGGGTTGTGGGAAAACGACATTGGTTCCCAAATGCAATATATTGCATTTGGGAACCGATGCTCACAATTGGGAACCAGTACTCACAATCCCCCAAAACACACAAAAAAGTTGTTCTTTTTTGTTTAAGTATTTTAGTTCATTTCATATATACAACAGATGCAAAACAAACATAAACAAATGTAAATAATATGCAAAAATAAAATCAGGTGGCATACAGTGAGGTGGCATGCAGTGAAATAAAACAAAAACAAAAACTATTGAACAATTACAGATAAATAAATAAATCAATGCAATTCAGTGTTGTTTCTTAAATTTGTAATTTAAACTATATATCATGTTGCCTACATAAGACCGGATGCATATTAAAAGAAAATTGAGTTTTGTAATATCCCCTTAAAATAAACTCTTGCATTTTATTCCGAAACTCACAGCACTCACCATACCCGCTGCTTTTGTTTTGTAAATAGAAAGCACTCTGAAACAATTTCTTATGTAAATTGACTCCCAGCCCATCCCTCATATAGTGGCGCCACTGAAAGTAACATAGGAACTCTAAGTACAGTGGTTTTCTGGTGATTCTCATATGGTGGGAGATCTTTTGGGAGGCAGGAGTGGGAGTTTTATACTATACATACCCTGGAGCGCAGAGTGTCGAAAGTGCCTTTGCGGCTCTCCTCCCCCAAGTTACTCAGTTTCTCTTATCATTGCATTTTAAAAACTAAATATATTTTTGTGAAATAATCACACTCTAATCACATCAGAAATGGAAACGTGCATTTCTGATAGTAGTCTTTTTTTTTTTAATTATCCCTTATTTAAATATACACTTATTTTCTTTTTATGTGTTGCACTGAGGCACTTTGTGTTAAATTCCGCTTATACTTACTGAATTAAGAAAAAAATAAGTACTCTCGACCGATAATTAATTCTGTGAATGACTAATTAGTTTTAACAATCGAAAGGTTTGATTTAACTGAAATGGCAAAACTAATCAGTCAGTGAATTCATGCCTTATAATCTTGGCCGAGGTAAATAGTTTACGGTTTACGCCATTAGCTTTCCAGTAACGTTGAGAAGGTTATCAAGAAGGCTTTTTTTATTCCAACGTTGGTTGCCAGGTTACGTCGTCTACGCCGTACGTACTTTGCGCTGAGTAGGAGCTACCGCGTTAACGCCCACTTGAGGTATTGCTCTTTTTTTCTCTCTGCGGAGAGACCGCTCCATTCATAGGGTTGGGCAGGCAGGCAGCAGAAAACGAGGAGTGGAAGAAACACCATCGGTGGAACCGAAAGGATGGTCTCGCGTTGAGCCCACCAGGCCCCCTTAATCCGCGAAATCTTCGCTGGCCATTTTCCCTCCCATTAGGACGTACCCCGAATTTAAACCGACACCTTCTCTTTAGGAATGGGATTCAAGTGTCTCGGCTGAATGCTGGCGTTCCCATCCTTGTTTTTTGCAACCTGCCGCGGAAATAGAGTGACTTCCTCGTCGCCTGTTCATCTGCTGCTGCCGCAGACCAAGTGCTCCATTGGACTCATTTAGCCCAGCCCGTCCACGGACTCGCTGGCTCAGGCATCTGGACACATCGGGGGTGGTCAGTCGTCGTTGGAAAAAAGCAAAACGTGCCTGTGTGTGCTTTTGCTGCCTGTATGATGCCGACACATTTGCGTTTCCGGAGAAGGTCATTCCTTGGGCTTTTATTCCTTTTTTCTCTCTCCACCTCGGTACTATATTTCATCTACTCCGCCCCCGGAATCGGTAAGTAACATGAAATGGGAGGTTTTGTTCTGAATTGGCCGACCGAAGGAGGATGATGAGGATGTGAGGTTGTTTGTATGGGCCGTTAGGTCATGTGTGACAGCTCGACCATGCGTCTCTGCTTAGCTTAGGTATCACCCAGTTGAGGATGAGACTCGCCTGGATGCTGATCCCATAATGTCCATGTACCTGGCCGTGATAATAACAGTGCGACTGATGAGCATGGCTATTATAATCTGGCTGATGTTACTAGGCCTTTTGGCTGTGATCACAGTACTTACAGTGGCCCGATGTCTGGAGACACAAACCAAAATGCAGTATTTTGGCCTTGATATTAATACCCTTTGATACACGTTTGGAAACCATTGAGTCATCAGCCTCAGTTGTTGTCTGATTGTGTTTGACAGGGTAAAGATCTGATTAAGAGTGTACATTCTTGAGGCCAAAGTCAATTTCAACCCAGCAATGCATTCCTTACATCATAAGCTGGCTGTTAGTCACATGTAGTTGTGTAATATCACATGTCCACAATTTGCCTATTATTAATTCATTAATGTGTCTTTTCTCCTCTGCTTCTTTGTTCCTCTTCTTATTGGTTGGAACATCAGTCACATCACACCTCTTGAGTCATTTAACGATCTTCCGTTTTTGAATCATCCCAGAGTACAGCAATGTCCACTTATCTTATCAGCCCAGGTACATTAGAGCAGTCATGTTTCTATTTTATATCCTTGTACCAGGGATATAAAATGGTACAAATACATTTCTTGTACCAAGAAATACATAAATACATTTCCTGTACCAAGAAATGTATTTGTGGGTGTGTGGAGCACAATGGGAATATAAATAGTGAAAATGAACGGTAAATGTGAATGACTCATAGAGATAACTAAAAGCAACTTACCGAATCATTGTAAATAGCAAGATTTTACATATTGCGAAAGATACTTCTTTCATTGTTCAGGAATATGCTGCATGGTTTGCCTTTAGAAACAACAATTAGGTCTTAAAGTTCCATTTGTTCCATGTTCCTTTTTTTCTCCTTCGGAGAAAAAAAATGCAGAGATGTAGACTGCATCGACATGCAGTTGTGCAAGCAGTGTTGCTGGATGATCAGTGAAAAAGATAAAATATTTAGTTCAGTTTTTCTCATGTCCTGTATGTTTTTTTTTCTTGAAGTATTCTGCACCAAATTTGATTTTCTTTATTTTAAGGACTATTTTATGTCATTAACTTAAAATGAAAGTTGCATTTAGATTTCGGTCATTTAGCTGTCGATCGCAGATCAGACCAGATCAAGGAAAAAGTGTGTGAATGATGCAACTCTGGATTCAGTATCACTGCTTAACATGACTGCTCAAATTCGGTGTTGTAAGAGTTAAGCTCTTGAATTAGTGATTTAAAAAAACATAAAAAATTATTATTACTGTGCTTTATTATTTGTGCACAAAATGACTTGTGAGGGTGTCCTGGCCAAGGAGGACATTAGCTCAAAACTATAATATAGTTGGAACAGTCATTCACATGCAACATTAAACGCTTACACTACAGATGAAACCAGATACAAGTATATACCTTGGAACATAGCAAACTAAAAGATAAAATATAATATACGTACTCACTGTCATTGTAACAACCATCCTAGACACAGCTAAATCTTTGGAACAAAGGCAATGTTTTCCTGTACTTTAACCCTACACCAGTTGGTGATTGACCATATTAAAGGCAGTATTCTGAAGCTAAAACCACTAGTGAGCAGGTCAGTGGCCTGTAGTGATTTTAGACACAATTCATATGTAGCTAAACTCTAACAGGGCAAGCAGGTGTTTTGTTGTTGGGATTTAGCATCATGAAACATACCTTTATCAAGTTATAACTGCAATGTTGGCATATATGTGGTGCACCCACTTATACAAATCCAGATGAAATTGGAGTCATCATGTTTTACGTTAAGTAAATCGGCCCTGTTACATAACATGTCATATTTTGTAGAAAGATGCTACTGTCATGTGGTTCTGCATAGAAAAACGGTAAACATGTGTCCTCCACTACCAGACAGAAATTCAATCCAACCCTACAGTTTTTTTTTTTGCTTTTTTTTCCAAAGAAAAGAATCACAAATATTTTGAGATCTTTCAGTTCTAATATTCTTCTCTCCCGTCTTCTATATATTTATGACTTGGTCCAGAGAAAATAAAACTTGTCCAGGTAGTGAAAGAATTTACAATAATAAAACATTGAGGTATCGTGCCTTTAAATCCTGCTATAAAACACGGCATTTTCTAAAATGTCTCATTACTCATTTTAAATGTAGATATCATTCAAATATTCCGTTTTTAAAAAATGAGACTCGCATTATGTGATCACATAAATAGTGGAAGTTACTGTTTGCAACTCCACCCTTTAAATTTGTGGGTAATTTTTCTGTCACCGCCAGTATTTTCTTGCTTAAGCTCTGAAATGCTATCCCTTATTACCAATCTAAATCACTCACAACTAAAATCTTTCTCTCCTTGCTTTGGTTACACCTATTTACAGTTATGGCATAACTTGACCGTTAGTTATGAGGTTATCCACTCCTATCATCAAATGGTGCTGACCTATCATCCTCATGCTGCCATTTCTGACACTCCTCTCCCATTGGATAACCTCATGAGGGAGTGTGACATGCAATTCATTGCATTTCACTTTGCATTTATGGGGCTTCTGATCACAACTATTGCCCCATTGCTATTTATCTTGAAAGCATGTAGCTTGACTTGAAATGCACGACTCTTAAAGATGGGAGATGCATTAGCTTCTGTCTTTGAGTCTTAGCCAACCACATTTTGTGGTTATTTTACTACTTTCAGTAGACAGATTAATGTGAAGTTGAGCATCAGCAACCAGGATGACTGTGCGCGATCATAGTAACTAAAAGTATTGGAATAATCAAAATTAGGAACTATTCCTTAACATGTCCAACACCATGAATGTTGATGCTCTCTACTGTGATAAAGTCCTCAGTTGGAAAAAAAAAAAAATAAAAATAAAAACTCATGAATGGTCATACCTTAAAGAAAATTTGTATTGTCCACTGAAAGCTTGATTGCTGCATATCTATGCAGGGTTATAGGTACTGAACACTTAGCTCTTTTAAAATGAACAATGAGAAAGGTCATCACAGTTACTCATAAGAATGAGTATTGACTGATTTCTATTTCTTACCAGCTGATGATAATTTAATTGAATCAGTCAATTCTTACATGCAGAACACGTCTGACAGTAAACCAGAGTTGCTGAGAGTGGCCATTCTGGTAAATACCACAGAAACAAACAAATCATTAAATGATTGACTTATAATCATACAGTCATTTCACTTTTTAGCTTTTTTTTTTTTTTTATAGCTTGGGCATTGATGGTGTCTGAGAGCTGTACTCGGCCATATTCATCCTCCAGGGTGTTGACTATTGCAGGGCTTTAATGGACACATGGCCTTTTGGGGATTAGCTTAAAAAGAGTACAAGGACCAGCAGCACCAGTCCATTAATTATACATGCTAACCGGGAACCAAGCAGGTTTTTTTTTTGCTGCTGTTACTAAATACTGCCATTTAAGTGTGTGTTTTTCTTAGAGCAGGGCCTAGCTGGGAAATCATGTGAGGGTCTGGAGAGGAAGCTTAACAGAAAAAGGACCCAGCCAGAAATATTGATTCACAAGCATTAGATGAGGTTTCTGAACTTGTGGTCAGATTTGAGTCTTTGAGCAAGTATTTTTCAAAACCAGAATTTACAGTGCTGGGAATGTTAACAGAAATGCTATGGATGTCAGTAAAGCATTAGCACAGCATTTTCTTGTCTTTGGTTTATATTTTCTCTTAAAACTCAGATTGAAGAAGGTAACTATCCAGAACTGGTATATTACTAAAAGAGCTGATTAGGAGCTGAAGTGAACTGTTGACTCTTTTGAACTGTACAAATATTTTAATGGTTTAATTCAGTCATAAGTAGCATCTCTGCTACAATTGCCTTTGACTAGCAAATTTTCTCACATGTAGGAAACAATCTGTGACACATCTGAGTCTTCCTGAGGAATTGTACAGTGTTTGGTGAAGGCAGCTTGATGCTGATTTGTGCAACCTAGTCATGCTTTGCAAAATTCATATTCAATGCAACATTTGGGTGCTATTCTCTTCAAAACTGAAACAAAGTACAGAGGAAAGGATTTGTATTTTCCTTCCAGTAACTGAGCAATTTAAAAACATTATAAAAAAAATGGCAGCAAAGCAAAGCTATTTCTGAAAAGAGAAACATCGAGATCACAAGAATTGTACTCAGCAGTGAAGATCACTGAGAGTGAATGATTTGTTGTTTTTTGTAAACACTATGCTTAACAAGAGATTTTGGACAGATGCCGGCTGGGCTTTGAAGCATTTTGATCTGGTCTTAGACTTTCTACCTGAGAAATACAACTTGGATGAATTAGATAAGACAGCGATAAGACCGAGGACTAAAGATTAGCCAGAATATTTCTCTGATTATACACAAGCCATGATATAAGAATGGAAACACAAATAATTATGCTGAAACAATTTGTGACAAGTATAATAAATATGTTCATAACTCTAACTGTAATCAATGTTTTTAATTGATACCACTTGATGCCAAATTTAGAGCTCTACAAATTGCCCTTTGATGATGTCATCTGTGCAAACAAAAAGGAACTCTGTTCTAAATATTTGATCATTACCTCCCAACAGCACTTAATTAACGTAACATAATTTATAGGTTATTAATTAGTATGTTATAATTCATAACGTACCTTGAATCATGTTCTTTCTTTATTGGTGTTTTGTTTTATTTGGTGTCCTGCTTGGTGGGGCTAACTGGTTCGACTGGATCCATCATGAGTTGGTTATTTCAGTTTGTCCTGGTCCTATTAATGAGCTTCTGTGGAAAACACAAAACAGTGCTGGTGTACTAGCTATACATAGAAAGTGATGTTGTTTTGTTTAAAGATTATATTTTATCCTGTAGTCCAAATGTTGACTGTGGTATTTTTTCAGGACAAACTAAATGTTACAAGAGTTTGATTCTTAGAGTGAAATGTGGCCAGCAACTTGTAATATGAGACATTTTATAGCAGTAACACATGGTTTGTGTCTGTATGACTCTTCAGACTGACAGTTTGTTACACTCACAAACAGAACAATTTTAACCCCAGACTTGATTTCAAACCAGCCTCTGCAGACAAGCTGGAAAAGCAACTTTTGCTAATGGAAAATGACAACTTCGCCATATGTAGCATTTAGGCACTCTGCACCTTTAAATTCACAACAACACCCACTGCCTTTTCCTGTGTTAAAAGGTAGATTCATTTTTGCTGCATTGGACTCCAGTTCTGAAGAGCAGAAATGTGTGGCTTGGCAGCAAAGCATGTGGGGCAAGGCCTGTTTGAAAAGCTTTGGTGGTGCACTCACATCTGCTTTGTTCACTTTCGCTGCAGAAAAAGGGAGCCATTCAGTCCGGATATGCGTTAGCATCAGGTCTGAGCAGAAGGTTCATTTGGTTTACCATGCATAAACATAGAAAGAAAAAAAAAAGTTTTAAATGAACAGAGTGAGCTTATACTATTATGTATTTTTTTCTCCTCACTGCAAGACAATAATAGATTGCAAACATCTTTTTAAATAGTAGTTTAGACTAAATAAAAAAAGTGGACACCAGTAAAAGAAAAAATGATATGGGGAGAATGATGAAAGGAATGTGTCAAGCTCCTGCTTTGCACATCGGGGAACCCATTCAAAACACCTGAACAGGGCATCCTTTGATACCCAGGTGGCCTCTGTGCAGAATGCCCCAGTTTTACGGCATGGTCCATCTCACTGTTCTTCTTCGCCATCTGCCTCCGTCCTTATGTATTCAAATGCACCGTCACCCCGGCCTCTACAGCGTATGTCGCCCCTGAGCATGGATGCTGACTGACGCAGGCTGGGGATGCAGGGCACAGCTGGGCCTTATTGCTGCAGTTTATTTAATTAAAACATGAGAGGATCCCACTGGAGTGAGCACTAGGGAAGACGTTTCCTCTATTTATAGGTTTGAATGCAGATAAACACACACTCGCACACACACACACACACACACACAGACAATGGCAGATCCAGAGAGTGCAACAAAGACAGGAGAGCAGGTGCTTCTGCTTTGTCACAAGAGACCGGCCTTATCCTCTTGCCTTAATGGCTGCTGTGTGGTGGTTTGTGTATCTGTCTTTGATACTGTGGATATCTCGGCTTGTACGCATCACCGATTCCTCTGTAGATGCAGCTAGCTCTATGCAGTGTAGACTGTGTTTTAGGTGCTGCTTCAATTCAAATGAAGCAACGGCTGCAGAAAGTTACTGAGCATAATAATCAAACAATGCTTTAAAAATGTCTGTATCTTTACTGTGATTTTATTTTCCTTTTGTATATGTTAAGTTCCATGAACAAAAAGTTGTCTTTGTTGCCTGCGGCTTTAAAGTTGCCACAGAGAATTGTGCATAGCTGTCTCACTGTGGTGAGGTACGCAAACAAATCCTCAGACAAAGCTGTCGCCTCTACTCGACATGTAACAACAGTCTATGTCAGCAGTAGTGTAAGCTTTGTTTTTATATGTGTGATGGACTGACTGGGTGTGAGTGGGTGTGTGTGTGTGTGTGTGTGTGTGTGTGTGTGTGGATGGTGTGTCGAACCTTAGCAGCCTATCATCATTGCAATGATAGCTAGTGTAATCGCACCTACTCAACCTTTCCTAAGAACTGGTGACTGTGACTAGGTCAGGTGATTACATGTCTCACAAGTCTGCCAGATGAGAAACAATGTCTTGTCAAGGTTTAAAGTATGCAAATAGAAAGCAGGGGCAAATCAGGTGGAAAAATGTTTAAACCTTAATGCAACCTTAATAATCTCTTTAAGAATCTTCCACCTTTTCCAAAACTCCCCATCAGTCGGTCATCACAATAATGCATCTCCACTTGATCCATTGATGCTGCTTACAATCATTCTTATGAGCGTTGTACTTTCTCTGATAAGCTCAGCAGTTCCACCAGGTGTCCAAAGGGGAACATGCGTGAATAGGGGGCACACTGTGTTGTTTATGCAAATCCATCCATAGGACATTTCTGAAAAATGTATGAGTCAAAACAACACTCTGGATATGTTTGATGTGGAAATGATATCATAGCATAATAGAAAGTCTGGGAAAGTTTTATTTTATGTAATACCCACACCTCCTTTTTCTAAAAGAAGAGGGTTGCACAATGTCAGGAAATTAAGCTATTATGTTAGTGAATGTTGTGATGACCAGATGACTTGCACTAAATAAATAAATACCTAACTCTACAATGTTCATATCTTTTTTGTGATGGGTGCTAGAAAAGTATTCATTTTCACAATAGCAAGATGATTGTAGAGCACTACATTGGGAAATATTTATATGAACAACGTGCCTCTTGCTACAGCTGCTGAAATGAATATAAAACAACTCAGTTGCTCAGAAATGCAGCTTCTGTCTGCTCTCCACAACATCTTTAATAACTTCTTAAAAGGAGTTCCACCGGTTTCAAAACACACACAAAGCAAGGATATTTGAGTTTGCTGGATTATTTCTTTGTTGTCATTATGCTTCTTAGCAATAAATTTTATATTGCTGGAAAGCCTTTCCTCTCACCCCCTCTCTCTTTTAAGTGATTCCACATTTGCAATGAAAATACTTTTTGGATTGAGTAGTAGATTTGAGTATGTGGATTATGCCCAAAAAACTGAACAAACTCTATTAACCAAGGTCAGACAGGTTATTCTGCTCATGACTCTTGATGGTTTTGGTTTGGTTTCTTGAAATGACTGAAACAAGACATATCAAGTTATTGATTTAATAAACAGGGGGCACAAACGTGTAATGAAATACCATACCGAAACACAGCTGCCCTGTTCACCAGCTTGGTCACAAATGGCTGTGGGATGGCATTCCATTCTTCAACCAGTTTCTTCATAAGCCAGCCAAAGTGGGTATGTTGGTCCCATTGGTATGAGCAGGATGCTCAAGCTAAACCCTCAAGTGTTCAGTGAGGTTGAAGACGGGAAGGTGCATTTCATCCTCTCTGCTCCGAAAATCAGAATTTAGTCTATGACCCTGCTCTGTGTGGGCACACACTAACCTCTTGGAGAATAGTGGGGATATGGGACTGCCTCCAGGTTGCAGAATCTCATTTCGATATCTATCTGCAATAAGATTGTCTCCAAAGATGGTAGCTTTTTTTTTTTCAGTGAGGGAAATGTCACCTCTCACTGTCATACTACCTCCACCAAAAGTTGTTTGATATTTTGGTATTGGCAGAAAGAATTTGGCAAGTTTTTTTTGTTTTTTTTCTTGGATACAATTCACATACTCGGCTCTCCTGCTCAACCAACAAATACATTTTAATTGGAAAATACAAGCTTTCCAGTGGAACAAGTGTTTTTGCCATAAGGTGCTTTTATCAAAACAACAAAAAAAATAAATCAATCACAAATTTAATTTGTGGTAAATTTGTTACTGATATGCACAGCATTGTAAACATACCTAGCTAGCATGTATTGCAGTCCAAGCAATTCTTAGTGGCACTGATATTGTTGTGCTGATAAATTTGTAATATGTTTTGCACATTGAAACATTTTAAAAAACATCACTATATAGTAAAGACCATGTAGTAATTTATTCTAATTTGATGGAATGGTGCTTAATTAATCCCCAAAGTATAGTTTCATTATTCTAACATATACAATTAACACAAAAAGGGTCAATTTAAAAAATAAAATGGGAGTTATTATAGGAGTCTTCTTATTGAAGAACTCAATTAGACTTAGAATACATGAATACAAGGACTCATTTTTCTCTTTAAAAGGACAAACTGTTGGAAAGTTACAACTGTAGCAGAGAGGGAGATTGAAATCTCTAGAAGCCCAATTCGGTTATTTTGTTTGTAGCCTGGCAGCAGTCAAGCTGATGGTATCGTTTTTTGTCGCTTCATTAAATTGATTTCAATAGATGAGAGGTTTTACTGGTGTTGCACATACTGGTTCAGATATTTTCCACCAGGATGATATATATATATATATATATATATATATATATATATATATATATATATATATATATATATATATGTATCGCTTTTAGTGTACAGTCTTGCTCTGTGTTTCTAAAAATAGACTCAAGACTACTGGTTCTGCTCATTTTAATTAGTTTTCACTCAAATTCAGTTTAATAGAGTTAGCTAATAATTGAAAGTTGAATGTTTTTTCTTCATACCCCTCTCTCTTGTCTACATAAGTGGATTAATCATCAGAGTGTAGCAGAAGAAACCCGTTTTTAATACGCTCAGGCCTCTGTTCTGACACCAATTTTAAAACCAACTCTGTGAAGTCATGCTGCTCTTTTCTTTCCTCAATGTTTCATAGAACTCTGTTTTCCCAGAGGTATGATCACATTTACATTAGACACACCCCTCTTTGCTGTCCCTGTGCCCACATACATGATGCTTCACCCACCTCCATGTCTGATTATTCCTTCAGCCACTTCCTGTCTCTTTTCCGGTGTAATCGCGAGTATGGATGCCTCACCTCAGGACAATTTGAATCCTAATTTGTTTAAAAAGTATTGTTTGGAAATGAAAGCAAAGCAAGGGAGTCTTATCAAGATCAGAAAATATGGTTGAGGTTGTGTGCATTTTAAGAGAAAATGATAGTGTTCATAAAAGAGCAGCCCCTGGCACATTCATGTGGTAGACCTGTTAATTGTTTTATTATTTTTTTAGGAATGAAACAGCCTGTGTTTATGTCACTTGCTAGATATTGAAATAAATCTGCCTACGTTGACTACACTACTCTATAAACATTACTAAACGTGGTTTACTGCGGGTTCAGAGTGGAGTAAACTCGGTGTTCCTCAGAAGTTTGCTGGAATCAAAATTTATTGCATTGTTGGCAGTTGCCATAGAGCTAAGTAGAGAGAAGAGTCAGATCCACATGTTTGTGGTAATGGCGCCTCTGTGAACTGCGCTGTGGTTAGAGAGAGTGTCTGCTTTAATGTGCAAGTGTGTGCCAGCCAGGGAATGACACATGCAGTTGTCTGTAGCCCTAGTTCTCTGCATTGTGGTTTTTCCACTTCCCTGTCTTTGTGTCTTGTGCATATTCATCTCGAGCGGTGAAGGTCCAGTGTGGTTCAACTGCTGCTTCCTCTTCCTTCCTACTGCTTATTAAATCCCTCCCTTGAGCTTGATTCAGTCGCTTCATTAAATTGATTTCAATAGATGAGAGGTTTTACTGGTGTTGCACATACTGGTTCAGATATTTTCCACCAGGATGAAAAAATCAACAAAATAATGTGCAATAAAGTGGGATAAAAGTGAGAATGTACAAAGCTGAATGTCGACTGTCACTACTTAAGGTCTGCTGTTTGACATTTTCTCTGCAGTTGCCATGGTTCCCTCAGGACCTGTTCCCAATGAGGACTGACTCCTTTTTTATGCAACCACAGAAACATGTCATCCTCGTTCTCATAATGATTTGGTTGGCAGCAGATCCGCCAAGGATACAGTCATTTTGGACAGGGGCATTTCTTTTTGTCACACAACAGTCCCCCGTAAACGTCATAACAGCATGTATAAATAGCTTTAAGCAGTACTAGATTTGCTCTGTGTTCTACCAGTGACAGTTCCAGACAACCCTTGCCTCCATTATTTAAATAAACACATCAAAATGGTTACTTCTGCTTCCGTCTAGGCCCTTTCTGGTTTTGTGTGTGTCTCTGCTGTGATGCTGCAGCCAAGCTTTCCCAAATGCATGAACGCAGTACACTGTCATGTGACCCTGAGCATTCTATTCACAAAGGAATTTGGTAAAACATCAATAGAGCAAGAGTCCACTGCCCTGTTCTTTGACTCTCTAATATCCAAATAGCTGTATTAGGAGCAGTGTTTTTTGATGCATGCTTGTCCTATTTTGAGAACTACTTAATCTGGGATTTTTGAGAAAGATGTCACATCACTGTAGTTTCTTTTTTCTACTGTACATCTAATACGACCCCAGATTTACGATGTAAAAGTCATTATTTATTATTTATTTAAGTTTATTTGGTAGGGACAGACACATATTGACATAGACAAACTGAACAAAACAGAAGTTCCATGTTTGCATCATAGTGCAAGAGCAATAGCTAATTCGCAGCACTTGTCCCTAGATGGGTTTTTAAAAAGTACCTTTAAAAAATTTAAATGATCATTTAAAATAGTACAACATAATGTTAAAATAGCACATCATAATGTCAGAACTGTGATGTGACAGAATCATTGTTTACTTATTATTGCTTTCCCGTTCTTAGTCGATGATGACAATGCTGTTACAAACACCAAAGCATTTCCCCTAACTTTGTTCTTACTTTACTAAAATCAGATATTGCATTGAACAACATTCCCTATTTTTGACAGACAGTACAGATCTCCATTGCATTTGGAAGACAGAAAACCTGCCAGATTTTTCAGTGTGTTTCTGTCTGGAGTTGATTTAAAGGAAACGTGGCCAGTCTCAAAGTCTGTCAGATTGCTGGGTCAATAGTTGGCATGATTGAGTTTAAATACATTACTCCATTGTTTCTTGACTCAACCAAGTGAAAACTCTCAGGTGTGCAGACATCCTGAAAAGGTGATTCACTTCCCCTAAAGTTTTTGTGTTGTTGAACTGTCTCAGACTTAAAATAAACTTCTGTCTTTTTATCACATCAAAGACAAGTATGACATTGCCATTTTCCCCATTTCTCTGAATATTTCCTATAATTGCAATAAATCAGAAGCATATATTCCGAAAAGATCAACAGCACTTCATTGATATGTATTTCATTAAGGTGTCCTGCTTTGCATATGTTCTGAATGTCTACCTAAGGTTCTACATTGTATACTGTACATGTAGCTCCAGCTTCCATCATACTGACTGCATGTTCCTGTAATAAATATCATTGAACCGTTTGAGCAAGCACTGCTGATTCAGAGGCTATCCTCACGCACATAGCAATCATGCTTTTATGTTTTAAACTGCTGTCTGTAAGATGACCCCTATCCAGCCGCTGTAGTCTTGATATTTGACCGTAGACAGATGGCTGAGCCGAGTGTGGAAGAGCTGAGGGGGTGGAGGTGTATCACTGCTTAGACAGAGAGGGGTGAGTCATTTTAGAGGTGGACGTGGAGTCTTGTGTGGAGGTTCTAATCATTTATGTAACCTAATCATCCTGAGGAGATTCCCGCTCTTTGTTAATCCATACTAAGCCTTCCTTTGTTATTGAAATGGTTACCGTGGTTACTTTTTAGTCATCCGTTTGAGGGGTGTCTACAACTGCGGCTTGTGATAAACTGGTGAATGTTACTGATGTTGCTGGTGAGGCAGAATCCAAACACAGTGAGACGATGGAGAACTGCTGACAGTCAGGAATCTTTATTGTGAGTTTTTACACCTAGCCCTCAATAAACGTTCACTGAACAATCTGTCTAATCCTTACTTAGCTTCCTGTGCTCTGAACAAGCACGGGAAGCCTGATGTTTGCAAATCTGATGAAAGTATAGGTCGAAGCACTATTTGAGCACCTTTGAACATGGCAGTTTGCTTCATTTAAAGAAAAAACAAACACTGTGTCCAGTATCAGAGTTTTTTATCTTTGCATTGAAGGACCACTCCTCCTTATAATTGAAATCAATGCCTTTGGAATGATAGCCAGGGTTACTCTCTGAGCATGGGGCAAATGAAATAAAAACTGCATGGTCCACAAACAATGTGAAGCTTGAGCCATCTGATAGACAAGTTTAGGCAAGCATTAGTTTTTGATAACACCTTCATGCTCCCTGTTGTGTTTTATGTACCTGGCTAAGTTGCAAGAACAAGCTTTGAGTGTAAATGCATCCTAGTAGATTTAGAAAATGAGAATTAACACTGCATTGTTCTGCTTTTTTTCAACCTAGAATTGTCAAAATGAAATAAAGACTAGTTTTTTTTACTAAAGTATTCTCTAAACACTCTTTTTCACTTACTGAATCTTTAACTGTCTATGGGTAGGTTACTGGTTAAAGTTTTCAAAAATATCATTTTAAAATGGCTACAGTTTAGAGTCATTTTGCTCTTTTAAGTGTAAAGTTATTTTATTGAGATGCCTGAGAGAGTGCTGAAGTGTGTTTTCACTGGCTGTACGGAGCATTAAGTAATGCACTCCTTCCCCATCCCCCATCTGGTTCTGCATGTTGTTAGTCAACTAGCTGAAAGAAACTATTATCCAACAGAGACATTTGGCTTTTTGGTCCAACATTGAGATCACCACCCAAGGAGCACCACCCAAACTCTCATGATTTTTATTCTACAGGTAATTCTTCTTGAGAATGTTTTATTTTTTTTAATTTCCAAGAGAAACCTGTTTAAATAAACCAAAGAGATAACAGTACTACTAAAACATTATAAAACAAGATTTTTGAAAATATCAAATAAAAGAAATCTGACCAGCATGTCTGTTAAGGAGCACATTGCAGGCTGACTAAATGATAAACAAACTAATGAATTAGCTAACATTAGTTAATATATTTGTGTTACTTTTTCAGAGCAAAATGTCAAAAATGTGCAATATTCTGTATTAAATACACTTGCATACTACCACTAAAATTTGTGGTTTTATTCAATATTTCCACTAGTCAGTGTTTAAAAAAATGCTACAGATACAGAGGTATCTGTAGCATTTGTAGCAAGATTGACCTCTAATAATCAATCTTATCAATAATTAATCAGTATTATTTTAGTAGCTGTAGGACTAATTGCAGTTTTGTTTTAGTAAAAGCAATGTATATATCAAACTTAAATACTCTGATACCATGGTATTTTACTCATCCTACTGTGAAGAACTTCATAATATTTCATTATGAATATTGTGAGGCTTTCAACTATAACAGTTTTATGTTATATAAGGTAAAAAATAAGTTTTTATGTGGCAAAAACTTATTTTTGCCACATAAAAACATGTTTTTATGTGACAAAACATGTTTTTATGTGGCAAGAAATATCAAAGTTTTCCTTTGATATTTTAGTTTCCAATCTTTTCCGAAATCCTTACATTTCCTCTTATGTTCTGTGAATTCCTGTGGCGACAAATGCAAACAAATCTGCACAAAAACAACCTACGGAAGAGCTTGATTGGAGGGCTTCTCTGACTAAACCTCAGGAGGGCAGAGCGTAGCCTTGGAAACAGTAGATGTAACATCACTCAACAGTACAGATTGAATTGGTGCTAATGACCTGCACTATATAGAACTAAAGTGTGATGAGAAAAACAGCCACCTCTCCTCACCTTAAAAATCTTTTGAGGCGATGCGAGAATCACTGAAACTGCAAACACAGATGCATTACTTAGAAAGACAGTCATCCCACATTGTTGTTCTGTGACTTTATACTCCCTTGTTCTTCTATTATCTTACCTGTTTGGGTTTCACTGATTCCTGGAATTAAATGAAAACATTTGGTACCAGACATTCTGTATGCAGTCTTAACTTGATAGTATCTCTCATGACATTTCAAATTCAAATGGAGATCTGCCTTGGTATCAGCTGCACTATCTAATAGTATTTCAAAGAGATTGGGTGTTCGGTTCAACCACATTGCTTTTTGCAAGATGTATTAAGTTGACCAGAAGCACTTAGGCACAGAAGCTATATGGTTATTTTGCAAAGAGTTAAATTTAATAATCCATTGGGAAGGGCTCGCTCCACTGAGTGTAGCTTCTGTGGCAGTGTGGTTTACTAGCTGCCTGCTCTGGCCCATTTGTTCAGTCAGCAGGAGTAACCTCCAGCTGTGAAAAGACCTCATCTTTCTGCCAGGGGGATAGGAATATAAAGGAAGTAGGGGAAAATAGGCAGTTTGGTATGTGTGGTTGGGAATGGGATTGGGAGGAATGGAGTATAAGCAGGGGGCAGGGTGGTTCATCATGTGGCAGTTGTGTGACTTGTGTGGCTTTTGAGTGTGCACTACCTGACGCATGTCCTGTTAGTACTCTGCAGGCTGAGCCTCTACAATATCACAAGAATGTCCTGGAGGGCAGCCAAATGCAAAATCAGGCAGAACTGGGCAGAAGGGAGCAGCATAAAGCAGAAAAAGATCTGTACAAATAGCCTTTAATTTCCAGGTGTTAATACCTCCCTGGTTACCTGGGTTTCTTAAAACAGTGAAGCTTTGGAAACTTATTATACAATTTGAGATCATCTGGATAAACTGGTTTCACCAAAGCTGTTTTTGTGCCATGTTTCGCAATAGAAATAATGAGTGAACGAGGTTAAAAGGGATGGGCTGGTGGATAAAATTCTTGAAAAGAGATGTGGGAATTTGAGACAAGATGAGACATCTACAGAACACGTTAACGAAGGGTTTGACTGAATCATAGGTGAGCTATTGACATAGCTCTACTGCTGTTGATTGTTGGAAGTTCCTTCTACCTGCATTTGAGGGAACCATGCAGGTGAAACTGAAAAATTCCAGACTATGGAGAGGCAGTGGATAGTAATGAAACTATCCAGTCTGTTTTCATTAGATTCTCTCAATTTTGTTTTTGACATGTAAAAATTAAAATATACTTGACTGACGTTACGTAGTAGACTCCAGGATTCAGTCCTTCCAGGGCTGTATAATGTGAACGTTAAGTCTTATCACTTTGTAAATAGTCCTGTTTTGGAAGGGTGGTACAAAATGAATCCTTACATAAATCGTTTGGTTCATTAGAGTCACTGATTTTGTCACAAAGCTGACAAAATCAGTGTCTGTGAAGTTTGAAGTTGTGGTCGTTAAAAAAAAAAAATCTGTTTCTTAAAGTTTACAAATAACCATTTCAGAGGAATAACTTTGAACCAGAACTGTACAGTAGTTGGCCCATCAGATCAACAGTGGCCAACTTCCTGTTACACAAAGGAAATTAGATTGGACTGCTGCCTCAGCCTTTTTATAGAGCACTTTTAAGTAGTGGATGCAGATCATAGTTCCAGACATCAATTAAATGGAGCAGAAATATAACAGACATAATTAAGATATATAGTAAGGAAACTAATTGCACATAAAAAGACAAGCAAGTAAGTAAAACATTTACTGGATACAGAAATATAAAAGAAATATAAAAGATGACGATAAAAGAAAATGTTCACTTTCCTAATGTCAGTATATAATTGTTACAATAGGCGCTTTTCGACTGAGAAGTCGCACACTGACCTGTTAATGTGGGGTTTGGTTCTACCCCAGGCAGTGAACTTCTACATTATACGCTTTATTCCTCACTATTGTGGGCGGGTTAATAGCATGCAGCAGTTGTGGTGAACACTCTTGGTTACAGGCGCTGTAGTGGAAAAACGCCTTATGTATTGAAATTTTTTAAAGTCACTTTTATACAAGTAGCAGTTCTTTTTTTTAACAAATGTGGATTGTTCAAATTAGGTGTCAGTATTCAATACACAAGCTTAGGAAAGACATGGCATGGAACATTTTTCAAATACTTGATAGGTTATGTAAAGCTACAATCCTCTGAAACCCACTTCGGCTCTTTCAGTTTTTCTTTAAAAACTAATAATTTTTTTTTTCTTCCTTTTCCCTCACTACTTTTTAATCCTCACTGTAGTGAATTTGGAGCAGTATTTAGAAACTTAAGACAAGATTAGTTCACATGGTGAACAGTTTTTTGCAATTTATTTGCCAATAGCATCACTAGCAGCAATAAAACCTCGGTGACACGCACATGTTTTTTTGCATCTCACAATCAAGGTGCCAACATAGAAAGTAGATTAAAGTCGACCCACTTATAGTATGCACCTGATCCACCTCAGGAGGATCCAAGAAGCCCTCAGCCATGATGAACTGCAAGGGTTAATTCAATATTGCTAAACAATACAGCACACTTGTCTCAAGTGATATTAAACAAAGGAATGATCTGCTGGTGCAACCAGAGATCATTCCTCTGTAGGGGATAGCACAACCCATGTTTGGAGGCCTTGAGTCCTCGGCGCAGACGTCGTGGGTTCGATTTTTAAAATTCCGATTCGCTGATCGAGCTAAAAAACATGGCTACTTTGACAACAAGGTTGTTTCTTCACAATCTTCTACTTGTAATAGCTTTTTTCTTCTTTTTTGTTTTGCAAATATTATTCTCATCTGAACTTTTCAGCCATGGTTCAAACCTGCCATAAACACTGACACAAATGAGTTAACATTTACACAAATAACTCCCCGCATTTCTCTCTGCAATCTTTTCCACGCTATGTTAATGGATAATAGTTTTTGTCAGGAGAAGAAAGCTTTTTCTAATTCTCCCAGGCTTACACATACATATGTTCACACAGGCTTTCTGTCCCTGTCTCTTCATCTCTCACTTTCCTCCCCTCAGATCTGTTTCCCAGTATTTGCTTGTAACAGAGTGAAAACAGGGGGCTCTGGCACCACTGTGCCATTTATGTAATTCTCTTCACCATGTCTGGACCTTGTGTTTCTCTGCCATGCAGTTGCTCAGTAGCCATCATGGGAGCATCACACATGCACAAACTGATATGGGCAAACACACATTTAGGATAGCAGAACAGCAGACGGAGGGGAGAATATGACTTATTTTTAAGCTCATGCACATATGGAGGTCTGAAAGTTAGATGATCAAGAGTAACCAAGTCAATTAAAGTGTAATTTTTTTGTATGTGCTTTTATTTTTTTCTTCAATTTTGCTAATGTTAATTCAAGCGTAGCTAGTTTTCTCTTTTTACTGTTGTTTTTTAAAGATGCAAAACATTGTTTTCTTTTTACATACTCTGAATGCATACCTGTCTCATTATGTAATAGTGGGAGACTGTCTTTCAATGTGTGTCATTGGAGGAATGCACAACAAAGCAGAAGAGTCATCTAGCTAGCACATGCAATGTTGCTGAAATGGCTTAAAAGCAGTAACCCTTTTCACACTGCTCTTGATTCAGTTTGCGAGAAATCATTTTATGCATTTTATGTTCTTGGAACATAACTTTTTTGCTCTGACTGCAGTGCAACAGAAAGTGTCATTTTCTGTTTTGTTTCCTTGCAATGGATTGTGAATGGAGCTCTGATAATTTAACAGTGATGAGAGCCTCCTTACTATAAACTTTCCATGACACACATTTCCATTACAAGACACCTCAAGTTGCAAAATACCAAATTATTGGAGGTTATCAGTCTTATCCCTTTGTCCTTTCTTTGGTGTACATCATTATCAGTGGGAAAAGATAGATATTTCAGTTGAGTTACACCCAGATGTTAATATATAACAAATTATTCATTTGCTTCGGAGTTCTCAGTATGGAAACTTATTCAGTTAGTGTCACTGATTAACCAATCAGTGACCAAGAGTCATTCAGTATAGCCTTAAAAAATTCCAAGGTAAAAAAAGAATGAAACCTTTCCAACGAGAGATGAGAGTTAACAGTGCTTCAGAACATGTTGTAAAATGTCTTGGACATTTTCTCATGGAATGGTCCAAAATAATTGTTTAAGCTCCTATGCGTTTTACTCTGTAAATAACTGCCAATTAGTTGTTTATTTAACCACTATTTTAGTGAGGTCATTTCTGTTTTTTTGTTGTTTTTTTTAAAAAGGTCCTATTGGCTCTAGGGGCATTCATTTGAGAGTGGTCAAACAGGAAAGTGGGCTGTGAGAGAAAGGAAAGACATGCAGCAAAGGTCATCAGGCTGGGACCTGAACCCGCAATGGCCATGTCAAGGACCAATGCCTCAGTATTTGGGTGGTGCTCCACTGCAGCACCCTATTTTCGTGATTCTTATAACCTAACATAAGATTCCATTTAATAGTTTTGTTGTATTTTACATTTTAAAATGTTTCACATGAACACCCACTGATCACATGGGGTGTCTACACTAACTGTAGCAATTTGTTTTTCCAAAGGGATCTAACAGATTTTTTTTTCTCAAATACTGCAATAATTTGGTTAGTACTTTCGAGGCTTCCAATAAAGGAAGTTGCATCTTTTGTGCAGTCTGGAAAGTATGTCATAGACAATTTTGGACTGTAATTCTTTGTAAAGAATTACAAAGAATGATAGATTTAGGGCTTTGTGTAAGCGACTATTTTAGAAACTGAGTTTAAAGTGACACCACACTTTTGACACATTTGGGGGCATTGATGGCATTTCTTTCCGACTCAATCCATTGCAGCAAATAGCGCTAATATCGTTCACGACAAATCAGATTTTAATCAGGTTTATTTTGCTACAAGACAAATCCAAAGAGTAAAAGCTGCACATTTATTAATAGACATGTACCACTGTTCCTGATCTGCCTTCCCCTTTTCAGTGGTTCAGAAAAACCCCATAATACTAATTACATTGATCCAGTAATATAACTTCCTCAACTTTTCTTGTCAGTGACATATTTTTACCAACTGGAGTTTCTGCAGCTCATCATCAATCTTCTTCTCTTCTTAACTAATTTAAGAGGGCTTCTATATCTCTCAGTCAAAGCATCACTTAAGATTTAATAGTTTGATCACTGGACTTTACATATAAAACTACATCTTCAGGTCCAGCCATACTCATTGTCTTGTTGATGAGCTCCAATGCAAGGCTAACATTAGGATGTTGAGTCTTTATTTTGTTTCATTAATTACTCTGCTCAAAACATATTTCTGTCCCAGAAAATCACTCTGTTTTCAGCATCAAAAAAAGAAACATATATTGTTACAGCTGCTGAAAAGGTCACATGACTTGGACAAGAACCCTCTACAGCCCCTCTCTCGCTTTGTGAATCTTACTGCAGAAAGTGAAAATGAGGTGATACTTTAAGCTAAATTTCTGGGCATAATTGACAGCACACAGGGTGTTATTTATCTATAATTTTGCAAGCCAAGCACAAGTAAAGACACAATGGTTATTAAAAATTAGCTGTGCATCGCATGATTTGCTTTGCACAGCTGATGTGCTCTACTATGATGAATTACTGTATGTGATAAATAATGTATCATATTGATACTTTTTTGAAACAAAAAGTATCAATATAAGAAAGAGAAATGCTCTTTTTTTTCTACTTTTTAAAATGCAGTTATGTTTTTACAGATGAGCAGAAGAAAGCTTTTCTCAGAGACCTTCTGATTGCTGTTTTTTTTTGCTGATGGCATGTTGTGTTTTAACGTTAGGGTTTTCTTGCCCACACAATTGGACTTTCCTCTGTTACTTCAGCAGAATTAAGTCGACCTGTGGTGCCAGACATAGTGGAAGAATGTAACCTTTGGTTATGTAACCGCTGTCTGCAATCTCACCCTTATAAAAAAAAAAAATATTAGAAAAAAGTAGCCGACGAAATGTATTTGGACAATATGGCTTTGAGAGTGTTAGGTTCACAGTTTATGGAGTCCTGTGAGTACTATAACTGTGTTTGTGCATCGCTTTACTTTGTGAGGTTTGTGGGTGGAGGTAGCTAAAAGCAATGTGGTGTTAACCGGCAGCTCACAGTGTGTAATATAAAACTAATTTAGGGAAGTACCTACAGTTCTCCAGGCTGCTTCAGCTGTTGTAATAGTTGACTCATTGGAGCTATTTAAGCATACTTGTCTCACTGAGTCAATGTCGATGTGCAAGACTCAAAAAGAAAGTCCTTTAAAGAAGTTGTGGTGGATCGGATGCCCCATTAAGAACATCCTGATAATCTGAGTCAAGATTACTTGTGCAGGTAGCCAGTTAACTCCATTGAAGAGTGAGCATGGAGAAATCAAAGGAAGAACTCTTCAAGATGAGGTATAACAATGGCTGAGTGACATTGTGTTTCCAAAAAGGAAGCTGGAAGAGGGTCAGAGAGTATTGCTGTGCTAGTGGTTTGAAAGCACTGCAGGAAGTGGGCAGTCAGCCAGTTATTCTTTCATTTCTGTGGAGATAAATGAGCACTCTGCATGTCAAGAAGACATCTGCTCTCTCAGAACCTTGTCTCTTTTGTCAGACTACTATTGGTCCTGGCTCTTTATCTCTTGCCACTCAGCTTGCCTATCTTGTCCATTTCAGAAATGGAGCTTTGCTGAGAACACTTTTGGATTGCCATGCACATGAGGATTCTTATGAATGTAGACATGACTTTACTTGCAATTGTTGTTGTAGCCGTACACACATGCTTTTATTTTCAGTCAACTCACTCAGGATCTGAAACGGGTGCAGAACAGTGGTGGTATGGAGGAATCCTCATGATTCACGCATGACTGAATGTCATGTGATCACAACTTGCACTGGACTTATATTGCCTGTCATAGCTGCTACTGCTTGTGTTTTATTTGTGTAGGTTTCAGGAAACAGGCCAAGGTTAAACTAATTTCTCATAAAGTCTGTAATAAATCTCCTCTGGTCCTGCCAGTACATCAGTACTAATCCAATGTTACACTAGCTACATTTTACAGTAATAATAAGATATTCTTTCTGTGTGAGTACTATACTCACACAGAGTATAGTGTGAGTATGTGCAAGACTATAGAGAGAATAAAAAGGCCTCTATACTTTTAGAGTTTACTCAGAAATGTAAATAAGTCAAATATGAACTGATTTTCAGCAACAAATATTTCCATATCCTCTGAAATTATATAGCATATTGATTATAGTAGTTATGATGTTCTACTACAGTATTTGTTATTATGGCTTTCATTACATAAACTTAAAGAGATTGATATTTTTTGAAGGAGTTCATTCAAAATACTTTTGAATAACAGGTCCCTTAGCTATAGGGATGTCCTATCACTGTGAATTCCTAGAAAAACCAACATCATCAGAGCATTGAAAAGCTAGCAGCAAGTATGACTCATTGTTTGAGCTGGTTTTACTAGTTTTAATCAATTCTGCACTTTCACAAGACTTAAGTTTGATTCCAACTTCTGTCGTACAAAAGTGAAGTTATGCTGGCAGATATTGCTGTTTGCAATATCTGCAAACAGCAATCTAACCAGCTGATTGTGAAGCTGGATATAAGTACAAGAACATACCATTTCTGTTACACATAGAACAACATAGTTCAAAATCCAAAAGTTCACTTGCTGTTGGTGAACGTAGAACTGACAGATAGCATGTAGCATGAGGGGGATTGAAAACAGCTGTCAACCTCTGCCAAAATAATATGTAACTAGCAACATGGACGTTGTTCAGCTAAGAAAATAGAAACAAGCTTAATAACTGTCTCCTGTGATAGTGTAGATATTTAATATTTGCTAATATGGGCAGTGAACATGAATATCTTTTAGTTCGTTTTTTTTTTTTTTTTTACATTGCTAAAATCAGCTAAAACAGAGATTCATCAGGTTAGCTCTAAGTCTCTACTGCTCTGAAGAAGTATTAAGTTTTCAGTAAATATTACTAATCACATACATTTCCCCTTCTTATAACCATGGAAGAATTTAATATCCTTCTTCATGTAAGCTGTAAAGCAGTTTGAAACAGGTTGGGGGAGACACTGTGTTGCTACTGTTTCTTCCAGACAGCCAGAGAAAATCGGTCTCTAAGACTCTTTTCCTTGAATTTCAATAAAAGTATTAAAACCATAAAGACGTTTTTTCTTGCAACTATTAGCTTAACTTTAAAACCTTAATGTTACTTGATACCAGTAGTGCTCCCTTGCTCAGTAACAATAGTAGTGCTTCAAGGAGTCATCTGGGGGTTGTTGCTTGCAGCATGTACTATTAAAAAAAGTAACCACCAAGAACACTTAGACCCAAGGTTTTTCTGCACAGCACCACACTACAACACAATTGCATGTTAGTGTTTTCAGCGTCGTGATGGATCGGTATGTGTGCCTTAAATGGCACCAAATGGTCCTTCAGGAAAGAATTACAGATGCCACACACGCCTGTTTACATAACCTGTCGCTACCCCCTGACCATATGAGCGCCACTGTTACCAATAATATTGTACAAACAATATCTAATCAGGGAGTCAAACATTTAGAAATACCAGAGCTGCTATCAGACAAATCTACAAGTAGAAGTAAATGTGTTTCGGCACAAAGGCTGTGCTTATATTAGGAATGTTTTTTCAGAATGTTTTCAAGAGAATTTCACGTAGGCTCCACCCTGTAGGATATCTTGACTAAACATATCCTTGTACTTCTCAGAATCGCTTACAGAACCCAGAGAGTCTCTGGTGATAGCCAACAGTGATTCTCGTAAAATAAATCTGAAAGGGTAACTTTGCAAAATGTAACTTTGCCTGTAACAAAGAGGAGGATAACTTTAAATGATTGAAGGTGGCAAACAGGATGTAAACTTACCTCTGTGTTTGTCTATGGGACACAGTGATGTAGAAACAGTGAGTCGCAGAAAACTGGACAACCAAAAGCACAAACAAAACATCCTGTTTTCATACTACTTCTAAAAAAGCTATGGTTGTTATTTTGCTTTGGTCAGTAATGAAGACCACTTTTTAAAAATCAATTATTTATGCTGCATGTGTCAACCTCCACCACAGGGCAGCAGTTGGGTCTGTAAAAACTAAACAGCAACATTCTTCAGAACGCTGCAAGGAGTTATAACACAACCTTTTATAACACATCCTCTATTCCCATTCCTGGGGTGTTTTGATGGCATTTGTTGAAACAAAACTCAATCCATAGAGATACCATCCCACACTTATCAATTTGAACATAATCCACCAAAGATCAGACAGTCCAAGGCATTGTTTGACATTCTGAGTTGATGGTCAGTTTTTGATGGTGAAAACCCATTGAGCTTTTGTAATTGAAACCAACATTGTGGAACTACAAAAGATGTGAATTGGAAATTATTGGTTTGGATCTAGAAAACTATGCATCCAATTTGTGTTGAACATTTTGCTTATTAAAGGATAAAGACCATTTGAGGTTTGTTGCAAAATAACTTTGATCTATAAGAACCCTAACCCTAACCCTACATAGTAAAATGTCCCTCCACAGAAGTCTGAATTTTTATCATAAAGTCCTTTCAAAACATACCATGGCTACAAGGTTTTGTAGTTTTGGCTTGGCTGTGTAAAAAGGGTCTTGTGATTACTGTATTGTAAGCAGACCCCGTCCATTGTGAAGTTGGTAACAAGTGAAGTAGACAAAAGACTTTTTGAAAGACCTCATACATCCAGATGCAATTTCATGTCCTTGGCATTACCGCTGATCCACCAATGGCAGTTCAAAGCAGGTGACTAGCATAACTACTTTTTGATGTAATGCAGTAATAAAATGTAGTTAAATTTAAGGGTCAATATAATTGGTGTGACTTCACTTCCTTCTGATTGTGGATGCAATAAAGTTCTGGCGACGCTGGGTTTGATGGACACTTACAAAAAATAAGTTTGATTGCACTGTAATCATGCGTGTTTTAATGGTAATTTAACTTTAAAACAAGAATTCCAATGATGGAAAATTTAACTTGTGACCTCTAGGAACAATTTAATCTCTATAGTACTTAAAAACTCAGAGCGTTGGTTTTGTGTTTATTGAGATTCTGATCATTCAGCATCTATAATAGTTCATTGAAGTGAATTGTGTAATATATGAGTTGCAGCAAGATTGAATATCTCTCTTGGAATAATAAAGTATTTTTTAATAGAACTGAGTGAAACTGCTGCAGGATGCAATTATTGATCCAGTAAGGATAGCTTTCTGTGCCTCATTTAGTTTATCAAGAGCGGCAGTGATATGCATAACTCCCCCTGCTAAAACATGTTTCTTGTGTTATAAAAAAAAGAAAGAAAAAAACTTATGCTGCCATATGCCTATCCCAACTACACAGGTGGATTTACTCGGCTCGCAGCAGTAGAACCTAATTGTGAGGGATTTACTCTTAATGCTTTGAGTAATAGCCTGTTTACTTTCCAATAAGGTATTGAAATTGACCTGCTTAGTCATCGATAAGTTATGTAATGGGTTACATTTCTGATAGTGTAGACGACACCTGAATTAATTACACCACCATAATATACTCTCAGGAGTCACTCAGATATGAAGAGCATGTGTCTGTCCTGCATGGAGTCCTCCTCCTCTGATTATCTCCGTGAATGCGTGGATCTGTGGGTGTCACTGATAGGCTGCGGCATTAAACTGACCCTCTCTCAGAGTGACAGCTTTAAACCCTCAAAGCTATGAGAGTGAGCGTGGCATGTGTGCCCACAGAATCCAATTCAGCCTGGAGTAAAGAAGAACTGCCTTTCAGCTCTTATCAGGGCGCCAGCAGAACGGGACTGATCACCTCCCACTGCTGAGCTATCAATGTAGAGTTAATTGCCTTGCAGAGAAAAACAGGAAGATGCCATGTATCTTGTCTTTTTCATTGTTTGCCGACATTTTTTCCTATGTCTTTTTTTAACTCTATGTAGTACAGCATTTGGATTTGGTCTTTGCTTAAAGTTGTCCCCATGACCCTGCAAAGCCACCCTTCAGATTTTTCACTTAAGCGATAAGAAAAATCAAGTTTGACATAAAGTGACACAAAGCAGCACTGAGAAAAGAAGAGCGATATGGGGCGGGGGGGTTGAACAGATAAGTGGTAAGAGGATGTAATGTAGAGAGAGACGACAAAAAGAGGCACGTGGACACCATGTTCTGTGAGCTGTTGGAAGACAAGGTTGTTCAAGGTCTACTGCCATGCTTGATGGGTTACAGTGGGTGTGGGAGTCTGATGAGATAAAACACACTAGCGGCTAGTCCTTTCAATCTATAGGTCTTCATATTGTTTTTGCTGACTGCAATGCATTAAAGTGCTGCGCGTGTATGTGTGTATTATATGTCGAGTGCTAATGGCCTTGTGTTGTAGCCTATTATGTTAGTTTCCTCCAAGGTCCAGGTCTCCCATGTCTCATTGCATCTGTCACAGTTTCTTGCCTTTAGTACGTCAGCAAGAGCCATTTCTTCAGAGCCTGGAGGGAACATGTTTAATGTGCGAGAAATTGCAAGCCCACTGCCCTGAATAGCGTAGATCACCAGTTCTCAAGTTTTGTTTATATAATTCTTTTTGTGCCATACAAGCATATACTTAGCTTTCCAACTACTGACATTTACAAATGGTAAGAAAACAGAACTTCAGCTTTTAAATTTTGTTTTTTCAGTCTCAGGATTGGTGTACTTTAATAACATTTTTACTCAGAAGCTAAAGGAGGCAGGAAGGGTCAGTGAAGGTGGATTTGAAAGGGGAAATAGAACTGGTTTAAATCCAGTATGGGTGTCTCTTTGGGGGAAAAAAAGTAACACTTGCTATAGAAATATGGCATTCATTTGCACATTTGATAGCTTATATGTCTATAAAACTTTCAAATTGTAAAGCTCTCCAAGAACTATACCAGCAATTATGCGGCACTGTTGGAGTCAGTCTTTTTTTTTTTTTTCCCCAATAGCAATAGGATGTGAATGAGTATACTTATATACTCTTGATACTGATTAGGTTTTTTTAAAAAATCATGAAGTTTCCAAATTACCATATTTATCTTAATGTAAGTTATAAAGACTTAGCTATGATCAAGGTTTCTTGATCATAGCAAGATAGATCAAATACTTTTAGATCTATCTTACATTTGTTGAACTCCTATGTTTGTTTATTTATTCCTTCTTCTTTTTCTGTCTTTATTTTGGGTCAAACGGGATGTCTGTAGCTAAAAATCATCAAAAGTCATCAAAAAGTTTGGAAACATAGATTCAAAAGTTTGAGATACATGCCAGGAGTTTGATTCTGTAAATTAAATAAAATATGAGTTATTTTTCATAATTCATGTCAATCTTGATTTTGAGCCATAATGGTCTCAAAAGTTCAATAAATTTAACTTACTGAAAGAAGAATTTCTGTCTTTGGGGACATATTTTTATACAGACAAATGGGTAAGGGCTTTGTATGTTTCCTGGAATTGCCTGGAGATGCTAGAGATCTATTATCAGGGGAACACTACGAATACATTTTGCTAAACAGAATGTGGCTAGCAATTGGTGGCTTTTGTCAAATTTATTATTCTTTACTTGTTCACAGTTTCTCCAGTCTTAGAAAATATTTGAAGAGGCTCAAAAGCATTGATTCCTCACACACTACAGACGTCTTACTTTGACCTAAATTCACCAATTGAGCTCCATCTCTCCATTTAATAGAATATTTCTTCACTTAGGCAAAGTAGACTATTATCGCTCTATCAACTAGTCTAGCTTTAATTTGATTATATAGAATGCAAATTAACAGTGCAGTTCACTTATCACTTAGTGGAGGAATCGGCACACCTTAAAGTTTTAACTGAGACACCATAAGTTTGAAACTCATTCCCAGATCCATGCTCAGACTGCAGTGATGAATAAGTAGCGACCAGCCCTAATTTTAGTTCTGCAGCGTTTGAGATCTAGAAACAGTTTTGCTCTGACCTTATCTTTTGTGTATCTTCAATTTGAAACAAGTGATTAGTTGTTTTTGGTTTTGGCTTAATAGTGCTACCACACAGTTAGCTAGCTTTCTATTTACACTTCCTCAAAGTATAAGAGATTGCTGGCTAAGTAATAGTAGTGGTACTTGTACCACAGTGAGAGAACCTTGAGAGCAGATCAAGTGTAGAGCACATATCTAGAACCACTTCAAAAAATCTACCCCACTAGTCTGCCACCAGAAAAGACTATTACTGACCTTCAGGTGTTTTTAACAGTGTTAAAACAACAACAACAACAAAAACAAAAACCAAACACAACTTCAGTTATACTTGACTCTGCAAATGTCAAAGCGTTTTGGCAATGTGCTCCATCTGAGTGTCCAGGATGTATGTAGGTCAGGTTTGCCCTGGTAGGCTAATATATAAATCTCCATATGCTTGGAAGGCATGAGAACGAAACATGTCAGAAAATGTCTGAACCTGCCCTAGGCAAAGAAGTCTCTCAGTGTTTTTCCGTATGTCTAAGACATATGCTGTCTTAGAAGGTTATCTGCGAGTTATTAAATCCAGTTCTTTTTTTCCTCACTGGTTTCTAACGAACAGTGAACCAGATCTTTTCTGTGTGGTTCCCTTATTTTTATCACCATCTATCACAGATTCTTTGCTCCAGTTGCACTCTACCCTTTGCATGCTGCGGAGGTAAAACAGGAACATTGATTTTAGTGAGCGCTTAGCTGCTAGTCTTGACTCTTGCAAGCCTGGCAGTTTGTATAAAATAAGATGAATGTGATGGAAACTGTAATACAATTACTAATGACAAATCACATCCCAAGGATTTCTGGCTCAGCAGTGCTTCACTAGTGCGCGCACACACTGCACTCGCATGGTCATCTATTGTACTGAAGCTTGTAGACCATATTAGGATTGATTTAACATGAATGCTATATTTTTTTTATTTATTTATTTATTTTTGCCGGTGCATAGAAAGTAGATTGAAAAGGACCAAGATTCTTTAGTGTGGCAGAACTTTGATTTTCTGCATTTTTGTAGCAGCGCACCACTCGACATCTACTTATCAACTGCATAAGTCAATGGAGGAACTTAATGTGTGTGTGTGTGGTTTTCTTTTTTGTTTGTGGTTTTTCTTGTTGTTTTTTTTCGCTTCTTCCTGAAACTGCTTGGTGAACAAAAAGTACAGAATGTTACTTTACATATATATTTGCACATATATATTTGCACGCATTGGCGTGCAGGTCTGGGTGGTTTGTCACCCAGACCTTCAGTTTTTATTTCAGTTAAATGGTTGACTCATTCAGACCGCAACCCCCCCCCTCAATGTTCCACTTTACTGCTTCGTTTTTCAGGAGGCTAACCTTTGCAATGGTGTTATGTAGGTCAGCCCAATCTCAAGTGGAAGTTGCTTCTTTGATAAAATATTGTCTATGACAAATGCTCTCCTTAAAGACTATTTCTAACCTGGAAACATGGGGTGAGGCTTTATAAGATTTGAAATGGTATTTTTTTAAAGGCATCATTTCTAAAAAAAGAAAAAAAAAAAGGCTCCTAAAAACTTTTATTGGCTTCCATATTCATTATGCCTCTTTCCCTTGCTATTTTTTTGTGCCCTTAACATTTTTGCCCTTACCATTTTGCTGGTTTTCCTATTACCAGCAAAAATATACTCAACTATTGACAATGCAGTAAATGTTAAATGGAAAAAGTGGTGCATCATAAGATGAAGCGCTCCGATTATCGAACACTGAAAGCAGTAACCAGTAAGTTAGTTTAGCTACATCTTTTATTCCTACTTTATCCCTTTTCCTCCTTGATGCATGCTTGGGAAGTTCTCATTATTGAATCATCTCTACATGCAATATGTTTGTGCTTAATATAAAAGACAATTTTCTTCCGCAAAGCACACATTAGCTTCCTTAAATATGAGTATTGGCCTCTATTATTAAACAGTATGATGACTAACTAAAATGAGAAATGTCTTGCACAGGATGATAAAAGTGGTTAGCATTTTTCTTGTATTGTGACCCTGCCTGAGTGTAATAATTTAACTCAATTTCATTTTCTCTCTCCTGCTTACAGTGAATGAGTATGTGTTCATGGTCCAAGCCAGAGGTATCCAGATTAGAGAAAACGTGAAGAACATAGGGGCTCAGGTTCTGGAGCAAGTTGTGAGAGGGGCATACAGCATCAATGGCACAGGTAAATACGAGCGCATACAGCCATATCTTAATGTCGATAGATTTCCATGAAATGTTATTCAATTTCAATAATTTATTTCAAAATGTGATACTTTGCTAGAGTCACTAGGCACAGAGTGACATATTTCAAGTTTTAATTTCTATTCATTTTTATTGTGATCACTTTCAAGATTATTTTTCAGTGTTGAAATGATGATATCAATTGTGGTTAATCAAAAGTTTCAAATTTACCCTTTTTCTCCCCAACACCTTCTCTGAGCTTCAGCATTTTTGTCACTAAAATCTATATGAGATGTAAATATTTAAGGAATTGAAAGTATAATGAACTGGCCAAACATACGGATGCATTTGAACATTATTGAAAATACAATTAATTTTATTATGTCCTTTGAATAAGTGGATCTTTGATGCTTGTGTGCTTATGTCTGTTCATTTGGATGATTGTGGCTCATAGCTAATGAAGAACCAAAATTCATTTCCCAGAAAATAAGAATACTTAATTTCATCATAATATGTTTAATACAGAAATGTTATCTTATGTCTTGCACACAATCATTTGGAAGAATGATAACTTAACAGCTATTCAGTAGAAAGATTAGGTTTCCTTTGATGTCTTTTTGAAACTTGTCCATTTGTGGCCCCAGATTATTCCTATGACTTCAACGAGAGCGAGAGCGATGCTCCTCCCACCACATACCTCCCTGAGGGTTTCACATACCTCCCTTCACAGGTTTGCCCTGAGAAGCTGCCCTCTATGAGTAAGCACACTGTTGACATTTTAGATTAGACTTCCTTTTGCTGACAAACTGAGTACACAGTTATTACATAATTATTTAGAAATGTATGTCCAACATTGCTCTATTTCATCAATAGTCCTTCATGTTACTTTATCATTTTTCACTTCTTATCTTTCTGCTGACTTCGTGTTCTCCTCTTTTCTTCCACTGTTATGGCATTTTTTGCCTCCTATAATCTCTGACTTTTATTGCTCCTTTCCCTTATTCCTTCCACTCTCAGAGGGCAGGTTGGAGGTGAACATGAGTGAAATATCTCTGGAGGAGGTGGAAAGGTCCTTGCTGGAGCGAGAGCCCACGATGGCTTTGGGAGGCTTCTGGAAGCCCAAAGACTGTTTACCTCGCTGGAAGGTAGGCGTGCTTGAGTGTGTGGCACTCCCAAAAGCAGAGCAGGTTGACGAGCATAAACTGACTGGCAAATGCATGACTGGTCCTGTTTGGGGCACAAAAGGTTACTAAAAGCGTCTTACAAATTGTTGGACTTATTACAGAATTGCTGTTCATCCTTTCTGGAAGGTCCAAATAGGGTAATTGCTGTGCTATCCAGGTCATTGCCTTCCTAAGCAATTCTGCTTAATTCTCATTTGGAAATATTTCTCATCATGAAAAATACAGTTATGGTAAAAAGTCAGCGCCACCCGTCACCTGTCGTGGGGTACCGAATGTGGGCAAGCTACAGGGAGCATGTCTTCACAGCCAACCTCAGAATAATTACCAGAGAAGATAGCACAATCCATGTTATGCTTGTGTTCAGTCTGTGTACATGTCAGAATGGTAAAAACTAAGATTCTGCAGAATAAGCTCTTGCAATTAAATCTGTGCACAACAGTGGTATTTTTTGTAAGGGTATTACACCAAAAAAATGCTATGATTAACTCGATCTGATTGTATGCATTATTAACCCCAATTCTCAAAGTTTTAGAGCATTGTATTTAGGACTAAAAATCCTAAATACCAAAAACTTCAATCTGAATTTGAATTGTTTCCTCTGTAGTACACTGGAGCAAACAAGCAGAAGCAGAGCTTGATAAGATTGGTTCTGCTTTCAGGTTGCAACTTCCCTTCTAGCATTTTGTAAAGGGGATGTTAATCAGCTGGAGGTTGAACTGTTGAACTGCATTTGGTTTCTTAGCCTCCCAATTTTTTTTTTCAATCTCTTGATAGCACAACATAGGTACATCTTTCCAGAGAAGGATTCATCTACACTGTGTCTCTCTAGAATTATTATGTAGCGTAATTAGTCAGCATGACATTTTTTTATATGGTCAGTGCATTTTGATGTTTATGCTTCGATGGAGAATTATGTGGCCAATCAGTTTGCCATAAAAAAGGAACAACTTACACACACAGTACAAGAAGCGAGCAAAGCAATTATACTTGCCTCTAAATGCAAAAAACACATTGCTGTTTGTTTTTAAGCAAGCCTTCTTTGCTATGTTTTTTTTTTTATTTCAACAGAGAAATCATACCCTCTTCCTTTTGTATGTAATTCTGCAAACTATCAGATAAGCGATCAGTAATTTATTAGTAGACAAGAGCCACTTTATAATTTTTTATGAACTACCTATAAGCCTTTTTATATTTGACCATTCCACTGAATTTGGAAAAATTCCCACTTGCATGTGCTCATTATAAATGTCAGATCTAATTGTGTAGATTAGATTTTATGGTTGCAATTTTCTTTGTGTTGTTTGTTGTCAGACTTTCTTTTTTTTTTCTAGGACACAAGACTAAAAGTCTAACAAAGTCTAAACAAACTCAGTAGAACAAACTAAACAGCTCGCCCTTTTTAAATATACAGCAGCCCCGTATATTTTTACATCCAGCTTTCTCTATTTGTCTTTTTTCTTAGTTGATATCTGCTGTAATATCTGCTGTTTTCCATCCCCAGGTGGCAATCCTCGTTCCATTCAGGAATCGTCACGAACACTTGCCCATCCTACTGAGACACCTGGTGCCTGTGCTGCAGAAGCAGAGACTCCAGTTTGCCTTTTATGTCATTGAGCAGGTATGCACACTCACACACACACACACACATGCACACATATGCATAAAGAGAAACTTCTTTAAAAGCATGCTTGGAAAAATTCCATCTGTGTTTTTCTGTCAGAAATGGTTTTTGGTTTTAATTCCCTTCTTTTTTCTTCAGGGAGGAACAGAACCATTTAACCGAGCCATGTTGTTCAATGTGGGCTTTAAGGAGGCCATAAAGGACCTGGACTGGGACTGTCTGATCTTCCATGACGTGGACCACCTCATGGAGAACGACCGGAACTACTACGGCTGCACGGACATGCCCCGACATTTTGCGGTCAAACTTGACAAGTACTCCTACATGTGAGTGTCTGCCCTGTTCCTTGTGGAGAGGAAGAATATATATTTTATATTTTATATTTATATATATATATAATCCTGAATCTCTCTAATATTTGTTATTATCTCCCCCAAGGCTTCCATATAATGAGTTCTTTGGTGGTGTCAGTGGCCTGATGGTGAAGCAGTTCAAAAGAATTAATGGATTTCCCAATGCATTCTGGGGCTGGGGAGGCGAGGACGATGACCTCTGGAACAGGTAGGAAAAACGGCACATAAAACACACAGACTCCAGCTTCCTGCATGCTGCTGCAGCACCAGGCTTGCTGCATTGTTAGCTTTGGACATTCTTACTAGATAAGTTAGGTAGGTTCGTCATAGCAGGCCTTTGTGTTAGCTGTTTTTTTTCCCCCTCCATGTGGCTCTTTGCTGCACAGCATTTCCCACCGCCCACACAGCACACAGGCAGCTGTACTGGGCTTCCAGTATAATCTGCTGACTTCAACTGATCGACTTATGCTTTTCTTTTCTTTTTTTTTTTTTTTCCCTGTCAAGAGAGCCTCTTTTGCATGCAGTGACTGGACAAACAAACGTCAATATCATGTTATTGAAAACTGTAACACGATAGCACAGCGCTAATATTGTGTACACTACTAGTTTAAAATCATTAAATTTGTTTGCACAGGGTGCAGTTTGCCAATTACAGTGTAAGCAGACCATATGGAGACCTAGGACGCTACATGTCTATTCCGCATCATCATCGTGGAGAAGCCCAGTTCCTGGGAAGGTGAGTGATCAAATACACACGGCTCATTTCCAAAGGCAAAACCCACCAAACAGTGATTGGTTAAAGAAGGAGTTGATAACTACAGCGAGGCTTACACTCATGTGATGTAAACCAGTCACATGAAAAGGCAAAGTGGTGACTTTGAGTGAATTTCAACTCATTTAAAGACTTTTCATGTGACATGTTTGAATGCTGTGGGGCTGGATTCCTATGTGATATAAAATGAGGAGAGGAAAATTGTTACTTTGAAAAGGTTTAAGAAGAGTTAAGTTAAAAATATATATATTTTTTTGAAAACAAAAAAAATTATTTAAAACAATGCACAATTTCCAAAACTTAAAATCCATAATCCATGACAACAGTTTGTATTTGTATTCTGACTCACCTTTCGCTACAATTACAGCTATCAGCCTTTTGGGGTAGAAGTGGATCCCCACCTATTAAAGGCTCAGTACTAGTGAATGTTTATGTGCAACATAAGACAATTTTTTTCTGCAATATTCAAAAGAATATGCAGCTCGGAAATGAACGTTGAAATACCTTGCTTCTACAATGAACATCTATTAATGTTCATTAATACATTCCATTGAATGTATTAATGAACATTAAGGTATGTTTGGTGTTTTAACTATTTAATTAGGCAGTAATAAGCTTTTATAGAGGCAGTTTCACGTATTCATGGCTTTTTAATATTTGGGCCTGACCGTGGTTCCTAACTCTGGGGAATACCAGGGAAACCATTGTATGTCTTCCGACTTTTTACATCTAGAGAGTGAATTGTTTTGCTTATTCTTCTTTGCGGTGTAACTTAAGAACAATAAGACTGGATGGAGATTGTGTGTGAATATCAGTTCTCAAGTCTTAAAACAGATTCTCATTAAGATTTTTTTTTTTTTTTTTTACCTTGACTAGTCTAATTTAGCATTTGAATATGTTTTCATCTTAACGGTCCCATTTTATTACTGACTACTCATTGGCCTCCTCAAAGGTGCCAGAGATGACAAAAATGTAGCTGTCTTGTAGCTCCTCCAGACTTATCTCTACTCGTTTGTCTTCTGTTCTTCCCTTCACAGTTATGCTTGACCAATGTTAGTCTGTCACATTAAATCCCTCAAAAATACCTCAAAGTTTGCAATTGAAGCATGACAAAATGTGGATAAATTCTTGAGGTCTTTCTCACATTGGAACTTTAACTATTTCAGCTAATCTGTAACAGTTAGCTGTTATAGATTAACTTCCATATTAACTCATTATATGAAAGCCTGGGGGGAGATAATAACACACTGTTTCCCAGTTCTGTGTTGTATTTCATCATATATTGCCTCTGTCTAATTGGTGTGTGTACTGTTGTGGTTTTCTGCTGTTCAGATGAATGATTTATTCTGCTTCTGTTTTTGTGTTTTTTACTCACAGGTATAGTCTACTACGTCACTCAAAGGAGAGACAGAAAGTGGATGGTCTTAATAACCTAAACTATTCGCCCCTAATTTCAAGAAGTCGACTCTTCACCAATATCACAGTCAGCTTGAGCAGAAAGCTTGCACCTGTGGCTGACTACTGACGTAGGCAGAGCTGGACTGCAAAAACACCTGGGAATCAAAAGTCCTTTAGGACATCAGCCATATCTCACCAGTCGCAGCACTGCTTAGGAATTATTTAGTTTTTTATTATTTTTTTTAATTTTTTTGCTTTGTTTTGTTTTGTTTTGCTTTGTGTTTGTTTGTATGCAAAGACAGAAAAAACTGAAATGGAGACTCAAATTAGCAGATTTGATAAATCATCTAAAAAAAAAAAAAAAAAAAAAAAAAGAAGTAGGGATAAATGCTGCACTTATTCGTGCCACAGTTCATTACTCTTCATCTGGGCTTGTGTACACGTCAGTCTCCACATGCCTTTTGCACCATTTTGGCCTTCAGCATCCCATTTGTGAAGTTTTCTTATTTTCTCTTTTGATTAGCTCCGCCCTGAGCTGTCGTGCTTGACTAGGGAATTAGGTTATACATTCAAGCACATGCACACCCACACACACACACACACACGCACGCACACATACTGGCCACACATGTATGCACACAAGATTATGTACTTGCATGTGATGACATGGGAGTGGGGGGGCGCTGGAGCTTAGATCTTTTATTTTAGTTTTACTCTTCTGATTTCATAAATGCAGTAAGCCTGTGAAAACATTTGCATGTGCACACAACCCTTATGGCGCCACACAGCAACTTCAGTTGAGTGGATTCATGCAGCTGGTTCTGCAATAGGAATGCCAAATCTACAAGTAAAGATAGATAGAGAAGATGATATATTGTGCGAGAAATAGTTTATTCCAAGTTAAAAAAATTATTTCCTTAATCATTCGTATTCCGTCTTGTGAACATACCATTTAAAGACTGTGATGTTTGTGTTTGCGTTGTTTCATTGAATGTTCTGGCTGCCTGCTCATGGCTGTATGTTGGAGTGCAATGCTCATCCTGTTAGCAATAAGCTGCAATATCAGACAGCAGAACTTAGCCCTGACTTCCTTATTGTACAGATGCAATAGCATGGGTGCTAGCATTCCCTTGTTGGACTACAGAAAAGGTGTGACTGTGTACGCAAACCTTAAATTGAGCTCGGCTTTGCTTAAGCAAAACGTGGCGCCCCCTTTTTTTTTTTCCTCTTTCCCAGAACTCACGTCTGCCTTGTGTCTACATCTGCGCGCGAGTGAGGGCAAGCTATGTAAATGGCCTGCATGCATCTGGTCGCCAGGGAAGGAGGAGACGCTGTCTCCCAACTCTTGTCTGGCCGACTTTAGACCTCACTTTGCGTGCAGCGTGTAAATCTAGGTCAGAAAGAAATAGGTGCAGGTGTATTTTTAGATGTTCTTAATGTTTACTCACCTTCATTTTTTGTTTTTTACAGCATAAAACTGGAGGTTGCAGATACTTGACTTGTGTCACCATCACTGGTGTTTACAGAATCTCGAGCTTGTCTAGTGTTTGTAGCCAGCCTTCCTCCACCCAGGGTGCTGCAAACATCTTATCTGTTCAGCAACCCTTTTGTGGCTGCCTTTGTTGTTAAATTGACCCTTATTTTCTCGCATTGGAAAAAAAAAAAAAAAAAAAAAAGATGATCTGATTGGGGGGAAAAAAAGATGATCTGAATGACGGTGTCGTGTGATTACTACTGATTGGCTTCGTGTCCAAGTTTTCTTCGTCTAAATCAAACTTTGAAGTGTTGATCTATGTAGAGATTTTTATTTTTATTTCTATTTTGGAGAGGCATGCTGCCTGACACTGTGCTATGACACACACTGACAGTCCTCTCAAGATACATAGCAGCTCCTCTCTGTTTGTTTAACAGTGTTCGTTTTTGGGGTCAGATATCCCCAAACCAATGTAGTTTCATTTTTAAGATATCACACAGACATATACTCCTCACTGTCTTTTTGTCATGCAGCTACATCATTTCACACAAATCGCCTTGTGTACATTTCTAAACATGTTTCTCCTAAGAGGCATGTATATAATCGAAAAAAAAAAAAAAGAAACTGTTGGAGTTCAGCGATAAAATACAAAATAAAAGGGGCTGGCCCTCTTGTTTATTTATTTGACAAATTACTTACTTTTAATTGTTCAGTTTTTATTTTTCTTGCGGGTTGACGTGATGACTTAGGAAGTGACAGACTGTGTTAGATGCACTGAAACATAGCTGTGTGTAGTAGTGTGGGATTCTGAGGTTCAGTTCTGTGTAAATGGGGGCAGTTCCGTTTCATTCAGACTCGGATCGTATTTCTCTTTAGCGGGCGGCGCCATTTGTGCCGCCGTAATGAGATGAAATGAAATGGAATGGCACCCATACTGTAGCTTGGTGTTATTACTCTTCTGAGCAGAGGTGTTGGAGGAGGCCATTTTGTGTGATAACCACAGGAAGAGCAAGACAGAGTTTTAAAAATGCTAGTGGCCACTTTCTTTCACTGATCACCTCCATTACACTAATGATAATCAATGGTACTGACTTTCCACAGCTCCCTTTAGGGGAGGTACTTACTGGAGCCAATTTTACCAGGACGTGATGTGATATTGAGGAGCGAAAAACATTATAGAGACTTCTGGCTCTTTCATTTAGTCTGTTCATCATGTGGGCTAGATACCATTATGATATCATTCAGTGAATTTATTCATCCTGCCACCTTAAACTAACCCATGTGTGAACTGTTATGCTGGCAGATCTCAGTAGTGCTTACACCCCTGTTCAAATACCAGGTTTCTGTTAATTAAGACAATGAGGCATTCTAAATTACTTTACTAAAAAAAAAAAAAAAAAAAAAAAAAAAAAAGTCTGCATGAGGAGCATGTCACACTTGCTCCAAATCTATAAATTAGTCAGATTGCGACGACGTTCCTTATCCATGTTCCATCTCCAGTGATCCCATATATTTTCTGTAACACTAATAGTAGTTGTGGATTTGGCCACTCAAAAACTTCTAGTAAGGTATTTTTCCTGTTGGTTTTGAAGTACGCTTAGAATCACACTACTGTCAGAAAAAATAACTCTTTCCTCATCTCCTGCTTTATAGCAGACAAAAGAATCGAAACTATGAATCACGTTTTGATCCACCTCTGCCAAAAAACAAAAGGACGAAAAGAACCCCCAGAGCATGATGTTACCACCACCGTGCTTCATGTGATGGTGTGTAGTCGTGGTTGTTTAAATATTTGTAGCACCACAATAGTCAAAGTTTTGAAACATGAAACATTTTAGGAGACACACATGTCGAGAACAAGCAGTACCAGACAGAAATTTTAGCAGCTCCTTCAGGGTTGCTGTCGGGCTATTGGTAACCACAATGACAAGTTACCATCTTGGTATGTCTTCGGTTTTGGAGAAATATCCAGATTTTGTTACGTCTATGGTGACTCTTTATTTTCTGAAGAGTTTTTCACAGGAGTACATATAATCTGGATGTCTTTCACCCTTCTTCTGGCTGAGTTTTGGTTCTTTCTAACTTCTTCGCAAGATATTGAAAAGCTATTGCTCATTTAACTTAAATCCCACAGATGTAAAACAATCCCATCAGGACATCTGACCTCTGTTTCACATTATCAGAATCACAATAACCAATGGCAGCTTTGAAACTAAAAAGAATGAATGCTGAAACTGAATCAAAAATATCCTTCATCAAAGTATTGAATTAAGGATGCAAACTTAAGTAAAATCAGTTTTGTTTCTTGAAATTACCACAGCCTGGAATTTTAACAGTGGTGTTTACACTTCAGAGACTTTCTGTGTGTTAAGAAAGAGCTGTGGCTCATTCTCGGACACGAATCATGCAAACCTCCTCGCTCCAGATTACGGAGGTACGCAGTGGAAGTTGGGGACAGTAGCAAGCAATTGTGTTAAGTTTTCTTTTCCATGTGTGTTTGAGTGAAATGGCTAAACCTTTCAGAGGTGACCCCTCTTTTCAAGGTTTTTTGTTTTCTTATGTTTTGGATTTTGTTTACCAGCACTGATGTGAGCAGTTTTTGTTTTTTGTTTTTTTACTGGTAGTGAACAGCTGGCAAGTTCTCCGTGTAGTTCCTCACATTTACATGATACGCTGTATTATCTCTAAACATTACTATATATATATATATATATATATATATATATATATATATATATATATATATATACTTTCATTGCTTTAAATTAAAATTAAAAGCTAAATGGACATATAGCAAAAGCCAAATGGTTTTCAGTGTGTGTGTTCAGGTGAAGATTCAAACTGTGAGTGACACCCTCGATATAAAGAGGCCCTCTGCGTTTTCAGAGTCAGTATTAGGCTCTATGTTCACCATACACGATGAGCAGCCGCATCAGCTCTACACTTTCGACACTTATTTTCTTTGGAAACTACTGAACAGCTTTGGCCACTAGTTTACTCACCAGGGACTTGTGTTTGGAATGGTAAATATTTGATTCCAGTGTGAGGAGAGCAGGCACAGACTCTCTCTAAAGAGGCTTCTTCATATCTTAATCTCACCTGTCCTAATCCGTTTTGTGCCAGTTTATATGAAGGGACCATTCTTTGGGCATCTGACAAGACTGGCAGCCTTAAAGCTTTTTAATTTATTGCAGTCTTTTTTCTTTTTTCTTTTTTTTTTGTTCTGCTTTTTTTGTTTTTGTTTTTTCACTTGAGTTTTTATTTTTTTTATAAGCAAGAATATTTAAATTGAAAAAGAAGTGCATATCAAGAAAATGATCATTGTAAATATCGTTGTTGTGTGTAGTGTTTTAGAAATTCTATTAAGGTCTTAAATCACTACAGATGCTAGCATAAAGAACAAGGCTTCAGGAGGGTGGGGAGGGATGGGGGGTTGGCTTGGGGTTTTTCTGGTGCCATTTAAGTGCTAGTGGAGCTTACACATCAATGTTTTTACATCACTGCTTCCAAGCACAAGCTGTTTCTTTTCTTCTTTTTGAGAAAAAAAAATATTCCATACGATTTAAAATTCCTCTCATAATCGCAGAGTTTTGCACTTCCAGTGTCTCCACCATGCTTAACTTGCTGTGGCAAACGCGAGAAGCGTATCATGTTGGAAATTGGCACGGATTCTTGCACGAGAATGTCCGTGGGACATCTCTGGGTGTGACAGCATCTGAGTTTAGGTGGAGGTCACAGGAAAGCACTGCAAGATAGTTTTTTGTTATTTATTCAAGCCAAAAAAATTATAAAAAAAAAAAAAAAAAGAAGTCTTACATCGCAAAGTAACAAAGGCACCCAAACCAGCGACACAATCCACATAATAATCACGGATATTTTCTTTTTTGTATGAACTATTTAAGAAGAAAAGGAGACAAGATAACTAAAATATCTTCAAAATATTTATTCTTTGATTGTAAGGAGAGACCCGTCTCCTTGAATTGAAGCCATTTGAAGCCACTTGTCAAAACTTGATGTCAGCCTTATGTGGATCTGTTTGTGTATTGGCATATTATCATTTGATTATTGAAATTTGTATGATGGAGATTTTCTTTTATACCATCATTGTTATTGTCAGAAGTACACCAATAAAATGGAAACTTGTAAAGTCTTTCTGCACATCTTATTTTTATTTTAAGAGTGGGTGTTTTTTAATTGTTGTCCATTGGTGTGTAGAGTTCCCCAGAACCCAGACTTTGGTGTAGATTCACCTAATTTAAATGCTGTGAAAAAAACGATGCGGTTCTAACTTAGACTGTGCAGAGTGTTCACACATATGCACACGCATATATGTGCAGCTTCCTCTTAAAGTGACATTTAGTTCCACTTTATTTGCTCAAAAGAGGAACTGCACATAGACTGACCACAATTGCGAGCATAAGCTGCAAGTAATAGCGAAAAAAGAAGTATTAAAATCTCATTTGAACCATGCTCTCCACTGAAGCCTGGTTGGATAATGGAGTGTGTTTATGGTGGGATAGATGCAAAACTTAAATGTTCCACAATCACTGAGGAGCTGTCCTCTGCAGCAGAGATATAAACAGCATCCCGTCCCCTCTTAGATGCCCTAACAAAGGTTTGTTTGTCTCTGTTCTTTTGGCTCAGAGACACAGCTCTTTTTAATCCAGTTTATAATAAAATTTCCCCCTTCTTGGGAACAGATTCTTCTCGACTTTGCAAACTCTCTATAATTGTCCTATTCAACACCCATGTCGCCTCAGAACACCCCTGAAAGGCACCACCCCCTCACCAAGCACACACATCCGGCTCGAGAAACAGAGGTGATGCTTGTTCTTGTCCTGCAGCCCGTCACCCAATGAGTAAAATAAAACGCAAAACGAAATGCTTTCACTAGAGTTCACTTAAGATTCATTGAATCAGAGGAGCTCTGGCCCTGTGGCGTTTAGCACATTAGATGCGCATCTCTGCTGGTTAACGGAAGTGACAGCTAATGATTTAATTATGCTCTCGGAAAAGAAAATGCTGTGTGGCAGGGATTGGACACAATGATGCTGCTTTGAGAATATTTGGAGGAACTGTGCATCCTTCCTCACAATAAGGATGCACATGGAAAATGCTATTTATCTTAAAATGAGACCTGTTAAGAAACAGTACAGCGTGGGTGTATTTACAAAAAAACAAAAAAGAAACAACTTGATAAAGACGAAGAAGCCCAGTGCAGCTACATCTTAATGGAATCTGGGAAACATAAGGCTGTGACATGCTTACAGCAGTATCACTTAGCTGTCAGCCACACACAGAGGGCAGCTCTTAAGATCTCAAGAGTTTCGTTGGCATGTGTGTAGAGACATGCAAGGACACACACGCACACATGCACGCACACATGCATAACCATTATGAATCATCCACGCACTTCCCTTGAGTGTTGTGCCACTCAGAGGCTTTGATATGATCTGTGGCGCCTCAGCCTTTGTGCACAGCTTCCATATCTGTTTCAGTCCAATTCTCCCTACAGGATGTCTCTTATCAGAATCTGCATCAGGATCTACAGAATTTGTAGCTTTCAGTTGTGCAGAATAATTATCCCTCCCTTTATCTCCACTTCCTCTGTGCTCCTTCCCTTGAGTATAAAGAAAGAAAACAGACACGTCTTCGTTTCCCACAATTTAATGCTTTCTGTTTACAATCTGCAATAAAGTTCAAAGTTTGAGTAGAAGATGCAGCATTTGGTTGTTTGGCTGGAAAAGAAAATGATATATTGCTTATGAGCAGCTTGCATCGGTTCTCCAGATTAACATGCCGGATCTAGGCGGTTTCCCTAAACTTAATTGTTTAGGTCCTATGGGCCACATTTTTATCGACTTAAAGTTTCTGCTCCTGGTTTTCGTCAGGATCAGGAGGAACATCTTGATGACCTGTCCATTTAAAGCAAGTGTTTTAAAACGGCAGATTTTCTTAAACACACAGGTCAACAGCCGTGGAGCGTGGGAATTCCCCAATCTTTTTCCCTTAAGTAATCATGCATACCTTTTGTTAAAGTTGCCAAGCAGGTAAATTAGATATAACAATTGCACTGATTCACTGATATATTTCTTCACAGAGACTTGACAGAAAGTCTAATTTAGTTTTATAAACAAAATAAAACAAAAATAATTTCTAGTTGGTAAAACCAAAGCATACATATGTATGTCAGACATAACATAGAGAATTAGCAACTAACTTCTTTCTGAATGGTTTATCAATAAAATGAAAGGCTTCTCAATAAAAAGAAAAAAAGAAAAAATTTGTTGGCTCATCACTGGCAATAAACTACAAGACTCTGAGGTTGGACGGCCTTTTTAGCATCTAGTATTCTGGTTGGTCCACTCTAATCATTATTACTGTCAACAATCAAATGTATTTCTTTCTGAAGGTACATTAAAAATACACTTTTATTCTAAAAAAAAAAAAAAGTGTGAAAAAGCTCTTGACTTCCTACTTTTTAGGAGCTGTGAATGTAGCATGCTGTGAAGTTGATGTTATGGAGAGATAAAGATGGGGGAAGCGAAATAATTCTGCACTGAACATGAAATGTAACTCAGAAATCTGAAATGCTCTCTGAAGGAAGTCATTTCTTATAATGATAGTAATGAGACTTTGTTGTCTCATTACTATTTTATCTTTCACAGAACATGTAAACGTCTAGAATTGGCTGGACTGAATGTTGCAGCTGACAAATTCAAAGACCTTTGCTCTCATGTTGGATTAAATCATGTTTCATTAACACAGAGCAACCATGCCTCGTGGCACTCTGTGTGTAAACACAAACAAGAAAGGAGCGAATGCAACAAAACCAGTGTAGGCCACATGATTTTGGCATTACATAACCATTTATCATTATTTAGCATTAGAAAAAAAAAATCTGCTGCCCCCATCTTTCCCCATATGCATTTCCTTTTCATCACCCACTCTCCCCCTTGCTGCTGCATCTTCTCCAAGTCACAAACAGGACAATCCTTTGTGTTATGCCACTTGCCATGGTTGGCAGGGAATCCAGCTGCTTTCAGCCCCCTGAGGTTTAGACCTTCACGGCTGCTGCTGGCCCTGCTTTAGCTCGCTTGTTTCTGAGACTTAGCGGGAAAGTGTTTTCTTTTCTGAAGCCTGTGTTGTAGCTCTCCTGTCAGGACACGAGGCGTACAGCTGAGAAACGAGGAGGCTGTAAACACATCCATACTTCCACCGCCCACGTCGTTCATCGTGCTTGACACTGTTGTGCTTTCTGTCTTGGTGTCCATCCTTTGGCACCCCTGTCTGGCCCACTCTTGTCACATCCCTGTCTATCAGCGGGAGTATTTCTCGTCAGTGAGTCTGCCTTGTTCTCTCAGCTTGCCTCTTTCTCAGTTGACTGTGACATGCCCACTCACTCTGCTCTGTGTCCTTCTGACTGCATCTCCTTGTAGCGCTCCTACAGGATATATAATCATCTGTCTTCAACCCCCTGTTAAAATGCTCCACTTCTTTAAAAGCCTATCTTTCTTGCTAAAGCATCAATTAACAGGAGGGCTCTCTTTTATTTAGAAGCACAGCTTCATCCACAGTAAGCTGAAGAGTGATTGTGATATTGCAAAAAAAAAACAAAAACAAAAAAAAACACCCACTGGGCAAAAACCAAGCATGACTAAAGCAAGTGAAGACGATGCAACTATCACAAACAATTACTAACAGAGGATATTTACATTTACTCAGTTGACTAGAATCTTAACCAGATTCCAGAAATCGAATCTTGTCTTGACTGTGACTGCTGAAGGTTACAGACTTTCACTTTTTGACACGGAGGACTCTGGTGGTAAACTTACACAAAGGTGGACTCCAGCAACAAATTAGGTAGCATCTGATGCCAACTTAAAAATAACAAAGTAAAATGTTTTGTTCTATCCTTCAAAGTTATATTTTTTATTTGGCTTTGTCACATAAATTTACATTAAGATACATTATTGTTTGATTCTGAAAATTACAGGAGTAGAAAAATGTTGCAGAGTACTGTAACCATGATTGAGTGGCAACAAATGTTGCCCCAACAAGAGTGAATGCAGAGAAAGTTTGATATTTTAATGTGGCTAAATCCTAAACTTCCCATGCTAATTTTGGGTAGCATGGGAAGGTTGCTAAAAGACAAAAATCCAAGCTGATCCTGTAAGAAGATGAAAACATTCCTCCATGTGTTGAGGTATATAAATCACCACAGAAGTGCTGTAGCTTGCCCACACAACAGGTCTGTATCCCCTTTCTGTATCTCTATATTTTCTTTTTCCATTGACCTCAGCCTCCTACATCCGCTCCATGTTTTGCTTCCAGCACTGTCTTTTTTATGTACAGCCTCTGGCTTTCATTATGCTGAATAACTTTATCCTGTTCTGGTTTCTGTGAAATGTTGTCTTTTAAAGCTATGTGCTGACGGCCCACAGAAGACCTGCTGACGGAGCTTTTGGCCTGCAAGAGCACCTAAATTTCACATCTCACTTCCTTGTTTGCTTCACTCATTGATATAAAATCTCAACTGTTGATGTGGCACACAATGAAATATGTCCCACATTTTCACCTCATGCCCTTATTTGGGCTGAGTCTGCTTGATGTGTTTACCGTCTCATGCAGTGACAGTTTGTTGTTTTTTGCAAGACGCTCCCTAACTGTTTGAGAAATATTAAATGAGTACTGCGTGTTTTAATTTATTTGAGTCTGTGACAGATGTGCAGCTGTTCCTAAAATTCTTCTGGCCCATATGCCGCACAGTGTATATTAATGACATATTTCTGGTCCCCATTACATTCTGAAAGGCAGTTAATTAATAGAAGACACTGCGTTCTCAAACTGTACGATGATATTATGTGAAACCTGCAGTAAGTGCAACCTGACAACTGGCTTTGCTGCAATTCTCACCATATTTACAGCCTAATTCTGTGGTAACAGATACTGAGAGGATTTGACACTGCTGTTTAACCATATGCTGAACTATTTTTGGGTGAAAACTTGCGGGTGGAATTTCATATGGAAACCTTTGACTGTCGCTTACTACCTGGCTGGCTTACTATTTCTGTCTGTTCTTTGCATGACCTTTAAGGAAATGTTTAATGTAAAGTTTTTTGTTTATCCTTTTCCTTCTGTGTTGTTTAGTTTCACAGTGAAAGTAAAACTCTTTGCTATTTTTTTTTTTTTTGCCAAGGGGAATTTTACCCTCCAATGTAGTTTGCCTGAGTCAAAAGAATAAGCGTTTTGTTATCCAAGTTTATCTTCTTCCCTCCCAGAATATATTTGCATGATGCTGCTTCAGTGGTTAAAATGAATATGCATCAAACAGAGGACTAAAAGCCACCTGGTGTTTACACCAGATCACCACTTAGAAGGGTTTTATTTTATATTATATATGTATATATAATTCTTGACTGTCTTGAAGTGTTGACATAATCTTTTGAAAAAAATAAAAAATAAAGGGACCCTAAAAGCACCAGAAAAAAAGCACCAGTCTTGAAAATTCAGATTTTATTTCATTTTGATTTCAATATCATGTAATGTGCTCTCACTGTCCCCTTATGGTCAATTGTGGAACATCTCTGTAATTTCGAGCAATGAGTCCGGAAATATGGGCAACTCTTTAAGCAGATATGTATGTAAGCAATCTTTAAACACATCTAAAACAAAGATGAAAAAAAATGTACATAGCACCAAGTTGGCATACAGTATTTGGTTTTTTTTCTTTTTCTTTTTTTTTTTTTTAAAAAAAGACAAGGCTAGTATTCACATGGATGATGTCAGGTATGCTTGTCAGCAGAAACCTGTAGCAGCATTTTCTCTTTTGTTAGTATTTCTCCATAAAACATTTTAACATCATCATTATGCAGTCACTTCATATAAGTTAAAATGATAGCACATACACAATCATAATACTCAAGAGAAATACAAACAAATGCCCTACAAAAACAGTTATGGAAATATTTTTTGCCATGTTACATAATCAGAAAGAATTTTTTCTTGTTTAGCTGATCTGGAGCCACTGGAAAAAGAAGCTTATGTGAAATAGCCGTTTTGCAGTTGCAGTAATTTGCATCTGTGCAAATGCTATTTGAACAAGAGAGGCAGAAACAAACAAACAAAACAAAAAAATAAGGCACTTGGGCCTAGTCAGAAGCACACATACAGTGAGTCTTTCTTATAAAAACTGTAGCCTAAATGCTACTGGTCATTGTTTTGTTTGGTGGCATCCTTGGATGCAAAGTCTTGGACTTCACCTTCCAGATCATCCAACTGCTCTGAATGAGAGGTCATTGTACCATTCACCTGGCTCAGAATGGCAACAGAGTGTTTCTCCAGCTCTGCCCTGATTCTTTCTAGGCTCTCTGCAAGTTCCCCAAGGCTGCTACACTGACTCTCCACCTGGCTTACTCTGCTGTCAACGACCTTTACCTCTTTCTGCACCTCCATTGCTGTGCTGCGGCAGCCTTGTAGCCCCCCTGACAACTGTCTCTTCAGAGCTGCTAGCTCTCCCCGAAGCTCTGCCAATCGCCTCTCGCTTGCTCCAAGTAGGGAAGCCTGATGGCCCATGAGTTTGGTGATTCCTTGCACTTGGTTGACAATTTGATGTTCCCTCTGCTCCCACGAGGAGTTAGCATGGCCCACTTCAGTTGCAATGAAGCTAATAGAGTCCTTCAGGCCTTTGAGAGTGCGGTTCACAGAGTTTATGTTGACCTTTAGCAGGGTGATCTCTCCTTGAACAGATCCCTCTGATTCCTCCTGAGCAATGCGGAGTAGCAGGTTATTCAAGGTGTTGTTTAGGTGGTCCAGCTGGTTAGAATGGGAGTCCAAACGATCTATTATCTTCTTATCCATTCCTTTACATTCCTCATCTGTTAAGGTGTCTGTGATAGGTTCCTCTTGTGGGGTGGACTGGGCACAATTGGAAGTGCAAAGGAGCTCCAGGTCTAATAGCTGTTTCTGAATTCCACTCAGGTCTCCTTCTACTCTCCTCCTGACTGAGTCAATTTCTGTCTCCAGTGCGGGAACCACCTGACCCTCCAGTAGAGCAGGAGTTGTAGCATTGCTTAGTTCTTCCACTGCCACAAACACTCTCTCCTCTAGAGTCTTCATCTTGTCTTCAAGCAAGGTTTTGAAGCCGTCCAGACCACTGTGAAACCCTTCAACCCCTCCAGGTTCACCATTGGTGGCATTCAGTCTTCCTTCCATGTCCACCAGACGCGTCTCAACTAGAGTCTCTATGTGAATGGTTTGGTCAGAGAGGGCCGTCTGCAGCTGCCTCTGAGATTCGGTTATATCTTTTACGGATTCTTCTAGCTGCAACATGCGCTCAGACAAGCTGTTCACCTGTAATTATTAACATATATATTTTAGAATTAATTATCAAGATTTTTATTATTACAAAATTTGGGAAATTGCTAACCTTACTAAAGTCACCCATACCTGTCCACAACAGCTCTCAGTCAGAGTTAGACCCTGAATCTGAGCTTGCAAGGTGCCCAACTCCTCCCTAAGGCCAGTTTCTCTGCCGTCCAGAGATTGTTGCATCTGCTCCTGGCCATCCAAGTGCTCCTTTTGGCACTGCCGCTGCACCTCCCCAATCTTCTCCTCACAGTGGTTCTCCATGCCAGTAAGTCGGCGTTCAAAGCCGTCAAGAATCTCAGCTCTCACACCAGCTAACTTAACATCCAAAATCTCGTCCAGATAAGAGGTTGAGCCTGGACCAGGGATGGGTTCACCGGTGGCTCCATCCAACAGTTTCTTCAGCTGGCCATCATGACCTATGACCATACCCTAAAGAAATACATATATTGAAGAATGCATTAAAAAAAATTAATAAGAATCTTAGAAGAACTGTTATGATTGCATTCTTTATATCATAACAAGACAAGGTACCTGGATTTCTTCCAAAATGTGAGACTTGGCTCGCAACTCATCCCTCACTTCAGTCACTCTTCCTGCTAAGTCTCCAAATCCAGTTATGGTTCCTCCTCCTTCCAATCCGTCTGGGATCACTCCGAATCCCACCGTTGAGTCCGGTGTTCTTGGAGGGTTGGTCAGCAGGGACACCAGTAATTTGTTGGTTTCTTCACGGAGGGATGTTCGAAGTCGCTCCTCGAGGCCAGTCACCACACTATTGAGGGTTTCTAGACCCTGGGTGAGGCGACGTAGGTCCAGCTCCATGCGGTCCAAACGTTCACCTGTCACTCCTAAAAAGTCACATTGTTACTTGGAATTTCAAGAAAAAGATTGATGCACAAGATGTATCTGGACAAGACAATTGTGACTCATTTCTTACCATAGTTAGGTTTTCCTCCAGGGAAGAATTTGCCTGGATCCAACTGAGCTCCTCCAGGCTTCTGGTCCACTGGAGGTCTTGGTCCATGAGGAAAACCCTTAATACCAGGGCGATGGGGACCTATAATGTCAGGTAGTGATGTGGGCCCATCATGACAAGCTTCACCAGAGTAACCAGGGCAGCATCTCCACTCGAGTTCTGTCACAGTTTTATACCCCACTTTATATGTTGGCCTGTGAAATGTTCTGTACCTGAATGAATCGAGATAAAAAATAGAATGCTTTCTGTCAGTACAAATATTCAGCTAAATAATTATACTTTTGTTTGTTAAATGATTCAACTTGAAACACATATTCCAGATGGATAGATGGAACAGAGAAAAAAAAAATAGCAGGAAGTTGTTTTCTATGGGATTAAACATGGATTAAAGGAAGATTAGGAGATTAAGATAAATCGTAGTGTAAATGGTGTGGCATCAGAGGATTGAGTTCAGGTCAATGCCCAACTTTAACATTATCTTGTTTAAAATCAAACTCACTCTCCTGCTTTAACGTGCACACTCACAGATTGAACTTTCATTTTTGAAGATAGAGTTCAATTATATTTTTCTGCCAGTGTGTGTTTTAAATACATATTGCATAATATCAGAGAGGATACAGTACCATTTTCAACATTTGTTACTAACCCATTGGGTTATAATTCGATCATACCTGTTAACTGACACATGATCTATAGTTTGGGAATCTCTAATCCACATCTAAGCTGGAAAATAATTAGAAAATTAAGGACTGATTTCCTTAATTTTCCCTGTAAGCTGTCAAAAATAACAATAAAAAGATCCCCTCTGGCACAGATGCATAAAACCTCCAGCTGTAAAACAATATGTGACTTGGTCACTAGAGGGCAGCACTTGCATGGGTTATGTCAAGGAGCTGTCAGTTTTCTAATGCAGTTTTTCTAAAAACATGAAGTCACAATTGCACACTTTAACCATTCCATCCAAGGATTGTGAATTTAGATGGACATTCACTAGTTTTGAAATGCTTGGATTTTGTACATCAGGTTGAGTGACATACATGACTACAGGGCATTTCTGACCCCAGATGCACTTGGTGGTGTATTCAGCCTTCACATAGGTTTCCACTCCATCCTGGAGGATGCAGGTGATGTTCTTCTGGACCATGTAAGCACAGTGGTTCCTGCAGGCATAAAATAATTATGTCAGAGTGAAATCAGGCCTAGTGAAGAACAAAAACAGGTTCAACCTGAATCACTTTAATTTAAGATCCCAAGCATTGTTCTCTAAATTGTAATTGCAGACAAGACTCAGGTGCATCGGCAGCTGAAATCACTTTAGCAAATCCACTAATTGATAAAACCTCTAAAATTAGTGCTACGTTACCAGTTCAGAAAATTGAACTGTTTTTTGATGTTCCCCCTGTGGAATATTCAATACAATGATCTGAATTCATTTTAGCCATTACCTATAGCGCTTGAGTCTTTGCCACGCCTGCTCAAAGAAACAAAACTGTGCTGGCATACTGAACAGCCCTGAGGGACACCATACAAAATGTTTTGTTTCTCAAAATTGTCAGCTTCACTTTAAACAAGTACATAGATGCTGGAAAGCTTGTTTACATTATGCCACTGTGAAACATTTACTCTGCCCTTAGCAGAGGGCTGGGAATGTTTCTGCTAGAAAAAAGATATTTGATTAAAAAAAATCTGATTGTGTTCCTCTAGTTCCAATTATCTGTTGGGGTTCTCCTTCATGTAAGTATTTCAACAAGGTAATTGTAAGTCTTTATAGGTAACCATCCATAACTAAAGCACTAGTTTAAAGACAACATTGTATGAGTTGGCAACACTCCATTAAGCTACACATCAAAGAGTGGTTGAGTCCTTCAGATGGCCTCAGAATCCACATAACACATAATCACTTGACTGCAGCTACTTGTTGCATCATGCTGGAGTTGGGCCTCCTCTGTCCCCTCACCCTCTCTTTCCAGCCAGCGCAGCCATAGCAACTGTTAAATTTTTCACTTGGACTTGCTGCAGCTTGAGAAGTGAGGATCCAAACTCTTCAGGTTCATATGTGAAGAATTGCTTTTTTTTTTGCATTCAGAGGGGAGTATTTAATAGCACATGCGGTACTTAACATCACCTCCCAGCTGTTTTGGCAAAAATAGTCATGTTAGATTCAGCAGGGAGGATCTGAAGAAGGTTGAGTTAACAGGTTCAGGGAGCACAACCAGTTTGGAATCTGTGAAAGAAGCAGCTCTGCTGCAAAATTTGGACAGAATGGACAGAATGTTTTGTAGTGCCACCACTCTGAAAGTGTTGACATATGTTAATGGGATCAGATAGGGAAGGGCAGGCGCCGGAATGAAAGAGCTCCTTTCACACGACCCTGACAACCTGCGCTGATGTGGTACGGTGGCGGCATTCAGACTCACACATGCAGTTGCAGCTGGTTGCTGCAGACAAACAGAATGCAGGGAGGTTTATTTGGCTGAAACGATTTATTAGATGGGATTTACTGTAGGTATGGTGGGTGGAAATTGCATAACAAATGTGATAACATGTTGGTTTCTCGTCAGATCCTCCAAGAAACAACTTGACACATGTACGGTGAATATGACTGCATTGCTAATAGATTGATTTCATGTTGATTTCACCCAGGACCACACTTGGAGGCTCTTTTTTTTACGATCTCTGAGAAATTTTGACACTGATCACTCCCTCTGCTGCAATCTGTTGCTCTGTACGCCTCAGAGGAAACACACACACAGCCATTTGTCTTCTTTTCCTTTATATACTTCTCTTTTTTCTTCAGGGTGTTTTACAATGATGCAAAATGTTATATAATCTAAATCAGATTTGACATCTGAGGTTTATCTAGAGCATTGAAAAGAGTTGCAGTTTGTATTTGAGAGTGTGAATGCTGACAGAAAGCAGCTTAGTGTAAAGTAAATATATCACAGGAGGTGTGTGACCCTGTTCGTACACACATGTATGGAGTGCTGCTGAGTGAAGTGAAAAGTGAACATGGTCGCTGAGTTGTTTGTCAGGTGCACATCTGGAGGGTAGAGCCCTTGAAACTGACACTCAATCAGCAAAGATGACATAAGTCCACAAGAGGAAAGGGCAAAACTAGACTCTCACATTTCTCATCACTGTTTCTGTTTTCACAGTTTGAGGTTGTCAGTGTCATTTGGATGCATTTCTGTATAATATTTAATCCTCAACACTCCAAAGAATGACACCAGGGAGAGTAAAGTGCTGGGAAACAGTTTGGCTGAGATTGCTGCGCATGGTGAAACTCCAGCTCTGCACTCTGTCGCCATGGTGACACGTGTTGGTGTCAACTGATCTGGGGATGCTTTTCTTCAGCAGGAAGAGAGAAGCTGGTCAGAATTGATGAAAAGAGAGATGAAGTTAAGTACCAGGAACTCCTCCTTTGGGACAAGAATTATAAATGTACACCCAGAGTGACAATGAAACTGATTCCTGGATTACAATGGGCCAATTAAACTGAGAATCAATGAAGGGACTTACAAATTGTTGACTTACTCCACCCAGTTTGGCTATAATTGAGATATTCCGTAAACAGAAATAAGTGAAACTAGCTCTAAATTTGCATATCACCAATTTTTTGTGGGGTAAAAATTGTTTTAATAGCATGTATAATTTTTCTTCCACTTCAAAATTTTATTGAAGTTTTGTCATTTTTATCCCATACTTTCAGAATGAAATACATCCAAATTTGAGATTATTATGTGATAAAATGTAAAAAAAAAAAAAAAGAAAAATCAGTTGCTATGAAAATCCTGTTGTTCCACACTGCAGTGTTGGGCACAGTAGATCAACTCCTCTGTTGTATCAAAAATATTTGAGTTCTTACTTGAAGGACAACAATAATATACCGAAACCTGCACAGTCTACACAAACCCGATTTCAGAAATATGATCCCTGGATATAAAAGCCGAGCGCTGACTTTAGACTTTGTTATTTTTTCTGCCATGTCTGCTACAGGGTGGGGAGGAATTTGGTTTGGCTCTCAATGTGTTCTACAGCTGGGAAAAGCCCTAATCTGGGAACTTTGGAAAAACAATAAGTAAATTCAGATCCATGTGATCTGAATTTTCACTGAGATGGAAGTGAAGATCAATGGTGAAAACATAGATCAGAAAATCTATTCCTAGATTGTCCCAAAAGAACAATTTTGCAAAATAAAGGACTCCTCTTCAACTGCATGACCAAATATAACAGATACAAAAATTGTCCCAGAGCTTCTCCCTTACTCTTAACCTTTTCACGTGTGTTTTTAGGGGATGAGAGACATGACTTCCCCTTCCTGTGAGTCTCCATGCTGAACTATGTTTCAGCAGTCACCCAGAACGAACAGACCAAGCACCAGTTGTGAACAAGTTTTTTTAATGATTTTTTCCATTTTGAGGAGTCTTCATGTGGATCCAAGTGTTGGGAGAATTTAGGAACACATTTTGAAAAATATATTTTTCACACAAGGCGAGAAGAGGTAAAAAACAAATAAAAAAATCACTCTCAAAATTCTTATAACTTGATTAAGTGCAGTGCATTGTGAGTTTGTATGAATTACCTAGCAAAGGTGTTTAAAACCCCTCAAACTTACATACCACATTTTGACTCATTGCAATTTGAAAGATAGATGTCATTTTTCAGAACTGTATGTGACCAGTGCAAACTAGCAAAAGATTGAAATGGAATCTTAGACTTTTTCTAAAATAAAATCTGAGAGTTTTGGAAGGGGATGTTTTTTGCACATAAGATTTAAATCAAATCTAATTTTGAAAAAAAAAAAAAAAGGGCATTCTTGAAGAGAAATATCCCCTCAGTATTTTGTGACCACCAGCTCATTTGATGGGGGGAGTGATTATGTTCCGGGTAATATTCAGTGTCAGTTTTCATTCAAAAAGGTCAAAACGTTCAAATTTGGTCTCATTTTAAAAGAGCACCTGTTTTCATACTTTTTCTATGCCCCTACATCTGCATTGTTGCATATTCGTATTTGTGTCATACTGTTATATTTAATTATAAAAATTTTCATAACCTAATTTTTGTTTAATTTATTTGCTTTCTTTAGAGTTCAGTGACCTTTTTTAATAATTAGATTTACCCAATGTGCTACCAATAATCTTATTTTACTTGGTATTTGCCCTGTCAGAAGACTCCTCTCTTAAACTTTAAATCTCTTCAGAACTGTCTCCTTGATCTGTTTGCCCCGTTCATTGGTCTTCATGATGCTGTTTGTTCACTAATGTTCTCTAACGAAAAACATCAGGCCTTCACAGAACTACTCACTTTGAAATGACATTACACACAGGAGGAAACTGTTTACTAATTAGCTGATTTCTTCATGCATGCAGAGCAGGACCAAAGAGCAGAGAGAGAAAGAGGAAGTTCAAATCATGTCTTTCACTGATCATAAACGGATCACATACAGAAGAAAAACACAATTACTCTAAAAACTGTGAGGAGAGACCTGCTGTTTTCCAAGTATGACTAAACCTGTGAATAATAAGACACAAAAATCGCATTGAGATTCTGGTGAGAACACGCTTTACTCTAACTTTTGGTTCCTTTTATATATTAAGGTTAGATTTTAGAAATCCTGATGTGGTAAGCTGTTTAAACCCATTAATCCAACTGGTATGTTGTTTGGTGTCTGTTTTGTTAAATGTGGTCTAATATAGTTCATATTTGACCAAAGACTGGACTGACAAAAGAGTCCAGATTGGGTTGTTTTTTTAACCCGGCAGTTTTTAGAGCATGTGTCATTAGAAACTCCCTTGCTGTCTTCTTGAAATTTGCAAGTAAACACAACCAAAATGTAAGAAAAAACAGATGTCCAGTGTTGGTGTACACCCTTGACATACCACCCAGTAGTAATCTCTGCAAGTGAGCCAAACTCTTGTACCTTCTCACCTGACTTTAATCTTCAGAAATGTCCTCACTGTCACACCACACAACATTTTCATTTAACTTTCGCTGACTAACTGAATTTTTTAACCTTCTTTCTTTTCCCTTAGTCAAAAGTTCCAGCAAATAACAGTTTTACAGCATCATAGGGAAAAAGCAGAATCCCTGTCAAAGACTGTCAGACAAATATTACATCTCTACGCTTTTCTTAGCCTCAACCTAACTCACCATTCAACCTTCCATTTCACATTGCTTTCTTTTTTCTTTTAAAATGTAAAAACTGTTCAACCATCACTGTATACCAATCGTTTTCTAGCCTATGTCACTAAAATTGGGTCATTTATCTTTCTGATTGAGATTCCACGTGGCGTCCATGTGTTGCCTCATCATCATCAACCTCTGTTTATTTTGATACTGTGACACTCGGTGGCTCATCTTCCACGCTCTCACCTGCAGGGGTCCCTGACTGTTTGAACTCGGGCCACCGCTGTCGGCTCAGACAGATTTACGACTGGTCGGGGGCTGATAGGAACCCATGCAATGTTTTATAAGGCCTTCAGCAGCTGTATCTATAAGCTAACAGATCTCCTCCAGGACCCATCTCTTTTCATAAATGCTTTTAATGATGCCAGCTGGCATATCTTCAAGCTCTATAGCCTGGTTGACTGAGGCTTCTCCTGGCTAATGATGGAGGTCAACGATACTTCACAGGTCTAAAACCTTGGGGGATCCATCTGACATTCGGAAGAAAATGTCAGCCAAATCACTCTCCATTATTACGCCTCAAAAATATGTGCTTTTTATTTCAATTCCCCACTCTTGTAATTGCTAATGGAGGTATTACATGTTATCTGTTAGCTCATGGATTTGTTGAACAGCATAATCCTTCTCTACTTCTTCTAGGCACTTCTTTTTTTTGTTGTTGTTGAGCAGAAGGAGGCAAAGATGCCCAAGTCAGAAAAAAAATCGGCTTCACTTATCCCTAGGCATTTCCCAGAGCACATAATCTGCTTTACTTTTTATGCCTGTGGAAGAAAAATGTGTTTAAACAGTATTATTAGATTAGTTAGACTCACTGTGGCTACTGTGTGGGATATAAGCTTCTCAGTCACTGAACAAAAATGCTTGAAAACATGTGTGGGGTACACATCATAGCTGTAGGACAGAAGTGAGCCTTTCTTTGAAAACAAATTATGAATCTCAATTAATTGATTTTTGCCTTTTCATTCACCAGTTCTGCACAAACTTTGGCATTTTAAGAATCAGAGCTCAGTTTTCTAGTTGCTGTAATTAAAATAGATAAACAGAACTATAATGCAATCCCTTAAAGGGGAAAACAAATCATTCAGCTTTGCCATGCTTATAAAACAAATTTTTATTTATTTATTTATTTTTACAGTAATCCTCTGGCTACTTACTTAATGTGGATACCATGTGTGCAGAAGTGCTCACAGTAACCAAATATCTAAACCCAACGGCAAAAATAATTACATCTTAATTTCCAGGCTAATCAGCTAAATCTTCAGAAACAATATCCTTTGGCGTATTTGCAGCTTATACGTTTGCAAGAATGTGCTGTTGTGAATTTTCTTCTCTAAATTTGAGAAATTTAGAGAATAAAATGGTTTAAATTCTGAAAGGATGTTTAACAAACAAGATGTTAAGATTCATAGCATGATTAATTTTTCCACTTTTTTTAGGAGAAAATGTAGGAATTTTTGTTTGAACAGAGACCTTTCTATCCCTAAAAGGCTCATCTCAAAGTAACTGTCCTCTAAACCCCAAACAAATTCAGCATCATACCTTGTAGTTCTAATTTGATCCTTTTATAGTGCTATATAATTAAATCCAGTTGATCAAATGATGGCAATAGTATGCCCTCTGTGTAAAGAAGTGCAGGCATTTGCAGTCACTTTGCTCCAACTCCTCGTCTCAAATGAGTGACTCCTACTAACAGGTAGGAACTGTTTCTGAGTGGCTCTCTACTGCAGTTTCCTTCATCAAACAAAAGAGTCCTAAACAACTGGTCTCAATGTGACAATATGATGTCATACTTCGGAGAAAAGGCAATGGACGTTACCCGTGTTTTTTCTACCTTTCATCCGTTGTGCTGAAGTAACAGAAAATTAAAACCATCTCTTACACAAAACTTGCAATCCAGATGGGACCGCCTGAGTGTAAACCTGACTAAATACCAGATGCAACTGCTGAAACCACACAAAAGCCTCAATTAGCGTAAAAGGGGAAGTAGTTATTTCTTCTGTAATAAAATCAAAGCTATCCAGCATATTTGAATAATCTTACGTTCATTGAGAGGTAAAACACAGAATGAAAAATTGCCTCCGTTTCTATGTTACGCTGAAAGACTCTAAGCTGCACCAGATAAAGCTTGAAGTTTGATTAATAACTCGGTTAAAGGGAGCTTGGGACTTTACTGCCTAGTCTTTGTAATTCTTAGCAGGAGACTGGCTCCATTCCCGACCTTCACTGGGCACTCAACCCAAACTTACAAGAGCAACCCATAACCTCTAACCTCTATCAGCTTCCTGACCTTTGCCCCTTGATCTCTGTCCTATACATCACCCAAAAACCCACAGATATAACTCAAATCTGATCAGTGGTCACACGTGACGCCCAACAACTGCCAGGGTTCGAGATGATATAGGGAAGACCTTTTTTTTTGTCAAATGACTTGTTTGTTGCTTCTGTCAGTTATTCTCCCACTGTTTTACAGTACAGAGTATGAGAATCTTCACATGCAATTATTTTTGTGTCTCTGTATTAATAAAACGAAACTTTAAAACAGAAGGAGAAGCATTTGCTGTAAAGTCAGGGACAGATACAGTGTCTAAGCCGTCTAAGATGTCACTGTCAGAGGCTTTCAGGACCATAAATTGTCTCACAGCAGCAAGTGGTTGCATTGAATGAAAGAAATGACTGTGAAATCAAATCACTCGCTTTGCTGCCAAAACACAGATGATAATTGAAAGTGACGACAAACCAAGCTGAGGACTCCCAAATATTTCAGCAGCAGGAATGTGTGTCGTAAAATGTGACTGTGTGCTCAGCAAGAAACAGAAAAAGTTTGACCTTGGAGATTTTCTCAACGCAACACAAACCTACAGACATTATCAAGTATTTACGCACTTGGAGATAATATTCTGTACAAGTTACAGAACAAGTGTTATTATTAAGCCTCTATTTCCACTGAGCAGTCAGGTCGACATCATCTGAACTCACCTAACACAAGTGTCAGTCGGACACTTACACGTCCTTGGGCGCTGTGGCTCCAACAAGGACATCAGCTCTCAGTAAACATCGCTGTTAAACTCAGGGGCATAAATGTTAAGAAATAATGCCTAAGAATACTCAAAAATGCATCGAGTTACCTACAGAACAACAAGCATGTGGTAGGTAGGTAGGTAATTTAATTTATATAGCACATTTTACGCAGCAAGGCAATTCAAAGCGCTGGTAAATGAGTTAATACGCAGAATCAGGCATGAAATAGTTTCCAAGATGGAAATAGATTTGGCACCACGATGAGCTCCTTAATGGATGCTTCTGTCTTATGACACTGGCATGCTGCAGATGTGTGGAGTGATGCTAAAAACACCCGAAGGTCTGAAAGTCAAAACCGTACGGACTGTCAAATTTTAATTTTTGATTAATAGGCGCTGACGTAAGGCCGATTAAAAATTAATGTTTTTGTTAATGTTAATTCAGCTTTAATTGAGTCAATGTCAAAACTAAGCGCTTGCTATTTACGTTGGAAACTTGTACTGAATGGCAGCTTCCTATGAGCTGTTGAAAGGCGAAATGCAGAGCTCACAGTAAAGTCCTGAGAATCGTCAGAGTGAAGCAAGAATCTTGCTTTCTTGTATGTTTGTTAAAAATCTACCCGTTCGCTGTTTTGCAAGTTGTCACTGGAGCTTTGGCAGCTCTAATAATAACACGTTATATTCAGAGCAGTGTGAGCCCTGTCACTTTATAAAAGCTTGCACTCAATGCAGAAAGGCTGAAGGTTGGACCCCACCTAAATAAAAAGCTGAATGCTTGCACGTGTTAGTAATTTGGAGTATGCTGGTGTGATGCTGTTTAAATGCTCCCGTGACAGAGCTTTTGTTTGGATAACTCCATCAGCAATGTGTTCACTAACTTTTCCCAATTAATAATAATAAGAACATGATGGCCTTTTTTTTTTCTTTTGAAACATGCATTATACTAATTTACAGGGCTTTATATACATAAAATTTCAAGTTAATGTGAAGAGCAAATCCAGTTTTGCTTTTACAAGAACAAAATAAATGGAACAATTAAGAAGGTTTTGTTTCAATGTTATAAGCCATTACTAACTTACCAGCAGTTGATCATATTATTTGTACATTCATTAAGTATAAATCTAGTTGATGCTGGTAGCTGAAGCTAATGGGTCGCGTGAGAGAGGTCAAAACTAAAGCAGAGTTGGTGTTTCCATGAACATGGAAACACTATTTTGTGTCCCTTAAAACCATCTTTATGCATGTTTTCTGTGATTATTCATATTATTTAGTTACTACTGTTTGAAAATGCTTTACACGTTAAGGGTGATGATTAATAGTGCACTACCTCCTAACGCCATCCGTCCATCCGTCCATTTTCTATACATGGTTAATCTAGCAGAGTTGGGTAGAGGTTGTGGGGGAGGGGCAGTGACGGCCGGTGCCAATCTCTGGCAGTCATTGGGCAAAAAGTGGGATTCAGGTTGCCAGGTCCTAAATAATCACACAATTCATGTGTTGATATGTTTTAAGGCTCATAAAATAGTACTTGCACGAACTGCTGTAGCAGTTCGTACAGTAAAACTTGTTTTACGGTGGTAGAAGTTTTCTTTGGTCTTGGCTTCTCTCACAGAACTTGTTAGCTTTAGCCCCAAGCAACAACTAATAGAAATTTATACTAACGGAAGGCACAAGGAAACTGATCTAATGTGTTTAAAATAAAATGTTTATAACCTTCAAGCAGAACATCCCTTTAAAAATTCTTAGCTAACAATCCTTGGCAAGTTGAACTGTCTTCCTTTATTTTTTTGATGTAACATCAATATTTGGCTTACTTCTCATTTCGCACGTTTGCATAGTGCACATCCCAAAAGAGGAAAACAGAACAACCATGTTCATATCAACATTAATTTGGCTGCTTATGAGGTTATTATCCCAACAAAGTTCTGTACTGTGAGCTTTTAAACAGCATCTCACCAAACTGAAGAAGTTTTTAGATAGTTGTTTTAAGTCTTTCTTGGTTTTGATTCTTTTTCAATCAAGCTGTTAGCTTCAACCTCGGGGACCAATTAGTCTGCATTAATACCAAATGAAAAACACAAGAGAGTCATCTTCTGCAGGTATGATATTAACTGCTTTGACCTTTTTTACAGAAGATCGCTTCGAAAATTCTGAGCTTTCCCTTTATTGGTACAGGACAAGGAGAGGCATATTTAATGTAGGAGAGCCAATAAAGTAAGGTTGGGCAATCAGCGGTCTCCTGGGGCTTTTTGAGTGGAGCAGCAGGTAGCTGGGAAGCTGTCCAAAGATATAACAGTTCTGATGGGAAGCCAAGCACAAAAAGAAAAGGGGGAGGAGAAAAAGGGAAGAAAATTTGAAAAGAAAAAAAAAAATGTCTCCAGCTTAGGCAGTCACCGCTATCTACACAAACATATACGCAAACTTTAATTAACCTCACAGGTGATGTCTATTTAATATCATTTCATAGGTAGCTGTGTTTATTCAGCTTGTTTTCTATTCATTAGAAATGACTGAGTAATAGCACCTCATATATTTGTGTGGATATATGAGACTCAGTCCCAGAGTCTCAAAAAAAGCAAGTGCCTGTTTATTTCCTCATCAGACAAAACAAACATAAACCCACAGTCTTATTGTTTTAGTATTGACTGGAAATCCTTTGTGCCACTCCCTTCTGGCAGCAAGCATCCAGCTGCGCTGTCAGGCTCTGCCTCTAATGCCTTCCTCTTAGAGTTCGCGTTCACTGCGAGGGTTCTCATCATTCACTCTGCTGCATCATAAACACCATAATGATGACTTTGTTTCTGTGGCATGGCGAGCATGTTGTTGCTTTTTACCCCCTGCCATGGATTGAGTTTAGGTCTGAGCCACAGAAATGTCAATTAAACCCTAACTAGAGCTAATGCTTCTGCAACTCTCTGGTGACTCGGCTCTGTCGGTGGATGTTCAACACGGGCTGGCTCCAGCTTGTCGTCTCGGCTCATGTTTAAACATCTGGTAGGGGAAAACATTATTAACTGTAATCGACACTTACTTGTGGCGGGTCATAGGCTTGTTTGGTGAGTACTGAGGATTGAGTCCAGCTTTGTAGAGGTTGTATCTGCTTCCATAGAACGGGTTGATGTGGCCTCCATACAATGTCCCTTTGCTGTTCACCACTGACAGCATCACTCCCAAGAAAAAGATCTGTGCTGAAAGCTGGCACAGTTTGCTCCACATTGTTGTGATTAAAAAAAAAAATGCCTGATCAGTCCCAGAGTCTCAAAAAAGCAAGTGCCTGGTGATGCAGACAGGTTAAAAAAGTGGCAGCTTTAGTTCCACATAACTGTATATAAAGTTATCTCTTGCCACAAGTGGAGTCTTGTTTTCTTTAGGACACATGGAGCCCAAACTGCTATAGCATCCTGTCCCGTGTGCACTTTCAATTTTTCAAGTAATGCAAAAGAGGTCTGAGCAGACCGAACATGCAAGTCAGAAAGGCATAGAGGATGAAGAGGGGAGGGGAAAAAGGCAAGGAAAATAACCCAAAGGTGATTGGGAGGAGGGGAGAGGAGGAAGAGGAGAGCAGAAGAAAGAAGATAAGGGAAGAAAGCATCTAAAATTCAAGCTCCATATACACACATGCAAGATTGTTCAAGACCTGCTGACAACGCTCGACCCTCCCGGCAATCGGCTCTCTGCACGAGTGAGGGTGTGTGAGTACAACAAGCAGCGTGCTGCTCTGCAGCCTCGAAAGGGGCAGGCAGACAGCCGGTATTTGCATATCCCACCCTAACTCACTCTGTGTGCTGAGGGAACAGAGTGGCAGCGTCATTTGGTCACTGCTTTTATTGTTTGTTTTCGCACATCAAAACAAAGAAAGTTCAGATTAAAAGATGCATTTTTTTGTTGTTGTTGTCCACTGCCCTGTTTTCCTGTCTTGTATATTTTTCCCCTCCTTAATTTCTTAAAGATTTTGTTCCTTTGCCCATTTTTTCCCTCCCTCTCCATCTCTTACAGTAGCAGCTGTGCATGAAATATATCCCAATCTGCAACACCATGTGTGTTACTGAGATGCTGCAAAGCTGGACACAATAGACATCCTCCTTGCTTCACTGCAGTCAGTCATTAAATATCCTAACAAGATCTTTGGTCAACTTGCACACCCGGCCACCTGCTTGTGCTATACTGCCTTTCTGTTTGATTTTCAAATTCAGGCTTTACTGCCCTCTGTACCTCTTGGTTTTCAGAAAAAACGTCTTAGATTTTAGGTACTAATGTTTGATCAAAAAGGCTTTGTTGCTCTATTAATTTTAGATACATGACCCAGAATAAAATTTCTGCAATCCAGGCAAAGTAAGTAAATAGACAAGGATTCTTTACAACCTTCGACAAGGTGTTTTGATGCAGAAATTGAAGCTAAACCTGAAACTTTAACTTAAAACAACAGAGGATAGATGTTGGTCTATCACTTACAGTCCCAAACAATACTTTGTGATTTTTGTTGTAATTTCAGGACATTTGAAGAAGCTAATACTCAGATCAGATTTGAAGCAACATTTCAAGCCTCATAACTGAATTATGAAAGGATGTTCAGATGAAAAATGCTGTCAATGCCACATAGACAGGACAGACATGGAAGAAGTGACTGTCTAATCTTCTCGTTGAACGGCTGCTTGGTGACATCCTTCTCACCTTCGTGCTGACTAGGCATCATTGAACTTCGTGTATTTACTCTTCATTTGCAGGTTGATGTGAAAGAGAAAACCGTAGTTGTAGTTTGCAAGAGACATCACACGAGTGGTCAACTTCCTGACCACTGAACAAAAGCCACTCAAACTCAACCAGAGATTAAGGATTCAGGCTTTATAACTGCTAGAAGGTTGAATAAAAATGAACTCAGAGCCTTGAACATAAGGTTTGATTGATAGTCCCCTCAGATTCCTTTATGCTATTCCAAAGTATGCCTTGCAGTGTGATTTCTTTTATCAGCTCAAAAGGAAACTGTTCAAAACCTGGACATTTTGGCAAGCAGTGGTGTACCAAAATACAGCTTTTCAAAGAAAAGGAGGGAAGGATTTTACAGAGGTCTGTGCCAACACACAGTCCAGATGGGTGAGAGAAGGCTGTAATTTATCTATATATGCAGTATCTGTTTATCAGATGTTACCTTTAGTTTAAGTTTAAATCAGCATGGGCAATTTTTAAGAAGATTATTACTTTATATGGCAAAACTGAAAGTGCATGCAAATATCCTTTACTCTTATAATGCTGAACATACAAAATTGTTAAGCTTTAGAAGTAAAACAGAGTTGGCAACTATACATCTGGATTTTTTTAAACAATGGTTTTGTTTTTGTTTTTTTTGTTTTTTTGTTTTGTATCCCAGAACTTAATGAGTATCCTTTGTGGCACATCTGTGAGTAGTTTTATTAAAATATGCTCATCTGCTCTTCATAACGTGATTTTAAATATCATAACAGACACATTAAACCTTTCTGGAGGCTTTGATCATTTGTTAATGGAGGACATGTTCGAGTATCAGTGACAACACTGACAACAGAAGCCCAGATTGTATTTTACTCGTCATAAGTTGTGATATTTTATTCTCTTTGTTGCACAGGGTTTCTCAATGAGACAGGCATCCTGTTCTGCAGTCTTTGAACACAGATCTGCAGTGATGAGAGACAAATTTAATGAGTCAAATTTGGCAAAACAGGACACAACACAATTAGTTTTATTTGTCCGGCCTTTAAATGAATGAACTGTTCACAACATTTGCCAAAAGTTTTTTTTTTTTTTTTTTTCTTTTTTTTTTTTTTTTACAGTGCAAACATTAGATTTGTACAAATAGATGAAATTTGAGTGAAGAAAACGTACAGAACATGAAGAGAAACCAGTTTATTTACTCAGAAATTGGTAGATTTTTGAACAATGTTCAGCCTCGAAAAGCAACTTTGTTTCATAAGGAGTCCAACTCAATTCAGGTGAGCAGTCCCAACCATAACAAATGAAAGTGAAGTAAATATAAGTTGTTTTGCTATTCGGCAATATTTGTGAATTAATACCACTCAGTCCTTTTTATAACAAAAATAAGCTAAAGAAAATATGACATTAACTATTAAATCAGACTTTCATCTCGAACAGTTCAAAACCCTTTGAGATCATAGTTCCTTGATAAACAGATAGTGATTTCACACTGTGAAAATGTTTATAACATTATTCAGCATTTATTAGGAGGTTTGTCCTGTCTAAAGCTCACACATTTACAGTGCTCCACTTCTGACTGTTGAAGTGAGAGTGAATATAATAGTGAGTCTGAACAAGCTCAGGCATTTAGAGAGAAGATTCTAGCAGCTTATGAGTCTGGAAAGAGGTTGAGCAGTTAAAAACCAACCACTTGTCTTACACTTTTTGCTTTGTACAATCGTTTCTCTCAGCTATTGAGAACCAATTATTTCCTGGAAGTGTGGACTCTGTTTAAATTTAAAATTTTACCCAATCGCAAAGTTTTGCCTGTGATCTAAGTAATACTCCAGTTTGACAATATGAAGCTTACCGGAAATTGCCATCTTCCACTGGAAAGAGAGAAGTGCCAGGCCGAAAGAGGCGGCTGTTCGTGTCAATTCAATATTTGAAATTGTGGCTAACATGGACTCACAGGCTTTGCTCACTTCCTCCACTGCCATTGCTTCACCTACGGGCAGACTACAATTCAAGGACAAATTTCTTTGGGTAAATTAAAATAAGAGTGTATTATTTGCACATTAGAATAGAGGACATGTTTGGTATGAATCAAATAAAATAACCCAAAAACAGCTGTGAAATATGGAGCCAAAGGTGCCATGGTTTGAGGATGTTTTGCTGCTTTAGGAGCTGGACAGCTCAACATTATAAAATCCACTATAAATTCCATAATATAGCTGAAGGAGCCTGAAGATAACATAAGATCTGTATTAAAAAAAGGAAAAGATGGAAGCTGAACTATTACTAGAACCTGCAACATGACAATTAACCAAAACATGACCGATAAGTTCATCAGTCTCTCTAAATTGTCTCTAGGTTTGAGTGTGTGCATTATCCTGCATCCTGAAATGTGGAAACAGGAAGAAAAACAACAACCGTGGAAGACGATCATGGGGTTCGAGTTGCTAATTTGCTGGCTCCAGTTAGACAACAGCTTTAAAATCACATTATGTGCTCTTTCATTATCATCCATGTGTATTTCCACTGAGCATTCTCGCTGCGTATGATGTTATTTGAACTCTACTGCACATTTTATATTGTTTGCAGTTCAGACTGAAGAGCACAAGCAAATAGCCTAGACAGCATAGCCTTAGTCAGTACCTTCAGCAGTGACATTCCAACCCTAATTGATTGTAATCATTGAGGGTTGTCAAATACGGGGAACATTTTCACTGTTTTCACAGGGGTCAAACAGGTCTTCCTGTGATGGAAACTGTTTCTGTTTCCACAATAGGACCTTGAGGATGTGAAGTCATAAAGAGGCAGGTGTGGGAATAGAATGACATTTCACAATGTTCGCTCAGACACACACTTATTCCCCCTCTGTGTCACCACTCTTGTTCTTCTTAGGTATGTCCTGATATTTACTGCCAGAGAAGGTCTTCAAACAAGAAGAGGCCATCTGTTCTTGGAAAAGAGCAACAGCACCCCAGTTAGAAGTTAGTAAGAATCAGACAAACAATCTTGTCAGTGTGAAATGAAATTGGATTACAAAATTTGAAATGTCCTCAACAAACGTTGAATAAGTCGTTTGTTAGAGTATGTGCTCATCTTTTACTACCAGAAAGCTACAGGTCAATTGTTCCCAAACCTGGTCCTCAAGTACCCTTGTTCTGTGTGTTTTAGGTGCTTCCAACAGCGCCTGACTTAACTTAACGGGTGATTAACATTTGGTGACCGCAGACTGTATGACTATACAGTCATTTGAATTAGATGTGCTGGAACAGAGACACATCTAACATGCAGGGCACAGGGACTTGAGGGCCAGGTTTGGGAACCACTGCTACAGGTCCCACTGTATTGTCTCACTGCTTCAACAACCTATTGCATGCCACTCATTTATAAAACAATTCAGAAACATGTTGCGTTAAAGTTCTTTTTTTTCAGATTTTTCCATTACATATTCATTAATAACCTATTGCTGCAGCATGCTCAGTGTCAGAACAGTTTAATTGCTGTATGATGAAGCCCTCATCCTCCCAAGAAATCAAACTTACATTTTTCATTGGTTAAATACTATAAATCATTTATAATAAAGGTCATTCACTGATAATTATAGAAAAAAATAATAAAGCAGAACGATCTGCAGTTGTCTGCCAAAAGTCCAAGACATGTTGCATTTTCAATGACTCTCTGGTAGCAGATGAAGCTTCTTTTTTTCTCCTGTAGCTTGTTTGACAAGTGCCTTGAGATATATTGTAACATTTCTATGCTTGTTATTTATGAGGTGGTGAGATTTGAATATTAATATTTATGCTAGCTGGCAAAGTTGATCCTGTGTAAGCTTCAACATAATGATGTCGGGAGGTCCGCTGCTCTTGCTTCCAGTATAAACTAATGTTGTGCACCAGAAAATTACAATGTAAACATAACTATAACTCGTAGCAGACCCAATCAATATTGCTTTGTGCAATCAAGCTCTCAAATACTTTATTTCAAATTAACATACAAAAATCAAAGGATTATTTTTCTTCAAACACTGTACCTGTGGCCAAGTATTTTGGCTTGCAAATAAAGCAAAGCGACGCATAAGATAAATACAGAAAGCTCTTCATCAGGCCTGCTGCATCAGGTTCTAATTAACAGTTGGTTGGTGATTTGTAAGTATTAATTCTTCTTCACTGAAAGCTCAGAAGAGGAAATAGCCGTCTTAATGTCCAGTTCAATAAGAAAGATTTAGTTTGCGCGTTGCAGCTCAGAGCAACGAGATCAGAGCGCTGACTCAAAGTACGAGCTGCAGATCCATTGAGCAGACTCTCGCAATGCCAATTTATTCATTTTATCCTTGCCTGTTTTCATCAGATGGAAACATCTGACTGCTTGAATGACTCTTTTCTTTCTCTTCTTCAGAGCCTCCTGCAGTTTCACTGGAAGAGGAAACATCAGTTTGGGAGGGAATGGCATCTAGACTGCTGCAAACACAGCAAGCATTGTGCACAAAAAAACATCTGTACTATAAAAATGTTCCTCAGATGAATGCAGTGTTCACAATCAAGCAGAAATACTTTATTAAATTAAGATAATTTTTGCGTCATGAAGGATTTTTACTTTATGTCATTAGGTCTTTCAGTGGTATTTTCTTGGAAAGATTTCTCTCACAACCTGTTATTGAAGCTAATTGTGTCGTGTTATAAGCATAAATGCCAATGTGTTTCATAGGTTTATTAGGTAATAGGCCAATACAAAGTTGAAAATAAATAGTGTTTGTGCCCAGTTTCCTTCAGTAAGTTCTTTGTTGAATCACCTTTAGTTGCATTTATTTGGGTTACATCTTTTCAGTTATCTCTCTAGCAGCTAGGTACATCAAGAAAGCAAAAATATTTTTCCATTTGTCTCTGCAAAACAGCTCAAGTCAGTCAGTCTGATGAATAACATCTTCAAAGATTGATTTCTAGGACTTCTAGAACTTTCTCATTGGATTTAAGCCTGGACTTAAATGGACCATAACACAAAACTCTTTTGTCTAAACCAGAATATTGATGCTCTGCCTGTTTGTTTAGGGATATTATTCTGCCTGGAGTCAAACTTATGCCCTGCAACTCTCAAGTCTTTTGCGGACTCAAACAGCTTTTCTTTCATTAATCCAGTATTGAGCTCCATCCATCTTCCTATTATCTTTGACGAGTTTTCTTGTCTTTGCCAAATAGCAAAGCATAGTTCTTCTACCACCACATTTCACTGGTTAAGCTGAGGGAAGGGGGGCAGATGGGGACCACACATAATATTTAGTATTTTGCACATTGACCAAAACGTTCAGTTTTATTCTTGTCTGACCACAGCACCTTTTGCCACGTTTGTTGCTGTGTCTACTGCATGGCTTGTGGCGATCTATAAACAGAATTTCCAATGGCTTTCTTTCACAAATGTTTTCTTTTCCATGCAATGTTTGTGGCGTGAATGGTTAATGGCTGTCCTGTCTACATTTCTTCCTACATGAGGTGTCAATCTCTGCAGGTTTCCCAGATTTCTATGGAGCCTGATGGCTGTTTCTGTGTTTATTGCCTTCCTTCTGGTTTAGCTGGATGGTTGTGTCTTACAGCTGGACATAGTAATGAATCTAGCAGTGCTTTGTTCATTGTGTATTTTTTCCATAACCTCATCTTGCTTCAAACATCTTTACAACTTAATATCTGATCTGTCTCATGTGTTCCTGGCTCTGCTTGCGGTTTGTTAATCAATGCTCTCTAACAATCCTAAGATTTAATTTCTCAAGTGTGGATGTGTTTAATTTATCAAGTGACTCCTGGTTACTTGCAGTTGTTATTATGAGATCAAATGGGTGGAATATGAATGCATGCAACATTGCAATTTTACAAGATTTTTTGGAAGCAATATTTGGTGTGCTATTATATTTCAAGTGTGATACATCCAAATTCAATAGTATAATTTATACTCTATTGGTGGGTGAGATACTAGAACTCAAATGAGTAAGTCAATTACTGAATACTACATTTAAAAATATAGTATGTACAGATAAAGGGGCAACATGACTATAAACAGAGATGTGTGAAATAGCTCATAAATGTAAGCACTGCATATAAATTCTAAGAAAAAAAAACCTATCTCACAAACATTTGTTGCGCTTGGCCCGTCCCTGAAACAACACCTGATAGTGCCAAATATCTGCATTTAACAGGACCTGTTGTAAAAACTGTCCCTCTGCCTGTTTGTGTGTTTTAAGCACCCTGAAACGTTTACCAGAGGGCAGCAGCTGAAACACACGATGTCCTGTGTATGTGTGTGTGTGTGCTATCTCTCAGAAGGCTCTGCACCCTCCCAAAACAGCAGGTGCTGTAGAGGTCCTTGAGGGAGGGTAGAGGGTGGCCAGTGATCTCCTGAGCAGCGTTAATAACCCTCTGCAGTGCCTTTTTGAGTGCCATGGTGCATCTGGAAAACCACACAGAGATGCAATAAGTCAGAGGAAAAAGAAGTGTCACATAAATATGAGTTAATTGTGAAAGTTATCAAAATTTTCAGAATTGCAGTTATATGTTTTCTTTAATAGGTCCAGCCCGGTACTTATATAAATATAATAAGTACATTATATATATATATATATATATATATATATATATATATATATATATATATATATATATATATATATATATATATATATATATATATATATGCACACATGGTCATGGTTCTTTTACCCTCAGGCTGGTATGAAAGTCTGCATTTAGACCACATCTGGTTTACATCACAGCCAGACCACCAGAACCTGAATCTCTCATGCGACACACAATTTTTTTTTCATCGCTGTTTTCAAATAACGACATCATGCATCATGCAGAGCTTTCTGTCGGCATAAATCACAGAAGCATAAATTTGTACATCACTAAACAAGCAAAACCAAAGGCACTGTAATCCCTGTTGTTTGAAAACAATAACATACAACTCTACTGTTCAGGGGGGAAAAAATGTGCATATGAAGATAGAAGCAGGCGTTTCGGTGGTGTCTGCATGTGGGTGCGCATGCAAACATTTTAATTGCTGGCTTTGTGTTTTATCATAAATGCTAGCGGGGGTCAGTGGTCTGCAGAAAATATGAGGTGTGTTGAGATGCTCGCAGACTCACAATGAGCCCCTTGTTTCCACTGCAATGTGTTCTCAGTTGTAAAGCAATTGAAGACTAGTTTACTGGCAGGGGCTGCTCTTTGCTCCATGCGCGTGACGCAATCCTCCGGGTTTGCCCAGCTGTACACTGACTGATGGCACACACACTAGCACATTCACGTTGGTGGAGTTCGCAATCATGCACACATGAACATACACACGTCGGTTAGCTCTCAGCCAGAGTTGCCAGAAGGAAAACACTTCACATCAGCAGCAACACAAGGGATACACTGTATGAGGTTCTCCCTTCAGCAACATTACGATAAATTCAGATGAGTGACAGAAACATCGTGTGAACTTACGGTCATTAACATGTTGGCTTAGCAAAACACAGATGTTAAAGCATTTAAGCCTAATGAGCCTTAGGAGGTGTTTGCTAATAGTATTGACTATTCTGTAAATAAAAAATAATAATGAACTTTCATTTAGTAGTTTTCTACAACTTTCCCACAATATGTAAATATATGTGATTTGCAAGTGAAAAACATAAAAAAATATTGAATATATTATTCTTTACAAAACAAAAAACAAAAAAACATGCAGCCCACAAATTCTCATTTATAGTTTGAAGTCATTTAAGTTTAAATATGTAATAGCTTCACAATCTGTCTGAATGCCCTGAGTTTTTCCTTTTGACAGCGTGAATCTAGTGTATTTCAAAACTTTATGAACTCCTTCACCTTTTTCTCATTTTGTTCAATTGTAACCATAAACTTTAACTTAATTTAATGCAATTTTATGTTACAATTTTATGTCTGTCTTGGCCATGCACATCTAGAGATAAGAATGTTTTCCCTGCCTGCGAAATGCCCCAGTGTGAGATAAATTTAATGGAGAGAATCATGCATGAATACATTATGCTTCACTGCAGCTCTGGCTACATGTCTGTGGTGATAGTTCTTCTGGAAACTTGTAGAAACCTTTGGCAGGTTTTTGATCAACAATTCCTCTGTATTTTGCACTATCCATCTTCCAATTAACTCTTGGCAGTTTCCCAAAAACATCCCCACAGTATGATGCTGCCACCATCATGTTTCAATGTGACGACCAACTCCACTTGAGAAATCTTGTTTGCACACTGCTAACAAGATTTCTTATGGTTTTCTTTTTGCCTCTCTCCCACAAACAGCATACTTGTAGAGTGCAGAACTAACTTCTCTCTTTGTGACATATTTTCACCCCCGAGTTGTGGATCTCTGCAGCTCCTCCAGACATACCAAGGACCTCTTGGATTTATATGTTCTTAATCCTCTCCATCTTCATCCTGTTGCTTTAGGTGGTGGATCGTCATGTCTTCTAAAGTTTGCGGTTGCTGGTCATTTATGAACCAGGCAGAGCCCTTGGGTCGTCTGGAAACACTCAATGTTCCCGGGTTTAGAAGCCGAGGCAGCTTTTACTTTCTAAGTTCTTCAGCTCTGGAACTAGCTCCCTGAAAACCTAAGACTCACAGAAACCTCTGCTGAAACTGTTGCTAAGCAGTATTGTTTGCTGCAAATCGACCTGAGCTTTAACATTTTTCTTTCTTTTTATGTGACATATTGTCCGTTTAATGCATATTTTGTGTGTTTTATTTCTTTATTTTGTGTTTTTAATACAGAAACTTTGCTTTGCCTTGTGTTGCAAAAACATAGGATATTAAATTTTGTAGCTATACCAGTGTAGGCACACGTTTGTTTTTTTTTCTTTTTTTTATTTGCCTTCAGGGCTTGGCTAATGCTTCCATTTGCAGTTATGCCACAATTTGTGTTCCGATGATAGATTGAACAAAGTTTTTTGAGGTTTTCATAGCATAACATAACATTTAATGACCTAACCCTGAGTGCATTGGTTCATTTGGGTTCTCTGGCTTCCTGCCTCTGTCCAAAAACATGCTTGTTAGATTAACTACCCTCAATTACGACTGTCCATGGTTGTGTTGCCCTGTGATGAGTACAGAATGTACCCTGCCTCTAGGTTATTGACCACCGACGGTCAAGCAGTCCAGCATGAATTGGTCAAATGTAAAAGAAAAATGGATGGACGACTTCTGAATTATTTTTGACATTCCACAAAAAAAAAAAAAAACATAATTTCTTTGTTCTGGAAATTGAATCTATAATAAAAATTTATCTTTTTTTTTTCTCTGCTATTAAGTATAACGAATTTGAATGTATTTATTATTCTCTATCCCTAAATAATAAACCGGTGAGGCAAATTGTTGAGTGTTAGCATATTGTGTGTCAAATATTATTGCTGCTCAGTCAGGCGTTTTCTACAGCTCACACTGGTATGAGCTGTATAGATTGTGTGTTTTCACAGAGGGACCACGGCCCCCGTCTGATGTGTCTTGTGTTAGCACTGCATAGGAATGGGAGCCATCATAACTTTCTCCATGTGTGTCAGACACGATCTTTACCTTTTTTTTTTATCCCCCTCGCTCCTTCTGAAATCTGTCCAACTGCAAAACAGAGATGATGAGGAAGGATTACTGTTATTTAAACAAGGTTCCTCTCACTCAGGGTCAGTGGGTTTGGGATTCTTACTGTGGTTTGAGTGGGGTGTTGGAGTGGGAACAGTGCGGAATGAGGACGAGTGTTGGTCCATCGCTTACAATGGTCTCGCTAAATTAAATCAATCAAATAAATTGGCCCCACTTCCTGTTCCCTGTTTCCTTTTTGGTGGTGGAAGCTGCTTTGCGATTTGTCGCTTCTCTTTCCTGCAGTCTGGGGTTAAAAACAACAGAAATGAGCCACTCTGTCTTAAAAAGTTGTGGAGATACTACATGTGCTGTCCTTTTGTCAGCTGGCTTTTGTATGTTCACGATATTCACACTGGGATGTTTGAATAGTGTCAACTCTTAATGGGGCCATAAACTCAGAATAATAAATCTCCTTTTCGTTTTCCAAATTTTTGACTATCATTTATCCATCTGTGCAGCAATGCTGGGTCTAAATGTTGAGTCCTGAAGTGTTTCCTATCCCAGCGCTGTTTTTGCATATAGAGTTTCAGTTTGTTTGTTTCTTGCTTCAGCAGCCCATTATAATGCAGTAATTTATTTCTTGCAGAAGAGCAAAGAAGCTAGGGGGTTTCAGCTTAACTCACTTGGTGTAATATTAGTAGCTGTTCAGATGGAATCATCCGCAAAACCACAACTAATAATCATGTGTCAGTAAAAGATGAGAAACAACTTTTAACTTTTCAACAGATTGTTAGTAGGCTTCGTTATGATTGATTTGTAATCTTTTTGTGAAAAGCAATGTCAGGAAAATAAACCAATCTACAAACATTCCAAAAAATACTATAGGCCTCAAAAGCACTAAAGCAAACAAACAAACAAACAAACAAACTTTAATCAGATATTGTTCCATATGGGAAAGAATTTATTGTGAAGAAGATCAAGACTATAAAACTATTTCAAAATCCAGTCTGATTTTCTTGGTTATACAAAGAAATCAGCTGGTTTCACACAACATCACTCCTAAGAAGAGATTTGTTCATAAAATGCATCACTTTTAGATGGTGAATGACCTGAAAACATTACAATGTGATAAAGTAAGCTCTTACTCACCTCTGTTTCCCACCTCAGATTATTCGTTGTAATTAGTCAGATATTTTTAAGAAAGGACAGTGACTTTACACCCTGTGTGTGTTTGTTTGTGATTAGTTCTGTTCTTCCACAGAGAGATACTGAGTGTATCGTAAGTTTGCTGGTTATTTTCTGTTTCTTAGATAATGCCTACACCTCAAGCAACATCTGACAAATGGAGGAAATTATATCTGACGAAAAGAAATTTAATTAGCTTTTTGTAGCTGAATGATAAAAATGTATCATCCTTGACCGTTTTATTGTTGCCTGTCGTTCTTCCTGCACATTATCCAAAGAATAATCAACAAATCCCTTCAAACATCTGAAATTCTTTCTAACAAGTCTGACCAACTCAAAAGTACAACCAAGCACACATATGTTGGACTCAGCGTGTTCATCCCCTCTATATGAACCTTTTTTTCCCCACTTTTCCAGCTGACTTGCAAAACTCCTGTATGTTTTACATCATTCCCAATTATGTGTTCGTACTAGATCTGTCCTAGTTTTTTTTTTTTTTTTTTATGCTTGTATGAGTAGATCCAGCTATCCACCCCACTAATGAGGAAGTTTCATACATGTTGCTTTGGCTTACGATGCTCCGAAATTCAGATTTGAAGGTCAAACTGACTGAGGCCCAGCAGTTTGACTTGTAGTTTCTCTGTCAAAGGTCTCCTCTCGAATGGATGATGGGAACGGGATCTTAAAGAGTTTGGACTTGTCCCTGTCAGAGATGTTATTTCAGATGTTGTTATGCAGTAAAAAAGAAGACTGTTGAGAGCTCTCATCTTGACCTTTTTTAGTGTTTTGACAAAGCTCATGTGCAAGATTTGCATAATAGATTTGTAATGTGAATCATCTGTTTTTCTCGTATCATAAACAGTCCTATATTCTGTGAGAGATTTTCCCGTCTATCCAAAGTCAATACCAACTAAAGGGATAGCAACTGCTACAAATTAAAATGATTTAATAACTCTCTAAGTCACTCGTTTTCTATTTCCCTTTGCCCACTTGAAGCTCATGTGACTATCTGAGACCATTCCAGGTATCTTTGACCAGAGGGAAGGTAACTGCTGGCCATGTCAATATCCATCACATGACCTTGTGCAAGTAACTTAGAGTGAAATTGGAGTCCAAGAGCATTAGCTCAAATTTATTGTATACACGAATTCTTGTTATGTGACATAACCTTTCATATGTATAACCTTTAAACTTAGGTCACAGGCAAAGGTAGTGCATGAATGTGAAATGAGAGGAAAATAAAAGATGGCTTAAATTATTCTTTTTTAACAGTAATAGCCTCAATAATAATATAAGTGTGGAAATGGTTTGAATTCACAGCCCCACCTGTCTGAAAAGTGAAATAAAATGCAACTATTTGCCTTCAGAAGTCAAGTCACTTTACAAACGACATGCATTGCATACGGCATACTCAATTAATTAACCAAAATAGGTAAAAAAGTTTCTGTTTAATTTTATTTAATTGCATCAAGTCATTGACTTGCAGCAATTGGTCATCTGTAAAATACTAACTTGGAGAGGGTGAATATTTGTGCAATCACCTACTTTATACGTTTTTATCATATTGTCCTTATTTTGTAGAAATCAGTTTTCACTTTGTCATAAAATGTCAAACAAACCGCCATTTGTTGTTGGTCATGATTTATTCCTAAAAGCCATAAAAACATTCAGCTGGGTAGAGGGAGTACTTTTTTAGGCATTGTAAACTCAGCTGTTCCGATGTTTTCTGGAAAGCATTAAGAAACAAACAGGATCATGATGACCAAAAACCACAGGATCATGTTTGATGCAGGGTCAGGTAATAAATGATATCCCAACCTATGAGAATCAAGTAGAACACTGTTCATCCATCATCAGAAAAAGGAAAAGCATAAGAAACACCAAGCAACCAACCAAGACGGTACACCAGTATGGCTTTCTTTGGAGAAGTGGTAACTCTTAAAATGGAAAATTATTAATAAAAGAAAGCCACGTAGAGGACGCAACAAACACATTCAAAATATTTTGTGTGGCAGAAAACTGCAAAAGCAACAAATGGTGTTTCAGGAGCATTTTTAAGTTTTTGGTGAAACATTTTGTAAACCATCCATCATGTTCCCCCTGTTCCATAATTTGCACTTCTTTGTGTTGGTCCACCAACTGGATTTTTTGACTGTAACAGGATAAAATGTGAAAGAATGAATGGGTATGAATACGTTCGCAAGGAATTGGTGGCTAACATTGCATCCTGCCTGTGGTCGCTGAAGCTCCTGTAATATTTCTTTGCAAGGAAGAGAGGAGACTCGAGAGAGGATATTTTTATGCTTCAGGATTCTCTGAACTGCTTAATGCAAGTTTGTGGTCTATGAAGACATTGGATGGAAAGTTGCTTCTTGGAAATAAGGTCTATAGCACTCTATTCACCTAAGGGTCCTAACCACAACCTCATCTTTCTGTGCTGGTTTTCCGCTTCTCCCTTCTGCTATCATTAGATTTTTGTTGCTGACAACCCTGATTAAAAAAACAGACCCTTGCTTTGTTCTGTAACCTTTCAGTAAGTTTAGATTAATAAACCACAAAACATTCAAACAACTGTCTGTATTAAACAATTTTCACTCCAGCTGTTAACATGCATGCATGAAAAGATTTACTTCAGAACTTAAGGGAGGTCTATTGCATCGACTCTGTAAATCATTGTTTTTTTCTGAATGTGTGTTGAGTTTGTGATTCATAAACATCTCTTTGGGGTGAAAATGACTGAAGAAAACAGGAGCTTTTGGCAGGAAATGCACACCAAGAAGGACCTTTTATTTGTGATGAAGGCTTTTATTAGTTTGGCTCAATTCACAAAATGTCAATTGAACCAAACTGGGTTATTTGCCCCAGAAACACACACATGCAAGCATTTGTTAGATGATGCGTTCAATGTTCATACATTTTATCAATCTCTTTTACATGCAGAGTTTTTACTGCCAATATTTTTAATGTGTTTTTTTTTTTTTTTTTTTTTTTTTTTGTCAAATAAGTCATCAGCATGAATATCTCATCACATATCTGTCTCCAATGTTATTTAACCTGGAGTTGAGCTCAGTCAACAGAGCTTTTGAGTTTAAACTTGGGTTAATTTCCTGTGAGCTGAGCAGAGCAGACATAGTATTACAGGACTCATCTGGGCAGCAGTTGAATGCGATGGATGCCAATAACCTCTGGCCTGAATACCTGAGTGAACAGAAAAAGGGCAAAAAAAGGCCGAAAACAGCCGCATCAAACAGAATACCATTTGACTGTATTATCATGAATTAAATGTAAACCAGGTATTAAAAATCAATCCTGAGAAGCTAGTATGATTTACTTATGATTCTTTATCTAAAGTTTTAAACTGAAATGCTTTTTTTTTTTTTTTTTTCATTTTAGGAAAATGTTTTGTGGAGTAATTTAAAAATAGTGCATTAGTCAGAGTGTAGAGCAGCTGTAGTTTGTGGAATCCTGGATAAGATTTGATGTGAAGCTAAAAACAAATCTTACTCTACATCTTTACATATTATTACTTTTGCATGATACCGCCATTTTTCTTGCTTGTTTTTTTTTTTTTTTTTATCTTACCGTCAATATTCTCCTCTGCTATATAAAACTATAATTGTCATAATCCTCGGGTATTTTGATTTTGTTTGTTCATTACTTAATATTCATTTTTCTTTGTTTATTCTTGGATTCTAGCGAACGTGTGCTCAAATTAAAAATGGTTTTGATTTCAATTTTTCTAGCTAGTGTAAATTCACTCTCGAATGCATGCCATTCTGAGAGGCTTTTAGTTAGTTAGGCTTATAGTTAACAAACAAACAAAGAAATGTATCAGCCAAAAGTAATACTTTCAAAACTGTTTATTTCTCTTTCACTTTCAAAACTGGGACTGTTCTAGCTGATACCTTTTTATAGGTAAGATAGAGACTGATCTAAACAAGTATTTTAAGAATAACATAGACTAATGATATTGCTGTTGGCGATCCATCCAGGCAAGGGTGGGACTTTATTTTAATGTGCAGAACAAAACAAAGTCTGCGGTACGCCCCAATACTATGGAGTGACATAAATATAGGAAGCCGGATTTAAACGTTAGCATATTTTAAGTTTTAAAAGTCTAAATAAACTGTTAAACAGTAAACCTTTTTTATGATTAACACAAAACTGTATATAGTAGTTAAATCAAGGTAGAATTAAAGGCTCTAATTGAGACTTAATGCAAAATCATCTGAGACCCGTGAGGACCGGTTCTTCTAAGAGATCCAAGCCAAACAAGATGAATCTTTGAAGAGCGTCGTCCTTCCCATCACTACCTAGTGTATTTAATGGATCACACGTGCCACAGTCTAATTTGCAACTTGCTCCAGTCACTCTTAACTCCCTGGGGCCAGGTCTAGTAAAAAACCTTCTATAAATAAGGCAAACTGCAGCTCATAAATCTCAGAGCGCTGGATTTCTCTTCATTGTGGCATCTGGCATCATTTGTCACATATGCGGTGAGCAATTAGGTATAAAAGAAAATCAGGAAACCCAGTTGAGGCCACGCTGGCTGGTGCCTCCAACCATAGCTATGTTAAACTTTCCCACAAAGAGGCCTCGTTACAGATGGGTGGTGAGAGAAAGCATGATGAAAAAAGACTCAAATGTGGCTCTTTTTAAATGATGTCATTGTTTCTACAGATAATGCGGTTCTAGCTAAAGAGATTCTGTTTACGTCGGACATGAAGCATACAAGTGTTTCAGGTTTAAATTCAGAATGCAATCAGAAGTCTTATATAGCTGCTGGAATCTGGGGACAGTTTCTGTGGTTTTGAGCCTCCAAACAAACATCAGCATGCTGTAAGTCACAGCTCAAACAGTATAAACCCTCACACAGAAGGAGAGTATTAACATGTTAGCATGAAGCTGAACAGTAGATTAAAGGGCTAATTTATTGCATCATTGTGGAGCATTTCCTGACTTGGCTTCTCAGAAGTTATAGTTTTTCTCTGTGCTTATTCAACCATGCTAATTTCATAATCATTACACTGCTCAGCACAAAAAAAAAAAATAATTTCCATCCATGTAAAACCGCATCTCTTCCTGAGGGCAGTCAGTATGCAAAAAGAGGGCAAAATAAAGTTGTTCAAAGTTGTTGATTTACTATTTTATTTTCCTTTTTTGTTAAGAATGAAGTCATTGTAGAACAATACTTAATATTAAAATATATTTTACTGATATTTGAATATTTGTGGGCAGTCATTTCCAAGTCCTGCATGCTGGACTAAGATCTAGATTCAACTCAACCATTCTAACACATAAATGCAGTACGTTTCAATTTCAATCTTATTTCTTACCATGTTTAGGCCTGTCCTGCTAGAAGGTGACCCTGCCCTCATATCTGAAAGTTGTTTTATTTTTTTTATTTATTTTTTGTTTGTTTGTTTTTTACTTTCTAACTGAATTTCTGCTTGTACCTCCAACCATCTTCCTGTCAACTCTTACCAGCACCACTGCTGAGGAAGCCATGCCTACAGCAGAATTCTGCCACATACATAATTTTACATGTTGGCCAGAAAACACTTATTCTGGTTTCATCTGACAAGAGAACTCTCCACCATATTTCATTGATTTCTTATTTGGATTGCTGCAAACAGGATTTCTTATTGCTTTCTTTCACCAAGCCTATTTTCTTGCTTCTCTTTCATAAAAACATTTTTTTCAAGCTCAGAACAAATCTCCTGGACCCTCTTTGCCCAGTATTTAAGGTGAATAGTTATGTCTTGGCAGGTCGTGTGGGGATCTTATTTTTAGATAACGAATCATGCTCTTAGTATAAAGCTTGGATATTTCTTTGTTAACCTCTCTTTGCTTACATTTCCTCACATCGTCATGACAAACCCTTTTCTGATGTGCTCGTTGGTCTCCATTGTGCGATTTGAACACTAATATTTTCTAAAGAACCTCTGAGGCAATTACAGACCAGCTGTATTTACACATGCATTGTGGGGTATCAAAAAAAAAAAAAATGCGGCTGCATAAGAATGTTTTTTGGATTTTTATGTGCAAAAACCAGGTATCTGAAATTTGAAAACCAGGTAAGAAATTACATTTCTGAACCTGAGTGTAGGTCAGACACTGGCCAGACACAGGCCAAGTCCAGTTCCCAACAGCAGGTGTCTGACAAATACAGCATGTGTTCCAATAGGCCTGATTTAAAGGGTTGGGTCTTTTTTCTTCTCAGGCTTTGACTACGTTTGCTAAACAATCCTTTAAAACTGATGTTTTCAAGTAGGAATGCATATAAAACATGTACGGGTGCAGACCTTGAAAAAGCCTTACCCTGCTCTAGCCTAAAGATCATCTTAACCCCAAAATGAACCCAACTGCAATATCGGTTACATTCCACAATTATCCGAGTGTGTTCGGTTTTACCACACACGGATAAAACAAATTGCAGCGCTACACACTTACCCATCAACACAGAAACAACACTTTACATCTTACCTGGTGTTATACAGAGAGAAAACTTTCTTTTTTTAGGAAGTTCAAAGTCAAGGAAAACACAGCAGCATCATGTGCAGCAATAAATGTTGAAGCATGTTAATCCTGCACAGATTTAATCACATGCCAATAGAGCTTCACACTAATACAAAACACACTCAGGTAAAATACATAGAGTTCGTGAGCATTTTTATTTGGATTATTTTAGCTGATTATATGAGTGTGGCTTATCAGATCGAACATTTTATAGTTGCTGGACCTGATCTTCACAGCTCAGACTTCAATGTTTAGGAACAAGTGGATTTAGATCTGCTGGGAATAAAAGCATAAGGAAATTATTTCTCCTTTATGACCGTTTTTTCTGTAATGTTCAGAAAATGGTTGGACCATTTCTCTGAATGTAGTCTTAGATATCCAGTGGAAAAGATTTTCTCTTTTGAATGCAAATTAGAATGAAGGAGTGAGTTTGTATGGATTGAGAGAAAGGTGAGATTAGCTTGAGATGCACTTCAAGCTATGAGGACCCAAATTCTCATTCCTCTCCATACCATTGCTCTCCACAGCCTTATGTTCCCTCCTGCCTCTATTTCAACTTTCTTTAATCTCCAACCTCTCTCTTTCAATAAATCTGCCATTCATGCTTTCTCTTTCTCCTCCACTCTGGATCATGTGTCATGGAAAGTGGCTGATTTCCATGGAATGCCATTTATAGCCTTTTCTCCAAGTTAGGGTTAAAATAGCTTTATCTTTTCTTTACATGTAAAAGTGAAATTGTCTATGCAGCACTTAACAAGTGCCTGTAGAAAACAAAACAAGCAAACAAAAAAAAATCTCTAAGGTTCATTTTGCTTCTTAATCTGTGTAAATCTTTAGCAGCCTGTACAAGGTTTTGTTTTAATTCTTATGCTGTGGAAATGTAAAATGAAGCTAAGTGATTTATTACGAAACCTGTTGATTGATTCAGTACATCAAAACCAGTTTAGAAAGCATTTTCCTTTAAATAGTCACTAAAACCTATGTCATCTTTTTTGCCTGTATAATTTCGGTAATAATTTGTTGGTGAACATTTGGTGCAAACTGTCGCAGTTGCAAATACAAAAATCTGGCCTTAGGCAAATCCAAATTTTTACTCTGATCCAAAATTGATCCTAAGATGTTAATGCTATTGAGTCTGTGAAGTATCTTGCTGTTTTGACTGACTGTTGGACACACGACTCCTCGCTTTTGCTCTCAGGACTTTGACAATCCATTGCATTCACATCAAAAACAAATCTAAGTTTTCATTTTAGGTGCATAACTTAGTGTTTAACTGTCTCTATTTGTAGGTTTATCAGCAATATTGCATATCTTAGTTATAAAAATGAAAATAAATCATTTTAAAACTAAAATCAAACTTGATGTATAGATCTGACTCTCGATTTTTCAAGGTCCAAGGTCAAGTGTGGTGTCTGCAGGACAGATTTAAAGTTCAAATGTTATATCTTTTCTAGACTGCTCTGACCTTTGACTTGTATCTGTTAGACAGCTGTTGCTGGGCAGACATTATTTTGAGTGCTATTTTCCTTCCATGAGAAATAACTGGCAAAAGTTGTATTTTCTCCCTTCCAAATTGTGTGTTCACAAAGCAAAGGGAAAATGTCATGAACATTAACTCACATGGTGACACAGTGCCCTGACATTTCACTCTGCGTGATGGTAACCATACACACATCTCCAAGAGCCAGAAGTCTTCCTGCCTTACAAAAAAAAAAGAATATAATGAACTTAATTTAGGCGAAGCACAATGCAGCTTCTGTTGTTACAGTGAAACTTACCCCTCTCTGTCCCCGGTACACTTTGGCAAAATCATTAACAGATGTCTAAAAAAGGGTTCTTCAGCCAATTTATCACAGGCACACACACTACCTCATAATGTGATGTAGTTTTTGTAGTCCCTGTGCCCTGCTGTTCCTCTTCGCTCATGTGCTGAAGACTGTAGGCCACAAACAGTGAAAAAAAACAAAAAACATGAGCTTTAGAAGAAAACTTGCTCACTCATATATTCTCACTGCTGTCATCTGGTTCTTGCTTCTGTTAGCGGTTCATCCCTTTTCAAAGCAATATTTACTAAAAGCAGATACAGTGTTATTTCACGTTTTGGAGAGCTGTAGGAGTGTCTCAAAACATTTTTTTTGTTGTTGTTGTTTTACAAATAAAAATCTGGAGTGATGTGGTGTTTTATGTTTTTTTTTTTTTTTTTGTTCCTCCCCTCAAGACAAGACCTTGAAGAACCACAAATGACCACAAGACTTTTTGGGGTACATTTGAAGATAGAAGTGTAAAAAGACATTTCTCCCTTTCTGAAGATAAATCAGACCAAACATCTCTTCTTTTACATCAGTAAGAATTACCAAGATTATTTATATTTGCTAAATGTTAGAAACCCGACTGAGAACTTTTTTTTTTAGAGAATTTGGTTGTAATTTTCTTCAAATCCAGATGTTTACACACATTTTGCCAGCATCAGAGGTCATTGTGTTTTGAACTTGGGTCAAACCATTCGTTCATTTTCTTTATCTATTCTGAGATCCGTCACCACAGAGTAACATCGACAGGTTCCACTATATTTTATTTTGGGTTGTCAGAGTAATGAAGACTACAAATACAGATACACGCCACACTTTTAAGATGTTTATTTGTAAAAATTAAAAAAGTTTCTAAAATCATACACTGCTTTGTGTGTCTCTGTTGCGTGCAGTCTCTGTATTTTGCAGTTTGTGTGTGCAACAGGACAAAATGTGGAAAAGTTCAAGATGAATGAAAAGCACTGTGTAACTTCTTTCTTGTGTCCTGCCTTTTTGAAGCCCTTTCTTAGGGGAAATATGTTATGTATTAACTGAAAATAACAGGGAATGAAAGCACAGGAAAAGAAAATGCATGAAGTATACAGGAAGGTTTTTGTCTCGTCATTGCATCTGTTAAACAAGTTAAACTCGCTTGTGTCCATCGAGGCAGAAACTTTCAATGGTAATGGTGCCACAACCTTAAGAGTCATCATCAGCTGCAGCAGATAATTATCACCTTTTATTGTTGCTCAGAGGTTTGACGAGGTTTCTACATAGTGTAAAGGAAGTGCCAAGGCAAGTGTTTGGCAGTCAGTTAAACCAAAGGAGGTCCAATTCTGAGGAATAAAAGAAAAAAAAAAGACTGTGGACCACTGAGAGACACAATGCACTCAGGAATTTACAGTTGCTCTCATAAACCCAATGAAAAGCAGACCTCTGAAACAACAGGCACAGTCGCCCAAAAATAAATACTGCAAGAAAAAATAAATAAATAAAAAAAATCAGGAAATACTAACATTCTGGGCAAATATTGAAAGGGATTGGTTTTTAGGCTGCATTGATGATAAAACACTGAATAGTAAACAATGCTGATTGGTCAATGGAATCTGACTGGCAGCGCTGTCGAAAGCCCACCACTGCCTGGCTACGAAACAGAGCAGCCGGGTTTAATTAAACAGCATGTGGGTTTCAGAGTGAAGTGATAATATCTATTAGGGTTTACAGGATTAGTCTCGGTTACGAGCGAACTCTGGAATGCGGAGAGAGTGTGGTTACTCTAGTCAATCAGAGCAAGTCCACAAGGTATTAATCTGCTAACAGATCCAGAGGTTGGTGAGTCACCGGTAGCGGTCGAAGCAGAAAATGCAGTGGCTCTTTTTGGACCAGGGCTAATGGAGTGCTGCCATGCACTACCTCATAACCGGGCTTTGGCTTAGTTACGCTGACTAATTCTGTGTTTGCTTGCATGCAGGGGAGAGAAAAGGAAAATGCACCGAGCCAAACCAGCTGCATTGGTACTTTGGCTGCTTTAAATGATCCCCCTATACATTTGGTTCTGACTCTATATATCAGAGCATGTACTGGTAAAAAAAAAGAAAATGCTTGGGCTCAAATGTGCATTCACCAATACAAAGAATAAAAGTGGGAGCAATCTGCAACGTGGACAAAAAAAAAAAAAAAAAAAAAAGAAATCATGTGGCTTTTGAGCCCTGTGGCTGACTGAATGACTACAACCAATACTGAGCTAAGTTTCCACCAAACATTTCAATGAACTCTGAGCTGTTGCTCGTCCTGGCCTTCTGCTTCATGTTCCAATGTTAAATTATTACACTAACCATTGAAGCTTTCCAGAGGAGAATACAAGAAGGGGAAGTAAAGAAGGAAGAGAGAGAGCAAAAAAGGCTCATTACAAAGACAGATGGATGCTCTTTGCTTATTTTCCTTTTACTTGTTTGGTTGGTGTTTACTATTAGCATAGAGGGTCAACATTCAGACCCTGACTGTGAGACTTCTCTCACAGCAGAATGCACAACAAAACCAGGAGTCTGCCAGTCTGCACATGGAGGTTGCAAAGCAATGCCAAACTGGGGCCCTGAGGTCAATTAATCTGTCCTCTGGCCATGTGTGACGAGCAGGACAAAAGTGGGCAAATGTCCACGTTTAATAGTCATTCTATATGTCGCATGGAAACAGAAATGCGGCGATGAATAAAGGGCAACTAAAATTCCTGATTTTTAATGATCATATTTAAAAATATTTTAATTCTAAAGGGTTTCTGGTACAGATTGCCTTTTGATTTAGGTATGTTTGTTTTTTTTCTTTTTTCTAATATCTGTGTTAGAATTTGAACATTTCAAAAGATGTCCTTGAACTTGTCACTGCTCCCACATTTGCATGTCTTTCCACATTGTTCAGTAACGAACAAACATTTGTTGGCACCCCTGGTAATATTTATATGTTACTGCAGTATAATTTCACAGCTTTTTTCCAGTCCAATTGAAGCAAAACCTTTAATTTAAGAACATTAACATAAAAAACCCTCTCATGTTAAGAAACAATTTTATCCATGCAGACAGTATGCACTGGTTGTTACGGAGTCTTGATGATCCCAAGATGCTACACTGCAGCTGAACTTTAATTTCTCCCTCTCTCCTACAATCTTCCACGCTCTTCCTATTGGCAAGATAAATATGAGTTCAGGCTAGTGGTTCAAAAAATTACATCTATGTCATTCCATTCCAAGGTTTTTGAGTTCATCTTAGAAATGTTAACTGTATTATATTATTTTAAAGTTATTATTGAGGGCGCAAATAATTGTACTCCCAGTGATTTCTTCACCGAAAGGTATTTTTTCATACATTATTTTTGTTTTCTTCAGTATCAACTTAAAAATGTTATTGTATGTTAAAGCTTTTTACAGATATTTACTAAGGCTGGAAAAAAAACGCAATGTTTGCAGAGCATCACGAGTGGCTTAGATGGAAGTCTGATTCACATTGATGCTCTCTTTGAGACAAATCTCTGCTAAAAGTTCAACATTTTCTCCATCTGCAGTAGTAACTCCTAATTTTATTTCAAATTGTGGACCGGACATGCTTGGCTCTTGGGAGCTCCAGAACAAATGTAGACATCGCTTTAAAAGAACACTTTTTTCCAGTTTCTTTATGGAAAGTTTCAATATTATTATTAGTAATAAAATAGATGTTTATACAATGATGCCTTATCAAAACTCAACAAAAGAGTCTGTTGATAAGAGCTTAGCTGTGGCTCATATTCAGCAGTAAATGAGGCAGAAAAGCAGTCAGACTAAATTATACCATCTAAACACTCAGCCACTTATGTTTTTCGTATCGTGGCATGACACTCTGAACTTCTCATTCCTAAACGAAATACATTCCTTCCCCCAACTCCTTGGTTGGACTTCTTGGCTTCCATTCAGGTTTTCTTCTGCTTTCTTAGCTCCACTGTCTTGTGTCAGCAGCATTTGTAAAATAGCTGAAGACAGATAAATTACGGCCATTTAGAAAAGATTATAGTTTGAGTTGGAAAAGTTCTTCAAACGATGCACCTCATCAAAATAAAGATTGCTCATGTTACTGAGTGAAGATAGTTAGTTTACTTTTAATTTTTTTTGCTAAAAAAAACAGTTTAACTAACCAGTTACACAGTTTTATGTAACATAAAATTAAATAGTGCTTTTGTTTAATAAAATGTAAATATTCTTCATCTAAACTGATATTTGGATTATAGGAAAGCTCAGTTTCACACCAACAAAGCCTGTGTTGCAATCTGAAAGAAAAGTGCAACATCTCTTCTTCCCCAAGGATAATAATGACCAATCAGCTCAATTACTTATTATCCAAAAAGATAAATGTCACACATGTCCCCAGTAAAATGGATGAGGCAATTTTGTGCCCTAAGACTCTCACACTTGATCACAGCTGTTGTGATCATACCAACAGTACGTCTCCCATAATATTTATACACATATGTTAGGAATGTTACAGCCAAAGTATCAATCTGTTACCGAAACTCAAAACTTGAGAAAAATATAAAGCAATTTTTTCGATCAAGTTTTTAAGAAAAGGTCAGCATTTCAACATCAAACTGCAGAGGTTTTACCGTCTAATTCATTTCTGCTGCTGATGGTTAGGTGGTATCCATGCGGTCAAGGATCCCAGCGGTTCGCTCTCTTTCAGCAATGCCAGTTGGATGCTGCTGAGCCCCTGGAGCCGATGGGACAAAGGACATCTGAGCCAAGCGATTGGAGAGCAGTGTTTTTGGCACAACTGGCCTGATATGTGACAAAAGCGTCATGTTTTAGAACATCTGCTGGATTAGAAACATTTTTGAAAGAAGTAGCCAAGGACAAAGTCCATTGTGACCAAAGACTTTGGCACTGTGTTTTTGTGCAGAAAATGTAAAGGGAGGCGCGGGCGGAGGGGATGTGTGAAATGAAGAATAAGGGAAAATGAGGTGAATGTGTGACTCAAACGAAGTCACAGTGGATACAAAGTGAATGTATTCCATCATGACAGGTCTTCTGATAAATCACAAATCACTTTGAAGTCTTATCTGGGTCTTCAAGACTGGATCCAACACCAGCATCGGTTGCATCTCACTGTCCCTACTTGGAATGCAAAAGGCCCTCAAATCGTACATCTTTCTGTCTTTGAATAAAATAAAAACATGATTTATCTAAAATAGATCTAAGCCACAGAAGTCCAAAATAAACTTTATATCAGCGTTATCGTGAAGGCAATCAAAGCTGAGGTATTTCTATGGGATTTAGGGCAGAGGGGGTGGTTGGTGATTTACAGTATTATAGTTTTAAGAGCATGCAGGTAGAATGTCTTACAGTTAAATTAGAAATTCAAGAGCCTGAAATTTTCAATATTATTTCACTGAACACTTTTCACTAATATGGATGATACTTAACAATGTACTTTTGTGGGTACATCTGTAAAGTATGAAGTGAGGCGTCAAAATGATTTGGCTGCACTGTCGACTTCTGATGCACCAAATTGCCAATAAGTGTCCAAAAAAGGTAACAAGGTCTCAGTAGATTTACATGGTAATAAAATAGAAAGTAGGTTTGTGTCCAATTTGAACACAGTTGGCTTTGATATTGTTGTCAACGCTCAAAAATAAATGTTCACATCTGTAGACCAGAGACCAGCAAAAAAAAAAAAAAACCTAGAAAATGACATCACAAAGAAAGGGAGGCAGACACGTTTACATTTCCTAACCCAGTGAAGATACTGAGGAAGAACCTATTAGAAACACACACGTGTGAACTGTTCTCTTATTCTATCTACTAGGATTCATTAACACACTCTGATAATAGAAATAAACATCGTAAAAACACTGATATCGAGTCAGCTGAAAAAAATTCAGCAACAACACAGAGTTTAATTACAAGCACCAATTGGTTTCTCTTATAATAAGAATAAGAAAGAATAATAAGAATAACAATAAAAACTTCCAAAATAGCACTGATGATGACCTAATTCTATTAAATCATTATTCTGCTAATACTTGCTCACTCTTTTGTGTTTTTGCCTTTCTTTTGTCAAATCTGTTTCGCTCTGTTACTAGCTCGGCATTAGTTTTTGGTTCAGGGATTTGTGTCCTAGTAATTCCCAGCAATTGTATAAAACTGTGAATTTTTTTGGTTGAGAAAAATTGTTTTTCTTTTTCTAAACTCTCTGCTCCTGCTCTCCGTTAGCATTATATAGTGATCAAATTCATGTGTAATTGAATATGATGGATGAGGTCTGTTTCTGTTAAAGGCACAAACGTTTACTGCAACAGCAGAAAGGCATCTGTCATTCCATGACTGAAAGACAAATGTAAGCTGAGTCCCGCTCTACTGGAGCTTTTCTTCTCTTAAACAAACGTTTAGCGAAAATTTCTCAAGTCAGCTGGAAGAAAATACAATCGCAATTTCATATTAACAAGGCTCAGATCAAATGGAAAGTCCTAGAGTTTCACAGTTCTTGGAAGAGCAGAGTAATCATTTCTGAGGATCAGGAGCGGTACAAAATAATCTGTATCCTCACAGATAAGCCTCAGGTCCACTCCCATCATACTCTGACCCTAAGCCTTACAAAGTTTCACAAATGCCAGCAGAATTCTGAAACATCTGAACTTTTGCTTCAGAAAATGGTACAAGTGGAAAAAATGTGCCCAAATGCAGCACTTTGAAAATATTCTTTGTTCAGTTTTCTGTTAAGCTCAACATTTCTGTAAAACTCTTTGTGATGGGATACATCACGTTCTCATACTAATGTTTTTACAGTTTCACTGTGGGGCAATTAAACTATCACAAGTAAAACCCGATCACTGTATGGCTCACCAGAATAAACTCAACCGTTCTACACTTGCTGGTAGGAATATATGGAGGCATGCCTGTGTGCATCAGAATATAAAATGCTGATCCGAAATGGAGCAGAAATTACAACATCTGTCTCAATGCTGCCAGATCTTTAGTGTTATCATAGTATTTCCCCCAAGTGGACATTCCCCACTGTAAGGAATAAATTATATGCATACACCATAGACTGCTTGTAGATCTTTGGGTATAAAAATGCTTTGCTGGATCTCCAAATTGCAAGATTTTATATTCTTTGCGATCAAGTTACTGCCAAAAAAAAAAAAAAAGCAAATAATTAAAACTTGACTTGATAACCAAAAATATATAGATTACCGTCCAAAATTGTTACCTTGTTATCTTTTCAAAGTACCCCCCGCCCAAAAAAAACTACATTTTGAAATGTTACTGAAATAAAGACAAATTTATGTCCAACTCCATTTTTTTAAAATGGTGGCAGTTAACTCTGTAGTTAAATGCCTTGTAATACCCCTTGTGCACCAGCAGGTGGCCATTGTGCCAGCATCATCTGCAGCAAAATTAAAACGAAACAGAATCTAAATATGGCTAAAGTAGAGTTAAACTTATACTAATGCCAAAACTATTGGCATCAGCAGAGTTCAAGTCTGAATGTTTACACCTCAAAATAGGTTTTCCACGAAATTAAATTTTTCTATTAAAATTTTAAATTTACTGGCAATAAAAACGTGCACATGCAGCAAGTCATATCTTTTTGCACTTTGCACTGCTCTCACAAAAAGAAAAAAACTTTCTGATTACTATGATATACATTCAGGACTCAAATCAACATACACACACACTCACAGAAACTCACAAGACTAAATTAGTCTTGCTGTTGTGGTCTTTGGTAAGTGAACAATGAAAAAGGGCAGGATTTCTCAAAAAGCAATCTGAAACTTATTAAGCTGTACAGTCATCTATCTGATTGGGTTTGACATCACAAAACAAAGTAGTGCAGTTTAAATAACAGAGAGATGATAGCATTTGGTCCTTCCTCTAAAAGAGTGTAAGAAATTTAATGAAGACCACACACACCACTCTGTTAGGTCAAAGAAAGAGCATCCCAACGTGACTATCAGAGAGCCCTGCCTTCTTCCTCGTGAGAACTAATCATAGAGCTGCTAATCAACACCTGAGGTGTGCAGAACCACAACTAAGGCTCTCACTCTGGAACCAGAGCAAGCATTTGACTGTCCAGCAGGCTGGTATGCAGACCCACATCAGAACAGGCAAAAACACAAACAGACACCATCTTTAAAGTGGACAGCTGCAATCACTGCAGTGTGTTTGTTTTTGTGCAGACGGCCTGGTTCCAATGGGCGGATTTTCAAAGCCGTCTCCAATCCATTTGATATGCTGAACCCAAGAACCTGGAGTCCAGACAAAGAGCTCTTTCACACATGCAACTCCTGATTACAGCTCCATGTGATCTCAGGAATCCTTACATCACACTTTCTCTGACTGCCACCTCTCAGCTTCCTTTGCTCTCAAATGATAGTGCATGAGAAACCTGGTAGTTCCAGTGACATGCATGCACTCAAAATCTGTTGTCAGGATTATGCAACAGACTTGTTTTAGATAGGTTTACCAGTTAAACAACTCCCAAGACTTTTAAGGTGACTACAGGAGGCCAAATAAGAGCCAAAGTAAACTGTCTGGCTTATAGTGTAGAGCGACAGGCTTTTGTGTTTCCAAAAAAGAAAAAATACTTTGGAATTTAGGGTGAACTGTAAAGCATCACTTTGTCAAATTTCCAAACCACATGTTATCTGGTCCTTGTAACTATGACATTGGATACTCTGGTAGTCCAGAAGCAAAGTAGCAAACATTTGCACATATTTTACCAAGGTACAGCAATACTACCATCAAAACTATGAGAGTCTGGTCTGTACTACATTATTAAAGAATTTCATAATAAACTAGTTTATTTATCTAACATTTCTGTTGGAAACCAATGCTTGAATGTAGAGATTTAGGTTTATACTAGAAAACATATTCTCCACAATCTGCACATAACTACAAAAGCTAAAAAGAAAAACATTGTATTTAAGGTGTATTAAAATTTGCTACATTCAAACAGAATTATAAAATTACAGTCAATTTTAAAGGTTTAGGCTGTAAAGCACCTTAAAAAATGCACTAAAAGGTTCAAATTGATATATAATATAATTTATGCCAACTTTAAGAATTAAATAATTCCATTCAAATTACGAGCTTCAAACATTGTGCAAGCTATAGTTCAGTTCGCCTTCACTGTTGAAATAAAGCCAACGTGTTTATTTTACATTTGTATTTTACTTATATAAGTATTAGTTCTCAAATCATCCATTTGATGGATGATTTGAGAATCAAATGGATGATTTGATTCTCAATCATCCATTGAGAATCAAATCATTAATGGATGATTTGATTCTCAATCATCCATTGAGAATCAAATCATTAATGGATGATTTGATTCATCCATTGATGATTTTAAATAATTAGAATCAAATCATTTAGATCAATTTAGATCAAAACCATTCAAAAGAATTTGATGCTTCTTCAGTGCAAATCTTTTATCCATAAACATTCAACTCTATAGACTCTATAAGTCTGCTCAAAATAAAGGCATGCCTATATTTTTAACAGCAGATTGTAACTACAGCATTCAGTATACACACTGCAATATGCTTTAAACTTTCTACCCTTACTCTATCATACATTATATAGAGTGTGGGGAATTTTTTACAAGGTATTTTAATGGCCTGGGTGTGAGGATTCTGCCCAGAGACCTCATAAAATATGTGATTGTTTAATTTTCTTCTCAACAGGAATATTCCAGAGAGGAATTTTCAGACAGAAAACGTACAATCAAGCCAGTGTTACCTCATTGTGCTTTAAACACGATGAGGAATATCTTTTCTTATTTAGGATATTCAGTAAGATAATCATGTTAGTGGTCTCTTAGGGTTTGCAGCATCAGCTGCATGAAAAAAAATGCATGAAAAGGTTGTGACACGGTAAGCAGATTTAAAACTCAAAAGAGGCTTTGAAATGTGTAAATTAAATATGATAAACACAAGGAGAGCAGAATTATTACCTATTGTCTGTTTTTTAAACAATTTGCAAGTGTGCATTGTTTAACCCTTTAGGAAAAAAGACAGAGTTAGAAATGTTGACTATATCAGCTTTACCTCTTCTGGGAACTGACTGAACAAAATTTAGCTTAAACATTTTTTCCAGAACCAAATTTGCGACTTCAGACACTGACAATGGACTAAACGACCTGTCCTTCCAGTCTCTAATTCATTCTGAAGGTATCCTATCAGGCTTAGATGTTTAGATCACAACTCAGTACTGAAAGCGAAATTGTTCTACACAAAACTCGGTCATCAATGTTGACATGCACCTTGCACTGTGCACCGATTCACAGCCATGTTTACGGTGAAGGGGTTGTCTTCACACTGTGCCTACAAAGATGGGAGCATTAAACTGTCTAAATGCCAATGCGGCCGGAGATGAAACCAACTCCTGACAAACAGATCAACACTGCAATCCATTCTGCACCAAACAGTTGACAAGATACAGCTAGGCAAGTATCTGTCTGCTGGCAACTGCAAAGCCCAGAGCAATCCACTAGATTGCCAGACAGAGAAGCATTATTCATCTCTCCAGAAAACATATCAGTACTGCTCAAATGTCCAGTGGTGACATGCTTCACACTGCTGCTTTCCACACTTGTAATGTAAGGCTTGGATGCAGCTGCTTGGTCATGGAGACCAGTTGCATTAAACTGTCTGTGCACTGATCTTTAGCTAATCTGAAAGCTACATAAAGCTTGGTGGTCTGTAGCTATTAACTCATCAGGAAGTTGACGACCTCAGTGCACAAAGCAAACATCTGCTGACCATGCTCCCTGGCTTACCACTTCCACAGTTGCTTCTATTTTGCTTAAAAACAACTAAAAGTTGATCGCGAAATATTTTAGTAGTGAGGACGTTTTATGACTGGACTAATTGCACAGATGGCCTCTTATCATGGCGAAAAGCTGGAATTTGCTGAGAGAAACAAATGTTTGGTAAAAGCAGCCCACACGCCACTGCCGGAGTGTGGATTGCAAAGAATAAAGTCCGCTGTGTTGGACTTTATACAGCTGTGATTATGGAAGTGATTGGAATGCCTGATTTTAGCAATTTTAGAAGTGAATACCTCTGGTAATACAGCGTTTGTTGATTTTGTCTTTAATAAGTATTAATATCTTGATTTCACTGTTTTTGTCTTTGCAGCTCTGGTTTTTACACATTAGGTATTATGTAGTGAATCAGTGTGTGCAGCTATGACTATACAGTTATGTAAGCTGCGTTGGCTAACTGTACCGGAGCTACTTGAGGTCTGCAGCCAAAAATGGTATTTTACAGAAGCACAACAGGTTCACATAATAACAGCTGGACGTGGCAGTTCAGGCTGAAGCAAGGCAGCAGCTAAAGTTTGCACATTCACCACATCAATTCACATTTTCACCTGCCACTTCCAGACCAAGCAGCTGCAGCTGCGCCTCACAAGGAGCTGCTGAAAACTAGCAGACAGAGGCAGAAATGAGCGCGAATGTATCATAGGAAATGCCACATCATCATCATCATCTTTCCAGAGTATGTTCAAAGGGCTGAACTTCACTGACTGCGTGTTTTTCAAATCGAAAAAGAAAATATAAAAACAAAGTTCTGTTAATTCCTTTACAGAGAATGAATGATTAAATATCACCATTAAAAGTGTTAAAAGACATTAAAACATTCAATAACATAACCGATACTGAGTAAAAACTAGCTGGTTAAAGTCAAAGCAAGTATTCATACTGAAGAAAATCTGTAGTGATTTACATAAAATCAAAGGCAAACATTAAAATAATAAAAACCTTCAAGCTTTATTTAAAACTTATGAATTTATAAAGCACTTACAAGCACTACATAAGCATAGCTACTGTTAAGACACTAATTTAATTATTATTCACATACTCTCATCAATCACCAACAAACAGCCATTAAACTGTTGAGGAACTACAATGTTGGGTTTATTTCATTGCAAAGAAATGTCAATGTTTTTCAGTACACTGACTTATATTTCATCCTATAACGTTAATTATTCTTGTTTTTCAAATGTAAATTAGACTTGACATGCACGCCGCATCACAAAATAGTTTTAAGCTGTCGGAACAGAATGGAGCATCAATAGGTTGGATGTGTTTATTTCAGTGTCTAATACATTCAAATATATTTAGTTTTGTGTCATCTCATATTAAGCATTGAAACAAAACACTCTTACTATAGCTTCAATTAAACTGGCTTGGCAAAGCCAGAAGTTACGGAAACACTAGAGGATATGGCTTTAAACAGGTCTGCTTTACATATAAATAATGGCAGAAAAACATGCATTCCGCCCCTTTTAGATGCGCAGTACATTCGCATGTCATTAGCAGCTCGCCTGTGTTGCCATCTCTGGGCCTGAAGTTGAGATGTGAAAAGTAATAGCAGGGCCATCTGGTTTGTAAAGAACTAAGACAATTTCTCATGTTTAAAGACCTCGAAAATTCCCAGGGAAAACTACCATGGCCAAACTGACATGAATACAGTCATAGCTGACTGGAGCCAACGCCATGATTCAGGGGGTGAGGTATGCATTGCTGTAAAATTGCACCAATCAGAAAATCCACAGAGGAAACTTAAAAGCCATAGCATAAATTGCAACAAGCAGGTATTCTTTTGCTGTTTCCTTTGGCAAGAAAGGATCATAGTTTAAACAAGCCTTGTAACTTTGTCCCTCATCCAATCTCAGTTCCGTTGAAAGTTCGAGTTCTTCTTTGTTGTAAAATAGAAGAAATCTAGGTAAAGACGACATCTCTTATTAATCTTTTCCTTTCCACAGAATCTTTTTGCAAGCCAAGAAAAGTCGTGATCCCAATCATTTGTGAGCAGTTATTTACAACGGCGGAGCTTTAAAAAAAAAAAAAAAAAAAAAAAAAAAAAAAAAAAAACGGACAAAATGGGAATGTTTTACAACCACGTTAATGCTTTTTGACATCACACACTTCTTTCACCTTCAGGACCTACATGTGTGCTACTCTGATGGAAAAACACCGTCAGACAGGGACTTTTGTAGGACAGCGGTAAGAAATAAAATAACATTATGTCAAAACATTTAATGAAATGTGCATTAGAAATCATCCCCAAAGGAACAATTTGAAGGTGTGTTCAGCACCGTGATATACGGTTCTAGACAAAGGCACTTGGGACAGAGGTTGCCTGTGTGTGTATGTCAGCGTGTTTGCAGGAGTTCTGCACCTTAGAGTGGAGATCTGGATAAGGAGGAGTGACAGTGAGGGGGGGGGGGGGGGGGATTCATGTCGGCAGCTGGTCTTATGTCTCTAGGGCTGCTACAGACGCTGTGGCTACAGTATCCGACAAAACACAGCAAACATTAAAAGACTTTCATGCTCTACTTTCTGTCAATAGTAAATAGAAAATGGCTGTAAAGGCAGATTGCAGAAACAGGAAAGAATGTGTCTTGGACAGGTGAAGGAACAATAGCTGGTTTGTGTTTTGTGGTTATTGCAGAATCAGATGGAACCATTTGATAATGTCCACTGCGAAATGCTGTCTCAAAAATACTGTACAGTTATGTAAACACAGTGCGCAGACTGCAATATGTTCTCCATTTCTAAACGATGCTTGGCAGACATTGTAACAAATACAGCTTATTTGCTGTAGAGTGTTCTGTGTTTAATTTGTTCCCAGTTGAAGTGGATAAACCAGATCTCTATTGTGTGACAGACCGGCAGAACGCATAAAGTTTTACTGGCACCTCCGTTTTATTTCGGCTCTCGTCCTTTGCTTTAAGCCAGCTGAGAACTCGCCCAGCCAGCCAGCGTGAGACATCTGGGATGTGTAGCTCTCGTGAGAAAAAGAGGGAAGGGGCAGCTGGAACCCATTAGAGCCCAGGAGATCAACAGATCTGCTCTGTTTGGATGATGTCTGACCTGTCCTGAGCTCCATGCTAATCTGTACAGCGAAGAGCAGGTAATGAGGGGTCTCAATGAAGAGGCAGATAACTTCATCTAACTGTACAGAGGCTCTCTAAAGTGTTCACCTCCTCTGTTAAAATCCAATGATAAAATGCTTCAAGACTTTTCTCATGTCTCATTGTCCTGTTCAGTGCAAATGAAAAATTGTGGGGCGACGGGGGTAAAATACTTTCATACGTTTGCACATCCTTAACTAATACTTTACTGAAGCATGTTAATTTTATCATTCAATCTTCTTGGTCCCACATTCTGACTTGACAGTGTTTGAAACTATCACAGTGTAGTTGTCTTGCAAGCTGAAAGCTTCATCCCATCATGTTAATGTGTAGAGAAGATGCTCACACCCAAACTACCAACCATTCTAATTATGAATGAGGCTCTGGTGTAGCGATTTTTGTGCAGTCAGTTTTATTAGAAATGTTCCACATAAATTCAGTCTGTATTTACCTTGGATTTTTCCAAATCCATCAGATTTTGTCCATGGGGGACCTGATATATTTTCTGCTTCAAACTTTTCCACTCTATGCCTGACCTGTCTGCTGAGGTTCTTAGTTTTCTGGATGCTGCTTGTTGATTAATGCTCTCTGATAATCTGAGGCCTTAATTTAACATCCTCAGTGATGGACTCACTTTACTACATAGGAGAATTCTGAAGACAACGAGATGCAAAATTAAAAATGTTATACTTTGCTATTTTGTACTACCCTGTGCTCAGTAATACATTAAATTCCAAAAAAACATAGCAAAATGTGAGGACGTAGTGTGACAAAAAGCTAAAAAAGCTAGAATGGATGTGAACTCTCTTGCAAAGCCCTGTTCATTTAGAAACATTCAGTCCTATTTATCATAGATATATGCAAAGAGAAGGATTAATTTCATTTTTCAGCATAAATAAATGTTATTCATAAATGCAAAGGCAACATTATTAAAAGACCAGGGGTAGTTAAGTTAAAGGCAACGTTTTCTTTCTTTTGTTTTGGGGAGGGGGGTGGACAAAAGTGTGTTAATTCTCTCTGCGATCAGGGATACTAGACTGTGAAAATTAAACATTGGGATTCAGCCAGTCATTTAGTCTAATCCCAGCAGCTTTCCTCCCAAGCTTCACCCAAACAGACTCAACATCTGTGGACAGGTTAAACCAGGTGTGGCCTGTCTGAGGCCTGGGAAGCCCTGGGTTAGCTGCGGAGCATAATGCAAGGGGACAGATGTGTGTGGTGCAGGACGCTAACACTAACATGGTCTGACACCTGGAGCCTCAAGTGATGATGGTGGTATTTGGACATGTCTGTGCCCTTTCAGCCCTTTTTGAGTGACCTTTTCAGATGGAAAATTAAATTAGTAAGAAAAAAATTGGCAAGCTTTTATTTAGGTTTGGAGAAACATCTTCCCCTTGGCTAAAACTGGTCATTGTTACAACATATGTCTGAATACAAAAGGTAACATAATTGTATTGATTCTGAATAAACATTCTAAGCATGTCTGACTGGAACAAAAATGACATCAGCAAACCTTATAATAATCTTTTGAGGAAATAAAGGCAGTAAGAAATGTGTTTAATGATTTTCAGTGTTTTTGCAAAGAACAATTTCATCATTGCTCCCAAAGATCAGGATCCACCCAGGAATGATGATTCAAAAACTTGCACACTAGAAAAGAAAACCTCTCCTTAACTAACTGGAACACATTTCTACTATTTACTAAACATTTCTTACACTTAATTCCAAATTAAGTGTAAGAGATGTTTCACAAATCTAATTTTTCACAAATCTAATTTTTCAATTAGATTTCACAAATCTAATTTTTCAAAGTCCACCGTTCTAGGGTGTATGAAAGATGACACGGCAATCCCAGACAAACGTGACTATGCTAAACTCTGTGATCTTTCAAGCCCTGCTCTGAATTTACAGCTAGTTTAGTGTTTTTCATTTCATCCCTCATACTGTAGTGCGTTTCATGTCTCGCCAACATGCAGGAATACTTTTACTCACATAATGCTCCCATATGCTTGGTAGATTCCTCAAATAGATGGAAATATCAGCACAATTAAAGCCGTAGGGTAACCTCTGAAATTTGGTAAGCAGACTATGATGTTAGTCTGTTAACAGACTATTGTTTCATGCTTGATTATTTGCTTTGTGATTAAAGTCCAGTGCAGTTTTAACAAGGGAAACATGGGAGCGGTTCACCACCCAGGGTGGAATTACGTCAGGGACGGCTGAATAATGACACTGAGTTGGTGCTTCCAGTTTAACACATGAGCAACAGGCTTTTTCAATGTTTTTTCTTTGTTGTTTTGTCATCGTAATTCTTGTAAGTAAGTAGCAACACCTTGACGTACACCTTCTTGCAGTGTTTGCCTATTTGTGTTCACAGCAATGAGAACACAGTTAAAGCCTGTATTAGTCACTTGTGACCATGACTAAGCTGTGGCTGTGAATTTGTACATTAAGTTTTTTTTTTTTTTGATAGCATGCGTACAATACTATCACAAAAGTGAGTGCCTTTTAAAAAGATGAAGTGACTCACACAAAACATAAAACTTTGTCTCTTTTCCCCTGTACATCTAAACAAACACCTAAACTCACATGTATTTCATAATTCTGCTAAACATTAATTTTTCATGTTACAAAAATGTGTTATTGGTATTTGTTTTGATTTGAGTACTTAACATACAGATTCATCTCCAATGGTTACACAGTTATTTCAAACTTTTGCCAGGAAAAGCTCCCGAGAACTGAACTGCTGCCATGGGAAACACCCAAGCAGATGTTTAAAACCGAAACCATTTTCAATAAATATGTTCTCCGTTGAAAAAAGGGGGAAACAACCCTAGCATAAAGGTGAATTATGAAACTTACTCATTGAACTTTTCAGAAAGATTTTACGTTCCCTCATTTGCATAGATGCACATCCTCTGAGGAAGTCAACTTTGCTCCATCCGGTCACTTTGAGCCAATCTGTTTCCTGCAGCTTCGCAGTCACTCCAGGGAGTCCAGGAATCCGGGAATGCAAGAATTCCAAATGGGTTTCTTTTGCTTCCAGTGTTTTCCTATTCACTCTGCTCTTGCCTTTGTGTGTCATAGGTCAGAGGACTCTTTTTGATGGCATCCAATTCATTGTTGCTGGACTATCAAAGTCACATGTAAAGATGTGTCCTGTGGGGCTGTTGTTAGTCTAAATGCCACACAGCTCAGTGACTCACAAACAACATGCTCAAGTGTTTTTTGTTGTTGTTGTTGTTGTTGTTTGTTTTTAAATTGTGCACATCTAAAACCATTTTCTATGATCCATGGATGCAATTTGACAAGTTGGATTCCTAATCAAATAGCGCTGACCTTTAAGAAATGAGAAACTCCCAACCTGCCTGCTGGACCACCAAGTTTCCAAAGTCAGTTTGACTTCTGACCTAATTGTTTTGTGTGAGTTTAGTCTTTCTTTGTTTCATCCCTGCAGGTTTCAATACATGTCTAAAATTAGTATTTTATTGTTTTGCTTGAGTTACTTGTTTTTATTTATTTTATTTTATTTTTTTTTTTTGGGGGGGGGGGGGAGGTGGGGAGGCAGAGGGGAGTTTGGGTTTTAAATAAACCAGCATCTGTAACAAAAAAAAAGGCAACAATTAGAAGGTATTTTGGTTTCCATAATGCTTTGAAGGAGTATTAACTTCCTGGGTGTGCACAAATCCATGATACAAAATGTAAAATTGCACTTTCTGCACTCTAGCAAGGCTTCTCAATTTGAGGAAATATCTAAGTGCGGAAGCATCATAAGTATGAACACATTCCAATGTTTTGTCAAGGTCTCTTGGTGTCATAAACCAACACAGTTGCTTCCTTCAAACATCCAGTTTCCAGTGTGGTGCGGAGCAGCCCACATGAGGATCAAGGTCTCCAAATCCAAGACCACAGTATGGTCTTCAGCCAGAAAAAGGGTAGCATGCCTTGTCCGGGTCAGGGAAGAGGTCCTGCCCCAAGTAGAGGAGTTTAAATGTCTTGGGGTCTTGTTTACGAATGAGGGGAAAATGGAGCGAGACATTGACAGGCATCTGCAGTGGACCAGGCACTGTATGAATCTGTTGTGGTGAAACGAGAGCTGATAGTCTGGGCAATTGGTGTAAAATGTCTTTGGTAACCAGCTTTGGGGGATGACACAAAGAACAAGATCACAAGTACATGTGGCCAAAATGAATTTTCTGCTCAAAGTGTTTGGGTTCTCCTTTAGAGATTGGCTGAGAAGCTCAGAGTAACTCTAAATTGTGGATCTTGTCTAATGCTGGATAACATCAGTATTTTTTGTAGAAAAAGTTTCCCAAATAAGACAGTTTTAAATGAAGAGCAAAAGTAGATGGACCAAAATCACAGAACGAAGGGAGAAACAGAGTCACCTCGAATTTTCGTTTAAGTTATATAATTATAGTTCTTCAGCAAAATTACGCCATATCAAAATATTTAAGTAAGATATTAAAGTCCAGCAAATATTATAACTTTCTTCAATACAATTACCTGTGAAGGACCTATTAAAGATAAAACTGCAATAAGGAACACCTTGGATTATGTGAAAGATTAAAAACGTTACAAATATGTGGGGAGGCTTCATCTATTCACAGCTATAAATTCATATTATGCTAGGCCCTATAGATTCCACATAGAATAATGAATTTCCATTGGTAGTATTGTTTGAAGCAAAGTTCAAATAAACTGAGATGTGCTCTGTTATGGTTTAGAGGAGAGGTCACATGACCTCAGTTTTGTTGGCAACCAGCCCCACTCTCCAAGGAACTGCATTTTGGTTGAACTTCATTCTGTCCAGAGGTTAAAACACTAGGCCTTTGTGTGTTGAAACAATCCCTCATAGTGCAGATGTCTTAACAGGGCGTGTATGTGACAAAGCCACCACCCATTGTCTAATCACAAAACCGTCACAGATGAAATTTACAGCACAGCTCCAGTATTTAAATATGAGTTCATGTGGACTCGACACATCATGAAAATGATATGTTAATGAAAAAATTATCACTATTTCTTGGATGTAAAACTTTGGCCTACAGTCAAAGAGAAGAGACATAAAGCGAGAGGTTCAGCATATATGAGAATGTTATCCTTCTGATCACATGTTTTGCTTCTACCACTTTCTATGTGGTAAAGAAAAAGAAAAGCTGAAGACATATGCAACCTAAAAGCTAGCAGAAGCAGGCACAACAGCCAATTAAATTAAATAAATATAGGCTTTATTAATCAACACATTCATTATTTCATTAAATAAAGAAATGAACAACATAAAAGTCTGCGAGTCTGCGTAAACAACATTACATACTCAGGATATTGGTGTCATTGGTTAGAAGCCAAATGCATTATCAGAAATACATAACAGAGTTTGATACTGGGCAATTATGGCCACTGAACAACTGGAGTTTGGTTTCATTTAGCTTTAGTTAAATTCACTCTGGGCATGGAGTTCTTTGACTTACATGACTGAGCACTGCAGCAGATTGCATTTGAAAGTAAAATTTCTGAATAGATAAATGGGTATGGTTGAAGTCGGAGACAGTGGCTATCTTGTGGTCAATCATTAGTCACATGCTTTTCTGTCTATGTCTTTCTTCCCACATAATTTCTTAACCTCACTCAACATCTATGCCAAGGATTTCCAGATAATTTACTTCACATCTGCGTGTTTAGTTCAGAACAACCTCGGTCAGACAACACACCACTATCACAACCAACACATGATTTCTGTATTGTGAGTCTCTTGACTCATTTGATGTACAAGGAAGCCCAATGAAAGAATCCCCATCTTAGTAGTAATCAGGCAGATGCCTGATCCTAAAAAGCTGTCAAGCATCATATCGTCTGTATAAAGCCATAATTTGTTGTGGGCTGTGTGACTTCAGCGATGCTTGCAACTATTTGGACATTGCTACCCTGCTTATGCTGATCTAAGTACATTTGTTGGCCAGGCTGTTATATAAACTTCATAAGCACATATTTGGAACAAATTTTTATTAAAGTCTCTCTGGTCTTGTTTTCAGATGTACAAAACTCCACCTTACCCAGACCACTGACCAAAGACAATATCTCCCTCATTTTTTCAATATGTTAGAAGAGATAAGCACCCATATGATGTTTTATATAAATTATATATGTTTTATATAACATATAAAATATTTTATCATGTGAATATTTCATCAGAGAAAAACAAACAAACAAAAAAAACCTTGTCATTAATATTAAGTATTAGATCATGAAAAGTTTAACTGGTTTATGCTCTTCTTCATAGGCATATAGGCATCTTCATTAGGAAGGAAACAACACAATATTTCCAGATACAAAGGCCCACATTCACAAAGGAAAAAACAAAGTCTTTTTCTGTCACCATAGTGTCAAATCAGATTAAATCAGATCAGAAAGACAGCAAAGTTTTTTTCTTCAATACTGAAGAAATGTTGCAGGCAGAGCTGAAAACATTTGTGAGCCAGTTGGCCAGCAGCTTATTAGGAAAAATGGACTAATATTTTTAAACTATTGTGAAAAGCCTGTGGAAGTAAATACTGAATATAAAGAGATGTGGTTCTACTTAATGATCTAAAGGGATCTGAAATCATTTGTTGTTTTCAGATTCCAAGATTTTACATATTATATAATGAAGAAGTAAAGAGAATGAATTGATTATGGGTAAAGAAATGTCAGTAGGAATTGGAAAAGGGACAAATTCACCAGCATCCTTGACCATTGATGCAGTTACAGGTGCACAACCTGCAATCATAATTACCCATTTTTCTATAAATTTTGACCAAATACCCTATTAGCAGAGCTTCACAAATAGCCATTGCACTCAGTTCAAAAATAAGGGGCTTAAGGCGAAAAAGCACATTGTTTTTAATGAACAAACTGTTTTGAACCTTTATAGTCTTGTCATATCTGTAGAAACGCAAGAGTCAAACCTTGACTGTCAAAAGTATTTTTCTTCCAGATTTCACTTTTAAAAAGTGTTTCTATTTTTCCAAACAGCTGAACAATTTTATGTTCTTTCTTTACTCAGCCAGGCACACTAACATTCAGCAGGCTTTTTTTCCCATAACAAACTTCACTCATATTTCCCTATAATGAGGTAAGGTCGTTAAAAATATTCCTAATACTATAAACATGATTTACAAGATAGGTTGAATGTTTAAATGTGTAATTTGTATAGTTTTATACCCCAAGATGGTAAACATCCTAACTACTGGTGAAAATGTGCAGGGTTTCTGAATCCGATTCTGGTCATGCTTAGACTCAGTTTGCTTACTATTGACTCGTTGACTCATAAAGTCATAGCTGCTTACAATACTGAACGCTGTTTTACAACCCATTTTATGGCAAAGCCCCTTCAGCACCAAAGTAAAAGAATAACTGAGGGTTGAAAATAGTTTTGGTGCCAGGTATAGTAACCACAAACAGATGTGTCAGGAATGGAAATCATTTCAACTTCACCAATCAGAAGTCACAGAGCCCAGTCCTCCCCTGACACCCTTGTTCTAATTGAAGATTGCTGCTGAAATAAGATATAAATTCCTAGTTGACTATTTTTGTTGTGAGACTTTTGTCTTTGACTTGCCTTTGTCTTGCATCACATAATATTCCAGAGCGCAGGCAGTATTGGAGCATTAAAATGCCTCACTTAACAGAGGAAATTATTTAACTTGTAAATGAGAAAAGCTCGAATGCAATTGCCATAATCTCTGAGTTTAAGAAATTCAAAGAAACACTTAAAGCAAAGGCTAACTGATCCCCTCAGACATGAGGCAGTGGGGGGCTGAGCCATTAGATTGGCACCAACAAACTTTGCCAAAACGAGGTACTTTGTTTTATTGTTAGTGTCCTGCATTCAGAGGCACTAACAACTTTTAGAAACAACTTTTAGAAATGGTAATATAAAAATAGCTTAGTACAATGGAGTGGTTTCTGTTCAGACATTTCATTTTGTATTTAGTGGATTGAGTAAAAGGGAGAATAGAAACCTAATGGAAAGAAGACTGAGCCGGTTAGAAAACGCAGAGGAGCTGAAGGCAGCAACAAAATAAGTGCTCACTGGAGGCTGGTGTGCAGAGGTCTGGAGACTGTTTGCTTCTTTTAATAATGCTGGAATCAGCTCTGCAACAGTAAATACAGACAGAGCTGCAATCAATCAGCACTTCAGGGAGTACACCCGACCAAACTGCCTCGGAGGGTTGAGTGGAAATGATTGTCAGGCCAAATTGAATGTGATCACATCCCCTTTGCATCTAGGTCACTACTTAAATGAATGCCGCTGAGCTATTTGACTGTATCCAAAAGGAAACATTGAGTAAGGCTACAGTGTACAAAGTTGGCAAACTAAAATATGGGGCAAATTATTGTAGAAAAAAAAAATACATCCAAAAGAAAACCAACAATTTTTACAGGGATTTTGGGGAAAGATAGTCCCTGTACTGAATACAGCTGTGAGAAAGAGGTTTCTTCTTATTGTTGTTGTTCTGGGCCTTCCAATGATGCTGATATCTGTTTTATAAAAGCATTAAAATATCCCAAATTAATGTTTATGAGGTTGTGCTAATCTACTTTACTCTGTTCCACTAATATATAAGTCAATTTAATTTAAGATAAATTTTTGTGTTGTGGCTTATTTTATATAATTTGTGTAATATTTGTGTTTGTTTCCTATGCACACATCTTGCTTATGTCTATCATTATGTGTTACGCATATGACCATCAAGCAGGCAGTGAACTGAGCAAACTGAACAGCCAGAGATGCCTTTCATTAAACATCAAAGCATGTGTATTATTACCCAAACTGAGCGCTTCACTGAGCAAGTTGGTGCATTCCCTGCTTTATTAGATGAGTTTCAGCTAATTTAACTGTAACCAATTTGTGTGTTATTGTTCACACTAATTAATGCTCAAGAGGAGCATGGCCCCCCCACTGAGCTCACTTCAAGATCCAAGAAGAGGGTGCCCAGAGGTCAGAGCTGACCAGGATTAAAACAAATAAGGACAAAAAACCTTTGGCCCACTTTGTTGCGCGAAGTCACCTTATCAATCTCACCCTCAAAAGATTACCCTACCAGAACACATAAAGTCCTGTTACTAGTACATCTCAAAAAATGAGAATATTGTGCAATATTTCTTGCCAGTCAATTCATAAATCAAAATGGTTATTTTATAGAGATTAATTTACACTAAGTAAAATATTTCATGCTTAAAATTGCAAATTGTTGTTTCTAATTTTAATGATTTCAGTTTACAAAGAAAACCCAAACTTCAGTGTGTCAGAAAATTTAATTGACAATTTGGCATCTGAATGAGGCATCTGAATAGTACAGTATCTATGCACTCAATACCTGGTTGGGCCTCTTCTTGCATGAATCACTGCATCAATGCACAGTGCCATGGAGGCGATCGCGCTGTCGTTTTGCTGATGTGTAATGGAAGTCCAGATTTCTTTGATAGCTGCCTTGCTTCTGGTGTCTCTCATCTTCCTTTTGAGAAGAGCTCATAGATTTTCTATGGGTTTCAGGTCAGGTGAGTTTCCTGTTCAATCAAAAACAGGAACACCATGGTCACTTAACCAGCTTTTGGTTTCTTTGGCAGGGTGGGCGGGTGCCATGTTCCACTGGCAAATAAAATCAGTATTTATACATCTATACAGCAGAGTGAAACATAAAGAGCTCCAGATTTCAATGTAAACGGCTGCTTTGACTTTGAACTTCAGAAGACAGTGAACCATCACCAGCAGATGACATGGCACCCCAAACTTCACACTGGACTTCAAGCAAAGTGGATGACAGGGATTGCAATGTTTCTACTTCATGTGTAGCATTCATCTGTGTGCAGTGGCTCTTCTGGAATAGATTTTATTTCACAATCCTCTCAAAGTTTTCACTGTTGTTTTCAACGACCTTTTCCTTCTGCACGTTTTCCTTCAACTCAATTTTCTGTTCACATGCTCTTCCACATGATTGTGTAGCCCACAGACTCAGAGCAAGAGACCGTTTAAACCTTGGCAGGTGTTTAGAGTTAATTAGCCGATTAATGTATAACACCATGAGTTTCCAATAATGATTTTTTTTTTCACTGGATCCTAATATTCTGAGAAACTGAATTTGGAGTTTTCATTATCTGTAAGCCATAATCTTCAAAATGACAAGAAACAAAGACTTGAAATATATCACTCTACATGTGATGATTCCAATAATGATATAAATTTGACTTTTTGAGATAACCAACAAGAAATGTTGCACTTTTACAAAATATTGTAACTGTTTGAGATGATTTAGTATTTATGATTTTCAGGAATAGGCGTACATTACGTTCCTAGTGTGTCCTTGTGACCTCTGCATGCGCCTCAACTGTTGAGAGCAAAAGTATGCAGGGAATCCCACAATTAGCACAGCCAGGCCTCTGCTGCTGAGTGCTCAGAGCAAGAGAAATCAGCAGTCAGGGGGTAAAGATGACAATTCACACCCTGAATGTTTGTTTAACCTGGGATCATTTATGAAAGTATTTCAAGCAGGAAGCGGGATCCACGGGTTCACTGGTTTTCTGCTCTCCATCTCAGACGCAGGCTTCAGGAAAAAAATAAAGATTTACCTAATGAGGTTGAAGACTTTATTTTCCCTCCGTTAGAGGGGTTGCTTTGGCCTCCAGCACTTTCTCAGACGCAGGCTGAGCATCTGCATTTGACCCAAATCTTTCCTGTCTGGATCACAAGGAGAAGGAAGAGGGCTTATCATTTCACTGATAATAATCTAATTTCACGGCGTCTGGCACCAAGTCAGAACACAGGAGAGGCACGGGCAGATCTAAAAGCTGGCGGTCCGGTCACATGCCGCTGTGTGTGCTCATGTGTGATAAGAGACTCTGCTCTTCTTAGATTATGAGAAATTTAGCTCTTGCTGGAATGAAATTGTCAAAAACAATCAAAACCATAAAGTCGGTCTGTGTGTGTTAATGCAAATCGATGGGTTGTAAAGGTATTCAGCAAACCCCCTACAGGGATCTAAGAATGAAAGTGGTGCAATAATTTTATTTCAATTATTCCATATAATGAATGAAAATATTCTTATTTAAGTATCCCAATCCTACTTCTCGTATTCCATAATGTGATATTAAAACAAACATTGGGAAGATTAGAGAATAGCTTTGGTTATTTTAACACTAATCTGACATTTTTTGATGGTAGTATAGTCCTGTTTCTTTATTGTTTTCTGCCTTAAATTATGCAGATCAAAAACAAAACTAAAATATGGACCGCTCGACATTTTGAACGTGTCACTCCCTACGGGCCCAGTTTCAAAATGGTGCTAAGAAAGAGTCAAGTTGTCCAGACCAGAACTGCAGCTTACAAGGATGGAAACACAAGGAACTGGTGCAAAGCAAGTCCAACACCAGTTTGGCACTGGGACCAGTATGGTGGCAAAGGGACTTAGTGGTTAATTTGTCACCCTTGATCATGACATATCCAGTACTTTCTGTTTGGGTTTAGATTAAGGACAACACATGTTCAAACTCTTTAACCTGGAACCTGTAGTTACCCAAGCTATTAATAGAAATAAGGATGATAACTCTTGAATGGTAGAGATTTGAAATTTTACCAAGAATATTTATTATGTTCTTTCTATTTAGCACAGTCCAACTACAAGTTATTAATCAAACTGTACACGTGAAAGGATAGCTAAAACAATGTGACAGCTGGTAAATGTACCTTTGTGTGTGGGCCAGTTCCTCATGAAGGTTCAATCAGAAGTAGAAAAATCTAATTTTCCCACATTCAACAAGAAAAAACACTAATTGGTTGCCCGTTCATTTATTTTCTGTGTGTGTCAAGTATTAGGCACACACAGGAAGATGGGGCGCATTTGCGATGCTGATTTAAATGAATAGAGTGCTGAAAAAGACTTGTTAAAACTTATTAAAGCTACTCCTTTTATTTCAACTGCATGAATCTGGACAAGAAAACTCATCTGGTCCTTTGTTGTCCACTGAAAATTGTGAATTGGAAGATAATGATTCTCGGGGGGGAATCATTATCCCAGAGAATAATGATTCTTTTACACTTTTATTTCTTCTTCATGTGTACCACTGTCTGGCTTTGTTAAGATGCTTTTACTCCTCAGGGAGCACTACATTTTACAACCTTTCGCTGGTTCTGCTATACCTTTGAAGTACGTTTTTATGCAGGCCAATTTAGAGGAAACACCATGAATTATAAGTTTATTTGAAAACTTGACAACACCGATTACATGTAAACCAATCGGAATGTGATTGTTGCTGTGTTCACATAAGTACAGATTGAATAATTATACTGTTTCACCTTCTGTTGTCACTCCAGAAGAATGTTGAAATGGCACGGTAAAATCCATATGAACTATTGAAATGGATAGTACATATACCAAACACACAGCAGCTGCTACTGGTCCCTCTGCTCCACTCACCCCATTGTACTGCACTTTATCAAAGCCTTGAAAAATCCAAAGCACGCATCTCTGTGCATATACTACTTTCAGCGGAGCCCACAAGTCTCACTCTTGGGTTTCACACACAGCAGAGAGAGACTGTTGCCATAATGCAGTCTGGAATGTAATTATACTTGATTGGTGGCTCAGTGTCAATAAATCAATATTGAACTGTTCGGATTAAGGGTTGCGAGCTGAGGCGTGTTAGCCAGAGGAGCTACAAGACAGGCCCAGAGAGGTTTTTAGACTGACTCTCCTGTCTGACATGGTAATCCTCCTCATGGCAGAGCATAAGCCAAACAAATCTCATTTTAATAAAGGCAGGAATTCTCCTACACAATGAACAAGTTGAGCATTTTTTCAGCTGTCTGAAGGAATTAGTGCACATTGTATATTTCCTAGGGCATGAAAACCTGCAGTATTGATTTAAAGTAGACAGAATAATTTTAGTGACATATGATGAGGGACGTTAGCATCGGTGATTTAGACATTTGGATAAACATTCAGCAGAAAGTACTCCTTATGAGAGCTGGGTTGGCCACCTTTTGCCTTTAGCTTTATAGCATAGATTCAAGCAGGTGTCTGAAATGATTTCTCTGAAATTTTAATTTATATTAACTTTATAACATCAAGGATTTCCAGCAGATTTATCGTCTGCACATCCATGATGTGAATCTCTCTTGAGTTGGACCGGATTTATAGAAACGCCTCCCTTTTACCACGTTTGTTATTTCCTGTGTGTTTTAGATATTTCCCTTTTCCATTTAATTGTTTTAGCATGTTAAACAATTTTCAGATTTTATTTCTATTATTTTTGGACCCACTGAAATCAAGCATATAAAACTGTGTGGTGTGAAAGTAAAATATGTCTTTGTGAAACACAGTGGCCATACAGAAGGATGATTCGAGGTGTATTATAGAAAGCACTGGATTGAAGAACTTGTTTTTCAAAGGTCTCTCAGTTGTTTTGTGCATCATTTTATTCTTAATAGCATGCCTTGCATTTTCTGGAAATTTAAACAACTTCTAACTGATATTATCAATGTTGAGTAACATTTAACAAGATTAAATGTTTACTAGCATGGTAAAGAAAAAAAAAAGGATCAATTAAGAGTCCATGCATCTGTCAAGGTTGGCTGAAAAAATATATCACGAATGTCCATTTGTTATAAAAGAAAGACAGAAAAACTCAAAAAAATAGGAAAACATGATAACCTCAGTGACGAAGAGAACCTCAACAGGAAGGCAACTTAATTTGAAACACAGAAAAAACAGACTGTGGTCTAAAACTCTGCAAAAAGGGCAAACAAAGTCGTATTTCATGGCACATAGCAGCATAAAAACAGACAAACATGATCAAAAAGGTTTGCTGTGTTCAAGATTTAGAAATAAGCTGCATGTTTGTGGGCTAGTTAAATTATAGGAATTTCTGCTGGTGATTCTGTATAATAAGCTCATTTGCTGTGACACAACTGCGATGTCTGTCAGGAAATAGTTGCTTCTATCTATGATCATGCACTGATTCATGCACTGACATCTGTAATATCAGTTTCCCATTTTCTCTGGATTGATTATAAAATTTGAATCACATAGATTTATTTGTTTTAAATCAATGCAACATTCTGATGTGCTTGGTGCATTTTAATTTGAAAATGTTGGCATTTTTCTTCATGCAGAAAATACATATAGTAGCTGGCAAGCTATTTTAAATATTTTGCTTGTAAAAATATTATTTAAGTTCAACTCATGAGCATTTTCAGTAATTTTCCTCAGGAATTTTGGTGGCTTTCTCTGGTAGTTCAACTCGTCCTTTCTTATTTTTGCATTTATTTTTGCAGAAGAGGGATAGAAACACCTTTCTGTACTTTTCTGATAATAATTTTGTCAGAGTAGTTTGTTTTGGTATTATCTTTGCGTCATTAGTTGCCATATCCACTAAATGCTACAATAATAATGTGTTGGCTAAAAATGTTGGGATACACAGAACTTTGTAAACCAGAATGCTATTTTTTGCATCAACAATTGTTAAAAAACAGAGCGGTTCACTAACAAACTAAATGCAGCAGCCGCTTAATTCCCATGGCTGTGTCCTTGACCTTAGCCCTGATCCCATAACCCCAAACTCCCTGTAGCTAACCAGCACATTAATCATAGGGAAGTCTCCACACCAGAGGAGGACCAAGCTTTTCTTTTAAGCTGTGCTGTTCTGATCAATTTCCTTTTTCATTTAGTTCCATTCAGATTTTTCCTCCTGCTGTTTTGTCAAATTAGTACCAGAGTCTAACATATTTCAAGTAAAAGTATTTGACTTTGTATTCAGATCCCTTACAAAAAAGTCCCATGAAAAATCACATGTGACCACATGTGATTTTTATGGGAGTTTTTGTAAGGGGAGGGAAAAGTAAGAACATCCTGTCTCTTTTTTATTTAATCTCAGACACACAGAGGATTTTGATTACAGGTGTTTCTTTTGGGTTATTGATTCATTCTTGATAAGAAACACTTTCCTTGCCTTGGGGATGATTTTTCTAACTATTTACAGAATGGATTTAATCCAATGTGCTGAGATCGCAACAGATCATGTTTTAATAGACAGGTAGTGACAGACACCTAATGCAACAAAACCATGTTAAACAAATTTGTAAAGCTGTGTGTTTGTGCAGATCTTCACTTAGCAAGACACTAGAATAAAGCTATGTTCGTAAATCCCTCACATAGAGCTCATAAACTAGCAATTAATGAAACTTCAATTGCTGTATAAACCATCAATGGGGAGTTATTTAAGACATGACAATTAAGGTAAAACTGAGCTCTGGGTTGTTAAAAGTGCACATAGGTTCTGTTAATAATGGGTTATGTATGGTTTATATTTAATCAGTGTCACCACCAGCATAATTAATTACACGGCTACTCATTATGAACCTTTAATAATGGTAGTCTTATTGCAAAAAGGCACAGCCAGTGTTTTACCAAGAGAATTCCTTCTGAAACCAGTCGACCTTAAACCTTAAAGATAAAACTTAGTTGAGGCAAAAGCATGCAAGTCTCACTCCAACTGAATTACTTTGTATGGTATTATGTTAATGTATTTCCCCAGTGCATACAAATCCTAGTCACCAGCTCCTTTGACTCATAAAAAGTGTTGTTCTTTTCTTCTTTCCCTTAAAACAAACCCATTTTCAATGTCCTTGTCTGAGCCTTGAGGTCCCTCCCGGGCGTGTGAAATAACTGTGTGAAAAGCTGGACTCTAAATGGTTTGGGTGTGACGGTCACTGATTTGCCAATCATTTCATTGCTTTCAAGAGAATGACAAGACCGTCAGAAAGGGAAGGGGGAGTGGGGAGCTGCTTTTCACTGACGAGCAAAGAAACAAATACATGCATACGCAGAGACTGAAAGAGAGTTACGACAGATTTTATTCTGACATTCCAGAAAGGTTTTCTCTAGAGGTGGCAAAGGCTGTGTGAAAATGGGCAAGTTTTTTTATTTAATTAAAACCACGCTATCAAGAAAGCGGTCCCATTAATTCACCAAATGTTTATTCATATTTTGAAAAGATTCTCTCAACATCAAATTATTAGACTCTTATGGTATTTGTTTTCCTTTGTTTACTTTTATTTTTCTTTTGTTTTGTTTGCCTAAGCTACCCAACCAATATATAATATGTATAATATTGGTAAATATCCGTTATTGGCCAAAATAATAATATTAGTATTGGATATTGAGATAGACTAAAATTTTTATATCATTGCATCCCTAGTCATCAGTGTGCTAGGGATGCAACATAACTACAACATACATTGGGTATTAAAAAGTTATATTATTTAGATTATTATCAATATTGTACAGTGTTGCAAAAATAATTTTGAATTTTTATTAGCTCAAAGCTGAAATCATCAAAAGCTTGATATATCTCACATTGTGTAATGAGTGGATGTGGAAAACTGTCCATGGAGTGAGGAATGCCCTGGTTTCCCATTGAATTGTAAGTATAAATTTAAGCATAAACCATCCAGTGATACTCCTTAATTTCTCCATAATTAATCACTGAAGTAAAAAAAAATTAGACTTAACCATTTTTTGATCACTTGCAACATTTTTATGGATGACAGAAGCATTTACTCATCACCTTACACCAACCTTAGACAAGCAGATAAAAACGGATGGATGGATCAAACATTAGGAAAATGGGACAGATCAAAAAGTTTACAAATTCAAACATTTTCCATTTTCCTTTTGGATCGTCCCCTTTTTAAGAATCTGTTTAATACTTAAATCAATTTTGCACTTTCCCAGGGTTTTTCAGACGATACAGGATGAACTCTCTTTCCTTCTTGCATGAGTCTGTGCACACATGCATATAAATTTAGAACATACAATGAAGCACTTCATGCTGAGCGCTTAATACTGAAACTGGTCTGAAGCCAAATCACACCAATAAAACAGAACTGTAGCAAAAGAAAACAAATTATATATAATTTACTGGGCAATTCTGTTTGAATTCACAAAACCAGATCCTCTTATGACATTTTTTTCCATGAGCAGGAATTAGGATCTTGACTTTCATTAACCAGCTGTTAGTCAACAGTAACTGGGAGATGGAGACGGTTCACAGCAAAAACTAGGAGCTGGTCCAGAGTATGTTCACTGTCAGTAAGTGTTTATTGGTCAAGCAGCAAGGGTCAAAGAACTAAATACCAGCAGGAGACAAAGTAATCCGGTGTGTTAAAGAGAATTCTTTATGCCGTGATGTGCAAAAGGCAAGAATCTGCTCTGCAGCTTTAAATGACATCATGGCAATTCAGCAGCTTCTGCAAGTTGTTTGCAGCATGGGTTGAGTAACTGAAGCTGCCTAATTAGCTGACATACCACAATTACACCACACCTAAAACATTGCTGGGTTGTCGATCGACTAAAAGGAGCATTTCTTGCACGTTTATTTGTAACGTCAGACTTTTCAAGTCCCATCTTGAAAATGCTGTGGATCCATTGAATTCTCATCAATGACCTATTGTTGCTTTAGTCGCTGTGCAAAATATATTAGATCCACCCGTATTTTCTTTTTTTTCAGTCGCATTACCACTTGGAGAGCATTCAAACGTCACAACTGCCAAACCTAAAAGTTTTGTCCAAACATCCTAATCCCACCAGTTAGATCCAATGTCTTCCCATTCATGTGTTGCCGAGTCTTTGACTTGATATCGTTTCTCGCTCCCTGTGCTCATCAGATGGCACTGTGAATAGCTTGTGGTTTAACATTGATAGGATAAAAGTCTCCTGAGCTCAAGCCAAACATGTGGCCACCTGGCTCCAGTGAGCCTAGCCACAGCATGGACACACACACACACGCATTCACACACTGAAAGAGAACTTGGTTCAATTAAACAGACTTAATAATAGCGGTGACAGCAACTGGATCGGACAGGAGACACTCGGAGCTAAGATTAGGAACAATGAGCCGAGATGGGTCTTGGATCACAGCCAGGAGAGTTAGAGCTGGAGAGACAAATGGGAAGGCTTTAAAGAGGATGTTTATTGTGAATCATTTATTTATTTAACAAACATACTGATGAGAGGGGAAGTTTATTTTTGATCCATGATTGATTCGGAGTGAATTTTGGGATGATGTTTTCTAAAGCCAAATGTAAATCTTGTCACATATAATAACTGGAAAAGCCATAGTAAGGGCCTCCCTAGTCGCAGTAGCGCATATTAACTTTATCATGCAGAGTTAGCTTATTGAGAGTTTAATGTGTTTCCAGGTATATTTTAAAATTTCAAATATGACATTTTAATACAAGAACAATAATTTGAAATTATAAATCATTCCACATTCTTGTGTACAGTACAGAAAAACCTCATTCAAACACTCAGGACCTTGCAAGAGTATTTATACAGCTAAAGCTTTTTTTACATTTTGCAAAGTTCAGTGAGTTTGTTTCTGAACGGAAGGAAAATGATTCATGGTTTTTAATATGTTTTACAAACAATCTGAAAAGTTTGACTCACTTTTATACATCTAGAGAACACATTTTTGTTTTTGTCAATTATTGTTTTCCCCGTTGGCTTAAGGTCACTCAGACTAACTAAAGAGCCACCATAAACATAAATCGTGAAGTGCTGCTACAGATTCTTCATTGGTTTATGGTTGGGGCTTTCACTGAGAGGTTACAAGACATGAATATACTTTGACCCAAACCACTCCATTGTAACTCTCGCTCTATATTCTTATCGGCATGAACAGGAAACCTTTACTCCAACCTAAACTGTTTCATTGCCTCAAATGAGTTTTTGCTTTTATGTTTGTTTTTTTCAGGATTGCCCTGAATTTAGCTCCGTCAATCTTCCAATCAACTCTGACTAGCCTCTCCCTGCTGAAGAGAAGCATTCCTATTGCATGATGCTGTCAGCTCTGTGCTTCACAGTGTAGATGGCCTGTTTATGGCTACGTGCAATATTAGTTTACTATTGTGCATAAGGCTTCTTCCACATTGTTACTGTATCCCATACATGGTTTGAGACAGACTGCAAATGGCAGGACATTCTTTCAACAATGTATTTATTCTTGCCACTCTTGCACAAATCCTGATTTGCACAGAGCATAACTAATAGCTGTCATCCAAACACATTCTCCCACCTGAGCTATGGATGTCTGGAGCTCCTCCAGAGTTATTAAGGGCTCTTTGACTGCTTCTTTTCTGTTTTCTTCAGCTTAGGTGGATAGACATGTCTTAGTGGGTTTGTAGTTTGTCTTACTTGAGCTGTGATGTTCTCTATGAAATTATCCCTGATCTCTCTGTTAGATTCCTTTGTTAATTATGTAATTTCTGAAACCATTTAATTGCATTATTGGCAGTGGGCCTCATACACATCTATGCCACACTTAAAATTTTGACTTGAAATAACTAAAGGGGGTGGTATTATGTATTTTCCAGGGACATTGTGCCATTTTATGGCCCAATTCAGTAATAACGTTACCTTCATTTGTTATAAAAATACTGTAAACATGAAACTGAAAAGAGATTTGGCTTTGTTATTTAACACCTTGAAGTTGGCCTCTGTCTCGTTAAAATGCTAGTATTCATTCATTTCATTTTGTGGTTGTAACAAGAGACAAAATGTATAACTTTGCTTTTTTAAAAGATTAGACTTTTACAATGTTATGAAATGCCCTTATATAAATATTTTTCCTCTTTTTCTATTGAAAATATTCATCCCAATCAATGTCACACGTTCCATATTTGGTTGAAATCCAGAGGGAGAAATCCACAAAAGCTGCAAAGAAAGCATTTTTCTACATCTCAACTCTGAGGACTACAAATTCAAAGCAGACAAAAGAAAAGTTTCAATAATTCATCAGAAATTTGTGAATTATTCACAGGGTAGAGTGCAGCCGGCAGAATTTGAAGAGGCGCAAGGCAAAGGGAAAGTACAGTGCTCAACTTTCTCAACTGGAAGTGGAGATGAAGTAGAAAAAGAGAAGAAAGCATGGATTTCTTTTAATACCCAGTGGAAAACAAAAGGTAATGAATGTATTCATTTTCTGAAAGCTCTGCACTGCTGCAGGGCTTTCCTCTTGCCCTTCCTTTCCTATAGCTCACACCAAAGAGGGGTGTTCTCCAATAGGTGTGGGGCTACCAGAAGGGGTGATTTTCAGCCAGTGAGTCCTCTGACACACCAACATAAAAAAAAAAGAGGAGGTGTGTGTGTGCGTGGGGGTGTGTGCGTGTGTGTGTGTGTGAGCGTGCATGTGTGCTCAGGGTGCATGGGTATTTAAAATGTGCTTTGACAACCTCTGCCAGTGTTTTGGCTCTGAGTGCCACAGCCAAAAACAACATGGCTTCCCTAAAAAAGGAAGTCAGAGATCAGTCATTTGATGGTCAGTTGGTGGAGGATGAAAGATATCTGATGTGCTGAGTTTGGGGAATAAGTACCAAAGAATAGTTTTACTTTTATAGTGCCTTGAAAAAGACTTTTTCCACATTTTGTAATACCATAAACCTGAATGTATTTTACCGGGATTTTTATCACGGCTCAGTCCATCTGAAAATAGAAAGATAAAGACCCTAGGCATGCTGCCATAGCTATAGTTCACTGTTTTAGCATGACTCTGCCCTTATTTATATCAAATATACAAAACTTTGCATCTGTAATGTGACGAAATGGGGTAACTCTAAGGACGGTGAATACATTTGAAAGAGACTGTATCTAATGAACCGGACATGATAAACAGGCCAAGAAATATTTTCACTTTTGTAATTTAAACCGGTCTTGAATTAAAGTGAACACCCAAAGCTTCCCTTGACTCCTCCAAAGCAGATGTAGACACCTTTATGAGCTCTCAAACAACAATCAACACAAAAGGTGATCTGTGCATCTGTTGCTCAGCAGGATCTGTGCCTGCTAGTCAAAGCCCGCACTTGTTTCACCTCCACAAATTTAGCAGCTTGGGCTCAGAAAATGACTGACCAGCTGTTGTGTGCTCATGTCGTACATGATCCGAAAGACACACATGCCTGCCGCCGCCACCTCAAAGGTCTCCCGCCTTGTTTTTAGCTGCAGGCTTTAATCACTTCAGCAGATCACCATAGCAGAACATACTGTGTGTGCACAGTATGTTCCACTTACTTTGTGCTCGCTTTCCACAGTTTCCAGGAGGGATTTTTGACCCCATCCATTCCCCCCGTCTCCAGCCTTCGGCACCCGCCTACATCACCCCCACTTCCACATGTCTGGGCACCAGAGTCACTCCGTGCATCCTGGAAGAAAAGCACACGTGCCTGACTCACATTAAGGTCATGCGAGTCAAACATGTGAAGGTCTGCTGTTACTAGAGTAGAGGAGGGATTACAGAATATTCACACCCTGGTCATCAATGCAAAGCTTTTAGGAGACAAACTGTTTCACAATAAAAATGCGGGAGAAACCAGCAGCTGGGAAGGGCTAAGTGTGTGTGTGTATGCGTGTGTGTATCGCACTCAGAATTCACAGTGCAGATGTGCAGGCACAAACTCTTGTGACATAATATTTACGTTGAGAGGGCAGATCTTTTAGCCGTCATCTGGAATTAAACATTGTTACTCATATAACATAAAATCAAGAAACCAGCTCACAATGGTAAAAAAGGAAGCTAAATAAATACATAAAAATAAAATAAGAGAAGGAAGTAGCACAATGATGTTGCTAATTACATGAGTTTGATTACCAGATGAATCACATAAGCACCTCTACTAAAGCAAAGGTCTGGAGCATTTCAGCCAATGCCAAAGAGAAGTGAGATCATCAAGGATCAAAGAGAAGAGATTTATAAAGTCCATCAATCTTTGAGGAGATTGATGGACCCCAAACAATATGGAGTCCATCATTCTACAGTCCAGAAAAGGAGCACAAAAGGTAATTTCCCCAGTATGTTCCTCACAAAATTTGAACATTCAGTGAAGAAAGTGAAGACTCTACAGGCTAGAATTAGAATAAAAACAAAAGCCATTTTTGACCCAGCACACATTGGTGGAAAGGGGATGATTCTGTCTTGATTTGTGGTTATAAGACTTTGTCCAAGGTTACATGGTGGTGGTTTGTACAGTTGTCTGACATCAAAAAGGCCTCTGGTTTAAATCTTAGCTGCAGAGGTCGATAGGTCTTTGGGGTATGCCTGTATTTCCTCTCATAGCCAAGAAGAATACATGTTTGGTTAAGTGCTGACTGTAAAACTGGCCTCAGATGTGAGAGGTAGCATGTGTGTTTGTGTCTCTATATTGGCCCTTTGATCAACGGACAAGCTCCTCAGGCTGTACCCCACTTGGTAGGATAATCTGTGTAATGCAACCTGATGATTAACTCAATAAAAAACAAAATAGCTGAAAGAGAATCGATTCAAAAGTTTGCTTTTCACTTGGTGTGCAGATTTCACTGGAATCAAAAATTCTCCAGAATATAAAGAATCTTTTAATAAAGGACTCTACAAAACAGTGCCTCACAAAAGTGTTCATACATGACGTCATACGCTAAAAGCTGTAGTATGTTGTAATGGGATTTAATTGCTCTACAAACATGTTCTATCTACCAAAATGTAACTTTTTCAGCCAACATCGAAAAGGACTAGCTGTAGCCAATCACCAATAAAATGCTTTGCCCATAGTTTTAACAAGGACATGCTGTGATGATGCTTTTCTTCAGAACAGAAAGAATAGTGAGAGTTGATGGATGGATTTAAATAGGGCAATGGAGTGAGAAAAACTTGAGACTGAGGGAGAAATGTTTAGATACTCAGATTTGTCAGATTCCAAACACACTTTGAATCAAAATCAAGAAATTACAGCATGAATGACGTGATAAAATATGAATTTCTTATGTGAGATGAACTGAAAGCAGCGAGGAGGAACCAGCTTCTCTTCCCGCAGATAGCAAAGAGGAGATCAGTCCAGTTGCTGAGGAGTAAACAGAGACACGTGTTTACGCTGGCAGGATGAGCAGCCAGAAGGCTCCATGGGAATGGCAAACTCACATCTCGTTTGGAAAAAAAAAAAAAGCTCCACCGTGACTGAAGGGGCCAGTGAGGCTTTGAGGTTCAGCACAATCAACGCAGCATGTTTTCCAGCCTGCTTTACTTCCCAGTACAGCCTCACCAAGCAAAACATATCTGAAAGATCAGCAGGGAAGATGCTGCCCTACCAGGAATACGACTGTCCTCTAAAGGTCAGTGGGTTCACGCAGCACAGAAAAGGGGGTCACTTTATGAGTTGTCTGCTGACTGTATGTAATTCCTAAAGGAAAGACTGGAATGCCACGGACATCCCCACAGAGTCATTTGTGTGACTGTCTTATTGTGCAATGTACATAATTTCATCCCCAGAGAGGAAAATCTATGTACAAATGCTTGGTTTGCATTCCCTTCTGTGTTGTGTTTATATGAATCTGCCATGTGTTCCAAGCTGTTTTCTCCATCTAATTGTTTTCAAAAGGAAAAATTATAACCAGCAAAGGGGTTCAGTGGGCCCGCAGTAGACCACAAATACTCCACTGATCGTCTTTTAAGTTGGGCATAAATTTCCATGGAGGAATTTTATTCACCAAGCCTAGCATTACCATCTATGTCACAATACCATCTGTCTTCAGGGAAGAGAATGGGTTTGTTGTAGTGACATTTTGGATTTTCATCAACAGCCCCCCGAGTCTTTTAATTCACATAATTGCATTAAGCGAATATTTTTCTTCTTTTTGTCCTGTTCATGGCAGTTTTACAACTGTAAATGTTGCTCCTGGGGTTGTGTGTCAAAGAGGAGAGGTCCAGCTGTGGGAGAACGTGGTTCAGTATGAACAAAATTAATGTTTTACGAGCTAACGGGAAAATACAGTAACTGCCCCATCAATCATAGCCACCGAAGGGAAACATACACAGATGCACACACACACACCTTATTAACGGCACATAATTATGTTTATCTCCAAGATGTTGTCAGTGCGCTCCACATTTTTTTTTTTTTGTTTGTTTTGTTTTGGGTTTTTTTGGCTTAAATCAGAGGAAATTTAAAAATGATTCAAATTTCCTTGCCTTTTACCATCTGAAACAGGTAAAAAGCATTAAGTCATTGCAAGATCTCTCCAAGACTTGTGAGAAGATAAGAGCATCGACAACAAGCAGCCATAGAAACCCGCGTTCTGTAGCTGGGGTCGCCATCTAGTGGACAGCAAAGTTATAACGCCCCGTAATCGCCACGTAAACAGATGTTTACTAAATACAGTAAGTCCATGAAAGTGCTTTTTAATGTAATTAAAAGAATCACATGCCGGTGCATAAAATTCCAATATTATTAGAAATAGAATTTATTTCAGGAATTTCATTCAAAAAGCAAGTTTCATAGAGATCAATTAGAAGGAGAGTGAAGTATTTGAACTGTTTATTCTGTTCATTTTGATAATTATATAGATTAAAAACCCTCAAATACGGTTTATTAGATAACTAAAATATGACACTAGGTTAACACCAGCAGGTGGCATCATAAAACAATCACCAACTTTGGAAGCCTCATAACGAGCTTAAAATAGCTTGGATTCTACTTTTTCTCAAGACACTAGAACCTTGATTTCCAAATAAATTGCAAAATTTACTTTCATCTGAAAAAAAAAATAGACAACAGCCTTGTTTCTTATTAGAAGTTTCGGACATCCCTAGTTCAGAAATGCTTAACACAAGGAATGTTTTAGCCTTTTTCCCAGATATGTCTGTTTTTCCCTGGAGCTCTGACTCCACTGGAGCACAGTTCAAACTTTCTGAATTGCCTCCAAATACTTGGTCAATGCTTCGCAGTCTTCTATGCTTTGGTAATCCCTATTGCTGCTGTGCCCTTTTCAACCAATTGTCCTTCCAATAAGGCTCTGATATGGCCTTCTTTGAAAAGCCCATTAGCAATGACCTCTTGTATAAGATGTCAGCAACGTCTTACTGTGAAACAATCTCTCACGATTTTATCAAGCACGGAATAATTTCGTTGATCTTATGTAATTTCATTCTCAGATAAACTGTATTCTAGGTTATTGTTAGTTGTAAGCCACGATCATAAGGACGATCAAAAGCCTGTCAGTAAAGAATCTATGCATTGGTTACTGAAATTATTTTTTCTAATATATTGAGAGTTTTCCGTAACTATTCATCTAAAAGTCACCACTTTCTTAACAAATATAATGCTTTTTCTTTTTTATTTTTAATATTCATAAAATATAAAAGCTAAAGTTGCTAACATTTGTTTGAATTCCTGTATTTAAGTACTGATGACAACAAACATGTTCAGAAGGCATCTTCTTTTACCTATATCAAGACTGCAACAATACAGGTGGTCTAAGGACAGGTTGGCTTTTCTACATTAAGTAGTCACAATTTTTGTAGATGTTGCACAGCACACACATCATACTACAAAAATAATGATATGATGAATTTTTGAGACAGAGCTGTGTTAGTCCATTGTGACGCCTTCAGGTATCTCCACCACCACCGGAGCACAGTCATCCAAGTCTGCATCAAAATCCCAGCGAAACTTCTTGGTCAGGTGGGCTTTGAACTTCTCTGCTTTCTTTCGCAGAGTGCTGTCCATACCAGGTCCAGTGGCAAATTGAAAAAAGTCCTGTAAAATAAGTCCAACAGTGTTGGGGTTCGTTATTAAAGCTGCAGTACGTAACTTTTATAAAACTTATATATAAATAAGTTTTTATATATTTATTGAAACTATCACCATGTTATAATCGCATAATATGAAAGAGTAAAAGTTAAGTGGTTAAAGTAGATAGAAAGCCCTGCAGGCTACCTGGAGTCTGCAGGAGACCTGCTGATTCTTGAATTTGTTGATTGTATTTGTATCTGACTGTATGATGAAACTGTAATGAAATTATTTTGCCTGGCTAATATACATGTGTTATGTAATGCTATATAAGAGAATAATTTGTTCAAACATTACAGGCTTTTAATTGCATGCTGTATAAAATAACCTGAAACTGGATGGAAGTCTTCAGAAGAAATACAAATATTTTATTGGCTAACAAAAAAATAAAATTCAGATAAGATTCATAGTGAAACCGTAGCTGCAAAATTAAAGCTACATTGTGTTTCGGTGAGTTAATAAATCTGACTTTTGATGCTCCAGGAAATGATAATGCAGCTTTTTGACAATCATGACTCAGAAAACAAAGCTAATTATCCATTCCAGATTCAGTAACATTTCTAAGCACTGCCCCTTTACCTGGAGTGTGCTGGTGAGGAAGTTATTCTGCGAAACAATGTCAACGAAGAAGTCCGGGGGTACTTCCCCAAGTTGGTGGTAGAGCACAGTGATGAGGCCCAGATAGAGCTCTTTCCGCTTCCTCATGGCGTCCTCTGAGCGGCACAGCAGAGCCAGTAGACGCTTCCAGTGCTCGAAGCCCTCGTACACGTTTCCGACCAGGAAACACACAAAGGCAAACTGCAGCTCACCTAGAAGAGGTCAGATGAAGGAGTTTATTTTTTCAAAAAAAATGTAACAGAATGGTTATGACTAAGAATTAATATACTTAGCCTACCAAGTAGGTTGAGAGGTTGGTCCGGGTAGTTCTGCTCCACCACAGTCTCCAGGGAGTAGCTCAGGTCCATGCTGCACCGGGTGATCTCTGCGGGAGAAGCTCCAGGAGGGTAGGTCTTCTTGGGAATATCTGAGAAGCGCAACTCTGTGCCCTCCCTCGGCTTCATCTTTGGGAGCCTATCGAGTCCCTCTCTCATGCTTTGACAGGCTGTGTCATTCCTTGGCTGCTCTGCCCGGTCTTTCGTGTGTCTGAACTGCAGCTCAGGGATGATATCACTGAAAGCACACACTCGACCTGAGAGAGGCTGCAGGTTAACAGCTAGCTCCTGGCTGATCTGGTCAGTGAGGGAAACCCACTTCCTCATCACCTCATATGGATAGGGACCCAAGAAGGGATCCAGCTCTCGCAATGTGCTCCGGATTCGGTTCACCTCCTCGTCGTTCTTTGAGGCTGAGAAGTCCAGATCCTCTTCTTTGGGGTCCCAATGGGCCAACAGAATCTCTCTGGGTTTAAGAGTGAGGAAGAGGCCTGATTTAGGACCAATTTCTCCACCACAGCTTGGAGAGTTAACGGAGCAGAAATGGAGGAAATGGAGACCCGGAGGTATCATCTTCACCCCTCTGAAGCGAGGACCCACCTGCCAGCTCTTGCAGTCTATCCCCAGTTCTGTGCCCTGAGGAACACCCAGCAAGACCAGGGTGGCTCCTTCTTCAAACAATCTCAGAGCAACATCTGGATCCATGTCCACACGACTGCTGCCCGCCATATTTGACTGAGAACCGCACACCGGGTCCAGCAGGGCAACTCAAAAAACCGAGGTCTGTTCTCACCTGTTAAACGAGCTGTTCATGTCCGGAGTGCTTCGTCTTTAAATATGAAAACACACACCGATGCTCTTCAGCTACGCAGTTGGAAAAATAGCTCTTTACTCATGTACTCTAAAAAACATATTTTCATAACAACTTTTATGTTGTCCATACACCACCTTAAAGTTGTCCGTTTTCCCCCCAAACGCTAGGAATTCGTTTGCTGTAACACTTGTGCCACATTTTTTATTGGTCCGGATGGAAACTGCGTCGCTGTGGAAGAGTTCCGCTCATCTGGTAGCTTAGAAATATAGTTGAGAAAAATATTTTAATAGTTGAAAAACAAAACTAAACTAAACTAAGTTTGCATTTTTACACATTATATAAGGTAATGTGTAAAAATAGTAAGGGATTTTAGTGATCCAGTCTACCAGGCGCTATTATTAGTAAAATTTTACAGTGCAACACGTTTGCAAAAAAAAAGGATGGTTATATTATCTGGGATGTTGACAACTGAGAAAAATAGTGTAAAAAGAAAAATAAGCACATAGTTTCAACCTAATGACAAGAACAATCTATTGATTAAATAATACAGGTACTTTTAGTGTCAGGCTATTGTAATAATTCAATTATTCCATAAAAGATGCTAATCAGTGTCATGAATCCTATATTTAAAAACATTAGATGATTATAATTTCAATCAAAGTAATTAAGAGCTGTTTTGGAAGTTAAAGTGAATGTACTTTAAGATTTTTTTCACTTTACCATTCATTTCAAAGGTTTTGGGGGATATCTTGTGATAGAGCTACTGTTAAAATGTGCAAAGCTTTTTGTTTAATACCCTAAAGCTGCTTTTTGCGTCAAAAGCAACTGTCTCCCACAGACTTAATCGACTTGTCAAATTTGACAATCAAAGAGAACTTCTACTGGCAAGTCTTTTCCATTTTTATTATGTGGTATGTGTATTTTGTGGTTACAGTTACATGTGGCTTACAAACATGATACATAAATGTTACATCAGGAGAGACCTTGACAATGTGCATATTATTGAAGTAGTTGCATGCACTTATGATACTCTTAGCTTATCTGTGGTTATGATTAAACATAAAATGATGAGCAGTGGTGAGATACAAAAGACAGGCAGATTTTATACATGAAACACTGAGAACTTAACAGCAGCAAACATTTGTTATATTGCATTAGAAAGAGAGCTGTGCATAAAAAACAGGTTGTTGAGTTCTGTAGTGGTGCTGTGAACATTCTTGCAGGTCATCTGGTATCTTCATGAAAGGGTGGCACAGTTTGTCCTACTTAGAGATAACATGGACACTCTGAAGTTTCTTCCAACAAGTGATCATCAGCTTTATAACTCTGATCAACCTCAGTCTCCTCCTTTTTTTTCCTTGTATTTTTTTGACAGCTGAACATGAGGTCTTCTTTTCCTGTAAAAAGAGTAAGAAAACACATGAGATGTATTTGAGTTATATTTAACTCAGTGAATATTGGTGATAGCTTTAAAGAGCAGCTTTAAAATTGTTTTTTTTTTTTTTTTTACCATGTAATTAGGACTGCAGTTTTGAACGATGAGCCGCTCCATGCTCCCGACCGGCTTTTCTAGGTCAGACTGCCTGCCAGCCCTCTGACACAGAATCTGCTGCGTCATACCATAGATGGACATTAGGATGCGGCGTTCCTGTTGAGACATGATATCCCAAAAATAAAACAACACAGGGCCAATGTTTGAATGAATTTATCACACCTGACAGGTTATAATCAAACTAAACAAGATTTTCAGATAAATATTTCTCAACATTGGCCAACATGAGAATTATGAGACAAACTGTGGTAGATTGTTTACCCTGTCCATGGTGCTGATGGACACTTAGCAGGATATATTATTAACATCAAATTATTCATTTTACTAAACATGTATCGGATCAATCATTTCAATAAGGAAGTAAGCTGCAGAGGAGAAAACAAAAAGTTTTGTAAAAAATAAATATTTAAATATGATGTTAAGAAATAAGTACTGAAACAATATAAAATGACAGGAAATAATAAAATCATTGGGTTACAAACCTAAAAGAAAATGTGTAATACATTATAAATACAAATAATTCTCAATGTACATATACATAAGTAAATGCACAGAACTCAGCTACATGCTGATTTAAATCTTATAAGCTGTACATATTTTGGTTACTATTTGTGGGTCTGGTGGACTTCCTGCATTTTATTGCTGAAATTTAACCCCAAAAAAAACATTTTTGCATGAAAATATAAAATAGATATTCACTTGATCTTAACTACATCAATGTACATCAATCATCAACTACATCAATGGTGCAATGGGTAGATATGAAATTTTGCCTTTTAACTTTGAAACCATTTTTTAAAAAAAAAGTATCAGATGTTCATGTCTGCCAGATGTCAAAAACTTAATTTTAAAAAGAATAAAACACATTTATATTTTTACCTCTAAGATTTTATGATGTTTTTGTTTTTTTATCTTTATTTTAACTTTCTATTAGAAATTTGAACCAAATGTACCCTGTTGCTCACCCAAAGATTAATTGAGATCAGCAAAAACAAAAGAGCTGCAGCTAGAATGCCTTGGGTCAATGGGTTGCTGAGTATAGAGCCCCTGACATGATCGTTTTCAAATGGCCCTCCACAAAAAAGTATTTTTACGTAATCACTGTATCTGTACAAATTACAATATTTGTGGTGCGTCTATTGATAAAATAAAAAAAATTCCCATTTTTCAAAACCTAGTTTTTGGCACAGCCTGTGGGTAAACTTTATGGTTATTTGAACAGTTTATCTCAAAAACAAAAATTGAATTATATTTAGAACTAATCCAACACAAATACTTTAATTAAAACATAACTTTGTCTGTTGTAAATTAAGAAATGCTTATTCGACCATAAGCATCTATATAATTTTCCTATTAAAATCTGTATGAGGCTTTAAAGGGTTAAATTCTTTGCAAATAAGTAAAAGCATTTCAAAATCAATTCAGTCCAAATTGATTATTTCCCATACACACGCTTGGTGTGATGCCACTTACTTTTTCTGAGGGACAAGGGTCTCTGTCTATGAATGCAGTGGCTGAGCCAGTCAAATTCTGCAGGAAGAATCACAATTAGTGTTATCCCAAAGTAATTACTGTGTATCTGTTCTGTCTTGAAAGAGAAGAAAACAGATCCCAAAGTTCTGCTTGTAGATCACTGGAGGGCAGCCTATCATTAAAAATCAATCATGATCAGCTAAACGTTGATAGAAAGCTGATAAAATACTTTAAACAAACAAAACCTCACGACGTGCTATTTGATCCTACCAAATTTTGCAGCTCAACAAAGATGACCTCTCGGTAGGAGTCCAGTATTTCTCTATAGTTACATCCACGTTTACCACAACAGTTGGCCAAAATAAGAACCACCAGGACACTACGGAACAAAGATCCGGTCAGACACTGAAAAAAAGAGAGATGCGTGTGGAAAAAGAAAAGACAAATCAAATTATATAAGTCTTCTTTAGATGAGAGTAAGAACATTCACAGCTCGTCTAGCTCCTAGCTCTTTATTAAAGTGACTAAAGACAAAAAAAAAAAAAAAAGTGCCGCAAAAAACCTTCACCACGAACGGGGCGACCTTCAAACATCTCGCCTTAGCGCTGCGTAAATACGCGCCAATGCACTTACCATTTATCATGATTTTCTGCAGGATCCTCAGACGAGCAAACCCATCTCTGTTCGTGACTGGCAGATCCAAAGAATTTCTTTGGATTCTACGGGGCTCATTGTAACCTTCCTTTTCTTCAGCACTTTTGCACTTCCTCCAATGCGGAGGTTAATGTTGTCGCTGTGAGCGCTTCTGCGCGGTGCTCCGTGGTTTCCAGCATCACCAACGTAACAGCTGCTCCTATTTCCTTCCCCGTCATGGATGGTTGCCGATGGGCTTAGGGTTGCACCAAACTCCTGTCCGTTCAAGTCGATGAAAACTTTTGCAATAAATCACTCGGCTTTATCCTTTCAGTTTCGTTTGAAAGACTTGACCCCAAAATGAGGGTTGATTTGGTAACGCGTTTAACTACAGCGATGCTCATAATATGTCAAAGAACAAGTATGGGAACTGCATGGGGGGAGTTAGACATGAACTCAAAAGGTCTGGGAAAGATTTCTACTCAATAAAGCCATTGTGCTCTGAAATACAATTTGACATTTAGATCCCAACAAATATCAATCCAACTTGTTTGGATTTAGAGCCAAACAAGTTCTTTCCAACTTGCTTGGAAAGAACTGCCTTTACCACAATACACTTTTTTTTTTGCTTTCATTGGAAAATGTAAGGTACTAGAAAGAAAAACTAGTTTTTCTATAAAGATTTATATTGCTTTAAAAAGCAATATAAATCATCCACAATGTCTAGAGAAATACACCAAACATTGGTGTATTTCTCCAGGTGTAATGAAAAACACCTGGTTCATTATCTAAATCTGTAAAATGTGTTTATTTTTCCCTCATTTACATTTTAAAGGGATTTAAAGTTAAGTTAGATACAAAGCATCAGAAAAGCAGACATTACTGTAAATTTAAATGTTTCTATTTGCATTTAATAGCATGAGTGATTTAAATAATATCAGTTTTCTTGATTTGAATGAAAACCCTAAATATTTATGGTGACATAAACATTTCAGTTCTGCATTCAAAACTGCCTGAAGCTGTTTATGACTTGACTCACCTGATTGCAGATTAAATGGGTGAAAAGTGAGCACGTCGTCAAAACAAACCGAAACAATGACACCTGAAAAACATGTGCTTTTATCTTTCTCTGAAGTTGCATAATATCACTGTTCAATTAGACTGTCTTAATTTTGTTTACATCCACAGTACATTCCAGTGGTTAGAGTCCATTTTAAAATTTCTTATGGTTATCGATTTGACAGAAGTCTGGGAATCAGTTATTGTGAAGGATCATCTTGGCTCATTTAGAAATGTATTCCTATTTACACTCCAAACCTTTCCTTCGTGTTAAGACAGATATTTTGATTAAACAAGACTTTTAAATTCAACTTGGAGACATTGTTTATGCTTTGGAAAATGTCATATCTTCAGTTAGATTTTGTGTTTGTTTCTTTAACTAGTTAAGATACACGGGAGATTATCAATAAGTTATTGATTTTATAACTAAGACCAATGATATCTATTTCGACTGAAGAGGAAATATTGTAATTCTGGAATCCATTTTTGTAACAAATTATATTCCTTTCCATAAAATATCTACGCAATTCTCACGGATTAGATGAATTAAATGAAATGATCTATTTAATCAGAAGTGATCAGATAGATTGAGACTGATTAGAAAAAGTCATTTATCGATAAGTGGTTAGATTTTTAAAATATAAAAAAGGCCCCACTATTTAAAAATCTTTTTATTTCCAATATATAAAATATCACTGGCAGGTAGGAGCATTATGATGTGGATCAAAGCTTTAAGTTTTTTTTTTCTGGAAGACAATTAAATCACTGAAATAAAAAGAAACGCAGAGAACATATTAGGGTGTTAAGTAAATTGAAGAGGGGGTTTACTTTGCAACAAGACAAACACAAGAAAAGCCTAAAAATTAACAACCTTAAATTTCTGAGCCAAGATCTTATTCCATGTGATGCTGAGTCACCCAATGGCTAGTTCACAAAAACTGTTGGTTTTTACTGAATGTTCTTACTACAGTCATATCCACATGGATCCAGCATGACCTTTGTCATTTTTTGATCGTCATTATTTTCTGCAAAAAAAAAAAAAAAAAAAAACATGTTTGTAAAATGATAAACCTAAAAAGATGAATTTTGTGTGAGCTGGGAAAGCCCAGGTAGAGAACAAGAGTGTCCATAGTTGCTCCTGGTGACTGCCATAGTCCTCCAGGGATTCTTCAAAGTTTCAGAATGTATTCTTAATCTTGCTGGCGACCAGTGCTAAAATCTCTCCTGTCTTCCTCTGCCAGTTCAGGACGTGTTTGGACTCGGCACACCACAGCTCTCCATGGCGGGGCTCTGCATTCTCACATCGTTTCCGCACCTCTTCCTGTTGCTCCTAATGGATGCAGACCATTAGAGTTAACGCTTATGATAAAAACACAGGAAGAAGCCATGAAGCTTTTGGGAAATGCTCATAATACTAAACTGTATAGCGCTAAAAAGAGAAACTGAAATGTAGAGTTAATGATTCACAAGGTAGCACAAAAATACGTTGGAGATCAGTACCTCTGTGCCGTGCTGCAGCTCAAATTTGTAGAAGAGAGCCCAAGCGTCTCCCAGGTCGGGCTCAATCTTTACTGTCCTGAGGAACCACTCTCTGGCTTTGGTGATTTTACGCTCACTCCAGAACAACCTAATAAATAAAAAATAAAAATAAAACATAAAAAAAAACTAAATCTAATTTCAGTAATTTGATTACTAAAGGTATGTTATTTATGACAAAAGGACAAAGCGGTAAAAGGTTTTAGCCATACTTTGCCACAGCGAGCAAGACATGAGGATCATGTTCACACTTCTTCAAAGCATCCACACTCTTTGTCTTCCTCTGGGGTCTGGCTTCCAAGAATACGGCCTCAGCCCACAGGATGCCTAACGAAGAACAATGGGGAAAGAAAAATTTACTTTCTAAAAATGTACATAAAGTAAGCTGCAAAAATGTAAAAGACTATTTATTGTGTTGTTAAGAATAAATTATCAGCGAAAAAGCTAGAAAGTACAGCCAAAAACATAGAATACATTTTGATTATTTTAGTTTAATTTTTTTTCTGTGGAAACATTTTAAAATGTTGTTTTTTTAATATCGAGTTTAAACTTGTTCATTTTTTAACTCACTTCACAAAGATCCAATGTGGTTTGTGACCAGAGGAAATAAAAGCTCAAAATTATTGTAATGACTGAATTATTCTTATTCCTTTTAGACAAAAATTGGCTCAAGACCCAAACTAGTTTAAATAATTTCTATTATCTTTATTCACCAATGAAGCATTACCAATGTTCTTCAGATTTGTAAGGAAAAAACATTTATTTATCAACTAAAAGAATGTGGGTTTTTTTATATATTCTTACCTGAATTTTGGCACTCCTGCAGTGCTTTAGCCATTAATGTGTTGGCTATGTTTTTCAATCCAGCCCTGTACTCCAACCTGACAGACTCAAGCCTGGTAAACAAACACTTAAATTATTTCAAGAAATTCCTGGGTGAACATGTTTTTGTATTTGGCTAATTTTGGCTTTCAGTGTTACAGTGAAAATATTGTGCATTATGCAGAAAATCCAGTAACTTATATAGTTCAATACTTGGTCCAAAAATTCTAAAACAAAATGTAAAAAGATGTCAAAGGAAATCCTTTGAACCTCGACCTAAGATAAAATACATTCACTTGTGTTTTCTCACCACAGATCAGGGGACTGTGGGTTCTTCAGTCGTGCTTTCTCCAGGATTGCTCTGGCTCTGGTCAGCTGGCCGATTCTTTCCTCGAGACGAGACAACAGCAACCACAGAGGAACCGAGTGGGGACATTTTTTCAACTGCAACAGCAAAATAAACATAAATAAACAACTCATTTCACTTACACAGACACACACCGTGAAAAGTACCAATCGTAAGCACAGCTTTTACTCTGCCTCACCCCTTGGTTATAAGCCTCTCTGGCCTTGTCCATGTTTTCACACTGCTCCTCTATCTGGCCTCGCATCATCCACAGCTTGGGGAAATCCTCATAATGTTTCAGAGCTTCAGTGCACAACTCCTGCGCTGCTTCTATGTTTCCCAATACCCATTCTAGTTTCACTGACTTCATAAATACCTGTGAACATGACAAAAGAAAAGATTTGCCTCGGTCAGAAGACAAGGATGACAACGGACTGCCCTCCCATCAACAAAGACATAAAATAGAAAAAAAAATACATAGTAAAAAAATCTGGCATCCTTGCTAGGAGCTTAACTGAGTCATTACCCCATAAACGTGTCTCATCCGATATTAAAAGTAAGGTTCTGTGAGCCTATAATACAGGGACGAAAAGGGAATGTAGCCAGGTTAAACAGATATGATCGTTAATGAGCTCAACTAACAGCATCTATCAGACTGAGTGTTCTTGTTTGTAGGTGAAGAAGAACTGCAAGCCTGAACCTGAAGAGACCAGAATGTCTGAAGAGGCCAGATGAAAGATGAATGACTAATAGCTTGCTTTTAAACACGGCTTTCTAGAAAAGAGATTAAAACTTTATCACCTAGTTAATTATGAATCACAGGTCACTGAAAAGCTCTACTGTTAGGAACACAGGGGCTTATACAGTGGAGTGGTTATGGTGAGTCGGGGAATCCTCTTCAAGAAACTTTTCAGATCAAAAACCAAGCTTGCTTAAAAAAAAAAAATCCTCCTAACATGTTTTAGTAATTTCACCCACCCGGGCTGTTGGTGCGCTGCTGCGAGCCTTGGCCAGCAGTCGACGGGCTCTTTCGTATTCATTGTTTTCAGACTCCAGTTTGACAGCAGCCAGCCAGATCTCTTCACTGTTGGGATTCGCCTGGAATAAACATAAGGTGCAAGACAGAGAGGGGCTGAGTGTAGCACAGGACAAGCAACAAAGTGTGACGAGTTAACTTCTGCATGATTTTTGTCTTCACCTGAAAAGCAAGAGCAAGGATACTTCTTGCAGCTGGAACGTCATTGGCCAGCCACTTGGACTTGGCGCCCATAAGCCACAGCACCTCCGCTTTGGGACAGTGAGCTACTGCTCTCTGCAGAAGGGCTTCCAAAGACTCCCTGAGATAGATGGAAAGAGGAACAGATGCATTTGAACAAAGCAATAGAAAATTAGATACTGACAATCAGTCAAAAGATGAAGAGTAGTAAATAAAACTGCTCACCTGGTGCCATGGTTCTTCTCAAAGTAGGCGGCTCGAAGCCAAACGCTTTTCTTGCTGGGAAACACCTGCAGGGCGTGGGCATAAATGGCCCTGGCACACTCTAATGCTCCGTGGGCCACACACTGAAACACAAAGAGCAGCTGTTACATTTCCAACAGGAAACTCATGTATATAAAAAAAACATCTGCTGCACAAGTGAGGAGTTTAGTAATATTTATCATGGAATAATTATTGACAGTTATAATGATGAATTTGAACAATTTTTCCAAAGTGGACTGGTGATAGATGCCCAGCATTTTAGTTTAATCATAGTTTTGATGTGTCTTTCTATGTCTGGAGGAGTCAAAGTGAGGCTTTCAAACTTATCCCTACATGTCAAGAATGTTGGTGATAGCAAATTCTTTAACTTCACCAATCTTCAAACAAGATCTTTAAAAATTGGACACAGTGGGGTGGTTAATGATCCCAACCACATACTGAAATAGTTTTTTTTAGCTCAAGAAATAAATCAAGTTTCTGGATTGGCAATGACCTTAACCATGCTGAAGTGCATGTTGTATGATTGAAAATCTGATTTAAAGGAGCCCTGCCAAGTCTGAAAAGCTGAGTGGTCAAACTTAAACCCAACATTAATGATGGCTACAAAAAGCATGTGATTTCCAATAACTCACTAGAAGATATTTAACTAGTTATTTGTGGGGTCCAGATGCTTGTATGAATAATTTTGAGCCTGTGAGAATCAAAGAAAACCAACAATAAATCCAAGCTATTTGTTGAATAATCTCATCCAACACGTCATTAAAAGCTCATGGTTTATACTGAAGACAAGTTTGCGTTGTGTCCTCATTCTAAGAGACGACCGGTGTAAAGAAAATATTAAAACATATTTTTTTCTGAAACCCACACTGTCTGCATCCTCCATCCACGTATGCTTGCGGTCCTCCTCCTCGATGCCAATCCCTATGACAGCCCTGATCACCGCTTGGCAGGTGGCCACACTGCCTGCTTTGTCACACTCCTCTGCATCCTGCGTGACAAGGAGAAACATTTAGACAGAAACGTCTCAGGATGAAGAGGAAGAATGCGAAAATACTGAAGGCATGAACTGTTGGCACCCATTTTATTCTAGCACTCAGACTGGAATTATGAGGAAATGTAGAAGGGAGTATTTACATACCTGGTGTTAGAGGAAAAAGTGTTTCTCGACAGATACAAGAGGTCTTTGGATGAACTCTGGTTACTGATTAACATCCATGTAGATGACTTACAGTTTTATATGTATATAAACTGTCTTTTACAGAGACCATTCTGCTCTAAGGAAAGCTGACTACCTGAGGATAATATGAGGTAAGGTACTAATTAACATAAAACCTAAAACTTTTTGCAAGCTGTAACGGGTTTTTTTCCCATCATTTACACTTAACAAAAAGCGTAGGTAGACAGAAAAAAAAGCCAGTTACTTTAGGAAAAGAAAAACTATTTGACAGTCGGTTATTGCAAAATAGCTGAACACTAGACGTTAATGTCAGTCAGTGTGCTGGCATGTTTAGCTTCATTCAGTTGAAGTAACACTGGAGCACTTAGCCAATATCCTGGCATTCTGTCAAATCAGAATGAATCCAAGCATTCCACAGTTTAAAGGTGCAGTCATGATATTTTCCACCTTATTTTGATATGGTAGTTTGAGGAACAGAAGGAAAATAAAAATGGAAATATTCAACAAGGACTTTTTTTGTAGATGCAATGTTAAATCAGTGCATTAGAACAGAACGAAAGTGTATTGAGGCCATTTAAAACTAATGTGTGTTCTGTCTGAGAGTGTATTCACACCAGGAAAGTCCTTTGGTCTGCTTGTTTGGTCTACAGTAATTATTTTGGTATGGACCAAATAATTGAAAACACCCGAAACAAGGTCAAGTTTGTAAAAGTTGGGAATATGAAAACATGTAAGCAATAATAAAAAATAAAAAAAAATCTGCAAAGCCAGCAGGATTTTTATAGCATAAAAATACAGCTGACCATTTTGAGTCTACCAAGTCATTTGAAATCTGATTTTCATCTGCTCTATAATGACCGACAGACCTGTATCCACTGCTCTCTGTTGATTTCCACACCGTTGGCCCGCAGAGAAGTGATGGCTCTGTCAATGATCTTTTCCACCATCTGAGTGTTGCCATTGGCCTCTTCCAGTTTGGCAGCAGTAATCCAAATGTGGCGATCGGTGGGGATATTCTCTCTGGCTTTATTCAAGACACGGCGGGCGTTCTCATAGGTTTCTAGTCGGGCCAGAGCCAGCCACAGCTGATGAAAATCAAAATGTTAAAGTTTGTAAAAACTTTCCTGTGTGGTGACTGCTGCACAAAATCTACTTCAAAATGAAATGTTAATATTAAGAGTGCAGTGATCAGAATTCTGCAAATAATTTCCAGTTTTGGTAGAGCTTTGGCCTGTTGACAATGATTTGTTTGTAACATAAGAAGATATAAGAGCTTCTATACATGTAGTGGACCTTCACCGTATATATTCTCTGATTATTGGAAACCAAGCATCATGTGAAGGCAAGGATGTTTGAAACTTACCTCTACGCTTGTAGGGCAACACTCAACAGCTCTGCTGAGCATGATCCTGGCATCTTCTGGCTCCTCAAGCTCAACAGCTGCCTTCCATAGTCGAACTGACTTTGACACGTTCTCCAAAGCTGAAAGAGACGAACACACACTATGTGATGACAGCATATAAAACATTTTGACACTTGATACACAAATGTAATAATCACTCTGTTAAAGACACAAACATTCAGCCAGTCAGATAAGAGACAGCTTTGGAGAAAAGCCACTAAAAAGCTCTCAACCTGGACCAAACACTACGCCGGGTAGGAATGCAACCTGGAAGCTGAAAATGCGGAGAATAAATCAGAACAACGGGTCTGCCAATTCAGCACAGCAACACAGCCAAATCTCTAAACAAAGTGAGCTGTTACTTGTGGTCATTCACCAAATGCAATGAAAACAGTATGCGTTTCTTACTCCCTTTAACAGTTTTACTACATGTTTTTATGTGCTGTGAGTGTCCACCATCCACAGTCAGACAGATAATCAGCTTATTAAGTGAATGCAACTCGACCCAAAAGTGTAAAAACAGGAATAAGTCTGATGTGAGAACCTATAACTCAAATCTTGTTTTAGATGTAGAATTGTGCCTGCATCCAAGTGAGACTTAAAGTTATACTAATGTGTTCCTAGAATTATTTTCAACACTTTTTTTTTTCATGAAAAGACATCAGACATTAAACTGAAACACTGATTAGCTGTCAAGTTACCATGGAAAACACTTCATGTGTGAAAGCAGTTCAAGTAGCACATTTGTAGTCAAGTTGGGTGGGAAGCAGAAAAAGAAGTATTATGTATGTAGTCAGGGAAGGCAAAGCAGAGATGTTCAAACATGTAAGGCGGAGAAAGATCCTCCTTAGAGACTGCTTCCATCCATCTCTGTCAGTGGAGTATGCTGCTGGGAAACACTGGTGCATGTGTGCGTGTATGTGTGCTGGGGCATTGACACCATGGTTAAATGCAGGGCCTGGCCTTGAAGACAAGCCAGCAACACAGCTGCCAAATGTTACTCTGATAGCTTTGTGTGGGCTATTTTATGAGACAATCAACAGATTGGGACTGGCCTTGAATTCTAACCTGACAGAAATTAGCGTCTTCCTGTTGGCAGCAGAGCCAAACTCAAGGCACACGAAGCTCACAGCAACGTATATTTCCAAAACAACTGCTTCATTAGATGACGAGTACAAAAAGAGTACAAACATAATAAGTATCTACAAAAATGGAACTAGGTAAATATTACACAACAACCTTTTTTCCTCTTTTTTTTGGTTTCCTTTTTCTTCAGAACTAAGAAACCACGACCTTACCCTTCCTGAGGACTCGCTTCTTGGCTCTGATGTCTGTCTCGAGCTCAGCTGCTCTGATGTAGATGCGGACGGACTGCGGTAGGTGGCGGACAGCCTGAGCAACCACGGCTTTAGCTGTGTCACCTGGTTGGAGCCTCGCAGCCTCCAGCCACACGTCTTCACTCTGGATGAAAAACAGATCAGAAATGTTTTTCACAGCAGAAATGTAGAGACTCTTTCATCAAATGTATTTTTCTCCAAAAAGAATATCAAGTTTTAACTTGTCGCGATTAGTCACCAAGAACTAAAATGAAGCAACCAGTGAGATATCATTTATTCTGATTGCACTATACCACATGTGAGACATTTAAAGCCTAAACTGAGTTTGTTTTCAATCTATTTATCATCTTTACCTTTGGACACATCTCTGTGCCCTTCATGATCAGGTTTCTAGCAACCTGCAGCTTGCCTGTCACCTCCTCCAGCCTGGCAGAAGCAATCCAAGCAGGTGGATGGTGGGGGTTGGTCTCTCTCACTGACTTCAGCAGCAGTCGAGCCTTTTTAATGTCACTGGACGCATTGCCAGAAAGTAATCATCAAACAAGAAGACGAAAACAAAGGGTTGCATCTTCTTGATTATCTTTAAGAACAGCTTGTTCTTACCTGATGTCTCCTCCATAGGTGGGAATCATGGAGTTGAGATCTGTAAGGTAACCCTTGGGATCAACAACAGTCTGTCCACTGACTGAATCGGAAACCTGGAGGGTAAACAAGGAGAGAAAATAAACATGACACTTTAGATCTAAAACCAACATTGTATGAACAAAAGTTCCATATTTCAGAATGTATTAAAAGGTCACCTGACTGAGCCTCATATCCATAAGTGTGTTCCTGGCCTGGCCAATCTTCCTCATATCGAGCTCTCCTGTCCCAGGAGTCATCAGACCCGGTGTCATGCTTCCTGGATACGGCGTGTTCAGACCTCCAAGCTAGCAAAGACAGGAAGCGATAATAGAATAAAATGCTGCATGTTAGGAACATACCAACATCATCATTGGTGATGTTTGTATGCTAAATGTTAAAATAATGTACTGCAGAAAGTTTTTACTGAATAAACTGTTTGCAGTTCTTTATGGTAGACTATTCTGCAACATGCACATCCATGGTGTACAAGCAAATTGCTTTTTTATGTTTTATTAAAAATTTCTACTACAGCTTATGTGATTGTTTATATACTTCTGCAGTTATCTCATCTCTTGTCAAGATAACATAAGGCAGACAACACTGAGTGAAGTCCTGACTGAGACATCCTGACTCCTGCTGGAGCTGATTGTAACTACAACATATAATGTTCAGTGCCAGGATTTTATTACAACTTATTTGTATTTGCATAAATACTGACCCCCTGTAACGGATCAACAGAGGTGTGATTCTCTCCACTCTGCAGGTGTTTAGAGAAGAAGCTGTCAGGGACGGGGGTCAGCTTCTCATGCCGGGGATTCCTCTGACGCTTGTTCCGTGCATCTCCGACTTCAGGGATGCTCAGCCACTCCTCCTCTGACACTTCTGCCAGCTTCCTCTATAAATGATTAGGAAAAATTAATATAGATTCTTCCTGGAAACCCATCTTCTCCGTCATTTAAGGGAAAAAAAAATCACCCAAACAACTATGACAATAGAGCAGCTGTTTTTTGGGGGGTTTTTTTTTCAAACTAACACTGAAATGTAACCAATGAAGTAAAAAAAGCAATAAATAAATAAATAAATAACTTTCTTGCAGCAAGAATAAAGAAAATAACATCAGGAAAAACATCAGAGCTGAGAAAACCTTACTTTTCCATGACCCAAGACATAGCAAATATTCAGAGTCATGTTGTCACAAAGGAATATAAACAATCAAAAAGTAACATAGGTGGCAAACTAAATTTGGATTTATAAATCTAACTTGTACAATAATGTAAAGTCTGTCAATTTTAGAGTAAATGGGTAACATAAGGACCAATTATAAATTGTTAATGTTTTTTTAAAACATTTTTGACAAGAATCAGAATAGCTTTCTTAATAAAGTTTTTGCAAGCTTGTGTATTTTACAATTTTACAAAGCAGTTAGACAAATATAGCAAAATAAATGCATCATTTTACTTTGTCATCTGTCATTCTGTACACTGAAACAGTTGAATTAATAGAAACTATAAGTTGGTGGATATTTTTAGGTAAAATACAACATAAGTACAGTATGTCAAAAGTTTAGAGAAATAAGAAAACATAAGAAATTGTCCCACCTTCAGATCTGAGAACTGCTGCTGGATTTTTGGTCGTTCCATACGATATTTCTCAATTTCTTCCTTTTCTCTCAGTTCCCTATAAAAACATGTCAAACAATCAATGTTAGAGACACATGCAGCACCTTACCAAACGGCGAGTATTTTATTTCCAAGTTCCTCTAGTGACCTTCTTTCTTTGCGTCTTTCATCCATCCTCTTGTCCAGAGCTGCATATATTGCATCTGCTTCTTCGTCATCTTTCTCATAAGGTCCACTGGAGAACAGGCTCCCTGCATACCCATTAAACTTTAGGGATAAATGAGACAAAAAACAGTCAGTGGAGCAGTTTGCCACAGTTTTGTCATCTTACATTTCTGAGTGAACAATGTAAAAATTTTAACTGCATCATGAAGTCTAAATGTAAAATAATTTATTCGTAGAAACCTCATCGTAGTTGGTGTCGTTCAGGTCTTCATCATCATCATCCTGATTCTTTTTCATTTGGTCCCCAACCGTCCTTTTCCCCGGAGGCGCATGACGGTCATCAACGGGATCATTGGCATCACGAGCAGGACCGATATCCGACCGCGTGGTGAAACCAGTAGCGCTAAGACACAAATACTGATTAAAACCTTCCTTCAGATCACAGGAACTATGATGGCTTGAGCATCAAGAACACAATGAGATAATTGCTGAGAACATTTTGTGCTTAACAAGTTGTGTTTGGAGCCATATATTTAGCACATGGAAGTATTAAGATCCTAGCTGCCTGTTTTACCCCTGCCTCTTTTTTAAGAAGTGTTTTACATGTGTTATGGCGTATCCCTAAAATACATAATTTTCACTTACGTAACAAAATGGTTACTTTAAAGACTATGTAAGCAGAACGTTTTTTATTTCACAAAACAATTTAAAAACAATATGATTTTTCCCTGAATAAAAGGGCAATCATGTTTTTTGTATTATTTTTTGGTGACTTAACCCTTTATTAAACCCTGTTAAGGGGTTAAATTGGACTGAAGGTAAAACATATCTGAAACCTAATGCGATTGAAACAGTAGTTTCCTGTCCTTCACATTAAATATCTTCCATTAGAAATCTATTGTTCTTAAATTATTTGCCAAATTACAACTTATAACCATGTAACTTGTAAAAACATTTCCCCAAATAGTTGTGAATGGTGAATTTGTTTAGATTATAATTTTTGTTGAGTTGGACTTTACGTAATTAGAATTTAGCAGAAATGCATCGTATATAAAGCTGAATATAAACTAGGCCTGTTTGTCTTGTAACGTGTCTTGAGAAGACTTTTGTCGTAAACTGGCGCGTTTTAAATTAAATAAAATAGGTAAGCACGGTGAGCTCGAAAGCTTTTGACTTTTAGTTCGAAATAAACTTTTAAAATCATGAAGGAGAAATTGGAAAGTCAAAATAACGGTTGACAATTTTATTACATTTCATTAAATCAAATTAAGTTCGCTTTTGTTATGATGAGCAAGCAATTAGATTTTAGATTACAATTATAATTAGACGACTCATACATAATCTTAACGTTTTATTTCATAGAATAACAACATTGGTCCTGTAGCTAGGCTAGCTCCTTAGCATTAATTTAGCTTACCCTCTACCTAGACCGGGAACGTAGCCCAGCGGAGCAGGCATCCCCAAAAATGGTTTCTTCTTTTTCCCCATGAGCGGAGAGGCAAGGGGCATTACAGGGGGTCCTCCGCTGGCCCCCGCAGCGGCAGCGCCCGCCGCTGCTGTTTTGGGGACAATTTTACTGGCTTGCTTTGCAGCATTGCTAGCCATCGTTTCTCTAACGACGAACCTCCACTGGCGGATGAACAACAGCTTAACTTCCGCTCCAAAGAAACGGCAACGAGTCTGGCCTTCTAGATGACTCTGTTTAGGTTAAAAACAGCGCCCCAAGAGGTCAAACTGATTATTTCTCATTTTCATTTAACCTACGTTATCTCGTACTTAAATATTTTTAGCGTAAAAAATGCGTGTTATGCTTTTTTTTTTTTTACAAACTTGGTCCTGTGGTTCGGTGAATGACTTGATTTTAGACTGTAAAACAATTTATTCACACATGTATGTCAACCGTGTTATAAAGTGGCCACAAAAGGGCGCCACATCCTTAAAGCAAGATGGCCAAAAGGATGTACTTTACTGACTAAAAGAAAGAAAGAGAAAACAAAGAAAGAAATGAGAAAAAATAAAAGAAAGAATGAAATGAACGAAAACAAACATTTTTAAACATGCATGTTCCATTTTTCACTTATAATAGCCTATAGATAGTTTTCTTAATAGTTAAAAAGTTGCACTTGAGTCATTGATGAAGAGGCCACTACATTTTTTAAAGAGAACATTGGCAAAAGTTGAATATATTGAGAATTATAAATAAGTTATTATGAATATTTTTTTTTGTTATCATACATAGGATCAGGAAATTGCATGTAAACCGATTGGCACAACAAGAAAATTATTGGGAATTGAAATGGGTTCTCCAGTTAGAGCGATATTGTATTAGTACTAGTCGTTTTTTTTTTTTTTTTTTTTTTTTTTTTAGAAAGTTCTGCTTTGAAAGGCAAAAAACCCAGTTTTCAGCTATTGATCACTATTGCTCAAAGTGTAACTTTAAGAAGAAATATATTTTTTTTTTGACAGAGTAGTCTTAAAATGCTGTCTTCTGGGCCTCTGCTCATTCAAGATGTACTGAGAGAAAATTAAAGACATCACTGTATCTAGATGAATAAAAAATGATAGTGAGTCTGGAATCCACACACACTTCCCACTTTGTCTGAATAAGATGTGGTCCATTCATCCTGTCTTTCAAGAGCACAAAGACCAAGAGCGGGTTCCTACAGTGCTATATGGATGCATTAGAGCACATCAAATGGATAACTATTATGAGAAGTGACATGTCAAATAGAGTCCTTTGGACATATGCAGAACCCAACTTTTATTTTATCCTTGGAAAAACCTAGTTTGAATTTATGTGTCTATGTGAAATTATAGATCACACTCTTTTCTCAAAGAATAAATGTATTTCTTCGAATAAACTGACAAAATAAGTGGAATACAAAAGGATAAGAAAACCCAGCACAGGTTTTATATTTTGCTTGAATGACATCCAAAGTGCACACAAACAATAAGATGTCATGTTCAACAAATGGCTTTCCAAATCACAGCTAACTGTTTTTACCTGAAAATGATTTTTGTTTAAACAAAAGGATTGAATTGTAGCAAACATAGACAGAATTTAATGGAGAGCTTATCAATAAACAGAAGTTGTTTTGGCTTTCGGAATCATACTCCTTTATTAAAGGCGCGAGTACCATGCTAAAATTACAAAGTTACTCCGATAGTATTTTTCCACCATTTTTTTAAATTAATTAATTTATTTTTTTTTGCAAAAATAGTAGGACAAACAATATCCAGTTCCCCTCCCAAGGAGTACCACCAAATGCAGTTTGTTTGAACAATAAAAAACTGGGTTTTTTTACTGCTTCCTCATCTTTGGTTTAAGTGAAACTAACGCCCAAATTAACATTTTTCTTTTTTGCTGATAAGCTTTCTAAATGGGTTATTTGAGGTTCTATATTTATGGTGTAAATTTTGACATTTTTGTGCAAGTTTTTTTTAGTTCTGCATTATTTTGCCTAAAACCATCACAATACTAGTCTCTTCGATGAAACAGTTCTTAAATAGTTGAACTTTTCTATTTGTTGTTGCAGTACAGCTTGGCACAACTTCATCACAACAGCTTTTACATCAAAATCTTAAATACCCTCTGCTGTATATATATATATATATATATATATATATATATATATATATATATATTATATATATATATATATATATATATATATATATACTTACGTTCCCGTAAGCTATATATCAGTGCATTACATCAGCAACTGAATTACTGTTTTGAAGTAAGCATATTCAAAGGATTTGTGCTGTAGTAAAACATGAGATGTGAGATTGCACAAAGTAATTACAATTTAACATGACATTTCTGACTCCCATCCCATGAGATGAAGTGTAGCCATACATCAATTAGTTTTTGTCACATTACCTTCACCCACCCACAGTCCTAACCTGGTCTCTGACCTCCACATTTTTCTTCATTTGCATGGGCTGAAGAACCGACTATATTTTACCAGAGGGAGGATAAGTTATGATTTCAGAAAATGGTCACGTGGATCAGATGATGTATAGTTCACACAGCCAATGGTTGATTTAAACATGAAGGTTAACCCAAGCTGGGCTTTCACCATACTGTAGTTATATATATTCCCCTGAGGTTAAATGAATGGTTTGTAAATAAAAATAAAGGTTTTTCAAGTACATATAATAATTAATTTGCTCAATAACAATCATTCTCATGTCTACTTTGCTATGAAACAGTCAGGTGGTTCCTAATAGGTGTTTTGCGCAAGTGGAGCAGTGTTTTGGTAACAAATGTGTTTCCATGGGCAGCAGGAGCCCAACAGCCTCCAGCACACACAGTCTCTCTTTCACACACATTCATCTGTGTTTTTGGCAGATTGAATTTCTATGGCAGCAGAAGAAAGCACATATCAGCTATGGATGTGAAGTCTTTCTGAATTATGGTAGTCTTTGCCAGATATCATACTATCATCGTTTCTGCCTTCGCACTACCATAAAACATTTGGCAGTGCTTTTGGAAAATGCAGCGGTGAGCTGAAAATTGTCTGGAGTTAATAAACCTTAGAAATATTTTTTTTTTTTTTTTCTGGCTCAATGTTTGGCATAATCCAAAAAGATGAATACAATACACTAAAGTGACCTCTGAATCTAGTTTTCAGGGATATTTGATTTGCAATGCTCTTGACCAAGACACAGACAAAATTCACGCCCTTTCCTGCATTACAGCCACAAATCTCAATGTATTTTCCAATTAGATTTTATGTAAATAGTCCATCACAAAGCAGTACATAATAATGAAGTAGAGGGAAGAACAAAAGCTATTTTTAAGAGAAATGTATAACTAATAAAAATATGTTTTACAACACTTTAAAGGTTGTTGTTTGTAAAAGGTTCTTTTGCATCTAGTCTGGTTCTTGGCACATGCAAGAGAGAAAACTCACTGTCAGATAGATAGTGTGATTTATCCATGCAAAAAAGCAGATGACAATCGTTAACTGGCCCGACCCACTTTTAAAAAATCCAATCCCTTAAATTGCACAGAAAAGCATTTCAGATTATCAAAACTTACAAAATAATACCTCTTAATTCATGAAAAACTCTTTTAATTTGTGCTAGAATCATGTGTTGATGTTCGAAAAACTGTGTAAATGGTTATATAAAAATAATACAGTAGTAACATCACAGGTAGTTATATATCTGATTGAATGTAAGACAATACTGCAGTGTGGGTGCATGTCCTTTCATGTGTGTGGAGCTTTGCATGATTGCATAGGGACTGTGACAGTGGTCAGAGGGGAGCATCAATGGACGAGCCGCCTCTGTATCACAGCAAATGTCAATTGGAAAAAGACACATCTTTCATTTATTTTACATGCCAGTAAAAAGCATTGTGTCCTGTTCTCTGTCAGCTTTCTGAGAGAAATCTGCACACAAATATTCACCTACAAACACAGAGAAATACAGACTTACATGTAGTTCAGGCTGCATTGGGAGGTAATTACATTGAACAATACAGCATGGGTATAAGGGCAAAAAATAGGACAGGGACATAGTTTTTTTGTTGTTGTTTTTTCTTTAAATTACACACCCATATTAAACTCAATTATAGCCCTTGGATGAAAGCGGTCTTCTTGCTGAATGCCTGACTTCAGACACACACCACAGTCCTGGGAGAATTAATGATTAACTTAATGCTGATTACAGGCTGTTATGTTCTTATTGAAAGAGAAGTGTCCTTGTGCAAAGATAACAGTTAATTGCCATTCGGACCGTCCATTAAGAGTGTCCATCCAGATTTATTTTGAGTTGCAGATATGCAAGGGGACTAGAAAGCCACTTAGAAAGCTGGGGGAGACAACAAAGCCTCACTGTGATTACTTCCCATTATTAAAGAAACCGACAAGTTCAGTTTAATGGGGTGGTAATGGATATAAATGTAAATCAGATGTACACAAAAGGATGTAAGACTGATCTAAGAGAATAAATCAAAATGGAAAGAAAGCAGAACCCAAGAATTAACAAAGAAACTCAGTGCTATGGAATGAACTAATATGGAAAGATTATACAAGCAATAACAACCCAGAAAAAAAACAGAAAGCAAATACAACAGAAAACACAGACACAAGTGGGTCATAACGCTGTCATTTTTTTTAATCAAAAAAAATATATTTTTCAATATAAAAAACCTAAATGTGATATTTAGAATGATCTTCAGAAGTATTTAGAGTAAAAGTAAATATATGTTCATTTCTAATAAATGTAAATCTGAAGTTTTGAAATGTAAAGCATGTCTGGGTTTCCTGCTGTTCTTCGGTCTATAGCAGTGTCTCTCAATCCTGCTCCTCAGGATCCACTGCCTTGCATATTTCAGATGCTACTCCAGCACACCTGATTCAAATCATAGCATTAGCTTCTGAATGTCACCAAGTGCTGGAGAAACCTGTTAATCACCTATTTATTCAGGTCAGGTGTGTGTCAGAAGGGAAACGCTGGAAACATGCAGGACAGTAGTCCCCACGGACCAGGACTGAGAAATTCTGGCCTACGGGCAACTTCTTAGTTTTCTTATGCCTTGGGCTGGCTTGCAGTAAATCAGTACTGAAAATGCGTCAGTGGTTTCCATCTTCCAATTTTTGATAACTTTCTGCATGAGGTTAACTCCTGAGTGAAAAAAATATTTCTTCTTCTCAAAATGACTTTTAAAAACACCTGTATGGGAATGACTTACTAATGCTCCACAGAATGTTTTTTATCCTATGATGAGAAACAGTCTGCTGCTTCATACATTATTAAGATTTTCTGTCATGTTTGATCAAACAGCATTACACCGATCTTCAGCTGAGCAGTCCCCCCATCCCCCGCTTCCCTCCAACCCCAAAGTTATAAAATGCAAAATGGTTGAAGCAGTTGTCATTATCTGTCAGTTGTATTTTTTTTCAAACTCTGTTAGCAGTACTGAATAAATGCAATCCTCCCATGTGAATATTGCCTGTACTAAGGTGGAGCCTGTGAGGAGATGGCTTAGAAGTGCAGCACATAAAACTTAAAGTGGCACACTGTGCTAGATTTGCTGTCAACAGAAGAAGAGTAAACATGAAGAACAAGGTAGAAAAGGTAAACTAGAGCAAAATGCAGTTATGACATTTTAAGTTTGTTTCTAGTATGTTTTGAAGTATGACTGATTTCTTTAAACAAATCATTAAAAATAATCCTTCCTCGTCCATATTTTTATTGTCTTTTAGTTGTCCAAATCTTCTTTCTAAATAGACACTTTTTAAGGTAATTTAGATGCCTATTAAGTTTAATTATATAAAATTCTCATTGTGAGGTAAATGAGTCTGCAGGTGTGTATTAAGTGTTTGTTAGATTTATGCTGAATCTGCTTGAAGAAATATATTTTGCCTTTCAGAAAGCAATAGTGTCTTTCAACATATACCTCAAAACAGCCATAATAAAGCTCTTTCTTCCGCTGCAGTGTTTCCACCTGCGTTCACAGCACCTCTCTCTTACTGTGTTAAAGATGCTCATTTCAAGAGAATAAAAGAAGCTTGAGGTTTTCACTAATCTCAGTTTCATACATGATTTTGTTTTTCTATTTGTCCTTATGAAAAGCATGTTGCCTAGTGTAATCCAAAGCAGAGCTGATTTATTCCTCCAGTGGGAGACTAGATAAATGAGATTATTGACTGAAGCTGTTTTCCTGACCTGTATCGAGACTAAGACAGCTGTGTGTTATTTGGGCAGAGTAAATCAAATTATGCTGCTTTCTGTTTTCCACGACCCCGTCTTTCCATAGCCGAGATGAGATGAGAGCAGACTCTGATGCTTCCTGGGTTTTGACAGGTATGAACCCAAAAACGCAGTTACAAAAACTCAAAGAGACAGGGTGAGATAAGCAGAAAATGAAAACGCACCAAGCCATTTCTCAGAAGTATGAAGTCTGAATAATCTGAGATTCTACTATCAGAGAGTGCCTAATAAATGTAAATCTGTATATTTACTTAACATAAGTATATTTACTTAACAACAGAAAATCTGACACTTTCTACAGTGTTAGCAACATAATTAACTGGACATAAATTAACTATGGCTGAATTTTCTAAGAAAAACCAAATAAAAGAAACGGTAAAACTGAAAACCTTAAAGACACAGGTTATATTCGCCATATAAGCACTGAAGTTTCATTTATAAATTTTTTAGAGTCAGATTAAAGTCAAGCTTTTGTAACAACCTGAACAAATGCCAAAAGTTTAATATATAAAATACCCAAATATTTAGCATTTAGAAAATTCAAAAGCAGGATTGCATTTTTGCAGCATCTTTGCTTTCCTCTGCTGCTTTTTGAGATGTTTATATTCGTCTGGGCACCCAAATTGATTATGTTAAAGGCGAATCCATAACCCTCAGTTAAAATATACATATTTCTACTTCATAAGTGAAACAGTTGAAAAAGTTCATCCTTATGCAAACTGAATCCCATGTGAAAATCCTCTATGAATTTTAAGAATATTAGTGGAGGCTTTGGATCATAAATCATTAAAAAGCTTTAATTTTGATCCTTTTTAGAAATTTTGGTTCCTTGTACTTCTATATTTCTTTAAGAAAGGCTGACAAAACTGCTTTGTCCTTTTGAGACATTTTTGGTTATTTATTGGTTTTCATTTTGCACTGAGTCCTTAAGGACCTCGACATGTCTGATTTTTGGATTCATGAGGACTTACCATTCAAAAAGTTGAATATTACTGAAAAGCCTTTTTATTAGTGTAACTTTATGAAGCACTTTATATAGGTTGACAACATAGCGATGGATGTTTAAATGTCTTTATTTCTGGTAGCTGTGATGATTTTCCACTGACAGAAAATATAAAAATATTACATTTAAAATTTAAATATGGCATCACACAAGAAAGTTATAATCCCAAAAATTTGTCAATCAGTCTAACTAATGCTAAATAATTTAGAGCTCTCTAACTTTCTAACTAATTTGGTTTCACCACCAAAATGCTTCCGAGTAAATCTTGGTATTTAAATGTTAAATATTCATACTGGACTGTGATATTTGTATTTATCGTTATATGGGTGGGTTCATGTTTTATTACATATTTTTGGTGTTGCTGGCTGGTTAATCCACAGGATGTTCTGGTGCAAAATAATTTGAAATATAAGCAAAATAATTGCACTATGTAATTATTTAGAGTTGTTCATAGCCAAACCAAACATATTGTTTAATAATGCTGAACTGTCATACAATTTAACTGTGATACAGTTTATTAACTATATCAAAGCATCATTGTTCACCACAAATGCATTTTATTTAATTCTTAAGTCTTTTATAAACTGTGAGATCTACCTTTGTTCTATTTTTCTCTCTAAAGGTTCCAAATAATAGATTTTACTTCCAAAAATATCACAGGAATCACTGACATTAAGGATCAGCCAGAGGATCCTGTTTTTCACTGCTTTGCATATAGAAAAAATTGTAGCATAGTGACGTATGTATGTATGTATGTATGTATGTATGTATGTATGTATGTATGTATGTATGTATGTATGTATGTATGTATGTATGTATGTATGTATGTATGTATGGATGATGGATGGATGGATGGATGGATGGATGGAGCTGTGTGTGTGTGTTTCTGCTGCTCAGCTGCTCAGTTTGCACTCTGCTCATTTGCATAAGAGTGAGGTCACCATCATAGACTGAGTGGAATGACAATTATGTTTCTGTCTTGTCTCTTCCTCTGTGCACACACATTCGCCTATACCCATGCGCACAGGCACAAGACAAGAGGAGACAATCGGGGAGTAGTAAAGGGAAAATATCTCTCAAACATGCTCGGAATCTAAATCCAGGTTTTTCAATGGGGACTTCGATTGAACAATATGCTCACAGAATTACCAAAAAACTCCTTGGGGTCTTTCATTAGAAAAAAGGCTCAGGGAGACAACTTATCACTATGAAATGGGTTCCTCTCTATCATTTGCACTCATCTCTTTGGTGTAAAAGGTTTCCTCTGGGAATTCATTAGATTGCTTTCACTTCCACCCGAAGGAGCATTCCCTTTCAGATCAGATTAGGACAGGCAGAGGGCTACTCTTATGTTTTATTGAAATCCAGCCTCAAAGAACCTTAGCTGAACATTTTGATGCTCCAAAGCTTCATTTGGACCTTCCTTAACCATTTCTGTGTTTTGCTATTTTCCATTCTGTTTGCAAGCGTACTTTCTCAGTGTCAATTCAAGGACAGCCATTCACCAAAAGAAGCCAGCTTTGGCACAGCTGATGGTACTTTCCACTTAAGAATCAATACATTCTCTGTTTATCTCAAGGAAGAGCTCTTTTTACTCCTTTCCCTTTGAAGAGAGCTTTGACAGGAGCCCAAGTTTTTTTTTTTTACCATGTTTGAAGCCTCTTCCAGTCTGTTGAACACCACAAATATACCTTTTCATTGGTCTGTATTTTTCCTACAACAAAACCACTTAAGTAAATGTGAGTGAATGGCAACGCATGGATCCACCATAATATGAGATAATGATGGAGCTGCCAGTTTTATCTACTACTTGCTATCTCAAGGATAAAGAGAGGACCTAAGTTTGTAGATTAATGAATTTCTTGATCAAAGCTAAACACAGAAACTGTAAGTTTAAGGAGGTTTCTGGGACTGCACATAATTAAAGGCAGGGGGGAAAGGGCTCAGTATTATGTAAAATTGACTTTTTGAAAAATAATTCATATTATAATGTTATTCTGTCTTCAAAAAGATACCTGGAGTGTTCCTTTGATTCTTTCATGCATGTTTTAATGAGAAGCATTGTTGTGAGGATGTACTGAAGGCAAAGTGTCGGAAAGAGCAGAAGCTTCTAAAAGAGAAAGAAGCCTAGTTTCAAGGCATTAAATTACAAAGTTACATTACTTTTAATGATATATAGTATTAATAGTTGTAATGATATGTAGTATTTTGTATATATGTGAATATATATGTTCTTATAACAATTGAAGGTAACATAGTTACATTGATTTTACTATAAAATTGCACTCTGTGCCTTAAAATAGATAATTCCACCCTTGAATAAATAGCTTAAATAATGGCTTTCTCCAACCAAATAAACACAGAAGCATAGTCGAGTACTTTCTATTCTAAAGAAAAACATTTTGAGGAAAAAGAAATATTGAGAGCAGCAGCAGCTCTTTTAGTTTTTTCCATTTAGGAGTGTGGCACAGCTCTCTGATGATGTAATGAGTCAGCAGTACAGTCTGTGAGAAAGAGCAATGAACAGAGAACACAGTTAATGACAGAGAAAGCTTCATCTCTAGCTTCATTGAGGAAATAACCAAACACAGAATCACTGAGCCAGGGATACTTTCTATCCCTGGCCCTTCCTATTTTTCTTTCTATGTGAAAGAAAGATACAGAGAGTACAAAAAGTTAGCAGCATTAGTTCCGTCGTTGACTCTCTCTAAACAAGAGAGACACAGATAAACACAGACTGACTGGCTTGGGTGTGTCTATTTTGAAAAACACAGAGAAAAATGCAGAGTTAATGGCAAAAATTCGAACAAGAAATGCATAAAAACAAAGCAACAGGAGAACAATATCAAAAAGAGCAGCGTCTGTGTATGTGTGACGTTTGGAAAATGGTTGGACTTCAGGGACGAGCCTGTGACTCCATTCATTCTATTTTATGCTCAGCTGAACCACTGTGTCTCATTCAGAGATATACATTTCTACTGAAATGCATTTGCACTTAAACTCTCAGTGGAGTTGCAGGTGGTGTTTCTTTGATTTCTGAGGTGTCTACTCAGAAGAAAAGAACCAAAAAGAAAAGAAACATGGGAACAATAAGCAATCCAATGCAGCTTTTGTACATATGTTGCGCCTGAGAGATATATTATTGTCACTGAGATGAAAGCAGATCTCTAACTGTATTTTATATAAACAAACAAACAAACAAACAAACAAACAAAAAAACAGTTTGGAGTTTCCCTTTTTTCTTCTGCTCTGGCAGAATTTGGTGCTGTCCACCCACTGACTGGGACTACCACTGTCCCTGCAGGTGCACACAGCCAATGTGGAGGTTTTTCCTAACAGAGCTTAGGATGCAAGTACAGATGACAAAATTCATCTCACCAAGTTTTCAGGAGAAGAGTACAGTCGCATTAAATAATTTTACTGCAAAAATCCAATTATTAGACACCTAAATGGGACTACAAATGCTTTTATCAAATCAGTCATTACATGGACTTATCATTAAAAAATGATCAGTCCATGATCATTACATGATCAGAGTCATGTAATGACTGATCAGAGATATTGTTGGAGGGGAAGAAAGGGAACTTATTCAAACTCCTCTGAGGGCAAAATGTATGTTGAATTTATGTAAACCAGTTCAAATTAAGATATTCAAACAAATGTAATGTTATGGAGAAAAGACATTGTAAGCCAAGAAAAGGGGCTGGGGATCTTGGCACAGTGGAAAACATATTAGAAATGCAAGAGGAAGGTTTACACAACATCATGCTCAGATATTTTTATATTCCTATTAAAGACAAAATGTAAATTTCTTTTTCAGTTGCTCATTGGGCACATGTTTCACAGATCCCAAATGATCAATATGTACAAAAAAATACTTCTTATTAGGGTCAGTCTTGTTCCAGTTTCCAGGATTAATTTAAAACAGTAGAAATCAGTGCTACCCCCCGAACACAAAGGAATGGACAGACGCCATGGTGAAATCTGAGTCTTACAAATCTACAATCCACAGACTCAAAGAGAGATGAGGAGGATGGGGCAAGCCCATAGGACTTTCTCTGGATCAGCATTTCATATCTTAAATCAGGTTGTGTGTGGGTTGCAGGACAGGGAACTAAATTTCCCATTCATCATTATCTTAATTGTTTTATACCGTTTTAGGCCTATTTAAATAACCCTATGGCAAAAGACCAAGTTTGTTTATTAATTCTAACAATGGTTTTAACTGAAAACTTTATAAAAATGTAATGTTGTGGCGAGAGATCAACACTGTGTAATACTATTCATACATTAGTCTTATCATCCAATGAAAACTTACAGAAGAAATAATACATATTTCACTAGCAAAGAATGAATGTAATAATAAAATTTGTCATACCCTGTTCTCCAGTACACCATTGTACATTTCTTTTCACAGGACTTGCTTGTACTAAACCCACTGCTTCTGTGTAACTTGAAACCATAAGCCAGAGCTCGGCAAGTCCCTTTATCTCTACAGGTCCCATTTTATTCATCATTCACCCCACTGACCACCATCTAAATTAAAGATTCAGGCTTTTTCTCCTCAATTTTTTATACGACAAAATGTCGTTACAGGCACCCAGAATCAGACTTCTAAATTAAGCTTTGTCTGTGATGACAAGGGAAGGCATGCAAATGTGCGTCGGTCTTAACATGCATTTTTAAAGTCATGTATAAATGTGTATGAGTGTGCTCTTGTGAGCGTGCAGTTCTTTTTCCTCCCAATCAGCAGGCTCTCTAGTGAAGCCCTGATGGACCAGCCGGTGCTTTGTTCCCCTTTGATGATCAAGTTCCAGGGCTTTGGGGAGGGTGCGCATCTTTTTACGTAGTCGTTCACAGTCGCTTCGGTGTTCTGCAAAAAAAGAAAGAGGAAACTATTGGTGCAGAGGAGTATGTATCCACTCCTGCAAATGCATACTAAATTAGCTGCGATGATTTGAGATTATTCTGACAAAGCCACATTCACAGCTCGATGGCGTCTTTTTTTTTTTTTTTTTTTTAATGTGAACCCAGGCCTTTTGATGGGCAAATAGCAACTGTCTTGAGTTTCCATTGAGACACAGCTACATTTTTAGGTTTATCTGCTAGAGGATTTCCTCTCAGTCTTTTTCTTTACTTTAAAAAGAAAATCACTAAATCACATTTAGAGTCACATTGATCCATTAGGTGGCGCTCATCGTTTTCCATAATCATTAAAACAAATCCCTCAGTCTTTCATAGAAAGTAAATTTTGGTTGCATAAAGCGCCTGCCTTAACTTTAGTCCCAAAGGTAGAAATACAAAGTCTATACGTTTCCAAAAGTAATCTCAGGTTTTTTACTATTGCTGTTATTGTTATTATTCTTCCAAGGAAATCTATGTTGCAAATTACTGTACAAAAAGAATAAAATAAAATAAAGTTTTTAAATTCTTTTTTATTAAAACCACAAACAATCTTTTTTGTTTGGATTTTATTTGAGAGACCGCAGTGGAACCAAGTGTTTGCAGAAGTCACCCAAATAGTAAATGGCATTCACCTCTTTGTAATTTAGTCCCAGTATACACACAACTGTTCTGTAAAAGCCTCAGAGACTTGTTAGAGTACATCATTTAACAAACAGAAACCTGAAGACCCGACAAAACTCACTAAACTAATGCACTAAACTCCTAAATGTTTAACGCATTGTTTGCTTATAAAGAACATGAACATCTCACAGAGCTCTGTTAAATCCAACATCCAATAATGGAAAGAGTGTGGAGGTAGATATATGTGTTAAATTTATGTAAACCATAAGTGTCTACAACAATTTCTTAAAAATGTATTTCAAAGAACCACAGATATTTTGGATGTTAAAGGAGTTGAAAGAAAATTTCAGGTTGAAATTTTCAGAGATTTAGATATAGTCGTGGATGCCTTCATTTTCTGCACACAAGCAAAAATGCTAAAACAAAACAAGGTCATGCATCACTGGCTTGCAGCTCAATCAGATGCACCGATGTTGTAGTTGGGTGAGATTGTCCATCTGTATCAAAAATAACAGTTCTCATAGAAAAAAGAACATCAGATTCCATATGTTTTACAAGCACCTATTGAACAAAAAGGTTGTTCAATTATTTAAAATAGTTTCCTGAAAATGTTTTTTAAACCAAACATAGGCAACAAATCAGCTTAAAATGGCCACTGAAGTTCAAATTGTAGAACGTTGTTTGAACGTCTCCATCTGATACTTTTGCCAGCTTGTATTGTATGTTGCAATGGCTTCAGTAGGTTTGGACCCAAAACACAAACCACATCACAGAAAGAGTCGAACAGTTTTTATTAACAGAAACTGTATGAATGTCCAAGCAGGAATGGGGTTGGGCGAAACAGATGCAGAATCAGTAATCATGATCCAGGGACATAAATCGAGGGTCAGAGCCAAAATCAGAGTAACTCAGTGAAGCAGAGGCGGTGGTCAGAAGGCAGAAAACAGGTCGGGTACATAATCAGGAGAGCAGAGCAGGAGTTTTCATAGCCAGCAGCACAGGTGAGAGCCAGCACTCAACAGCAGGAGGAGGAACAACGGGGCAGGCAAGAGCAATAAGTTAATCAGCAGGTAAAGGGGAGGCTGTAAGCAGAGGAGCAGCATAAATCATTGCAAAACAACACAGGAAACAAGGAATCATGAGTTTCCCTTGAGGGGAAAGAAGAAAAAGAAACAAGTTATTATTTGATTATTCTCTAGACAGCTGGTTGCAGGTATTTGAAAGAAAATCTATTAATTCAGAATTACATCATAAGATTTTACATAACAAGATTTATCCAGCCATTTCACTTGGGCATTCTCAACTTTTCATTATTATTGCAATTGTCATTATTTTTCTATTATATGACAAGAATTGAGTTCGACTTATGGGGACTTTCCTATTGTCAGTCACACCTAAATTGTGGCTGCAACTTTTGGATAATCATCCTCCAGACTGGCAATGACTTCAGTTAGATTAAAAGGGAAACCTTAGTCAGATCATCCCTACCCTTCTGCTCCCAATGAAACTTTGTAATTGAATAAATTAATATAGGCATAATTCAGGCAGGATCTCTTACTAAAATAAAACATTTGATTATTAAAACTAAGAAGTACACCTGCAAAAAAAAAAAAAGTTTAATTAATCTGTAGTTTTTTAAATAAAATTCCTTTTTAAACAGTAATTGACAATACTCCACAAAGTAACAATAATTGACATGTTTTTCCTCCTTTTTTCTGGTAGATTTTCAGTAAACAACTGACCCAGTGAAACAAACCGACAGGTGCCACTTTAAAGCAATTAGTGGTTTTATTCAAATGTGTGTTTGTCTCCAGCGCCAGGGACAGACGGGTTGCTGTGTCTCCTGTGTGCCCTCGAACAGCTGCCGTCTGGGCGTGATGACCTTTTTGTCTCCCGGCGGTCAGGTACGGAGAGGGGGCGGAGACACGGGAGGAGCAGCCTCGTGTCGGACTGGTCCCGACGTCCCGGACAATAAATGGCCGTGAGCCGACGGAGAGCGGCGGTGTGAGGCGAGTTTCCTTTATCCTCAGCGCGGACTGCATGAAGAGCTTCCTCCATGCCCACATAGCGGGTTAAAAGGCGCTTCATCCTCTCCGTCAGTAACCTACATTTTTATCTCTCTGGGAGGATGAGGGAGTCCTGTTGACACCACGGAGAGATACACGCTGAGACCGACTATGGCTGTGGACGGTAAGAGCGCTCAGTTTGCGGAGCATCTCAGCGGGACAGTTTTCTGACAGACTTTGTTCGGATCGGACTTGTGAGTTGTGCCCGTAAAAGACTCACGTCGGAAGATCCGCACAAACAGAGATGCCTGTTTATTCAATCATTCACAGCATGCCGAGACTTAAAGTTGTTGACATGGTTCTTTGCTGTTAGATTAGGGATTTTTGTCAGTTAAAATAACAAAAAAAGAAAACTTGACGTGATTTCTTCTATCTTTACTATGTTATGCATTTCTAAACTGTAAAAAGTGGAGTTTAGAAAGGATTTTGTGTTATTTGTTTAGGAGCTGCTGGCAAAATAGTTTTCTTCCATTGTGTATTTATGTAGTTGGGTTCTGCATCCAGGAATAATGCATTTTGGGACTAATATTCAATTTAACTGGAAGCATTTTTATCCCTCATCTTTTGTTTTTCTGTTTCTTTTCCCCCGTTTCAAAAATGATTAAATTGTATTTTCCACTTTATGACAATGCTTTTCCACGTGTTTTGTTCAATAATTATTACATTTAACAAATTCATTAAACAACAATGTTGATTTAGTTTTTCTTTATTGGTCCTAAATAAAAATAGAATCGTCTTGTACTGTCCTACAATAGTTCCATCTTGAATAAAGTACATTTTCATTTCTATTTCTTAAAAAGCAAGAAAAGAGACCACGTAATCATACACACTAGTTACAAAATCTTGCAAATCAAACGCAGAATTCTTGCAACTTTGATGAATAAGTGATGAGGTTACATATTTTGCTGCCTCAGCTGGAAATTTATGCTTCTCTGTAAGTCCAGGGGTTGTCTTCTCCCACCTCCTTTTAGCTTAAAGGGGCAAAGACACACAATTTGGCATTATTGTGCTTTAAATGTACTTTAATGCCTCTGCGCTGTTTGCCCTGTTTGTTTTCCACACTCCTCTGTCTGTCCTTTGCATGGCTGGTTGGTTTTTATTGCAGGCTAGCAAACTTAAGTGAAGTCTAATCAAAGCTTCTTTTTTTTTTTCTCCTCAAGGACAATAATGTGTGTTGGAACATCTCTGTTGTGCCGCGAATGTTTTCTATCTGTGTCTATTTAGGAAAATAAGTCAAAAATGCACCAATGTAATGCACAAGTTAGTATACCTTCATGATTTTCAGCTTCTCCTTCTCATATCAAAACCGTCCTGACCCATTACCCCATTTAATAATTTGTTGAAAAGTGTCAAATATCAGGACATCTTCCATATGGAGTACATTGCTCTACGGTGCTCCCTTTATCTGTCAGTAATTGTAATGTCATGGCCACATGGTGTCTTTGCCTGAAGTTATACATTGAACTATCTATAATTGAACTGAAGTTTGCTTAAGCAGCATTGATTTATGCAGTGCCCGGGGCACTGATGTCACAAAGTGCCACTGTTCCACTTAAACTTTAATGCATGTTGGTGCAAAGAATAAAAGAGAGTGGAAACCATATTTCTTTTACTGTTGAAACTAGAGAAGGACACCCTGTGAGACACCGGATGCTAACATATGGTGGATGAGTTCATATAGGTCAGACTTGTTCAGTAAAACATTTAAGTTCAGATTGTTTTCAATTTGCTTTTAGTTTGCAGTGTTATTGTTTAGCGGGCTGTCACCTGCTGACCAGCAGGTACTACAAATTACAAAGCCTGTTTTTTATTTTATTTTTTATATTTTTTACATTTACACAAATGCTTAAATGGCTACTTAAATTACAATTACACTTCAATGTTGTGTAAATGTATTTTACTGACAGAATGATTTTTCTCTCTCGTTGCCATTGATACATGCTGCGTAATTATTGCAGTTCTTCAGATACTGGCCTAAATTTACCAGTAGGTCTGGAAGTATTACAACACCTGAAACGAGTAAAAATAATTATCCTTAACAGTAATGTGCAGAAAAATCGACTTGTGACTGGAATTGGCTTTGTTTATAATCAGCTTGGCTGATCCTACTCTGCTCAGGATTTTGAAAAAGTCGGATCTTTTTGTGATCCATGATCGCATCATTGTACTTGCAACAACATTCTTCAGTGTGGACACTGTGATTGATGGGATGAGATTTAATAGGATTTACACTTATCAATTCTTCAGGCAGGGAAAAGGCAAGACTCTTTTCTCATTTCTACAGATGATAGAAAGGTTGCTTTATTTTATAGTTTTCAAGCTCTCTGTGTCATAGAATATTGTGGATTTGGAAATCCACAATGTTCTATCATTACAAGATGTCAGAGGTAAGGTAAGGATTTACACTCTCCAGCACATATATACAGATACTGATGTTGTAGTGATTAAAGCTCTGCTAATTTCTAACATAAGTTAAAGACAGCTTAAATTTTGAACTGATTTTGAACTGTTCTTTTGAAAGACATTTATAAAACTGTGTTAGACAGTGACACCTCCATCACACGTTGTGTGATGCTGCGTTTCTAATAAAAGACGGCAGACAAAAGGAAGGATAGAAAATGTTGAATTGAAAGCTGCCTTTAAATATTAATTGGATCTTATGTAATCTACAGTACATTTACTGCTGGTCATCAATATACGCTACATATCTATATCTTCCTTCAAGTTAAAAAAATCTGAGCAGGTGAATTTTTTCTGGAATGTTGCCTTACTTATCTCTGAAACTCTGAGAGTATAGTTAAATCAGAGATAAGCAGCCAATACAAACACATCAGTCTTTGTCTCCTGCTTCTCCTATACACACTTCACCACTGCACAGACCAAAAGCACATTGTCTAGTGGAGGAACTTTATTTTTAGAGAGAAAATAACCAACAGCCTATTGTTTTTATGCTCAAAGAGACAAGGCTGACCAGGCTCAGCTAGATATCTAAAGATTTGTGCCGACGCTGAGAATGTCAGGATGGCTGTCATCCATCCGCTTGCTTCCAGAAAAATGTACATACACATGGACACACACATAGCTGTGCTCATCAGCAACCTGATAGCCTTCGGGGCGGTGTCTACACAGCTGGAACACAATCAAAACCTAAGCTATTTGTTTATTCCGACCTCACTGGGCATGGCAACATTCAATGGACATTTCATTGAGAACTGTATTATTGAAATGCACGAGGCATTCTTTCTTCTAAACACTGATTTGTATTTTCAAATAGTGGGTATGTCTTGATGAAGAATCATCAGGAGTGTCACATACAGCGTCACTCCTATGATCAGGTGACACCATTGTTCAGCTGTGAAACAATTCCCCTCTTGCAGGAGAAGCCTCTCGCACTAACAAAGTAATTCGGACTGAGTGTGCGTCTGAACATGTGCATTTTTATTCTGTGGATATGTTTATGTTAGATGAAGCAAAAGAGGTTTCTAGTGTCACAGTTAAGGAAAAGCATGGGGGAGGAGCAGTAAGCACATGAACACACCCTTGTTGTCTTTTCCCTGGTGTGTATTGCACCGCCTGCTGATGACGGTCCATTTGATGCATTTGGTGATGGAGCCAAATGGTTTTTGGGTGTTTGGAGTTAACTGATTTGGTAATAGAGTCTTAACCTCCTCTGTTCCAGATCTTCTGTGAGGTTATACAGGGATTTTCTATGTGAACATGCATCTAAGGCAGGCAAGAGCCTAACCTCATTCCCCACCATCCATTATCATCCCTCTCAGCAGGGCGGGAGGGGGGGGAGTGTCAGTTTAATGCATAGAGAGTCCTACTAAATGTGTACGCACCCACACAGAAACACACACCCACTCACAAGCACTCCTATCATCCATCATCACCACCCTGATCCTCTGCTGGCCTGTAGTTGCTCCTGACCTGATCCTGTGGATTTTAGATCCACACAGAACAGAATAAATATGAAGTGGACAGAGAAAGAGAGAGAGCAGACAGAGACGGATGTGTTTGCATAAACTGAACCAGGAATAGCACGTTTCAAAATGCGCTCACAAACCTGGACCTTTTGTTTGCACTAAAATGTCCTTTGTATTTCAAATAAAGAAAGCTTGTAATAATAATCAACCTTCCCAGGTGTGACTGTAGAGCCATGTAGGCCTCATTGCCTATGTGAAAATGAGAATCTATGATTCAACAACTAGAAAAAAATTAGGCAAAAATGACACCCGTGGTAGATCTCAAACGTAGAAACCTAAACTGGCTAAAAACAACACAAAGCCGATTTTACATTTGCCAAATACAGTACCATATTGGTGATCTGTAAGAGTTGGTGAACAATATTCTGTGGACTGAGGAACAATAATGGAACTCTGTGTCCTATCACATTGAGCATAAAACTATAATGTTTTAAAAAAGAACAATAAACATGGTGGTAGTGTGATGGTCTGGGGCTGCTTACCTGCTTCAGGACCTGAAGTAGTTCTCGAAATTACCTGAACATCCAAGAGAAAATGCATCAGATCCTGGCCTTAATCTTAAACACACCTGTTGTCTGCAGCAGTTGATTGTCGGTATTGGCATAACCAGCTATTGGGCTTAGGGGTCATATACTTTTTCACATAAGGCCAGGTTTGTTTAAATAGCTTTTTTGACCTGTAATAAATAATGTTCTCATTTTAAAATCGCCATTTTAATTTAAACAGGCACAATGTTAAACAAGACTTTTTTGTGCAGGCCATGAAAAGGTAACAAAGTGTTGTCAGCTTCACATTAAAGATTTTAGTGTATTTGTCCCCTCAAACACAAATCAGCTACTTTTTTTTTTTTTTACCACTCCTGGATTATGGAAATGTTTTATATATGAATGCTTTGACCAAATCTCTTCAATCCTTGAATATTGTCTATCATTATACCTTAAGGTTTGCAACAGGCATACAACTCACTGTTGTATGTTGTACTGTTGCTGAATAACATCCATTAAGCGTACAAAGATACAATCACCTGATGATACTCATTTATAAAACTCTACTCGACTTTGGTCTTATTTAAAATTTATTTTATAATGTTCAGTTACTGCCCATTCTTCACGCAAATTATGAGAATTTATTTAAATTTTTCTTTTGCATGTTCCACGTCTTCCAACAGAAAAAAGGGGAAGCAAGAATTCAGAGCTGTGGCTCCTGTAGCATAGAGTCAACTCTAGTCTGAATTCATGATGTCCAATCTTATTTCCTTGGAATTATTTTGATCGCTTCTGAAAATTGAGCGACATCATTTTATTAGTCACTGCTTTTAAAAATTTGTTTTAAACTTGCGTATATGGTTAAATTTGGTTTGCTTTTGTGTAATAAGGTTGCTATGTGTTGCAGATTTCTGCCTATACTCTCTTGCAAATGAGATCTGGATCTCCACTGAATTTTACCTGGTTAAATAAAATAAAGAGAAAAATCAAGTCTTTATTCTGCCTTATATGTAGTGAGTATTGAATTGAAAAAAAGATTATTTGCCAAAATAGCTATCAGCTTTCAGCATAAGATTTATACTCTGCAATCTGCGTAACACAAAATGCTCTGGTCTTTGACGATGCCATCTGCTCCACCAGCAATTCACATAAATAAAAATAAATACAAAGTTTTTCTGTCAATTGCATCTACAATGTCTCATGTGCTCTTTGCCTAATGACATACTTTTAGAAACAAATTTATTTTTATGTCTAGTTCAGAATTTACAGCATGTGCAAACTCATTTTTGCTCATGTTAATTAGCACCAGCAAATAAATTTACCTGCATGTACTCGAAAGTCATACTGATAAGACTTATAAATACCCTGAACTTGTTAAACAAGCCTGAGAAAATGTCTTTTACTTGGTAATGTAATCTGAATGTTCAGCCTCAGTAATAACTTGCTGTAAACAGAGATCCAACACGATTTAAACCCTGATTGAGCATTTAAGACTTTAATGGATATAGAAGTGTTCTCTGTTCAAAAGAGTGAAATAGTGGTCAAAGAGGACAAGATCACTGCAGGATAAATCAAGAGTGGATTAGTATAAGCAGATTGAGGTGCATTTTGGATTATGCCCTAAAGCGTCACACCTCAGATGTCTCTTTGGGTTAGTCTTCTGCTCTCACTGTTGCTACATTTTGCCATCACTTAAATGCTTACCCAGAGGACAAGGCGTTACCTGTCTGATCCTGTGTCCTCTTCTTGGGTCTGACATTTCTACCTCCCTCTCGTCGCTTCTTTTTTTTTCCTGAATTAGAGTGCGCAAAGGCCCATATCCAATTTCTTTCCTTTAATTAGCCATCTACTCAGCAATGGAGCGATTGAGGAGGGAACTGGAAGGGGTGGGATGAGGAAAAAAAAAAAAAAAGATCTAATTTTGCTGAAGGATTGCACCGATTTAGATACAATTTCAATCATTTGTTGATTTGAAACATCAACTATTCTTTCCTCCATATTATTTCACTGTTCCAGTAAAGTGACATATGTCCTATTAAATGAAAGGAGAACTTAATGAATTTAACTTTTTCACATTTTATCTGTTGTTGCTTTCTATCATCACCATCTGTCCAGACAAAATGAGACACACTAAATGAGAAGAGGGCTGGTTGGGCTATAAACATGTTTTTGTCCTTTGTGTTATCCTTGGCCAGATGTCTTTCAGCTCAGTTTCAAGAAGAAAAGCAACCTTCTCACACGGTTTGCTGTCCTCTCCATTAGAGTGTGCTAAACAAACAGCCTAATTAAGTGTGGCCTTGTGTGAGAGCGCAAGCTTGGAGCTTTTCACTCTTTGTTAATAGGTTAGGCATCTCCTCCTACTGAGTTGCTGGGGTCAGTAAACCCTTCTGTGGAGATTGTCAATCTAACCAAATTGCTGATGGCTCCAGTTACACCCTAACAAGCCATACATCCTCTCGCATTTAGGAGCAGAAGTCATGCTCATCCACTCGAAAAGCAATTAAGTTCCTGAAAGCAATCTCCTTGCGTGATCTCTTGCAGGTCTCATTGGCATGTGAGATTATGCGAGTTTATATGGAAGAGAGAGAGTGTGTGTGTTTCTCCGATGTTAGTTCAAATATGTTTTAGACTTATTCCACCGAATGGTCTTACCTCCTCCAAAAATAGAAATCAATTTTCTGTCTTCCCCTCTTATCACATATTTAGTGCTTCCTTTCCTTCGCTGCTCTCGCTCTTCCTGCCTATATTTTTATGCTTTTTAATCATTCTTACCTCTGCACGGCTCACCTTCTGTTGCATTCATTTATCTTATATCCCTTGTTCATGTTTTGCTGCATTGCTCTCTCTCCTGCTCCTTTCTGTGTATGTATTCATGCAAAGTTTCCATATAAAGCTCTGGCAAAGTCCAAGGCCTCCCTTGGCTTTCACATTTATGCTAGAATGAGCCCTCGATTTACCATGTCAATGGGCAGTCAAGAGTCAGCGTGTCACCTCGACAGCTGGGGTGTTGAGCAAGAGTTGCTCAACTGTAGCTCAATGCTGTTGGGTGTTTGCTCATGTTTACTGGATTTAATATAGGAGTGCATAATCTGGAGGTTATGCATGTCTGAAATGTTTTTTTTTGTTTTTTAGGTATGTATATTTTCATGAAGTAAAACAATATGTAATTAAATTAAACATATGCAGTGGTAAAAAATAGACTGTCTTGCACTGGTCAAACAAAAAACCAACCCCTGACTCATGATTTGTGTACTTGTATATTAGATCTTTGGTCTTCTGTCAACTACTATTGCCTCCAGCTTCAATTATCCGTTCCGAAAAACAGGTCTATCATAAACTAATGTCTTTTTTAAAGAACCATGTGGTAGAATTAAAAGTCACAATGGGAAATACATGTTGCAAAATTGTGTCTGTCAGAGTATAGTGGCATTTTGTGGTAGTTGAAAATAACAAGCAAGTTTCAGCACATAACGTAATCTGATTTTCCACAGATATAAACTGACAATAATGTCACAGTCCAGAAGATGTCCTGAAGGCTGTCAAGACATGCTGTTTCCAGCCAGTATGTACATGTGTCTTCTCCTGATATCCTGCAAATTCAAAGAGTAATTTAGAGTGTGACATCCAGTTACCATGTGGTACCAAATAGGTCTTCACATCTAGTTATAGAGGATGCAACTAAAACAGATTTTTCTGGGATTTCCGAGGTATGCATACAAAGAGTTGTGCCTTATTATGACTTTGAAGGAAAAAGAGAAATGCTTTTTAAATTATAAAGAAAAGTTGGAAATATATGGTTTGCATTTGTTCTCAGCCAACTTGAGTCACTACTTTAATTCAACTTTTTTGAGTATGTCTAACTCAATTTGGATCTAGACTTTGCTCTTTGCTCAACTTGCTCCTTCTATATGCCCTTACACCCTAACCCAACCTTTTTTTTGTATGAATTTTGTGAGATTCATGTGCTACTAACATGAGACATATATATAATTCATCTCCTTTCTTTCTATTGGCTCTGGTTGTTTCTTTGTTGTTCATTTCTGAAGACGATAGGAATATGGGGTCCTTTTTTTTTTTTTTTTACAGATTATCTGTCAAGATATGGTGTCAGTTTTAGGTTTAAATATGTAAAAAATATATGTATTCTTTTATAAAAATTACACAATGACAGTGCAAATTGTATAATATATATATTTGATATAATATATATCAATATCTGTTAACAACTAGTATCTAGCTTTTATGTATTTGTAAAACCTCATCTAGATGAATAGCATAAATATAATTTGAAATGATAATTTTTGATCTCTTGTTTTTGATTTTCAAAGAGCACCTCAAAAATTCACACTTGTTGCTTTTCGACTGCAGATTTTGGAACCACCACTATAGACTGTAGGACTGAAAGACACTAATGTGTTTGTGAATACACTGAGAGAATTAAGAGGGTTTTACAGAATGTGACTCCTGCCCTTAAACATCAGATTGCTAGAATACTTTGAGAAACAATATTTTCCTTAAACCTGACATTGTTGTTTTCTTAAGTCATAACATTAAATCTGATATATTTGCTTTTGTCAAAGCTGAAATGACAGATGTTAAAGTGAAACCAAGACTGATCTATTGTCTTGAGAGGCAGCCAAGGTTACCAGACTGTCAGTCAGAGTTAGTGGGGGCGGGTTCTAAGCTGTCATCCCAGCGTTTCGGTCTCGCGCTACATACCAGGTCACTGGAGCACTGCAGGCTTTGGGTCTTGGCAGGACCAATCACACATACTTTCACAGACACAGTGAAACTGTATGTGCTTTTTGCACTTGTGTTTCCTCACATTTACATTTTGCTTTTGATGGGATGAGTCACCAACTTTTGGAAAAAAGCATTTTCGGGATGGGACTGATCTTAAGTTTGTGAAATGTTTTGTGGCTTCTGTAAAACAGAAAAGATTTTTAAAATGTACAAGTACAAATAAAGCTGCTCTTCTTGAACCTTTCAACCCTGTGTGGATTTAGCTTAGAGACACTGTGATGACCCTGTGATGAACTCAGAAGAAAGTAAAATAATTGAGGGGTAGATAATGAAACTCTTTCCTAGATTGTCCATAATCATCCAGCATATTAACATGTAAAGTTATAATAGCATATTCGTGGAATTATGTATCTGTCTGTCAAACAGAAATTAAAAAAAAAAAAAAGTGTTAAAAAGACTTGCTCACCCATGTGCTATTAATAGCCCATTTGCTAAACTGACGTATCTGTGGGATAATTAGGGTATGTTTTTGTGTGCGTCACAGTTTGTGTTTGATTGTGTGTGACGCTTGGTGATAATAAGGGGATGATTCAGTGGAGTGGAAGATAATGGGAACTAGAACTGGTTTGACACTGGAACACTGGGACAGAATAAATGAAACCGCTGTGACACACACACACTTATTAGAGCCGGCAGTATCATTAAAGTACAAGTATACATACAGTCACATAGTACTACAAATAGGCTGATTAACTGGTGGCTACATGAGAGAAGCCCACAGCAGCAGTGTCTAATTCACCCAGCTGTAAGGAATATATATTTTTGGATTGTTTTCATGTCAACAGAGGGGAAGTTAGAGGCAGATTGGGATTGGAAAAATTGATATTGATGGAGATCTACAATATGAATCTGGCTGAAGGCGTTACATTGCATTATTTGAAATTCCCCTAATTTAAAATGATATGCAAATGTTTGCAGAATGCAGAAACATGACAGTCATGAATAGAGAAAGCAGATGACTTCAAACTGTCCAGTCATGTTTGCAGATGGAGAAAACATGGTAGTCTGCTGTTGTTCTTGCTTTCTATCTACATAGCTGAACCAATGAGATGCAATATGGACTTGTTTTCTACAGAACATTTCAGATAGAGCATGCATTATTTACCACCTTTCATAATCCATGATTTAAAGTAGGTTTCTCCAATATTCTCATCGCCTACTTTAAAGAAGTGTACTTATGTAATTCTGATAAGTTGTTTTTGTTTGATTAAGAGACTGTCTGTTACATTTCATAAGTTTAAACTGAGCCAGACGGGGATAAGAACCATAATGAATAGAAACATGTTTGTCTTCAAAAGCAATTAATAAATTAAATGATGCCTGAATATTGTTATGAATACTTTGCTTGATAATTCACCAAAGGAATTTAAAACAAAGAGAAATAAACTTATAAACACAGGTTAAGTTCCTGGCTGTGAAATGGTTTGTTATAGGTACAAAAAGGTAGTGCGTGGATAAAGACTAGGGGAACAAACTTGCCATATGGGGATTTGACCATGAGGCGATGCAAGATGCCACTCTGAAATAATATTTAGTACATGGAGATGTAGGTTCAAGACTGTGTGGACTGTTTAGTTATGAAAGGTGAAATTAATCACATTTTGTGCTTACTGCATTACTAAAAAGATGTGAGGCATATCTGCTGCTTGGTATGAGTTCTCATTTATTTGATCTGTCAATCATGTTGCATTGTAATTTAGGGGGTTATTGAACTGGTACATTTTTGCTGCATGAATATTTTGCATTTGTTTGCAGACAGTATGGGCCAGAGACTTGTGATGCTTAACCCTAAATATTATCTGGATGTTCGGCATTTGAAAATTTAGCATAGAAAGAGAATCCCGGTCCATTTAAGCACAAAGAGCTAAAATGGCTTAAGCTCTTGGTGGAGTAATGACTTTGTAGCCTCTGGCTGTTATGAGCAGTCCTGCTTCAAATTCTCTCAAGATCAGTGTACACAGGTGAGCAAGCCACACTGCAGAGCAGACTGACAACTGCTGCTGCCAAGCTCCTCCATGAAGCACCCAGGATACATCATGCTGTCACTGTGATAATGAACCACTGTCTGAGTCTGGGAAGCGCTCTTAAACTCGATCATGCATATGGGAGAGTTGACTCCATTTCAAGACCCTGCAGAAAGCATCTCCATTCTGGCTGTTTTTTTAATGTATGGAGACAAAATTTTTGCACCATCTTCAACTCTTGCTTAACTTCCTGCAAACAGAGGACTAACTCCCAAAGTTAGTCCTCTGTCTTCTCCTTGGAGCTGCAGTCTCCAGCTGAGCATCTGCCTCACAGAGCAGCCCTTCCCGATACCTCTCCCACTTGGTTTCTCCAGACTTGTGGCAGCAATTAGAAAAATCCAAACTACTTCACAGTCGAACGCTCTTATGAACTGCTATGTGAAGTCAAATCTCTTTTAAGTTATATATACAGCATTTTTATAACAGCTGACGGTAACAACATGGTTACCTGATTGTGCTATGAAATGGCACAATGTGAATGAACATTGGAAATCACAAACCCTTTCATTCTGTGCCTATTTGGATTTTACATAGCATCTCATCATTTAGGAAATAATAGAGTTTTTTGATGGCTGGCCAAGTTTTGTTAATTCCATGTTTAATCCAAACTGGTATTTACTGCCTACCCATGACAGTCGTATCAATTTCCTCCTGGAAGAGAAACAAAGTGCAAATGGAAATATGGATATTTCAAAACTGTTGGATTGTGTCTGCTGGCTAAAGATAAGCTAAAAAAAAAAATCAATAGAAAATCACAGAGATGTGTGAATGTGTGGGAATGTTTGTATGTGTTTATAGGATTAAGAGGGAAGGAAATAGAAAGTTTCCCTCGGATGACTTGGCCTGGACAAGAAGCTCCAGCTGGGACTTTCTTTGTGCACGTGCCTGTACTTGTCTAAATGTGTGAATAATGGCAACAAAAAGCTTTGATTCTTTTTCCCGTTTCATCCTTAACTGCCCACTTTGTTTTAGTTGCTGTCTACTTTGTTACCTGATGGTGCAGCCTCAGGGAACCCTGTCAGGGATCAACATGTAGTGTGTGTGGGGGGGGGGGGGGGGGGGTGTGTGCGTGTGTGTGTTTTGTTTGTGTGGAGAAGCTGTAATTGGCATGTCCGTCTGACTGAAAGGACAGGACTTGGTGGCGGTGCAGGAGTGGCGGTGATAACACAGCAATTAAGCTGAGAGAGTCAGACCCCAAATCACTGCAGTTGGGTGCTTGGAGACTCACAGCGATAGGTTGGACTGTTGGGAGTGAATACAGAAAAAAAGGGAAGTCCAGAACGGATTGTACTGGACAAACTGCACACAGAAGACATCTGGTGTAGACTGGATTCTGGCTTTTATGGGTGAATCTACAACTAAAAATATCTTAAACGGTGTATCACATGCCCTTGATTTTTATGAGAATCACAGATAGCGAGTAAATGTACTGAAGTTTTTACATCACTTAGTATTCATATTGCAGGCTGTAGGGTGTTCGCATTGACATCAAAATAAGGTAACTAATGGCGACTCATGCAGGAATGTTGGTGAAAACTAGTATTAAAAAACTGCAATTAAAGGAAGATCGAAGAGTTTTCTTTGAAACTCTTCTTGGAAGGAATTGTATTTCCTTCGAATACATTTAAGAGGTAGACTTTAAGTGTACCTCAGGCACACTTAAAGCTTTATCTGCCTAACATTTCATACATGGATATAGAGAACTACTTCCTAATGTCAGAAAACCACAAAACCAGATTACGTCTAATTGGAAAGTAAATGTGTTAGTAACCTACACATAGGAAAATGCAGCTGTTACTGTAGAAATCTTTGGAGATGATAATCTCCAAAAATAATAACAAGCCCATGCTTATTATTATCTAAGCACTTTATGATCCAAGCATGGACTTAGATCATAATAAGCAGTTTACCTTTCTAAAACAAACATCCACTTTGTGTCTATTAAATGCTTTATGGGTGTTCTTTGATGTAGCAGATGCAACAGTAAACCTCCAAGATATATCGACCGTAAGAGTAACAGTGATAACATTACCAGATTGTTTTTGTCGTCTTAATTTTTCCATTTAATCATCCCAGTTTGTGACTCAGGATGATACAGTGTTTTACCTCGTCTCTCTTTCTCTGATTAACTTAATTTTCCATGAAAAAATCCCTTTGTTGTTGCCTTCAGAATGGGGGATATGAAGTTAGCTGACGTACAATGTCAAACACCTTATTTTGCACAATCCTGTACTGTTTCAGCATAATTTCCATGAGACACTAAATCATGTGCAGAAAATTTTGCCTCGTGTGGACAGACAATGTGCCAGCCTCTGCCATCCTTCGCTCTGTTATTGAGACTAACCTAAACATTTCACACATTTAATTGAGTGCAAAATATGAAGATTTATGTTGTGATTTATGCTGATTTGCTTAAAACAGTTTTGGAAACCAGAGTAATGTCAGACAGCAAATTAAATTTATGATTCAATAACTGAAGTTTATTCTTTGTAAACAATATAATAAAGATTAATGACCATGAAAATCAGAGGGAGTTGCTGGGAGAAACCCCAGGAAATAAATGAAAAGTGCAACGTTAAATCACATTCGGATGGATTTGTAGTATCGGGAAAAGAAAAAAAAACATGTGCCAGGTGTTTGGATGAGCATCAGAAGCAGGTCTTAAAATGTGATGGATCTTTTCTTTGCCTATGGGAAATTATTTACCAACAATTCTGAAACCTGAAGTGTTCATCCAGACAACCCTGGAAAAATGCAAAATAAAAAAAACATATAAATAAAGAACAGAAATATCTGTTTTCCTTCCTTCCTAATATTACTTTTTAGTAAGTTAAAAAAAAAAAAGGTTTATAGCTAAATACATTGAAAAAGAAGTTCATTTTGCCTAATGATTCCATTTCGAAAAGAGCTGAGGCTATGAAATCCTGGATTTAATTGCATGGCTTGCTAAAAATTATATGCAGAGGGGAGATAGAGCAGAGTAATTTCATACATTGATTGTTTATGCCAGTGGCACTGCTGATATTCTGTTTCTCACCTGTATCAGCAGCATTGCCTGAGCCTTCCTGTGTGGCCTCCCGTCATACGTTTTTTTTTTTTGCATTTTTTTCCCCCTCGTTTCTGGTTTTTCTGGTTCCTTTCTTTTTCTTCCTTACCCTCCTTTAAGAAAAAAAATTAAACACAGCTGTCTTGATCACTTCAGACCGTACTACTGCAGCCTTCAAATCTCTGTTATTTAGATAAATTTTCAAATTAAATCCCTACTTTCAGTTTTTTTGTGTGTGTTTTCTTTGTATTTCTTTGCATCTCCCTCACAGATGACCCATTTACCTTCTCTCTGCAATGTGCCTTTTCTCTTTGTTTACTTCTCAGCTTCTGTCGAGCATTAACTTTTATCTTTTTCTCTCTTTAGTTTAGTATTCCTGCCATAAGCCTATTTCCACGTTTTCCAGATTTGTTTTTTTTTTAAAACCTTTTTATTTTTGTCTTTCTGATTTTATTTTAGAAATAGGGACAATTTTTCAGATAAGCCCCACAATGGTTATTCAGTTTATGGAAATCTCTCTCTGTCTAGTAAAACTAATATATGAGCCACAAAATGTTGACTGCTTACTTTAGTAACGCTTCACTGCTTATACGTTTCTTTTCTAATTTATCACAAAGATCTATGAGCGCCGAGATACATTAGCTAACACAGTGGACTACTTGCGTGACTCCCATGGTTTAGGGACACTCAATAATTTATTGACCGCTGAACCCTTCCTCATCATTTTCTCTCATCAGGCTACGGGGTGAGGGAGCTTCATTGATTTATAGACTAGATGCAATTTTTAAATACAAGTGTGGTTAACTGTTATCTTTATGGATCAGTTGGCATCTCTAAACGGATTTACAAGTGACAGTGGAAGGGATTTCCTTATGGAAAGCAGGAAAACAGATGCGGATATAGTTTTCTGAATGCATCACTGAAAGAACAATCCACAGTGTCTTGTGAAATTATTCGTGCGTGAATTTTTTTACATTTTGCCCTATTAAATCCCAAAGTAATGCATAGTTGTGAAGTGAAGAGTGAAAGACTCGTGGTTTTCAAATGGTTTTTCCAAAATAAATCTGCATTGGCCTAAATTATGAAACATAATCCACAAGTTATTTTGATAAATACTCTGGCACCGTTATTGTCAGTTTTAAAGAACCGCCATTTTACTTCAATTTTTAGGTTGTAGACTAAAGAAAAACATAAATATTTTCTAAAAAGAGGAGGAGGTATTCATTTTCTTGATGTTCTTTTTTTTTTATTTATTTAGGGCATTACATCAACATTACTGCAATTTATTGTACCGTAAATATGCCCAAATTAGCACAATAACTAAGTTATGTTATTAATTCAAAATCATGTAAAAAAAAAAAAAAAAAGCACATAGGTTTCACATACTGAATAAAGGCAAAGCAAAAATGCATTTCTTCATTTTATCTATGTTGGAAACATCAGTTGGTTCTTTATTTATTTTAGCCAGTTACGCAGCTCCAGCGTCACAGATTGCAGATCCCTGAACGACTTTATAAAAAAGTAGGAAGAAGAAATACTTTTTGGTACAAACCATGCAGGAGAGCATGTAGGCAGGTGAATGAAGGTGCTCTGCTCAGATGAGAGACAAACTATTTTTTCACCAACATGTTAATCTGTTGCAAAAAAAACTTATGGTTGAAAACCACAGAGGTGGTGGGTTCATACTGTGGGCATGTTTTTACTTCGACTGCATCAATATTCAAATTTTGAACGTTGATGTAAACTCAAGCTTAGTCTCTGTCTGACTCAGCTTGAGCAATTTTGTAAAACTTGCATTTTTTTTTATAGTAAAAACCTTTTAACTGTGCTTTAAAATTGTTCACAGCTCTGTGTTCATCATAAAGAATTCTAACAAAATATATTAACATTTTTAGTTTTATTGTGGCAAAAAATGTGGACAAGTTCAAAGGGCTTAAATACTTATGTAAGAACTGGAAAACAAAAACCTGCAGCTGTGTGTGTGTGAAGTCTTGTTGAATCCTTTTATTTTTTTATGAAAACTAATGATAAAATCTATTTCACGATGCGGAACACTATAAAGCTCATTAGTAGACCATCTGGTGTGTTTGCTCGTCGTTCCGAGTGGTCGGCTTAAATTGCTCTTGAAATGAAAAGATGACTTGGTGCTGGGTTAGGGTGGACAGGGACCACTTTAGACCTTTAGGAAACCAAATTATCCTGTCACATTTACTGCGTTGCCCTTCAGTAGAACAGCATTGGACAACAACCTTAAAATGTCAGTCTGGTTTAAAGGTTTGGACAGGAACATTCTGTGTTGGAAAAAGTGAACAAATGGTGACATTTTAGATTGAAGCATGTTGCAATATTGAAGGTCTGAGAAATTTGTTATTATGATTTGACAGCTGAATCGACTGGTATTCAACACAACATAATGGCAAACATTTCTATCTAAAACTTTCGAAGCAGTGAACTTTCCTTCTGGAAATGAATCTGCAATAATTCAAATTTTAGAACTGGATTCATTTATCTTTTTTAAAAGATCAACAAATAAGAAGAATGCATTTACATAGACCAATATTGTGGTCTGAATAAGTGCAGTAGTCTGAATAATATGCGGTATTTAGTCTAAGGAGATTTGGTGGAGTTCATTTAAACACTGTAAAGATTTTGAACTGATCAGTTAAAAATACGTTAAAATAACAAACACGTAATTTACTTCCCCATTAAATATATTTAGAAACAACTTCAAATGAATGAATAATGTGATCATTTTTACTGTAGTTTTACAATTTGACACCATAAATGGCAGCAGCCTGGGGTCCTTCTCTGTCACACTCCTCGTCTTTTTAGTTATGTCTCCAATTATTGATATGTGCACTTTTTAAAATATTATAAAACAGAAAATTGCAAACTAAATTTGAAAACTTCTCATTTTTGTTTTATTGCCCTCGATGGAATGACAGATTTGCTTGTTCAGGCATTGACACTTTACTCATATTGTGACATTTTTGATACATGTGACTAACCTGTAAAAGAGATATCCACAGCTCATTGTCATTTCATCAAAGGAACAAGAATCAAGCAGTAAAGTGGTCGGAACGTTTTTAATCAATGTATCTCATTTTATCGCTGCTGCTTCATCTGCTTACATGAGCGATGTGCTCCTACTTTGCATGTATATGAAGCTGTTCCCTACTTACTTGACCTTTCTGTGTAATTTTCCCCTTTTCATGCTGTGCCCCATTTATTCTAATTCATCCCGATGTGACAATCAGACTAATTTGGGTAAAGTTTGATGATGATTTTTATGTGAGGTGAATCATAACAGTAGCATTTGTATGCGAACCGAATGATCTCCCGATTACTTCCACAGTAAGAGCACTGTGTTATTTAATTATTTAACACTTATGGAAAAGATGATGCAAACAAACATACACGTTATATGCCGTGAAAGAAATAGTACTTAACTCTTCATTAGAAAAGCTTTCATGCCAGGGTTTTTTTTTCTTTCTTCTTTTTATTTTTGACATCCACCATTCTGACTGCATCATTCATTATATATGTAGCTGCTCATTGGTGTGTGAATGTGAGTGCAGTGTCTGGGTAAAGCTGGCATAGAGCAAGTGGTGTAAAGGTGTAGCAGAGCTTAAATCATAACACCTCTGAAAAACATTTTATACATAGAATTGTGCTGCTTTTACTTTTGCCTCATAAACCAGAATTTGGACAGTTATCCCATTTCCAGTTTTGATCTGGAATAGTTTCCTTGTTAGTATTCTTTGTAATATGTGTAGATATCACAAACCCCATCATAGCAAATATCATGTTTACCTCAATAAAATTTCCAATGACACATTAATGAGATAATCTTTAAACAACAACGGTTCTGACAACCTACTAAAAGATTGAGGTGTATTGTAGGAAGCAAAACATTAAAAACTAAAAATTTTAAAGACTTACACAAAACACCATATGTCCAAATGAGATAGCATTTTATAGTCAATTATATTTAAAAGTATTTTAAAAAGTTTATATTGCAGATTAAAGCTGCAAGTTAGTTAAAATCTCCTTGTAAACTCTAAAAGGAAATTTGGTTTCGCGAAAACAACATGGTGTCCAACCATTTTGTCACATGGGCCAAACTCATTCAGCTCAAAGTAAACAGCAAAAACAAATAAATGAAAGGCATATAAACAAAAAATATATATCTGCTTAACAATAAATACAATTTATTGGATTGAATAAAATAGTTTGTGTTTTGAAGAAAAGAAATCTTTACATCATTGTAAATTCTAAAGCATAATAATTTTTTTACTTTTCTGTTACTAAAGAAAGGTATACAGTCTTCTAATTCTGTTTTGTATTTTTTTAGACGAGAAAATCTTTTCTGTTTTCAGTAACAAGAGCAGGACATATCTTTGGAAACACTTTCCATATTTAGCCTAGTTTAATGAACTATTTAAAAGCAGATCTAGAAGGACCCACGTCTGCATCAGTTGCCTGTCCCACTGGGGCCACATTTTTACCATTTTAGTTGGGGCCCACGGTACATATTTAAGATCCGCACATGGCCCCTGAGCCATGCATTGGATACCCCTGATATAGTCCATAGCTTTAGTAATAAAGCATGTGTCATTTGCTTTCAACAATGTTGTTTCCATTTATCAATTTTCTGCAATCCAACTCTTCTGTGTATTTGGAGTACATGGATGACAAATGTGGCACAGCATTTAAAAATTATTAAAAATCAATAGATATTATTTTTTAACTACTGCATTAGTTACACTATGCCCTTGCCACGGATAAAATAGTTTTTGTAGGACAAGTGATTAACCGGAGTACTGTTCAGGTAAAATGTACCAAAGCAACGCTCTTTATTCATCTGTATGCTGCCCGGATTTTTGTGACTATGCAGACTACCCTCTTTCATTCAAAGGGTGGTGGTAAAATCACAGCAGATATAGAAAACAATCATTATTTTATAAACAGAAGAAAAATACCAATGCGTTTAAAAAATACAGTGCAGGTAAATTCTGATGTTTTTCATACTTTCTCCAAGCAACAATAGCGTTAACATTCTGATGAGAATTTTCTTTCTTCCTCTTTACACCCAAACAGTCCACATTCAACGCATTATCATCCCCTATCAAGGTGTAGTGAACACATTATATTTCTGTGCAGAACAATATGTTTTATCTGATCTGATGAGGGCATGAGTACAGGAGCGTTTGTATCAGATGCACAGAGCTATGTTCAAGATTTAAACCTCAAAATCAGGTAACTGCTGTTAATGCAGATGGACTCGTTGTTTATATTCTTCCCTGATTTTATCAAACTTTATCTCATATCCTATTACTTAGATTCATATTCCCCTTCTCTGTGTCCTTCCTCTCTCTTCCTCTTTGACTTTCACTCTGGATTATTGATAGGCAAAGAGATCTAATCTGTCTCTCGTGTCATCATATGAGGGCTTTGGCTGTGAAGGGGAGAAGACAAAAAACACTGTGTCTGATTACTTTAAATCATTGTTAACCTTTCCTTAATCTTAATGTTCTGCATTTTTTGGTTTGTTCAATTTATTCTGGCTTGTTCTACACCCATTTTATGGTTATTTTCTGCATTAACTATCTGAGCTCTAAGGTTTTGTTTCTACATTTTTTTAGTAAGTGCTAAAATGTCCCACCTCTACACTATGCTTTCTCATCTTTTCAGGGGTATTTTAAATTGTGAAAAAAAAGAAATGAAGTCGTATTTGTTTGAAATAAGAGATTCGACCACCGCTGGTGTGGAAGAGACACTGTCTATGCACCTTGTCTTCTCTCTGTGATACATCAATACCTGATCAATAGTTTTGTCTGACTTTGTGAATGTGCTTGGTCTTCCGGAGTTGTTTTCCTTCGCGGCTATGCCCACAAAGAGGAAACTGGCATTTATCATGTCAGCAGGGTTACGTTCTCCCAGGAAAGTGCTTCTGCCCAATTTGTAGAATCATAAACAAAATGCCATCCCCACCCGTGTGCTGGGCAGCTCTGTGCATCCTGAGGCATGGCTGTCCTGTGATTTGATTGCTCTCCATCCACATGGCATTCTCTCTGTTGTTTTGCTCAGCCTCAATAGCCTGGATGATGCTATTAGAAACTCCACAGATGTACGACTGTGCAACTTGGCATGTGACTCACAGGAATGTATGTATGGCAATGCTGACCTTCATGCTTAGTGGTATGAGGGAATTTAGCTTGCGTTTGTGCGTGCTGTGCCCCGATGAGAGTTGAATCTGTGCTTGTTTACTATCATCCCATTATTTTCTTGCTTTCGTGACACTGATAGTTAGTGAAAGGTAAACCTTACCCCCATCCTCAGCGAACGCTCCCTGCCAGATGGGATAATAGACTGCAGTGCATAATGTGAGCCATCCCGGGGTTCTTGAGTATATTCGAAGCTCTAAACATATTCTGGTCTTCTTGCTCATTCAAGAAGAGTAATTTCAAGGTTTTTTCATTGGGTCCAAACTGGTATCTAGTGGACTAGAAGTGTTGAAAGGTCCACTTACTTCACCAGCAGCATGCAGAAATATTAGTGTGTTCAAAGCAGTAGTTGGGACACCAAGCGCAATGTGTTGCACAAGCATTAAATGACTGCGTTATGATGTTTCACACTCTGGAAGATTACAGGGTGACTGCACACATTTATGTATTACTTATACTTCAAATAAAATGCTTTTATTACTGGGTTGAATGCAAAGTGTTGAAGCAAGTAAATACCAATATCAAACAGCTGAAATGCACCATGGTATCCTCTGCATGTTGCCCAAAATAAGGTGGATAGACCAACTGCCTTCCTCTCAATGCAAGAGGGTAAAGTTAAATGTGAACTGCTTGGTTGATGCCAGAGTTATCAAAGAATAAAGAATCAGGCTTCTGTAAAAGAGCCTACACAGCAAAAATAGACTGCTTTAGACACTCTTTGGAGTCAAATGAGTAATGCTGGACGATGCCATGTTAATCTATTCTGGGACTTGGCTCGAAACGACCTTCCAGGGTGCCGTACCTAACATCTTAATTACCTTTTCATAAGGGAATACCTCTGAGATTTAGCTATCTTTCCTGCACAGCAGATAGGTTGTTCAGTCAAGAGGAGGTGATATGAGGTTACACTTCACTGGACTGAGTCGCTTTGACCTACGTACCCTCTGCATGCTCATGTAAAGCTTTCTGTGACACTTTGCCCTTGGTTTTTGGCACTTTTTGTTCCAACTGCCAGGGATCCTACACTTTGAAAGTGTGGAAAAGCATATAATATGGTTGAATCTCTTCCTTAGTAGACAAAGGCCAGTATGAGATTTGAATTGACATGGTCTAATAATGTTGAATGCCACATTTTCGCAGTATTTGTACAAAATGTCTAAACTGAAATCTTTAACATTATCTAATAGTTTCTGTTTAAAACCGAAAATCAATAGTCATTCATATTGCTTCTAAAATTAGTTATTTAACACAAAGTGGTGTAGCATTTTAATGGTTTTGAGGCTATAACTTTTTAAAACCTTGGAAATATGCATTTAAAAAAATGACTACAGCAAACAAGTGGACTTAAATCCTTATTCCATTATGTAAAGAAAAAAAAAATCTAAAGAAAGTGATGGGTTATTGACAGAGAACTCACAGATAAATGCAAATCCATTAAAAAATCATAAGATGGAAATTCCAGTGCTTTTTTGGCCTGGAGCCAATGGATGTCCAACTCCATTCCTAAAGAGCCGGTGTCCTGCAGTGTTCCAGGTTCAATGCACCTTAATAAAATGAGCCAGGCTTCTGCAGAACTTGTTGATATTCTGAGGAAGTAATTCAGACATTATTTGTGGCTTGTTGGAACAGCCACATCTCAAATATGAAGCACAGCAACTCTTGAGGACTAAAGTTGGACACCCCACTAGACCTGACTCTTGTAGATCAGGATTTTAACATTGCTGCGGTCTTAGCACGGCACTCAGGAGTTGTGCGGCAAATATCACCGTCAGACAACGGGAAGTGGGCGGTTGTCCCATCAGACTGTCACATGGAGTCTCGGTGCGACTCCATGTGCACACCAGCATAGAAAACTCATGGGGTCTAAATGATCCCGTCTCTTACTGCTGGAGTGTTAAACTATACCTGTGGTTCTTAACCTGGGTGTGGTTTAGATTTAATAAAATTATAACAAACATAAATTGTGTTTTGCAACAGACGGGCTACCTGTCCAGCACCCCTCTTGACCCCACTGGGGACAATGGATGGATGGATGGAAAAAGTGTGTTTTCAAGAATCTGATATGTGATAATCCCATATTATAAAATTTTAAATAATGTTGATGTAAATCAGCTCAACTGCCAAAAAACTGTGAAATGTTCCTTTATCTTGCTATCAGATTGGAAGGCAACTACCTGCTTCATGATTTGTGGAACATACTGTTACCCCAAGTAGAAAAATGTTCTTTTTTTTTTTTTTTTTAATATACTGAGAATTTCAATAAAAAAACACTGCATAAAATTATTATGAAAGGAACCCTGAACAGTCATCTTTTTTCCCCTCTTTTTTTTTTTTATCTAAGCAGGGCAATTTAATTGTACACAGTTAAAAAGAATCCTCTTTTTACTAGTATAGTTTTCTTTTTTATTAAAACATTACATTCTGACTCCCACCGTATTCTCTCCGTCATCCCTCGTCCTACCGCCCCCTCTTTTGAGTGGAGGTGATAAAAGTCACTCACAAGGGCACTGAGAGATAATACAACACTAGATAGTGACAAATAGGACAGTGGGGACTTGGCAGTTGTCCAGGCTCATCGTGCACACGTTCTGGCGGACGAGGAAAGGTGAGAGATAACCCCTAAATCTGATTGAAATCACAAAGATATAACGAGATTTAGCAGAACCTAAATAAATGCCAGTCTCATTTTCTTAAAGCTTTCAGCCTCACTGCCATGCCGCTTCGAAGGGGACATTAGTTTGACTGTGTGGATATTTAATTATCTCTGGCAGATCTTAAATTCTCTTTGGTATCTTGTGCCAGAAGGTTAAGCCAACTAAGTCCATTAAAGACTGCAGAATGAGTGCTTTGCCTTCATTTTTATGACTGCTTTAGGAGAGGGAGTCCAGCACTGTGGAGAGATTTAGATTCTAATAGATGAGAGTGGTCATAATCCAGTAATTCTTCATTTTAAAGGTTATGTCTATCAAGTGTGAAATCATTGTTTCTTAGCAGCAAAGTTTTGGCTTGTAACATTAATGTCTCTTCCTCCTGAGATCTTTTTACCTTGATACAGTCAAGGTTGGTTTACAGGAATCCAGGACTAATTTACAACTCAACTCCCTCCTTCTCCTTCTTGTCAGTCTCACTCCCGCTTCTCTGCTTCCGCTTGTCTCTTTCTGAGAGATTGGCAGGTCTTTAGGGTTTTAAGGCGCTTAGTTTTCCATGTTCCTTCCTCCTGTCTCCCGCCGTTAGGCTGACTGGCAGTAATTATATCTGAGTTGGGCCCTGGTTGATCCCGATGACCCCAAGGACGTGACGGCAATAAAAAGAGAGAAATGCAAAAAGATAATGAAAAGAGGAGTACACCGTATAAGACAGCGAGGCTGAAACATGCAGAAAAAGGAAGTCAGGAATGATGCACATCTCTGCAGAGTAAGAAATAAACGGAGAGAGATTGGCTGGACAAGGTTACACTTCACTGAGTCCTGACAGGGTTTTTTTTATTTTTTTTTTTATATTCCCTTTCTTCCCTCTTGTTCCTTCCTGCATCACAGGTATGGGAACTCAGTATTCATCGTTGTTCACTCGAGCAGCCTTGTACTCTAAGAAAACATGTTTTTGTCTTCACTCCTCTCAGCTGCAGCCAGGTGTTTCTCCTCAGACATCAACTGTCTTGCAACAAGTTTCAGTGCTCTGCTGGTAAATTGTGAAATAAAATCAGAAAATGTGTTTTTTTCCTTGATGGATGAAGTTACATTTCTATGTATTTTTTTTTTACCAGTTCTGTCTGCAAATATAACCATCTTGCACAGTTAGAAATGTAAATTCAATACTCAATAGCATTAATGATATTAGTTTGAAGCTTTTCTTTCCTGGGTGGAATGGTCCTAAAACATAGACCTTTGATAATTTTTAAAAACAACACTTTTTTGTGTGTTTTACAGTGGGCCACACTGTTTCTTTGTGGCAAGAAAATCCTGTGAATTTCTCCATAAAGTTTGCATGTGAATGTGTGGGTTCTGTCCAGGTCCTCCAGTTTTCTCCTGCAGTCCAAAAAGAGGAATGTTAATTAGTCCCTCTAAGTTGTGACTTATGTAGGTGTGTGTGTTGACTTATGTAGGTGTGTGTGTGTTGACTTATGTAGGTGTGTGTGTTGTCCTGTGATGGACTGGTGACTTGGTGTACTCTTGCCCAATGACCACTGGAAATAGACACCAGCCTCCCTGCGATCCTGCTAGAATAATCAAAAATAGATGATCAATAGATTTTTAAAAAAAATTCTGATCTTATTTTAACAAGCACACCTTCTTTTTGTCTATATAAAGTCCAGAAGAGTCTTAAATTTAACTCTCATTCTTGTTGGGAGAGTAAAAATGCACTGGGGAAAATGAAATTAAGTTTCCCCCGCTCTCCTGAAAGCTTTCGCTTACATTGTTCTCTTATAAAGATTTTTTTTTTTTACATCAGAAAGAAATGAAAATGACATTTGTTACGCCTTGTTCCACTTTTAGTTCTATAATCAGCAAATCTCTCTTTGTCTCAATAACCATATTCACATGAGCTGACAAGATTTGAAAGGGAAGTTCAATTAACACAAAAGAATTGGACACCGCTTTGAATATGCTGTGAATCTGCAGTTACTTACAGACTTGTAATAAACTGAAATCATCTCCTGCATTTTCTCAACCAGCTGTAGTGCAGTCAAAATGCCGTATATCATTGTTTTTACAACACTTATCCATTTCAATTCTGTTCAGGCTTGTAGCTCACATTCATTTTACTCATTCCAATTTTCAGGCCTGTAATCAAGAAATCTATGGAAAAAGAAACATTAAAGAAAGCATACAGAAGACAGCGCAGAACTAATCTGAAAGTTGGTGAAAAGTAATAACATTACTGTGAGAATATGAACTTGGGCTTCCATCCAAAACACAATGTGCCACATAGGACAAAAATAAGGGACTGTTTCCAGTATTCCCAGCTCAAAAGTGAGTTGAGAACATACAATTTATGTGACTTTTTTTTTCATTGATAGGGAGCAAATCAGGAAAGATGCTATGAGAGCAATAAAAATTTAGCAGACTTTCACCTTACAAAAGGGATTTAAAATTGCTCTGTGGTTTGCTACAGTGATGAATAACTGATAAATTCTAAAAAAGTGTAATTCTGCTAAGAAGTAGTGCAGTTGTTCAAATATCTACTCTGGCTCTGACCAGCAATTTTTTCTTTGATTCAAGCAGGCACCGGCACTTACGTATATTTATATTCGTAACACATTTTAAGCCCAACTGCAGATTAACTGCAACTTAGTCTGCAGTTAATCTTAAATTTTGTGTCAAAAATATTAAAATTTCCCCCCAGAAGGATCCAGGAGCTAATGTTGCACTGCTAATTGGAAGCAAAGTAAAAATACTGATACCCATTCAGACAGAAGCTGCCATCAAATTCATCATTGTCTGAGCCTTCTCCTGGCTCAGACAATGAAAAAATAAAAGGAAGACCCAGGACACGCAGGACAGACTAGGATTCTCGACTGATCAGAAAAAGTGTTGGGATTCCCCCCATGGACGGACGGATGGATGGAGTCTTTCAATAAAATCTCTGCTGACTCACTACTAGAGTTGTCATCATGCCATGAACTGTGTTATGTCCTAATCCCTCACTGTTGTGTTCCTGTTTTTGAAGCAAAGTCTCCTGTGCTATATAATCCTTTGAGGCAAAAAGTGTTTCCAATAGTGACTGTCTTTGATGGGTGACAAGGATCTATCCTCTTAACCTGTTTCTTTTTACAGAGATGCTCAACTTCGTGCATAGAATCTTTAGTTTGTGGGGGGTTTTGTCAAGAACACATTCTATTCTATTCCCTGTTCATAACGACAGACAGTGGGACAGTGTAGTTCTGGAGGATGTCATTATTCGACTGAGGGGGCAACTGTGGCTCAGTAGGAAGATTTGAAAGTTGTGTGTGTGATTCCAGCTTCCCCTGTCACATGTCGATGTGCAGTCACATTGGACAAGGCACTTCACCCTAAGTTATTCATGTAGGAATGAGTGTGATTAGGTGAATGCTGCTCTAGGTTGAAGTGCTGTAAGCGCTCCCCATGACTGGAAAAGCTTTTGATATAACATTTAATTAACCATTTATATACATATAGAGTAATGCCTTCTTGCTTTGGAAACACAGGGTTTTCTAGGAGTCTAGTTGTGTCTAAACAGTGTGTTTTAAAATTAAATACCAGCTTTATAAAACCTACAACAGGTGTTATTTGTTTCATACTTTGATATGATGTGGTTGTATAGCTACTTGATGAATACAATTTGCTCTTTTACATGTACTCAAATATGTCCTTTTTATTTCTGTATCTGTTTTAACCATTGATTATTTTTAATCATTTCTACTCCCTGGAGCCTTTTCTTGAACAATGCAGCCATGTATAAGTGATTTACCAGATACCGGCTGTCTGTGGCACAGTTGGATTGCTATTAACCCCTAATAAATGGGCTTCTTGCCAATCCATCCAAGCATGAAATAACACTGCAACTCATGCTAGATGTTATACCATTCACTGTTTTATCTTTGGTTCTCTTGACAAATTAGTTTTGGGCCTAACAGTAACTCGCTTTTGATTTAACACTTTTAAATAGATTCCCAAAGATCTTGAGGTAATGTTTCTGCTCCTCTCTAATTCACATTACATTGCATTAAATTACCCCTCAGGGGAATAAAAGCCCAATGACTCCATTTCACCATTGGAGAATATCTCTGCTAGAGATGACAAACCACAGGTCAGCTTTGATTCAAAGTGCAAAAGATGCCTCATGGCATTCACTGAACTGCACTTTGACCCTAAACTGACAAGTTGACTGCTTCGCCATGTCACATCTAACACGTCTGTCCATCCATCCAACATTCCTGAGAGAGCAGGGTGAATGAAGGACAGAGAAGAGGAAGAGTGGAGGGCAAGATGAGTGAGACACATTCCATATATTCATGATATAGGGGTTATATAAACAGGAACCAGTCTGGTGAGAGAGTTACTTTTCCAGAAATGATGCTCCCTCTTTGAATATGCACTCAGCATAATTAGAAATCACAGTGAAGGAGCTCAATCTCCCAGAATCATCATTGCATCAGCCATCTGTTTATAGCATATCTAGAGCTGGTAAGCAGTGTGCTTAGATTAGAGTGAATGTCAATATTGTAAAGATTTTATGTGAGCAAATATAGAAAAAGCTGATTAGCTAAAATTCTCCTTTTCTCTCCTGACCAGCGGCGTCCAGCTTCAGTTTTTGCCGTGCCTCCCTGGAGCACACGGTGTCTGCTGAGGAGCTGAGCTACCAGCTGCCGCGTCGGGCCGGAGGCAGCAACCTGACCTGGCACGACAGCCACGGCCAGAAGACAGCGCACACGCGCACCGTCAAATTACTGCAGCAGCCGGGCACAGAGGGCATCCAGGTAGAAGCATTTCTGCACAAACAGAGCAGAAACTGAGTGAATCCGGTCCATGAAACTAACCCCAAGTGGCAGGTTTGCTCACAAAATGAGGTCAAACATATTTTGGTAATCAAGTGCTCTTTAAAATAATCCCTTATCAGAAATACGTTTGGCATTCTCAACCATTTTTTTCTTCTTGCGTCCCACTGCTCACATCCACTTCCATATCCTATTCCAGGATCTATAGTCAATGCAGTAATTTCCAATTTAAATATCAGAAATAAAACATTTTAGCTCAATGAAAATGCCAAGTAGTCTCCTTGGTTCTTAGCACCACAGATCAGAGATAAACTTCAGAATTAATGTGTAAAAAAAAGGATTTGGGTTGCATTTGCCTGTTGTGTGAATTTAGCTGTACTTATCGGTAACAGAAAATAGTACCTTAAATCATCATAATAAATAGAATTTAAGGACTTAGTTTTTGTTATCTTTTGCAAGTTTTAAGAATTATTAACCAATTGACAGTGATTCTGAAGTCTTACCTGGAGCCGTCTGGAGTAAATTTTCTTATTAATTCAGTTTCAAAACAAATTGAGAGATCTACCTGTGAGGTATCATTGGAGATGAGCCAAAATGTTCAGAATCAGACCTACAACTCCCCAGATCAAACCTCAACCTTGACAGAACACATAATAACTTTATCTTGCACATATTGCTGCCTCATCTTGGTTGATTCTGCAGTGGTAGAACCACCAGAGAAGAACGGGTTATGTAACAGTCGTACAAGTGCTGATGTAATGGTGCTTGGCCGGTCTAAGTGAGTCAGAAAGTAAGAGATGATGTTTAATGTTAAATATGTCTGAAATATTTCTTTATTTTACAGATAAATGCTTCTCACCAGGGATTTAAGTTCTAAAAGCAATGAGTTTAAACACTAGATATAAAACTCATTTGAGTGCTGTCAGGCATGTGAGGAATACTTAGTGGCTTATCATTGTACCGATACAGTGCAGGCGGCCGCTGCACCTTTTAGTTAGAAACACTGCTTTATTGAAACTTCACTTCCTTCTACAGCAAATGAGAAGTGAATCAAAATGAAAAATGACTATATTAGAGCGGATTAAATGCATCGGCCCTAAAACGGCGTGTGAATCAACTCCCTCTTTCCATTTAAATATTTCAATGACATAGAGAAGATAGCCCCGTGGATGTCCTTTCTTTCATTTTCCGACCGCTTTTTGAGAAAGTTTGTAATGCAGAGGCTGTAAAATATACACACTGTACTCAGTTTGTTTAATAATTCATAAAAGAGAGTCCTCTTAGCTGCAACAACTGTAAAAGGCTTAATAAGAGATGAGTGAAGAGCTGTTTCCATGTGATTACACAAAGCTTGGATAATTAAAGCTCCTTTATACCATGAGAACTAAAGCTTATCACTTCCTTGTGGCGTCAAGCTTCTTTTTGCATTATTTAACAAATGAGAGTGGAGTCCAGCTCCATGTGCATTCACAAAATACCACAGTCTCTGCTCATATAGCTATAATGATAAGAAATGTGTGTTTATTGGGGTGCAAATGTGTGCGCATGTATTGTGTTAACTGCTTGTGTGTGCATGCGGTCCTCTCAGGACGGATGATTAGATTATTCTCCATTAAACTGGCTGGGCACACACAGGCCTTAATGAGGGAGCCGTTTAAATAAAACACGGCTCAGTTTCTGGATGTAAGGTAGGACCTGGGGAATCCTTCTTATGTGCTTAACAAAGCTGATGAAGCATGTTACGCATCCCTGTGCAAACTTCCAGTCAGGGGGTGATGAGAGATAATAATGGCTGAGGAAGGAGAGGTAGTAGTGGTAGTGTTTATCCATGCACAAATATGATTGTTAGTATCAAAGATGTCCACGGCTTCTAAGCGTCACTGGTTCAAATTTTGTAGCGACATACGGTCACTAACAACCATACATCCTGTTTTCAGTGATTTAGAAGAAATAGGAAAAAGATGTAAGGTAAACAAATTACATTTATCCAGACGATCTAATAACAAAATTATTTATTATTCTCTTTAACTGAGTTTAACTGTGTTTGGTTTGCTGGATGTGAACCAATACACTGACCTCTCTGCTTGCTGAATTTCTTCCAAATAATGAGGTACTGTCTCATCGGTGCACCTTCTGTGCCGTCCGTGCCTTGGCTGCTGTTTGGATAACCAGATGGGGGCTAAGGGAGGGTTTTCTGTGCGCGGCTCATTTTGCTGTCTGCCACACAGCTTGTGGGTGAACGTTTAGATGAGACCGGGGACTAGGTGGAATAACAAAGACACAATTTAAGAAGTCTCCTTTTCTCTGAAGCAGGACTGAGCTTGTTACAGGAAGCAAAGCTCCTTCTTCGTGCGCTAATTTGCTTTGCCTTGCTTTGCTTTGACTGCTCTCTTTGCCACAGAGCAGTCTTTTTCGAATAAGAAAGACTGCTCTGTGATTATTTTTCCCTTCTCATTACCGAGTGCCGTGGCTGACCTTTTGAGCTGACACTGACACAAAGAATTGAATTAATGGAGAAAACACACACGCATGTAATTCGCAGCCCTTTTTTTTTTTTTTTTTTTTTAAATAGAGATTACATCTTTTAGTCATCTCTAGTCTACTGTATTATCTCTAGTATATTTTTTTCTCAACACAGTTCTAATTTTTTTTCAGTATAAATATGTACAATGTTTGTGGGGTTTTGATCATATTATTTTGTACTGATTCTCTCTTAGCAGAGGGCCATTTCTCAGAATGAGAGTAGTTTATATTATTATGGCTGGTTTATGCGCACCATTTCTGTCCTTTCTAATGACATGGAAGCACTTAATTTTGAGGAGCATATTCTCTTGTTTAGTTTTGGAGCTAGGTAAAGTCTGAAAGCCCTTCCATTTTTACAAGCATTTGCACGGTTCAGTATAAGTCAAGAAAAAAACATTTTGTAAACTGGTTGGAATTGACTTGCAAAAATAGGCCTGTAAAGCCAAACTTAGCAGTTAAAATTTAAAATGGGAACATACTATTTCTACATTTCTTTTTATGCTCCCAGTTATTGACAGATTTTTTCTGCAGCGCCGTCAACTGTGGTACCTCAGCTGCAGCTCCCCTTATGACATGACAGACAGAGATTAAAGTCTCAGTGGGATAAAGCAAAGCATTCTATATACTCTCCATTCAGCCTACCTGTTACCTGCCAAAGTTCTGACTCTGTCTTGGTCTGTCAAAGCCCAAATAAGCCACAGACTTTAATAGTTTCCTGCTTCTGTGTTTCCTTTGACATGATCGCAAACATCCCACTAATAATAACAAATTCCCTTACTTAGTTACTGCATTTGCACCAAAGAGTGTTGTTTTGTACTGTATTATTTTGTCTCCATATGGATTCACAAAATCCTGGAAATCAGATAGCCACCTGCAGGAAACCTCATGGTCGACTGGCTAACGAGTTCTGTGAAGCTAATGATCGCCTGGGTTGTTTAAAACTGTGATGATGAAGTGCAGAAAACAGACAAACACACACACAAAAAAAGAGCTGCTGGGCAAAGAGCCAGAAATGCTTAAGTGTATATTGTCCTTGTCCTGGCACTCCGTGATGTGTTGCACTCTTCAAGACACATGTTTGACTCATGCTAAATAGAGAGCTTTGCGAAAATCCCATCTGGCTCTTTGTCCACCCACTGAGAGGCTGCTCATATTTGCATGAGTGCAAACCTTTTTAAATACTCAGAGTTCTGGGGACAGGCAAAAACAGAGCTGCACAAAAGCTGGCCGAGGTTGACAGTTCACACACTTCCACAAAGTTACTTACACAAGAACAGTCAAGTAGACACTTGACAAAAAGCCACTGAAGCATTTACTGACTCACCCTGACACACTTAAACAAAGGCACAAGACTCGACTGAGCAGGGTGAAATAATGGGGTGCTAAACGGTGGAATTGAAACTGCCAAGAAAAGGGGGGCCAAGGAAAGTTTCTGTGCAGAGAGGGGGAAGGGAGGGAGGAGGATGAAGGAGATATGTCGGATCATATGTCATGATCTGCCAGGGTCTTTGGGATCAGAGAGACAGATTGCAGATCCAACTCTATAATGACAGCAGAGCAAGAGTTCGATGGGCACCAAAGATTGGGGAAAGGGAAGGAGTTGTTTGGTCAGACAGCAGATTGCAGGGATGATAGAGGAGGAGTGTTTAGTATCCTGCTGAGGGATGAAGTGACACCCAGGGAAGATTTACAGCCGAGAGAGAAAGTAAGGAGGCAGTACATGATATGCATACCACAAAAAAAAATCAATCTATTCATCCTTGTACTGTAGAATTTTTACTGCTGATTAACACTGAATCTATCGTCAATCTCACACAGGGTCTAACAGGCAGCCGTCGGAAGAGGTGTGTTATCAGTCGCAAAGAATGAATTTAGCAGGTTCCCCACGCTCTCTTGACTTCCAGCTAATCTCTAATTAACTACATACGAAGACACACGCGCACACACAAAATTACTAAGGGAGGCCAAAGCTCACAGAAGTCAAGGTAATGCGGGGAACCAAACAGACAAGAAGATGAAAAAGGAAGGAAAAAAAGATGTGGAGTGAGAGTGTCAGGCAGAGGAGCCTGAGATTTATGTGAACTGAGTGGAGGAGGATATGGGACATGATAGATCAAAAGGACCAGTGAATGGGAAAAGAAATGCTGTTTCAGTATACAAACAGAATGATCAATGGGAAAGTACTGAGAAAGTCAGAGTTTGAGATGGGTGGAAATGCACAAAAATACTTTAAAATACTCATATATGAACCTACATATTTTTAATTCAGAATTTATCGGAGGGCTATAGACTGATTCTTTTTTAATCAAAATAGTCTAGTCTCTAAAACAGCACAATGAGTCAAATATTTAGAATTTTCTAACCATGTTTGTTTTCAGCCTACATCGATCAACTCCTACTTTGAAAGCTTGACACTTTCTCCTTTCTGGATTTCACTTGTAATTCTTTGAGTAATCCTGTACCTTTAAAAAATCAGTCAGACCTTTTCAACTGTTTCACATTTTTGTCATGTTACAACTTCAAACGCCAATGTAGTTTGGGGGAATTTTATGGAGCGGGGAGATCAGATGAAAGGCCCATGATGGAGGAAATACAGAATTCCACAACTCAGGTAGGAGGATCTGTCAGCTGTGGGTGCTGAGAGATCTATATATGTGGCCTTTATGGAAGAGTGTCGAGAGGAAAGCTTTTGTAAAAAGAAATCCTATTTATAGTTTCCCTCAGGCCATATAGAGGACACAGTCAACACTTAGAGGAAGGTGCTTTAGTCAGAGTAGGAAATAAGACATCATAGTCTATATATTTGTGTAAAAGTAATACTGCATTATCTTTATCTTTATAATGAAAGTGGTGTTGGCAGCATTATGCTGTCAGGATGCACTCTTCATTACAGAGTTGATAGGAGGATAGACAGAGGGCGGTATAAGAAGTTCACTTTCAGCAGGACAACAACACTTTAATGGCCATTATTGTCTCAAGTTATTTAACATCTTGTTACAACCAATCAGGAGCTTCGTTATCTCAAAGCGTGCTTGAGATAAAATATCTGAGATACCTGGTCTGATGAAGTTTCATTGATTATTTCTGTACATGAGCTTTATTTATTTATTTATTTTGCATAATGTCTTGAGACATTTGTTGTGAATTGGCATTATATAAATAAACTTAGTTAGCAAGTGTTTCATAAAAAACAAAAAAACAAAAAAACAAAATAAGAACCTCTCATATAAGAGTTTGTCTTTCTCCAGATAGATTTGTATTTTTCTGCAACTGCTGGCTTTTTTCCTTCCTCTTCCCAGTCCATATCCTCTACATTTTATAGGCCGCCTCAGCAGATGCAGCCTCTGCCGTGCCCCTATCCTTTCTGTCTTTCTTCTATATGTAACAAATGAGGGACCTCCACCAGCTGGACAGAAGTGGGTCTCAGGAGGAGCTGCGAGGTAGCAAAGGGTGGGCAGGGACTAGACGGATCTGGCCAGAGGAGATGCAGTCTGATGGATGGCCAACAAATGGAGCGAGAAGAGTGAGGGATGGAAAAAAGAGAGAGACAGAGGGATGATTGGGAACTATTATTCCATTTCCCTCTTGTCTGGCTTCTTGATGATGAAGGCCATTATTCACACTCAGATTATAGCTAACTCTACAGCTCACAGCATTCCCTCCCTTTTTTTGTCCTATTTTATATGCGCTCACCTTTTCTGTCTGTTTCTGAATGCCATTTGCTACATTTTTATTATATATGCACAAGTAGGTCTAAAACAAATGTAAACCATTTGAAATTAGCAATGAAATTACTACACCTATGTACTATATTACCACAGAATGCATTTATCTGCCAACTTGAGTGATCTTGGGTGACAGCTTAAACTTTTCTAGAAAGGTTGAGAGAATAAAACTGTTCCATATTGGGTTCAGTTATTTGGTTAATACTACTAATTTGCAATGTAAAAAGGATGCAATTGTCTGGTTTCCTGTTGTACAAGTAATAATTATCCTCTGTTTATCTTATTTAATAATCCAGAGGAGTAACCCGTTCCACATCTTCTCAAATTCAATCCCAGCTAATGACTGGGCTCAGCTGTAAATTTTCTGAAGCTGACTTGCTCAGAAATATGTGTGTAATTGGAAAACAGGCACACAGGAGAGGGGGAATGTAGATGTTTTCAATTAAGTCCAATAAAGCAGATCACACTTGGTTGACCAGCCCTTAAGATTCGATAGCTTATTAAAAGAGAAAGTAATTGAAGCTGCATATACAAATATACAAATTTTTTTGTATATTTGTAATTGTAAATTGAGATGTGCAGCTTCTCTGCAAGCTGACCATTCTGTTCTCAATGAAAATGTGTCTATGTTGCATTTGTGCATATGACATTTCACCATACTTAATCTCATTAAACGCAGTCAGCTATTGAGCGCAACATTTGGCAGCCGTTCAGTGCTTTTCTGTTGAAAATAAGCCAAAGTCTTTGTTTTAGAGTCAGCTCAGCCAGAACATAATTGAATGGATTAGCTATGAGAGTAAGTAACTTCTAATGAGAACTGAGGGGACAGGGTGATCGTTGTGTTTTCTGGCCTTATGAGCCGGTTGTCACTGTGTAATATCCAAATTAATTTCCTGCAATTGTCTCGTGCAAAGGAAGGCCTGTGTTTGCTTCAAGTCTGTGAAGGTTAGTGAAAGGAAAACAAGAAATGAAAAAAGACAAATGAAAGTGAAACTATTAGATAAAAATCTTAGAAGAAACACAAGAGCAGTTTTTTTTGTACAGCGTTCCTCTTAATCAGGGGTTGTGAGGTGAACAGAAGATGCTAATTCAAATTTAATTCAACATCTGTTTGCCTGTTTATGCCCACAAGGTTTCAAACCTTAATCTCACTAATGAATCAAGCAGCATGTGAGCTAATTGTGTTGATTAAATTTGTTCTGTATAAAGCAAATTATACCAACTTTTTAAGCAGATAAATCAGAAAAAAACATTTTTGGTTTGTTAGAGGTAAGAAAAAGTGTCAGTCAATATTACAATTTGTTAGCAATTACATGACTGTTTTCCTATTACTATTTTCCTGTCTCTGGTTTATACTACTGGGAGTAGTTTTCTTTAAAATTGTGGTATTTGAATGCATCCCTTCATCTTATTTCAACATAATGTGACAATCTTGCATGGTGAAATGAGCTATGTCAGTTACTGCATGTGAAGTTTATCTGGGGAAAAAAAAAAGAGCTGTACCTCATATGAAGACTGAAATACAAACATACTCACTTGGTCATACCCATTGCAAGGACTGACATACATTTTTGTTCTGTGTTTCAGCTGCATCCGGGTGAAGCCTTCACCGTCTATCACACCAGTCCTACGCTGTCCTGTCTGTCCAAACCTGTGGTGCTGTGGACTCAGCAGGATGTCTGCAAGTGGCTAAAAAAACACTGTCCTCACAACTACCTGACCTACGTAGAGGCCTTCTCCCATCACGCTATCACAGGTGCAACACACGGAAGCCAAATGCAAGCACACCTTCTTTATAATGCATTAAATGACATTAAATAACTGTGATTGTTTACACTTTTTTGTACGACTGTACAAAAAACGTATAGTATTAAAATATTATTGAATATCCGGTTTTTTTCTTAGTATTGTATTAGGTTTGAAATTATAGTATCACGACAACCCTAGAAATGTTTCAAATTAGTGTACCGCTTTTACCACTGGGTATTTGTATTTCTATCAGAATATTGCTTCTAAGTGTTCCTCAGAGTAAACAATCAGAGAAATAATTCCATGACCTTTAGAGCTTTTTTTTTTTTTTTTATAGATTAGATGTATTTTTCTATTAAGGCATATTAAATGAATGCATTAAAATGCTAATAGGTGTCACATGGGTCTTTTTTTTATCCTACAGCTTAGTCTTTCAAATTGAAGGGGATATAAAGTGAAAAATCTGTAACTGAGATTTAAAGTCTTCATTGTGAGGTGACTTAAAGAGTAAAGTCTATATTAGGCAAGGAAAGGCAAAGCTGCAGAAAGAAAACAGAGTAATAAGTGTGTATTTTTTTTACAAAATAAAAACCCTACAAAAGCACATGCAGAAACCTCTACATTTAAGAACATACCAGCAGCAGATCCAGATTCAAGACTTATACACATTTCTCTCAAACCTTCAGAGGCCAAATGGTATTTCATGGCCGCACAGAGAACAGATTGCTGAATGGTGCCGTAGGGTCACTCACCACTCAAACTACATTTGCATGTAGGCTTTTGAGGAGACACATGCTGTGTGTACATGTTTGCTTTAGGGTTAACAATCTTGACAAAACTGCACTGATACAGTTTATAGAATACAGTTTTTAGAATTTGTAGAAAAAGAGGCAAGGAAAACAGCTCAGCTCTCATCTGCTCTATGATGCCAGTGACACATCATTCTTTTACTTAATGTTATTATTTTCTTTTGCTAAATTGCCAAATGAGTTCCTGTTAATTGTGTCATCATGACACAATTACACACAAAAAAGTGTTCTACATAAACCCGCATGGCTTTTGGTAAGATATTAGCAGCCTCCGTGCTACATTCTGTCTGCACTATGTTAGACCAGTGACCCAAAAGTAAATGTATCTATTTCAGTCTCTTTGTTAGGGCACGGTTACAGTGGAACAAGCTGCCTGAGGACAGTAATGGAGTTTGTTGTTTGTATTTACATTTGTGGTGTAAATTTATTACTTAAAGAGAAATCAAAAAAGTTAAATTTCTGTGTCTGCAAATTTTAGAAAATGACCTTTCAATACTCCTACTGTCACTGTTTGTGAAGATTTAGATTATCAGACTGTGTGTTATGTCATTTTAATTTGGTTCCACCACACAGTACATAATGTTTATAGTATATATTTATGTAGTCTTCATTTAATATGCCAGCAATATATGTACTATATAGCACGTGATATATACGTGCTAATTATTCTGTCATTTTAAGTTTCCATCATCTACTAATTCCTTAGCTACTACTAAACTGTATTAATTTGTATATAGACTACCAAAATAGAGGACTACCACAATCTTCTTTTCTGCTTATCTTTTTCCAAAAGGCAGAGCAGGGAAATGTATATTAATAACCCTGTGAATTGGGATGGAGACCACATGTTAGTTTTGCATTAAAAAACTAATTTGAGCCTGAAGCCAGGCCAGACCTGTTTGTAGCTACCCCTGAAAAAAAAAAAAAAAAAAGAGCTCCAAAATAAATCTGTATTCTATAGCGGTGCCATAATCCTACTCTGAAAAATGTTAAAAGTGCAACTGTTAATTTGAGCACTCTGATTCAGTAGGGGAAAAAGCTAATTAAGAACTGATTTTTTGGGGTCTGCTCAGGCTATCGATACTTGTGGGGCAGGTGATTCTTATTAGAAGGTTTTATCTCGTCACATGGGGATTTTGTTCCAGCTCTGAATAAGTTTACACATATTGGAATTTTCTAAATGTTTCTGTGTGTGAAATTATTCTACTGCAATGAATTTGTATTATTTTAATGTTTTTACATCTCTTTACCGATACTTCCAATAACAGTGGAGGATGCGGCAAGTTAGCATTTGAAACAATAACCCTTAAAACCGAGCATGCAATTTTTTTTTTTTTTTTTTTTTTTTTTTGCGACAGAACGCTCCTGCACACATAGTCAGTCCTTACCGGACTGACTTTAGATACCTGGATATTTTTAATTTTCTCCTTGGTGGTAGTTGGTTACTACTTCCTCAGCATGTCAATGTTCTGCAGAGGTCTGCTATTGAGACATCATTCGAGCCAGATGTGTTGAACCAGGGAGAGAACTCAACTAAGACATGAGCACTGACTTCTGAGGTGCTGCTGTTTCACTGTTATGACCGTTTATATGAGCTATATATCTCGTTACAACTTATTATGACAAATTTATCTGTGTTTTGCCTTAATGATTTTGTTTTGAGCAGATCCTTTTTTGTGTGTGTTTTATTTTATTATTCAGTTATACATTGTTGTGTCATTGTATCATCTGTCTAACCAGGCACTGGCTATGCCTTCGTATTTTATATATTGAAAATACTCCAACCATGTCTCCTGTGATCAGTACATAGTTCACTGAAAACACAGTTTGAGTACTTCACTTTAAAAAGTCCTTGAAACTTTTTAAAGTTTTATAAGATAATCATATTAAATATTTGAAACTCAAAAGGATTCTTTGTTTATTTCTGCCTCAAAGCAAATTTAAAAAAAAAAAAAAAAAAACCCCAAAAAGATTTACATGTTAGTATGTATGTCCCCTAATTTAAGCATACTGAAAATGTATCAAACCTATGTGTACCCATGTGTGGCATAATGGTGCCTAAAGGTTGAAGTTTGGAGCACTGTACTGCTACATAAATTAATAATTATATTATATTTGGTGTATGAACTCTTTTTACTTGCTTAGTGGGTATGCAGGCATACATTTCTAAATGATTTTAGAAATGTAATACTTAAATGTTTGGCTTCAGGAGACACAGGAGTTCTATACATACAATTTAAAGTGCTTTTCCTCTTTTATGTAAGGAAGTCTTTACCTTTCCGTGTTTTGGATTGCTTTTCAGACCACTTTAAGAGTCATTATTGCCCTAGCCAAGGTAGAATTGCTTCTCATTTGCCCAAAGACACCATTAATAAGCAATTTAGTTTGAAGCCAAATTGAAGGAAGCGATCTCCATTTTTTTTTTTTTTTTAAAAAAAGCTTTTGTTTTCTCCCTTTGACAGCATACTTTCCCTATCTGCAGGCAATTATTAGGAGCTGCATTAAGTCTGTCTGAAGGGAATTGATTTGAGCTCCATTCATCTGCTTTGTCTCGTTTGTACACACTTATTCACAGCGCAAGGGCAGGGGGTATTCTGGGACATGCTGGTACCGCTGTTGGCAAGCTCTAGAAACGACAGGGCTTTTGAGAAGGCGAGGCAAACACGTTAATGAGTGTATATACACACAGAAACTAGTTCATTTCAGTTTGAAAAATACTAAATACATACACAAAAAAAAATGTGCCTTGTTCAGTTCTCAAGAGTTTGTTTGCACAAAAACTGGTTATTAGATACAAATTTTCTGACACAGTAAGACAAGCAAATAATCATCCTCTGAACTGCATGAGTATACAAAGGCATAAACACACCATGCAGCAGTTGTGAAAGCTGATAAGTGTCACACTGCTTTTTCCGTTAAGGGAGGGGAGTTAAACTTCATCAGAGGTAACAATTGCGTTGTTTGTAAAGCAGTTCCATACATGCCTTGTTCCATTCAAAGTTTTATATAAAAATTGCTCTTTGAAATTATGTTTGTTGGTCTATTGAATCCTTCATTCAAACTCAATGCACACTTTTGACAAAAAAGTGTGTTCATACCTTCTAATTTTTTTATCCAGTTTTGTCATTTTACATAGAACCTTCAAGTATTTTCCTAACATTTTGTGTTAAACCAACAATAAGTAGTACATGGCTGTGAGGTGGGAGAAAGATATAAGGTTTCCAAAGTTTTCACAAACTGTGAACAGTATAGTGTGACATACATATGTATTCTTCCTTCCTGAGTCAAATCTTTGTAGAACCACTTGGACTTTGATTGGGCCATTCTAACACACGTATATACCTTGATTTAAACTGTTTTTTTTGCAACTTTGGCTGTATGTTTAGGGTTGTTCTGCTGGAAAGTGAACCAAATTTTTGCAGCATCCAACAGATTTTGTGCAAGGGCTGTCCTGTATTTAGCTAGACAGAATGCAGACAGAATTGCACGCTTAAGTTGTCAGATTTGTTGAACTAGTTTTCCATTATATCCAACTTTATGTTGGTTTATTCCATAAAATACACCCCGCCCCCCAAAAAAATATATAGTATATGGTTGTAATGTGAGGAAGTATGATAAAGTTTGAGAGTTGTTAACATGTTTGCCCGAGAGGACTGTTGTATAAAAAATGCATTTGAATAGGCAGCCTGAGTTTGATTTGTGACAGTGGCACTGCATTGCTCAGAGATCTCTGCTAACATACAGTGATAAAAGAAAGGATTTATTTACTTGAAGAATGACACAGTTTTCTGAAAATAAATAAATAAATAAATAAAGTACTTGTCCGTTTAACTCCTGAACAATCGAAAATCTAACAGGCTTTTTGTCCAATGCATCATTTTTATCAGTTCGAAAAGGATGAGGGTTGCTTTTGTTTATTGTGTTTGAGTTTTTTACTCAGTTATTAGGGGGTTTCTGTGTATTTCTTTATACATAGAGTAAAAGAACTGCATCCAGTGGGGCTATTAGGGGATCCAGACAAACCCAAACCATCAAACCCTCAAAGCTGTTTTGCACTGTGATGCCAATCTCATAAAATATGACTTCTGTTTCTCTGTTAAGAAAATCTACTCATATTTCATGGACCAGGAGATCAAAGAAAGCTGAAAGCTGCCTTTTGATTTTTGTTTTTCTAGACTATCTCTGTTTATCCCACTTCTGTCCCCACTGTTTCTGCATTCAGACCACATGCAAGCTTACTGACTGCCCAATTGCACTAATAAATTGAGCTTGTTATGAATTGGAGATGAAAGTTCATACTTTTGCAGGAGTTATTTAAAAAATGTACCTAAAATAAGAGATTAAATAAAAAAGCAAAAGAAGAACGAGATCAGTGAAGTAGAGGATGTGCAGATATTTAAACAGAGGAAATTGGAATGAATCGAATGATATGGAGAGGGAGCCACATGAGTAATGAGTCCAATTATGTTTTGGATGTTGTACAGAGCTGCTGCAGATATGATGGATTCCTCCTCTTGCTGCTCAACTGAAGGACACACTGTAGCTCCTGTTATCACAGCAGTATCTGTTCCTTTTTTGAACCTCCATGCAAATAAACTTTCGTACCGTTCCGTCTACAGAACGCCTGGTTTTAAATTCTGTTCACACTGGGTAATGATATGTTAAATGTTTGTGTCCTGAGGGTTAATTGCCAAATACTGTAACAGAATCCCACCATAAAAAAGATCTAGCTATTCATTAACTGTTTGCCCCTGCTAAACAGTTAATGAATAGCCAGATCCTTTATGTAAATTATACTGTAAATCTACAAGCTTAAACATAAATTACTTTGCAGTGGATTGTAAATGTCAGATATGTGTTTGTTTCCTTTAAACAACCATGTGCAGACCTCAAAACATGCAGTTGTATAGTTTCACAAGTTTTCTGCCGTATCTCTCTTTTATACCTGCAGCTTTGCAGTATGTTTAATCCTCACTGATGCTGTTTTGTGTTGTTAACCAGGTTGACATTGAATTGCCATGACCTGCAGACAGATGGTATGCATACGCTCAATATAATGGTGATTTCCATATTATTATTTTAACTTGTAAACACTAACTCTCTCCCTTGTAATTGGAAAGTAAGTTAAATTGATTGCTTCATTGGCATGGGTCTGGCTTTAATTCGTTGTTGACAAATTCTCCTTAGAGGTTAGGTCAGACCAATTTCGCTCAAATAAAATCTTTCTTCCAGAACAGTCTGGGCTTCTCCCCTCACTCCTGTTCGTAGATTTTTTACCAGGCCAATCAGCGACCAGCAGGAGAAGTTGCGAAAGATGATCTTTAATTTTCTGTGCTGCTTTATAATTGTAGTCTGCCTGTAGCTTCTGCAATGGCAGTAGAGGAAGTGAACAAAGTCATTAAGTGTGTATTGGCCACGCTTCCAAATATGAACATTATTGTCTAATTATTTGAATACTTTGATTTAATGAGTTACAGCAACATGTAATTTCCCTTTGGGATCAATAAAGTATTTTTGAATTTTGAATTAGAATTTTTGAACATTAACAGCTGCCTCGTTTGGATCAGCACTTCTCTTTTTGTAGTGAAGGATGATTGTTTAGTGCACAGGTAATTTCTGGTAAGCTTCATAACATCGAATGGGTGCATAATATACATCATGGACAAAAGTTAGCAACTGGGTAAAATGTAAATGCCTCCAGGAAGCAATTGTTTCTCAATAGCTGAGAGTCCAGACCCTCTGTATGAAACTAGTAGCTTAAGACAAGGGGCTGGTTTTTACCAGGCTAAGATAATCTTATTCCTCTTTTTCTAATTTAGACCAGGTCTGGCCAGGCTTTGAGTTAGCCAAGTTTTATCTGGCCTAAAGGTGTGGATTAAGATATTTGGCCACAATACAATAATAATGTTTGAAGCTCTAAAAGTAAGGCTTTCATGCCTAGAAATAACTGTTTTAAGTGCCAAACATGGTGGTGATAGCTGTCATGCTGAGGGTCTGTTTGACTACTGGTACTGGTACTGTTGTACTGATGCTTTAAACAAAGTAGATAGAGCAATGAAGATAAAGGATGGCCTTCAAATTCTTCAGCTTCACCAAAAACAAAAGACAAAATAACTGAAAACATGTTTAACACTTTAAAATAATTGTATTTTTTTTCCTGCAAATTAAGGGAAATTTATGCTGCTATTTACTGGGTGTATGTGAATATTATAGTCTATTTAAATAACTGGTATGGATGTATGTATTGATGTATGAATTAGAAAAATCTCCAGGAAATTCACCAAATGTGTGTTTTTTTTAGAAATGATTGCAGTCTCGTGTTGTTTGACACTTCAATTATATAATTAAAAATAAAATATTATTACATCTCTGAAGAGCATTGTTAAATTATTGAGAATCCACACTAACACTCAGTGCAACTTTCTGAAAAGGTATATCAGAAAGTCAAGGACAACTCTGAAGTAATTCCTAACCTCCTACTGGCAGGACGGGCGTTGCTCCGCCTCAATGGGGAGAAGCTGGAGCGGATGGGAATCATCCAGGACTCCCTGAGGCAGGAGGTCCTCCAGCAAGTCCTTCAGCTCCAGGTCAGAGAAGAGGTCCGCAACTTGCAGCTCCTTAGCAGAAGTAAGTGACCGCGTAACACTGTGTTCTGGTTCCTGTGCTTTGTTTCAGTGGGAGAGGGAACAATAAAGTCAGACAAATTGGTTTGAGATTTATCAAAGTGGGAGGAGGCAGTGTGGGACCATGCATCCCTGCTGCGACATGCGTGGAGCCGGACAAACAAGCGCAATTGTTTGTGGTTTTACTGGTGGGGGTTTCAGGAACTACTGCACTGCATCTCAGCAAGAGCTTCATTGACCGCTTTTACTACCCAACCACAGGGAAACAAGCCCAGGCAAACTCTGATTTCCTGAATTTTCTTCTTGTATTATGTTTCTTCAAAATAACATTTGTGTCCTCCTTTAGGTTGTGCAGATTGAATCAGGGTCTTTTATACATATTTATTGATGAGAACAACGCTGGGTTTGTATTCAGGTTCAGGTTTTCCATTAGGTATGATAAATTGTAAATCCCTGACCTAAATTGAGCAATGGAAGCGTTTTTGCTGAATACATGCTTAGAATCAGAAGAGGACAGCAGAATTTAGGGTGAACTGCTATAAGCTTCTAGATTTTGTATTTCTGAAGCTTGTTTTAATTTGTTCTAGGGTTGTTTTGGTGCATGCTGAGTAAAATATATATATATTTTTTTTACTGCAAACATGACAAAAATGTCTAAAATAAATGCGGTAAATGATCAACCCTGTACTTAGTTTAGATGTGCTGCTTCTAAAATCATATAGCAAGGTTTTTTGCTATTAATATTTCATTATGGGCTGATACTGCAAACAGCTAATCAGGTAATAAAGGTGGTGTTGGCTCGAAGGCATGCTCACAGTTTCACTTATTAAGCTGCTGATGCTGTCACAATTTGGCTTCTGCATATCTGCCGCAGACTGCTTTACAGTAAGTTTTAAATCCACACACTGAAGACTTTTGTTAAGTCTGAGTTTGCTCTTTTCTATTAAAGCTGGTTTCAAGTAAATTTTCACATCCACATCCAGAACTGGACTAATATTAGTAGTTTGTAGGGATAAGGTGAGTCATCATGGCCAACTGATTCAGCTTTAAAAAAAAAAAGCCGAAATGGAACAGTTTAGAGTTGTTGTTGTTTTTTTTAAGTAATTGTCAGCGATACCTGAGCTAGGTATTGCAGCATATTTCTTCTTTTTTTTAAAGTTATGTTTTTGTTTATATTTTGTTCAGTAAATGCATTAAAACTTGGAACTCACAATTTTTTTCTATGAATGAATCTGCTAATAACATAATGCTGTGATGCTTATTTACACATTGTAGAGATATTGCAGGTGCTTAACACTTAAAGATATATTTCTCTCCAACTTCTTAAACTAACTTTCTACAAAAAATGTCAAAGTCACACCTTTCTATCTACTTTAATAGAGTTGGTGTGCACATGCCTCCTAATGCCACAATTCACAGTGTAAGGAGTGCTTTTGATGACCTTCGAATCACCCAACCATGTTAGACAGAATTAAACTCAAAGATGCGAAACAACTAATAGGTAAGGGGAGAGTATTAAATTGCTGTTAGACACCTCCGTTAATTGGGCAGTCCAAACGTAATTTCTCAGTTCATGAGGCTTTAACTCGGAGCTACAAGGGCAGGCTAATTAGGGGACCACATATAACGCTTGGTTTTCACAAGTTTGGAGAAAAATGAGAGGTGATAAAGGTGTGGGACAATCTGGGAAACTGTGGGGTGGGGTCATGAGGCAAGGAGTGAAAGGTGTTGGATGCGAAGGTTGAATAAGGTCAAAGGTTTAAACTTCAGTTTTACAAAGTAATTATGTTTTCTAATCCATCCAACTACACAGTTATAAAATATTTGCTCATTAAATATAACTTTGTTTTCTCTCACTCATGTGCTGATGAGGTAGAGGGCGCTCAGGGTTATGCCCAAAGAAACTTTGCCTGTCTGCAGTAGTGTTTCTAATTCAAAGGCAACCCCACTTTTTCATCAGCTCGCTAATTTTATCTAAATTCAAAAATGAAAGCTATCATAAGTCATACATTATGCAATGTGTTATATTTTTTTAAAAATGGCAAAAACTAATTTCCCTTCCTCTTTATACCTATTGACTGCTTTGTGTTGGTCTGTCACATAAACAGTTACTAGACACAGCGCCGTTACCATTTATAATATACCAAACTGGAAACGTTTAAAGAGCATAATTTCTGAGATAAAAAATATTTGAAGATAAACACTTTGCCAGTTTCTCTACTTATATGAAATTGATGTGAACAGTTCTGGGGGTTTTTTCCCTTGAATTATCTGAGCTGAATAATGCTGTTAATATACAAATTGTAAAATTTCAAACTAGGTAGGACTAGGCTGAGAAAATGTGAAATGCTGTGGGTATGACTGTGCTATGTGGACGAGAAAGCGAAAACGAGCCAGCTGGCTGCTCTGTGCTGAATAGTGTGGAGAGGTCTGGTCATGGTTAAATGGAATGATAAGAGCATGAAACAAGAAAGAAAGATGGTGTATTCAGACGGCAGCTCACACACTTATAGGCGTTGCACTCGCACAGCTCTGCACACAACTGCAACTTTTCTCCCTGAACGATTCTTCTAATACGCTCACACTTCTGCAGTGATTAAGTGGAGCCGCCATACCACCTGTCAGGCCTGATACATCTCCAATGGATTTACCAAAAATTGAATATTGATCTCACAATAAATTTTGCGAAGGGAACGAAAATACAGAGATGCAGCTGAATTCTCACGCAAGCTTGTCTCTGATATGAGCCGTGACACTTTTACAATGCTTTCACGTTATTCACATCAGGAGTGTAAAAGCCTTTGTGATGCAAAACCCTTCGCAAGACGCAGAAATACTGCATCCAGCTTCTTTTGACAGATGGCACAAAATATTAAATTATGCCTCACTGAAATTACCAATGAAAGATCTGTACACACATTCAAATCCTTCTGAGTTTATTGCACTCTTTAATAAAGACTCATTTTAAAGAAATGTTTGAGTTTTTTTTGTCAGGGGTTTGCTTCCATTTTCTGCAGACCAGTGAAAGTGTGTGCCATATAGATTGACCAGTAAACTGCTTAACAGTATACTGTAGCGTCACTTACACAGCTTTCCTTTCGAGAGTGGTTGTGCAAGTTCAGGCTACCATGCAAATGAAAATTATGACACATCTGGTATAGGTTGTGAAAATACCACACTGAGGATAGAGTAGTGAAAGAGCCAGCTGCTTGGCTATCATAAGGATTAAAACATTTTGGCTATGCCTAGGTTACATATCAGCTCCAATAACTCCGATATTTGCCTTTGCTTTTCTGTGTTTAAAAAATAAAGCCCCCATAAAACAGAGGGCTTTGATGTATGATTTAATTTATATAGATATAACTTCAGATGCAATCACACTGAACTGCTTACAGGCTTTCTTTTGGGCTATGGAGGCTGAACTCCACTAGTGTTTACTTACATTTGTATGGTAAATCAGAAAACAGGTGAAGCAGTGAACATGTAATGTAGTTCTGGTCAAAAGTTTATGTCCACTCATCCACTTGAATATAGTCCTCTTTTTGAGTTTTTGTTAATTTGTTTAAATCATTCTGTTTCTGGCTAGTCTGACTATACTAAGATATGATAGTAAAACTATATTTTGCTGTCAGTTTGAATTTACTGTCTATTGTCTTAGATGGACACAAGGCCAAATGTTCACATACAGTGAATATCAACTAAGATATGAATGGATAAATGTCCCAGGGAAAGCTGCGTCTTCTGCTTTTCTAACCATTTAAATTGATTCTGGCATAATTCTGTGTGGATATTTGGCCAATGCTTTTGTTCAAAATAATATGGTTCATTTCAATGGACTGTTTTCTAAATACATGCCTGGTTTCTAAGATTAATCCATATTAGTCGAGTTTGGGGCCATTTCAGAAGCTTAAGGTATGCCTTCTCCATTTACTCCAAACTGAGCCCCGCAATTATTGAATTCTATAATATATAAGCTCTATGACCAGATCTGTAACTGTGCTCTGAATTAAGATCAGTAACAACAGACAGCATAAAATGTACACATTGTGTTGTAAACATATTTGTAATAATTGAAATGTTCGTCATATTTTTAAAATTCACTTCCTGTTAAATGTTGGATTACTTAATTGCTAAATAAATGCCTTGCAGCTTCTTTTCTTTATTTTATGGAATTCTCAAAACATAGTGATATGGTCGGAAACATTTGGAAGATCGTTGACTTCACATCAAAGCTGAAGTTAGATTAATGTATTTACAACTAATACTCCAGAAAGTTCATATCCATATTTATTTTTTCTTGTCATTGATTTAGAAAACCTTTGCCATTTTTTTATTGTATATGCATATTGTATTATTCTATTTTTAGAAACTGTTTTGAAAGGTAAAGTTGATATCTTCCATAGCCCAGAGCCACGGCGCTCAGAGAGAAGGGAGCAATGTGTAAGGATTTTTATCCAGGAACCTTTGGGACTGAGGATTCGGATCAAAGCCCAGAGAGAAATCTGCCTTCCTTTTTCTGCTAAGGAACTAGCTGTTGGTTTATCTTTTTAATAAACTGCCAATACTTCTTTGCTGCTCAACATATCAACTTTTGATCAAAGTCAGCCTGTGTTTTTGTGTGAAGCCATCTGCCATGTACAAGAACTGTAGCTAATTAGGAAAAATTAAACCGACTGCAAAGATTGTCTTTAAAACATCTGATACTGCAAAAAGATGTGTTGTGCGTACTGATTTGCTGAGAATACTGAAACCTTACAGCTCTAAAACTCTTCTGTTGTAAGTAAAAAAACAGACAAGGAAAATTCAGCCTCCACATGTAGAAAGATGGTGGAAACATAAGAGTTTTAGCTGTAATTGCAGGGGAATGAGATTCCACATTTATTTTACTCAGTAGGGCTTAAATGAAAGGCAGACCAAACTTATGTAATTGTAAAAAAATTTTGTTCATTCTAATACAGAACTGATTTGTAATTTGTTGCTTGTTATTACATGCAACATTTCCCATAAACCGTCACTATCCATAATGATTACTTGAAAAAAAAAAAAAACACAGGGTTTCTATAGATGTCCATGGAGGCCTCTGGCCACCAGTCAACTAAAGACCTGACGTGGGAACAGTGAATCGCCTCACTTGAAAACAGCACTGCTTCCATGTGAGGCCTGGTGATGCACTAATTTTTTTCCCCCCTTCTCCTCTCTCCACAGCCTCCTTTGGAAATTTCTCTTAGCTCATCCCAGGATGTGCTTGGCAGTCCTTCCCCTCGTCTCCTGTCACAATACATCTCCAGGAGCTGCGGAAGAGCTGCTATCTGCAGATATGTGAGCGGAGAATCAACGAGTGAAAGCAGGGGGAGGACGAGCTTATAGACTCTATGCCAACTGGTCTGGAGGATTCCCATTCAATGCAGCCAATCTGCTTTACAGGCACTGTGACAAAGACAAAGAGCCGTTCAAAGCAGGGAGACCCTCAGTAACCTAATGATGCAATGGAAGATTATCACTATTCCAGGGACGATCCAGACCTGGCACTGGTGGGATCATTACAAATGTCCCTTTTGATTTTAATTTCGATTGAACCAACTGGACAGCACTGACTGAAATTCAAGTCTGAAAAATTGGACTCATAGAGATCCGCTTTGATTTAGTTAAATAAATAGTTCTGTGGAGCAGCTATGAGTAGTTTGAGTCTTGTCTGCAGCAATAGTTTTTTGAACAGCCTAACTGTAGAGATCTGGAGCGTAGTTTTACCCGGAGAGTTAAACTAACTGCTGGTCAGGATTTGCCTAGTTGGAAAGCACAAGAACTTTGATATTAAGAATCCCTGTGATTCATTCAAACATTGCTTTATATATGTATAGCAGTGTTTGCCTCTCTTTGTCTGTGAGCCACTTGGAAATATAACAGTTTTCACTACAGCCTCATCGTAACCGTAATGTGGTGCTCATTCAAAAGAGAAAAAAGGAAGAAATAATAATGTAAAAGTAAGAATTAAGGAATTTTTCACCAGAATAACTAGTTTTAAATACTTGTTGTTTCTGAGAAATACTTTATCCATACATGAAAGAGAGCACAGCAGTGTCTCCATACGCCGTACTTATTTTAAAAAAACAGGCATAGTTGTTGTTTTTTCTTATTCTGCTTGTGATCAGTCTCACTACACTTCAGATCTCATTCTGCAGTGTGCTTTGTTCACCCTTTGCATGGGAGTTTTGTTTTTCAGCTCAGCGCTCACTCAGCATGATTACAAAATCTTGAACTCCATGGGAACGCTAGTCGGGAGCTACAGATGACAATCTTGCTGGTATTTATTTCCATACTGTAGAGGTGTATAGTTACAAGGTTGTACAACTTCATGTTGTACAACCTTGAAGAATAACTGCCTGATGATAAAAAAAGATAGAGCAGTAGAAAGCAACTACAATGTAACAGTTAATGTATAGAGGTATCTGCTGTGGGTAAGATATTGACTGCTCATAACCTCTTCACAGAACTAGATAGAAGAAATCTGAGCTATCCCTTTAAGACCACTACACCAGTGATTATTTTACATGTTTTTATATCAAGGAATTCTGGGTTAATTCCTTGAGTCGTGTTGTGAATACATGTGAACAAACAGAGCTACTAATGTAAAATGACGGAAACTTTCCATCTACCATACTATGAAATGAATGTCATTCCCACAATAATCCTTTTTGTATTGTGACTTCTCTGCAGTGTTGTACTGAAAAAAATGAACCTTTATATACAATTGAGTGTAGTAGAGTAACACATACATTAATTTATGTATTTGTGATTTAATGACTGATCAAAGGGTTTCATGGGATTAATGCGATGCTCACTAACTGCATAGGTCTGATACAGCAATAATTTGAATATCTAGAGGTAAATGGGAAAGGACTATGTGGTAGCTAAATTAAGAAACAATTTCCACAGAGCTGTGAAGCTCTGCCGAGGGAAAGAAAGTAATTTGTGTGTGGATCTTTGTATTTTACATAATTTGTCATTTGCGAACGCTGGGGGGAAAAAAAATGCATCCCTCTGTTGTATTCTGTTCAGTTTCTTTCCCAGAGATTACACTGAAGTTTCTAAAGCTCAGAAAGCAAGACTGCCAACAATGACAGCAAGCCAGATACCAGATTCCCGAAGTGACTGAAACCAGATCTACAGATGTAATTCCAGGCAGTAACGCTCAGCTTTGCAGAATGATGGTTCTCATGTCACATAAATGAATAAAATAAACAAACATCCAGTGAAGAAAACCTGCCCATCCAGCATCCATCCATGCATCCTTTAGCAGGGAGCCGCAGGGAAAAGTGAGTGAGTGACTGTTAAAAGAAAGAAAACACACTGTGTAATTTTTAGTAGACCTGATCCACTGTAAATATCAACACATTCGGTTTATGTTCACTGATCATAGATGAACTGTTTCAAAAGGCATAAAAAGTACAGTTCGCTCTGCTTTACAGATTCAAACATAAATGTATGTATGGAACATGACGACAGCTGTTTTTGAATAAACATATTGAGAAAAACTGTTGACCCTGATGTACTGACATGGCGCATATTTGTCTGCATGTTGAAGTTCATAGTTTTTACTAAAGTGATGTTAAAAAACCCCACATGTGATGCAAAAAGAATACTAGAAAAATAATTTTAAAAATAGAAGAAGGTAGAAAGAAAAAAAAGGATGTTCAACACTACATTTTTCTTTTTAAAAAAACTAAGTGAATAAGATTTTGTTCTTATAGTACAGAATCCTTTACTTCCTGTTCTGCAAACATGTTTGTGCTATCGCTTCATCTGCTTTTTTTTCAGTTGATGAATATTTCAAGTTTGCATTGCTCTCATCAAGGGAAATAATGTCCTTTAATTGCTCAAAAGCTAAACTTGTTCATAAACATAAAACAAGATAGCGCACCATAATTTAAAATTGGATACATAATCACAGTTCCTTCTTTCATTTTGCAATAGACAAAATGAAATTAGCGAGAAGCAAAATTGTTTCCCAGTTAATTGCTTACATTAAAATGAGTTTTTGTTTTTTTAAATATTGTAAGTCTAAGTACTCATTTGCATATTCAGTGGATAATTTAGTAATAAGAACATCTTAAATTTGTATTTCCCCCTCCTGTGTTTCCCATCATATATATATATATATATATATATATATATATATATATATATATATATATATATATATATATATATATATCCATGCATATATGGATGGAATTGAGGGCAACCACTGATATGAATCATTTCAGTCCTCTAGCTGTATTGTTGTATGACTATCAAAACCATCATATAGATGGTTTCCCATCATATATATATGTGTGTGTTGTATGACTATCAAAACCATCATATAGATGGTTTCCCATCATATATATATGTGTGTGTTGTATGACTATCAAAACCATCATATAGATGGTTTCCCATCATATATATATATATGATGGGAAACCATCTATATGATGGTTTTGATAGTCATACAACAATACAGCTAGAGGACTGAAATGATTCATATCAGTGGTTGCCCTCAATTCCATCCATCTTCTAACCTCTTTTAGTCCAGCAAAGGATCATCAAGGCCTGCATTTCTCCAGTGGTCCATGGGTAAGAGCCAGGGTTCTACCTGGACAATTTAACAATCTATGAAATAGCAAACAAGCAACCGAAGACACACACATTATGCACATCAGTGATATTTAATGCAATGTAAGTGAAACGCTTACATGCACTCCTTCAGTGACACAATGTAAGATTAATCCTGGTCTTTCAATTATGTTTGACCCTTTCTTTTTCTCAGGGTGGACCACAACTCAGTGAATTTCCAAAAGCAGGCACAATTTTGCTAGCTTATTTCTAATCAATATATAGTCAGAATCATACATACAGGCCCAATGCACACATCTGCACTAATATTTGGTTTAAGGTCCACTCCATCACCTTTACATAACCCTGCTTTAACAATTCCAAAATATTTCTTTGTGTGTGTTTTGGATCACTACTTTGTTAAAACATCTAACTGTATTAAAGTTGAAACTTTCTACTTGTTGAGCTGAGTCAAAGAACTTGGAGGTAGTTCTTTGTTTTCAGCAGATCCATTCATGTTGCTTTGTTTTTTGTAAAAAAATAACTTTTCTGTAAAATAATTCCACTAGACCCCAAGCCGGATTTATTTTCAGAATAGCTATTGACTATATCATTCAAATTTGCCTTAATCTTCCATCTGTTCTGAAACGTTATTCAGGGTCCATGAGTTACAACTTTGATTCTTTGAAAACAAAGTGCTGCCTTAACAGATGATGACTGTCTCTCGCTGAAACATCATCGCACGCATTCAGAACACACATACACACTCAAATAGATCCAATTACTGCAAGACATCAAGCATCTCACCTGTTAGTTCCTGGGCACATGTAAGATAAACAGATTCAGTGAACAGTGACCTTCTCAACCTTGGTAGGGGAATAAATCTGCATAGCAGATGGTTGGATACTTGAGTTAATTGAAATCTGTTCATTATTATGCTTCACTTTTTGTTTTCTTCTATTTGCCATTTGAAAACTATGCTCCCACAATGGGAGCTTTTGTGATTGTTTGCTGTTTGAGACCCGTGCATTATCTGATTCATCACTATTTAATTGTGACTTTGATCTGCTGGCTCTCAACTCTCTGACAGCACAGAAACTGAATGTGAAACACTCCTATGTCTTCCATCTCTCCTTTAACAGCTGCTTGACTGAAGGCTCTTGGTGATATAAATAGCTGAAAACTGTATTTTTTTCATGAGGAGCCAAACTGTCAAGTAGAATGTTAAAAGAGAGTAACGGGAATGATGTCAGTGCGCTTTGTGGCTTTTGATTTGAAAAGTTATTAGGGAAAAAAAATAGTTATCTCTTGCCAGTTTAAAAAAAAAGACATGATTGTGCTTACTCAGCTGATAAGGAGAATAAGCATCAACATGCATAATGCCGCAAAATGAAGTATTTATCAGACCCAATTAAACAGGAAGCATGTGTTTTAGATTTAACTTGATCAGCTAGTAATGGCAGCTGTAACTCAGGATCACCATAGACTTGATGGTTCTACTAGTCATCACTTATGAACAAATATAAAATATCCCAAAATTTCCTGGAGTGACAGGAAATTTTGGGCTCTACAAATCAATCGTTTATTTACAAGGAACATTTCAGCAACAAGGCAGTTTAAGGTGCATTACATCATAAAACCATACAAAGGTGTAAAAAATACCCCCACTGTATACTAAACAATTGAGAAAACCAGTAAGATATGCATCCAAATCACAAGTTTTGAAGTCACAATGACAAAGCGTTTGTTTTGCCTTTTTACTCTGAGAAATGATTGAACTCTACTGCCCTCTAGTGGGTAATTTCTGGTCATAAACCTTGACTGAACGTGGTGACACAAATAAAGATAAATTATTTTTCTAATAATAATAATAAAAATAGTAATAACAGTAGTAGAAGAAGAAACAATACTTGATTATTATCAACCACAGTTGCAATAACAGCAGAAGTGGTACTAGTAAATTACAACAGAAAATTGAATAAAATAAACGAATGCCTATTGTAAGAATAGTAATAATAATATTGGTGATAATAATAAGATTAAGCATGAAAACATACATTTCATACAGTCAGTTCTAACTATTGATACTCTAATACAACTATGTGTACATAATAAGTAATATGTTTTTTAAAATGTATGCACAGAACTGAAAAATAATGTCTCTCACCCTTTTTACCTATTATTAATATATTTCATTTCCCATATGCCTTTTACACTACATATTTGACAATTCTACCGATGTACTTGGCAACACTAATGTTAACCTATGCCGCCCTCCACAGGCGACACCTAAAATAGTTTTTTTTCCCTCCATAAATTACATCATGATTTCAGATTATTTCCACTAATAGGAGTATATCAGTCCATGTTGACTGGCACCAGTCAGAGTAGGAGAGTCCCTCTGTTGTTGTACTGAAACACAGTGAGGTGGCAATGAAACCATGCATGATTCATGAAGTCAGCTGTCTTTATGAGAAAAATGTAGGCTCCCGCCATATGTGAAACATTTATTATTAGCCGCTTTAGATGGGTGAAAAGCCATGTGCACATACCCTGCAGCCAGCTGACAGAGCATCTAATGCATATTAAATATTGCATTAGAGCCATTAATGGTATTACTCGAAATAAATAGGATTTAATATCTTAATGTGATGACCTTGAATTCTGTGGCAATATAAGAACATATTAGAGATTGGTAATGATGACATAAGGAAATATTTTTTTGCCTCCAGTAATATATTCAGTAAATTTCTGGCTTCAGATGTTTTGTTTTGTTTTGTTTTTTTTTTAGAGAGAGAGAAGACTGCACAGACTGAACTCGAGCTGCGGGTCAAGATTGGTCGAATATTTAGCAGCAGCTCGATGCAAAACACTTAACGAAGGGCTGATATGAGGAATTTAAGCCCTGACCCTTTTTTTCGTCAGGGACCAGCGCCGTTACGTCGAAAGAGCGGCGAGAGCCGGGCTATATTGCAGCGACTTTATCGGCCAGAGCAACCCCACACTGTTGTTATTCACTTCGAAATAGATAATAATAACAACGCGAGAGCTCGCAAGTTGCATGAAGACTGTGGCTGCAACTGTCAAAGGTGGAGTGGATACGCGCATGACCCAACACACACTACTGTAATACTGTACACGGCCGCCGAGATAAAATCCGTATAAAAAAAGCCGAAATAATCCCGAGGTAAGGAGCCGGGGACTGGACTAACACCCGACGTTTCTTCTTTTCCTTCGCTTCGTTTTCTTTTACTCTAACCGACTGTCTCACAGCCGTCGAAATTACTGCACTAAACATATTTTTGTGCCTCCCTTCAGCTACAGCCAGCGCAGGGATTTTTTTTTTTTTTTACTCCTCCTTCGTAATAAAGTCGCCATTTTGCTTCACTGCCTATATAAACCATTCTGTATTCTAATATTTTTCTTTCAGGAGCCGAGGACCTGGTCGTGTTTCCTGGGTGTTTTTTTATTATTTCTGGAGGGTCTAAGGAGAAGACGGAGGTTGGAGAAGTGCCTCGTGGTGTACATATTAATGCAGAAACGGAGGCGGGATGAGAATGCGTTTGGAAACTGGGAATGAGGTGAAACAACACTGGATTTCTTTTCATGGACTCTCGGGATTGTGACTCGTCTTTTTGTCGTCGTGTTCAGAGGAGACGAGGCTGACGGCTGTTCGCTTCCCTTCGGCCCCCCCAGCCTCCTGTCTGAACGGCCCTTGACGTACAAGCAGGTGTGATTGCCATGTAACATAACATTGGTGGAAAAAACGCCCACTTTGGTGCCTGTCTCCTGACCTCCTCCTCCCGTCACGTGGGTGACCCGGTGGGGCCCCCCAGGGCTCCTGCTGCTGAGTGACTGACCCCACAGTTCAGGTAGGTGTGGTCGGGTTAAAGGAGGAAAAAAGTGAACATTTTTATTGTTTTTATTTACTCACATGTTCAAATTGAGCCTGGCCATAGCTGACAAACACCGTGGCAGTGGGCCACGTGCAGTGGGAAATACTTGTTTGCAGGTTGGTTTGTTTAAGGTGTCACAGGCTTGTATTCATTATAACTTGAAGGATGGTGTCAAATAATCTTTTATGGAATTACTTATTGTATTTGGCACATTATTGTTCCTAATTAAAAAAACAAAAACATGAGAGTAAAAATGCTTGTTTCATAGTAATATTGTATTTGTTTTATTTTAAAATAAAAACAGCTTTTTTCAACCATTTTAAAAGTACATATTTTTATATTATCTGGGTTCTTCTGGTCATTCGAACCTTTTGCCATTTAGCACTTTTGTAGTTTATTTTGAGACTGACCCATAGACTTTTTTTGGTTTCAAGTAATTTTCCATTATGTGCTCTAGCCCTACTGTAGGGAAATGTAGTTTTAGGAGTCCAATAAATAATATGTCTACGAGTTGGATGTTATTTAGAGTAAATTTGGTTTGATTATGGCACATCATTTTAGAGAAATCAATTTGTCTGAACATGGATTTGAGTTATTTAATTTTCCTTTGGGATCAGGAAAGTTTTTTTGAATTTGAATTTAACCAGAATCCAACAAAATAAAACAGGTTTTAATATAAAGATTTCAGAAAACTATGGATTTTTAAAAAATAAAATATGAGCAATTTATCACTATTTTCTTTTTTCAAAACTTTACTGCAAGTAAAAAACAAACTGATTCACAATGGTTTAATCACATTTTGTTTGTTTGCAGTTTTTGAATGGAAGTAGGTGGGTGCAAAATGGCAACACTAAAAAATAACATGGATGTAAAATTTGCAAACGGATGCATTAACTCAGGGCCTAAATTAATAACAATGTTATTTTGATTCTACATAGACCAAAGCAAAGAAGTAGAATAAACACTTGCTAAATGTTGTAGTAGTTTATAAGTTCTTAATGTTCATGTTCAGAAGATTTACTCTTGTTGCTGTTCTGGCTTTTATAGATACACTAGTATTTATTGCTGGTCACTTTGTCGGGCTATCTGCTCAGTTAGCCAGCTTGCAGTTGGCTTCATGACAGACATTCTGCTTGTGACTTGCCAGCTGTAGTGTCAAAACAGTTTTAGCTTCATTAGACTCATGTTTCATGCCACGACTGTTTTTTCACAACTATTTCTAAACAGCTAAATGTTTTTCTTGTAATCAAAAAATAATATATAGTGGCCAGATAGCTGACCAGCAGTTCATAGTAGTTGGAAGTGGAGGACTTTGCTCTGTATAGATAGTCACTATGCCACTTTCTCTGACATCTAAATAAAAGATTATTAAACCGTGGGATCAGTATGATGAAATGTTTTAGAGAAACCTACCAAATGGTTTACAGTGTTAGGTGGAGCTGAAACTGTTTGGCTGTTAGCTTGTTAAGTGAGAAAAATTCCAAGTATATTGAAAGTTTGTTAGAGCCTTTGTTTATTTGCATATATTTTAATATTTTGTCCGTTATAAACAGAGGGAAAAAAAATCACACAAACTCAACTTTCACAAAGGATTTTTCTACAATGTGAATGTTGTATTTTAATATTTGAAGTAAGCTACATTTTAATTCTAGTACAGATACATTAGCTACGTACCAATTTAAAAGAATGTCTATGTTTAACTTCTTGCAAAGAACCTTGCAAACTTAATGTCTGGTTATTTGTTCTGTTTTTTACTGTTTTTTGTTCTTCAGTCTCACAATTACTCATTTCTGTTTATTTTATTTGTTAGTTTCAGGGCTTGGGTGATATAACACCCCTCAGTCATACTAAAGTACTGTTCCTGTATGCTCTCTAGTTCCTGTTTGTGCTTATGTGCTTATGCATGTCAGAATATCTTTAAGCAAAATGAAAGCAAATTATTTCCAGGATACACCAACCAGAAACACGTATATATTGTAAAGCATGGCGTGGAAATGGAAACTGATTGGTTCCTACTGGGTTTCATACTGTTTGATGTTGTAATTTATAAAAGTAACATTTGAGTGAAAACATGTTGGATTATAAAAGCATGTTGGCTGACAATTAACAATTGGCAGCCTTGTTCATCAACATTTTAGGAACAGTACATTTTATTCATGCAGTAGGTGAGTTGAGATTCAGCAGTTAATGTTGGTAATTAATAGTGCTAAGAAGAAAACTTTGCTGTCAACCAGGTGACCTAATACACAGATCCTTCGTTGGTCTTTCATAAGCTAGACAGCAAGCAGAGCAGCACTTCTTGTCTCTGTCCTTTCTTTGACTTAACTTTTGTCTAATGGGCAGAGCATGAAGTTAGTGTGCAAGCCAGATTATTGATTTTGAAATGAAACATGGAAGGTCACACCCTCATTACCACTGCAGATGATGTGTGTGGCTCCACCTTTAGTCCAACAGTACCAATGACCAGTATGAAGACTCTGCATTACCAAGGAGAGAGCATCTTCAAAGACTATTGATGTAATGGAGTGCTAATAATGTTCTTACAAACATTGGGAACAGATTAATGAGCAGCAGAAAGCCTTTAACCTCATAATCTACCATTGCAGGCATGGAGAGCTCCAGTGGCCCCAGGCTTGGGAAGCTGTCCTCACCAGGCCTGCCAAGGGGCCAAACACCTAAGCATGGACATCCCCAGGAGTTTGTTAGAAGCACACCGTGCCCTGAAAACAACAACAAACATAGTGAGTGACATACCAATGTCCCTCTTTATATATAATTTGTGAGAATTAAGCTTTTGTTGGGATAAACCAGGTTAGCAGTGGCTTCATCCCCAGATGAATTCATCTGCGGATGTGAAACGGAGCATCTGTCCTTCTAGTGACCTCTGACATAACATACTAACACATATTGTAAATGTGTTTGAATTTTTGCTCATACAGTGCTGTGCATTTATAGTGTGTGGGAGTTTTTATTTTATATTAGAGCCTATTACTTCTGTATATTTCATTGGAGTTTATATAATAGACATAAGCTATGATTGCCTATCATACTTAGCTTATGTCACATTTTGGAAGTTTTTAACATATTTTTGTGTTCTGTTCTTTTTCAAATATTCCTTGACTACAATTAAAATTTAATTTAAGGAATTTTATAAATGTAACTTAAGTTGACATAAAACTAATAAGCCATAAATAAATGATTGTGGTTGCTAGCATCAGTAAATCGATAGAGAGTATCAGACATGGGCAGTGTTGACTTAAAATGTTATTATGGTAAAATTTCCTTAAAGCTATGACGGAGTGATAAAAGTGATGATTTAAACCTATTATCACTTCTTTTAAATTTTTTTTAGGTCATTAGTTATCTCCATGGAAAAGCAATGGAAGACTCGAACTCAAATGCCACTGTTAAAGAACATTTCAATTTTTAAATGTACCTCTGGTGAACTACTTGACTGGTTCAAGCCTTACCTAAAGAACAGGGATTTTATCATGTTAATAGGCAACTTTTCATTGAAGCAAACAAAGATTACCTGTGGGGTATCTCAAGGTTCCACCTTGGGGCTCTCCTTACTTAATATCTACATGATACCACTAACTCATCTTATAATATTTGTTCCCATAACTATGTAGATGATGCACTGCTCTACATTACAATGCCACCAGGTGACAATGAACCCACTCAAGCAGAGAATGTGCAGAAAACAAGTCAGTGTGTGAATGTGCAGAAGTTTCTTCTGATTAGTAGAAACAAAACTGAGGTTATTATCTTTGAACCTAAAGAAGAATGATCTAGAGTCTGCATACAGCTTCAGTTATTACAGCTAGAAAGTGATCAGGGCAAAAATCTGTATTGTGATGGATCTAGACCTGAATTTCCAGAGATACATAAAGACAACTGCATCCTGTAAAGATTGGAGGATTAAATCACTAATGTAACAACAGAATATAGAAAAATTCATCTATGTGTTTATATTTAATTTGTAAATTTATTGATATTTTTTGACTCTCATCGAACAATCTCAATCGAGAAAACTATAAAATAACAATACAGACCAAAGTATTAGTGTTTGCATTTTTCTTTTCTAAATCTAAGGATGTCAGTACCAAGCAGGTTTAAATAAGTGGGAAATATTGAACCTATTCACTCCCAGTCAGTACCTGGCGACAGCCTGCTTCCGCTTCACGTAATGGACATGATATAAAAAGAAAAGACAGGCAGAGGTTGTCAGATTGGAAGGTGAACCTCTTCTTCAGTCAAGTCAAGTTTTCTTCCAGATCTGCTCTGTATTCAGAAACATCTAACGTCCTTTCAAGTCTGGTTAGCTGATGACGCCGGTCATCATGCCACAAATGCTTCCGTCTACATTTATCACTGTGGATATGTTAATTGTGTTTTGTTAGTTGTCTGTCACATAAAAGTTTGTGGCATGTAGGCCACAAAGTTTAGTTTTGGCTTCATCTGACCCGGACACATTTTCCTACATGTTTTCTGTGTTTCACGTACATAGCTTCTGGAAACCTGAAAGTAAGAGTTCTGCTTCTTTTGAACAACTGCTTTCTTGTAATGCCATCTGTTTTTATCTATCACATAAAACTGCAAAGAAATGCACTAGAGTTAGTGGACATAATGTGATTGAATATGAAAATGTTAATAGAGGTATGAATTCTTATGTCACTTGGTATCTTGGTTTTCTGTTATCTGCTAAAAATTTATCATTTTGGGTTAGCTGTTGAGAATTTCTGCATTGTTTCCAAAAGATTTGATTACCCTACCATATTTCTAAATGGTCCCTACAGCATTTCTTTAAATGATTTATATTTTATTAAGAATCATTGGTTTCAGTCTGTATGTAACCCTACTCCTCTCACTAGAAAGGGCCTGGAAACTACTTTTTTTTTTCCTGGGACTGCCTTACAGTGAGAAAGCCAAACAAACACGTATTGCCAAGCACTGACATGATTGAAACCCCAAGCCATCTGGATGGAGATGGAATATTTTGGAAGGAGAAAGCGAGACTAGGGAATGGTTTTTCAATTCAATAACCAGCAGATCCTCATGACTTTGGTAATAGCATCAGGCAGGCTTGGAAAGCTGGGTCTGTGCTAATATGACCCAGTTGTTTTGGTTGCTGCAAAATAGCCTCCTTTTTCCAGACACAGAGGTGCTTCATTGTGTTTGTTATTAGTAAAATCCCCAGGCTGTATTTTCATATCCATGCGGGGCCCTGCATGTGTTCGGCGGTGCCTGCTTTTTATGGGCGTCAATACAAACCTTATTCACCAAGATGAAGCCCGGAGTGCAGAAAACGTAAGAAACAAAAAACACATTTAAGTCTTTACAAAAATCCCTTTTTCATCGTTTTCCAGTTATCTGCCTTTTCTGATCGCTGGCACCAATTCAGAACATGCTCTCTAGTCTCATATTGCCTCCTGCTAATGTGCTGGTCTTGTGGTTTCATCTTGTGTTTATTTTGGTGGAAGACAGTGAGTCAGTTTAAACAGCAGCTTCTTACATGCAAGCTCTCAAAGTGTCATATTTTATAGATTTCCCCTATTCTTTATTACTCAATAAAGATACGTTTATAGATCCATCAGTGAAAAGTTGGTGGCTGTCTTCTCATTTTCTCCTTACTGTAAGACTAGAAGTTACACAAATGTACTTCTTTAATGAGTAACCCTGCAGATCATGACTAGGAATTTGTGTGTGCGTGTCTGTGTTAGTACTGTTTTCACAGGTGATGAATTGGTCCAGGTTTTTATGGGACTTTTCCAGGTAACTTCATACTCCACAGTTTGTGCATATGTTCTGCTTTCTTTTCCTACGGTTGATTTGCTCTGACTCGCATGCAAAGCTTCTCAGGGATACGAGTGCAATTAAATCATTGTGTTTAGTGGTGTGCATATTTATTTATTTATTTATTTTATTTAACCTAAACTTTCTGATTTTAATCTAAAAAAGTCATCTGTTTAAGTTGTTTCAGTAGAAGTTATATGAAGTTTAGATGACATTAGGAAGAGATGTAATAAAAAGTTATGATTAAATATTGGGATTATTAGTTATGGTAAAACCTTTGTGTTCCTAACATATCTTGTCTGTTTTCTGTCATAATGTCTGCGCTCCTTTCCATTCATTTCCAGCAATCTATTGCTACATTAGGAGTGAGGATTAGTGATAGTGAAGTGAATCCATACAACTGACCATATGCAGTATTGGCACACCAAGGACTAATGTATGATTCTTGAAATCTAATAACCTGCCAAATATCACATCCAAGCAGTCCCATGCATTATTTTCCATTATGGGAATTGTGACATATAGTGAGGTAAAAATATTCTGCAGTATGATGTTTGCAAACTTCTAAAACTATGGGATTGATCAACTCCAAAAACTGGAAAAGATTACTGTTGAGTTCTGAAAAAAATCCATATAAAGGTTTTTGATAATTGACTGAATCTGCTTTTTATTCTCTTATTAGTGAAACGGGTTTCCTTCAGCTGTAAACTGAAGCTGAAGCTGTTATATGTGATTCTGTGGGAGCTAAACTTCAAAGTAAATAGAGAATGACTTACGCACCTGCGGAATGAGGTGACGGCAATCAAAAGGTTGTGAGTTTGGTTCCAGATTTCTCTCACTGAAAAAGAGAGAAAATTCTCTCTTTTTATAAGTTTATTTACTTAAACATATACTGTTGGTGTAGCGCATCCTTCTCATCGACAACACTGTTTTTCTGAGTTGGTTTGGCTTAAAAGATTGGAATAAACAAGGCTTTTATCAAAGACTAATTATGTTTTATTTTTCATTTTGTGTCTTTTGTTCGTAAATGGTTTTCCCTGAATAAAATTTAGCACAAAGAAATAATAGAAAACAAACTCTGTCTAAACCATTCTTTGTTGTACTCGAGGTTTTCTGAAAGTCTTCGTGCTTTGAAACATGAAGATAATAAGTTCAGATTGGCTTGCATGCGTTCCTAAAGTGTTGTGATTAAGCTTTAATCTTGCCACACCAGACAGATCACATGGGAGGATGTGGTCCTTGAGGTTGACTTTGAGACATTTTTCTTTGTTGTTTTTATGTTTCTTCCCTTTGATATTGTGTTTAAACCTGGTATTATTATTTCTTTTGATTAAATAGAAGTAAATATGTTATTTAAAATGCTCTGTTCAACTGAAAGCTTAGCAAAAAGTCAGTCTTTGCAAAAATATTGTCAGGCTCAGAGAACACTTAACCATTTAAAAGGAATAAAAAATGTCTGGTTCTGTGGTATACCTTCAAGAAAGTCTTTCAAAGTAAGTAGAAGATATAGAGCAGATATTAATTAAGATATTAAAGTATTTATTTCTAGTACCGTTTTAAACCAGATTAGACCTAAAGCAATCCACAAGATATTCTAATTGCATTAAGTATGCTGCTGCATTATCTTTGTACTTCAAAGTCAGATTTTCTGAGTTCCCAGGCAGAAAAGCAACAATAAAACTCAGACAGTCAGAGCTTGCTGAGGATTCTGAGGCTTGCTTTAGTATTCAAGATGGTTGCACGCCCACAGAATGCAGGCGTGCACCTCATCGTGTTTGCATCTAAATAAACCAGTGGCACCAAACGTTTTGTAGATCTATTTGTGGACATTTTCCTTCAATATTTGAACATATTGAATGGAGAGAGATATGCTGTTTTGGTATTTTATTGCCAATATTAGCGAGGAGAAAATGAATGCTAGCGCCCCCTGACGGAACACTTGTGTTATTTTTATTCATCTCGCTACATGTTGAGTCCTGTTTAATCCTGTTTCTGCTTTTTCTGAACATTTATTGGATGGAATCATGTTTGAATATGTTCTGCCTGTGGGACCCTCATTTCTGGCCCATAGCAAATCCCACTGTTCTGAAGCCTGCAAATAAAAAAAATATATCATATGTGATATAATTCCTGGCTCAAAAGTTCAGACTTCTGAGGCACGTTAGATACAGCATGTTCAATGTTAAATAATGTAAACAATAGGAAAAATATTCTGTTTTTTTTTTTCAGAATATAAAAGTGAAATCCCTCAGGGCGGCATAATAAGATTTATTACAAAAAAATCTCTGCGTAGCAGCAGAATATTCACTGTTGCAGGTGTGTTTTTACACCTGTAAGCACAGACAGGATGTTGGGTAAAATTTATTTACATAAACTTTATACATATAAAATTTATATGTATAAATTTATATTGTATAACTGTTATACAATTTAAAAAATGTCAAATTAAGGTTTTTTTATACTCGTCAATCAAGGCTTCATTGCAATAGTAGTATGACTGAGTAATTCATATTGATTTGTCCACTTACATGCTGCAGAGAATTACAAAATCACTGGTTAAATATTTTAACCCTCTGTGTTTTTGTTTTTTATATTTAAACTTTTACACACAAACTCCAAGAGAACATTTTTAAAAAATTATTTATGTATTTTTTAATAAGATTTTCCATCAACATCTAAGGTTCAGAGTGTTCCTCGTGCATCTTGACAGCTTTGAGCTTTCAGTTTTCTTGCTTCCTTAATTCCTGCTGATGTTCAATATTAATGCACCTTAAATTTTCTGTTTTATTTGCCATGTTTACCATCAATCATTTTGAGAGTGATTATTTTGATGCAGCTTTGTGTGATTGCAGCTAAATGCAGGTATTTTGACAGTTGGTGCTTCCCACTCAGGATTAGCCACCACTAGCTTATCCTGCCAGACTAGTCTTATTAACTAAGCCTCTTCCTCATAATGACCCACCTGAGCCACTCAGATAAGATACAGTTGAAAATCCCACATCCCAGCCTCTTACCTTCACTCAGTAGTAAAATGTCAATTTTTATTTATTTATTTATTTTATTTTATTTAATTTTTTAGAAAATATCCAGATTTTCCACTGCCATTAAAACCATTTACTATTTTTATTTTTATTTAATAAAAGGCTTTAAATGAGATACTAAAACTTTGTACTATTGAAAAGCCAGTGGGTTTCCCTGTTTTGCTGTTTTTGTTGCTATTTTAATGTGTTTTTGTGCTTACTGTGAGTTTTATTTTCTTATCTAAAAGTAATGCACGTTGTCTTTAGTATTTTTCATAATAGTAGCTCAGTTTTTTTTCAAGCTTCTGCAAAGCTCTTCCTGTAAGGCTTTAAGTCAAGGCAGATATTTTTTCTCGTTGCGGCCTCTGAAACATTGCCCACAAACTCTTGTGCCACTTTTATTCACAAAAGCTGGACAGCAGAGCCACCCTCTGAACACAGTATGTTCAAATTGTTGCACACGTCGTAATAATGTAATTAGCACATCGGAAAAACAACTCTTTCAACAGACTAACACATTTAAACTTGTGGGCTTCATCAGGGTCATCATAAAACATGAAACTGTTTGCATATAAATAGAAAAGGTGCAAAATAGAAAAGAAGTTCTCAACAACCAATCTCACATTTACAAATAGAAATCCAGACCAATTAACACACAAGCGGTAGGGTCTGTCACAAGGTTGGTACTCTAAACAGACTCCCACTTGGACAAATTTCAGTATATCCAGTTTTACGGTGAATCATACAAGCAGTGGTGAGTTTCCAAAAACTCCTTTAAAATCCAACAGCAAGGAACATAGGCACAACAATCGTAATAGTTGTATAAAGGTCATGAATAAAAACATGAACTTATGAACTCATTAGTTAAAAGATCCATGATTGTAATTTAAAAAAATGGAGAAGTATGTTGAAATTGTCAAATACAAATATCACTCAGCTGGAGCACAAAATAAAGACCCATAAATATGAAGTTTCTGTTGTCAAGTGTGCAGTTGCAATGTCTTCTATTGCTTAAAACATAAACATACAGTTTATCATTAAATATAATTGTGAAAAGGTGTAAAAACACACCTGCAACAGTGGAAAGCCACTGTCTTATGTGGTTATGTGGAAAGATATTCAGCCAGTCTGGTTTACAGACATACAGAGATCTGAAATAACATCATGTTAATTGACAGGTGAAGTAACGATTTAAACTGCATAATTTTGAAGTGTTGACCTCAAATTCCCCAAGAATTTTATCCAATCAAACGTGTTCATGTGTTAGACAAATAAATCCATGGGGAAAACTTGAAGGATCTACTAGTAACAGTTGATACCACATAACACAGCATACCTTCAGGATATGAGTGCTATCTATGTCTTGACTGGACTGTTTTTACAAAGAAAGAAGGGCAAATGAATGTTAGATCATTCATTAATGCCATATTTATGCATTTTGGCACATAAGGTGTGTTTTTCAGTGTACAGAAAACAGCACCAGGTGCTGCACAAATTTCATTCACTCATTATCAGCTTCTTTCTTTACAAGACAATGGCCTCAGAAGAGGCTTTGAATCACATCTCCATACAATATTGTATTGGCTATGTTAGCACTGGAAATCATACCTTTGGTGATTTTAAATACCTCGGCCTAATGTCCATATGTGCAAACATTAATGTTCTAAGCAGGCAGAATGAGACCGTTCTGCTTGTGGCACCCTCATTTCCGGCCCACAGCTGCCATTTGATAAAATTGCACATTTGCCTTTATTTCCATCAGTTTTTTTGCCTTTTTTCTCCACATACTCACAATTCTGCTGACTTATTTTGTCCCATCCTGGATGGATAAACAAATTCCTTCATTCATCTCTTTAACTGTCTCTTGTTTAAATTAATAAAATGTTGGAGAATATTTGGGGGTATTTTTGCCTGGTTCCTATACTTCTATTAATAAGCTTTATTATCCTCACACGTAGTATTTGTGGAGTTTAAAAAAATTTTTAAGGTTTTGTTGGCACTAGTGGCCTTTATTTGAATGTAGTTTGACAGGAAATAGGGTAATGAGAGAGGGGGAAGACATACGCCAAATGTCGCCAGGCCAGGAATTGAACCTGCGACCTACGCCATCTGTATTTGTGGAGTTTTTTAGACGTGAAAAAGATGACAAACAGATTGGTAAGAAGACAGAATCTAAGTTTGTGAGTAATTTTCCGTAAGGAGGGAGCGGCAGGCTTTCTGTTGCAGGCGGTGTCTGGCTTTCATGTATCTGGACTGTAAAGCTTGTTCTGTAAACAAGCTATACAGCTTGTTTACAGAACAAGCTGTAAACAAGCTTGTTCATTTATATGTAATATTTATGTTCATTTATATGCAATGGAACAGTTAAAAACCTCACTGTGAGCTGCTGGTGGAGTATACATTTGCAAAGATTTAGCTCGTTCTTTTGTCAGCTCGGCTCCTTTATTTTCGTCCTTCCCTTGAAATTATACATATGTGACTAGAGAACTGAAGTTGTTGTGATTGAAAGTCTTTTAACCCATTACACCACATTAGTTTTGCAAAAGCATGGACAAAAACAGCTGTAAGATCAATCCGTAATTTGTATGTATCCAAATTGCATTTCAGAAATCTTAACCATGTCTCTTTTCCTTTGAACTGGTTGTGTAATGTATGGTTTAGTGGTAGTATTAAACTTGTAGTCATCGCTTCTTATAGGGAATGAGTCGTTATTCTGTGGTTTCAGGCACTGTGCGCCCTGAAAGTAGTTTTTCATTTGGACACTTGCTTTCTCACGCTAGCTACTAATTTTAAAGATATGTGGTCCGAGGATCTCCCACTCTGAGTCAGTTTTGTATTATGAAACATGAGAGTGCAAAACTGCAAACCAACGGAAAGTTGTGCACTCTGAGCATACAGTAGCATTGCTTTTACACTTAGAAAGCCATTTGCACATGAGCTTCTTGCACTAATAATTACATTAACAACAGTTCATATTTTCTCTGGAAACAAGTATTATTTGCATTGTAAATTCAACTCAAAAAAGTTTAATCTTTAATATTCAGAGAGCGTATACAGGTATTGAAACTTTGAGCTGCTTCCATCACCTTGTAATTTACACCCCTAGTGTTCTCCTGACTTCTAATTGTTATGTGATAAAGCATGTTGATGTAGAAAACAGGTTTTTACCTCAATGAGGATGGGCTGTACATTCTGATATTAAGGTCAATGTACCACATGTGGGTCTGTTGTAGAAATGTTTAATGGAAGTGTGAATAACAATTCCATCATCCATCCATCCACCCACCCTCCCACCTACCTACCTTTGTCAATTCCTCCATCAAACTGTTTATTAATCATTCATTGTTTCAGTTTCCACATATACTGTAAAGCTTTCACCATAATTGTCAGTGCAAAGTTTTGTAATAATATTAAAATTCAAATGAATCAAAAGCTTTTGAAAAACTTCCCAAAAAATGTAGACTTTGACATGTACAATGTATAAGAACCTCAAATTGAGCATACTCAGTTTCACTGTCTTCCTTTTAAAATATGTTCTTTTCCTCTCCCATTATTGGCTCCGGTTTTACAAGCACACTGTTAGTTAGATTGTTATGCAAGAATTTGTGGTGTTATGATTTTTGGTAGTTTTTCATACATTATGTCGTGTCCAATGGTGGCTAAGCTTTTTTGAGTTGTAATGTAACTAATTGAACTGAGGCAGAGTGGTGCGATGACTCAAGGTCTAAATTAATTTAAACATCTTCTTCTGCTTTATGTTACATTTGTAAGAAAATTAGGTTGTATTATCAGTAACCAGTTATTATTTAGCATATGCTTTCTTATAGCTATGCTTCTGTTGACCTGTTGAGGTAGCAGGTTTCTTTAGTCTCCTGTTTGCAAATATCATCTCACCATCAAGATCAGAGAATAAGGTTGAGTTCATTTGAAAGAATTTTTGTTTTTGTTTTAGTGCTGCTTCTGTTGTTGAACAGCAAAAATTTACATTATGTAAATAATTCCACCAAAGAAAGGAATGATGGTTCCTGAGGGTAAGGTTAGGTCATATTCTCCTAGAATGAGACAATTTAGTTGTGAACAAACATGGAAGTGCTTAGCTTAAGCACAGCTACAGAGGGGCAGAAAAGAAAGAGAGGGAGGGCAGTAAGACAAAGACAGTATGAGCCTGAGAGCCCGTCGCAGTGACAGAGTCTGGTTTTCTTTTCAGTAAGTCAGTGTCTTCTGGCGTTGCTCCCCCTCACTTCTCTGTCTTACTCACTTTCTGGAAGCAGATCTGACTGGCAGGGAATATGGGGACGTCTTCGAAAGGAGGTGCGTATACGAAGAGGAAGAAATGCGCTGAGTGTGTGTGTGTATGTGTGATGGAGTGAGTGAGAGAGAAGGAGGAAATGAAAACACATGCAGAAAAAATACAGTATACACGGTCGTGGAAAATAGTAAAAAAACATGAGTGCATATGAAACGAGAGATGGGAGAACATTTTTTTTAATCTAAACCACATTGTCTGCAGCGGAGTCTTACTGTAAGCATTGTGTTCTGAACCCAGGTGTATTGGTTTCTTCACCTTTTGTCCATTTAGATTGAGAAAGTAGTGAAAGTATGCCCTCCTTCCACAAGGCATGTGTTCGTGGTGAATGTTTGTTTATAACTACAGTAGGTCTGTAGCCCACTGTGCAGACTCAGACAAAGGCTTCTGTGTAAGTGTTTGTCAAAGAAAACAAATGGCTGTTCTGTACGTGCATACTGGTGTGTGTATGCGTGTGAGCTTGTGGGTAATGTGTGAACGCTTGCACTAAGGGAGAGCAGTTGCAGGCGTAGCTAAGAGAACGCAGAGGTTATTTGAGATCATTAGACAGCTGCCAGGACTCCTGTGTCCTGACTCTTGTCCTCTCTACTTTTCTTTTCTCTTCTGCACGCCTTTAAGTGTTAAACAGTGTGGTGCAACAGTTGCAGGCAGCTGGGAGCGAATCACACTCTGACATTAGCAGAACAGCTGTTTTATCCCCATGGCCTGTGCATGAGAACCGAGGTTTGGGTTTGACACAATGGGCCTGCTTTGTTTCAGACCAAAACAGTGCACGTGATTGCTGGAACATCAGAGCGCCAGTGTGCTCCAAACTTCCAACTTCTGCTTAAATATTCTAATTTATTTACAAAGATAATCCAAAAGAGAAGAGTTAACAGTTTATATTTATAAGCATAATTAATGTTCAGAACAGGCTTTGATTGTTTGCATTGTAGTGCAGTTCACTAAATTTCAGTCAGATTGTTTTGCTTTCACTAAAGAGGCCTCTAATTGTGGTAAGACAAGTGGATGTTATTCCCATAGCAACAAGATCATATCTTTCCCAAGAGCAAAATTCATTAATTATGCTGTTTTTTTTTCAAGGCCTTTATTTTCTAGGACAAGAATTAGAATGCAAGCTCAATTTCATTCCCAGCAAAAGAGCAGCTTTGCCAAGTGCATCACCTCTCCAGCTGCTACCCAGCTAATAGAGAAATGCTCTGGTGCCTGGAGAATATTAATACACTCATATCAATGCATTGACATCACACACACACACTGGTAATGGGTTTGTGTACTTGTTTGTGCAGGACTGCGTGTTTTTATGTTTGTGTTTACACATTTTCTCAAGTATTTGGAGTTTCAAGTCTGAAATGTTGTGCCACATCTCATTCTATTTTGCGCTATTTTCAGTTATTTTCAGACTAACTTAATGTTATGAGTCTGCAAAAAGAGATTAGACACAAACATTTTCAGTGGTCTTTGTCTGCGGGTGTTGGGTCTGAGAGAACAAGAGATGAAGAAGGAAAGTGGAGGTGTTAAAGGTTTGCTGTGTAATTCTTGTATGCATTGTGACTTGCAAAATGTGTCATACCCCTTTTCACATTAATGCAAAAACAAACTTCAGCGTGGATTCAGATTAATCATTTTAATCTTAATCTTAAAATGATTAAGATTTTATGCGATTGATCTCCACAAAGTTGTGAATAATAGTGAACTAGAAGGAAAATGATGCACAGGTGTAAAAAAGTGTGGTGTGCATTTCTACTCAACCCTCCTCCACAAGAGTCAATACTGTATAGAGCAGCCTTTCACTTCTGCTACGGCTGCAAATGTTTTTGGTGTGTCTCACACTGTGCGTCATACTTCTACAGACTGAAAATAATGCAGATTCTGTTTCCTTTTGTCTGCTGAAAAAACAAAATGTCCACAGAATGATACTACCAACATTATTTTCTGATCATGGAGATTGTGTTTTCAGGGTGACGTTCTCTTTCATACATAGCATTTTGCTTGTAGGCAACAAAGTTAAATTTTGCCTCACACACCAAATTTATGGAGGTCACAACTAGTAATTGAATGTGCTTTGACTTAAAATATTCTGCATGAGCTCTGACTAGGATTGAGGGTCATTGAACTGTAGACTGAGGCTTAGTGTCAGTCTACAGCTGTGTCTAACAGATTTTATCAAGCCACATGCACATGTTTCATATGCGGCATTGTGTGTTTAGGGTGATGTACAATGTTTTCTGAGTTGCCAGGACCCTCTTGACTATCAATTTGACTGATTATCTCTGTCAGTTTAGGTGGACGGCCAGGTCTTGTGAGATTTGCAGTTGTTCCAGATGTTTTCCACTTTCAAATGAGGACTAAAAAAGTACTTTGCGAGATGTTCCAAACTTGGAGTGTTGTTTTATAACCTAGCCCTGCATAAACTTCATAATTTTATCTTAAGCTGCCAGCTGTTTGTCCATTAATGCTATGAAGCAACCCTCTTGATAACCCTTATTTTTCAAAACAAGGGTTAAACTTCTCCCAAAGTTTTCCAACTTTTGGGAGATCATTTTTCTCCCACTTTATTTTGTGTAAGTTTGTCACATGAAATCCTACTGAAATACAGTTAGTCAGAATTAAAAAAAACATTCCTCTGATTAAAATCACACAAAGTTCTTAATATTTTCACAAAAATTACCTTAAAAACAGTTCCTTCTTGTAAATTCTATTGATTGAATTGATTTGCTAGACACACACTCTTGCCTGAATATAGGGTTCCACAGTTGCCAGAGCTCAAACTGTAAATCATTGCAGATCTGAAACATAAAATTAGTTTTAACAAAAAGCGTGGAACACAAAATCATTCTCATTGCTTCACATCTGTCAGTTTGCCAAATAAGTTTTTCTGCTCAACAGCGGCAAGACAATTTTAGTTGAAATAAACAATGTTGGAGGAAAAATAATGGAGCCCTTTTTTTTTTAGATTGTGTTTCCAGGTTGTCTTTTGTGTGGCTTTTTTTGGTCTTGCCATGTCGATGTAGTTGGGTTCAGAGCATATGTAAAGACACATTCTGCAGAGCAGGGTTACCTGCAGCACTGTCATTCATTATTATGTTCAGGCAGAATCATTCTTCTGTGAAATTCCATTCTCCCTCTTCAACATCCTTTTTATTCTCTTCTCCCTCTTTTCTCACCTTCTCACTCATACGTATATTCTTGTACGGAGCACACTCTTCATCTGTCTGGGCTGAGTTGCTCAGGTAGCAGTGTGCTATGGAGAGGGAGTGTGGGGGTTTTAATTGTGGGAGAGAAAAGAGCAGTCCTGAGATGGTGGAACCATCGAGAAAGACGAGCAAGAGCAGAGAGAGAAAAAAGAGAAACTTAGACTTGTGGTGAGAAAAGAGGAAAGCAGCAATATCAGAGATGAAAGAGGGCACAACAGAGAGAACAGAGTGAGCTGAGGCAGTCAGTCTGCAGTCTGCTGTGTCAGAGGTTCATTCAAGCTTCTGCAATTTATATCCTTTGCTCACACAGCTTTCACTTTCACACACACATGCAAAAACACGCATACTTACACATGGACATGCACAAGAGAGACTGACATGTGACTCCCCTGGTTTCCATTTAGCTCTGTGTATACACACACTTGAGTCAGTCCATTTGTTTTTGTGGGAATCCCATGATATCAGATTCTGCATGTGTGGTGATGCGCCTCCTCGTGTGTTTCTGTCCAAAACCTGTTTTATTTTTGCAGGAGGAAAACAATTGTTCTGAAATAGATTTGGACAGTTCACAGCTCTATCAAATAAATTGGAATATTACTGAAAAGTAAATTTATTTTAGTAAGTCAAATCAATATGAGAAAAAAAACATTAAACTAATTAATTACACATGAGCTGATGCTTTCATGCCTTTATTTCTGCTAATTATAATCATTTCCCTCTAACTGCAGATGAAAACACAGCATTTAACATGCAAAAAAATTAAAAAAATACATTTTCAAAACAGAAATGTGGGGTTGATAAAAAATATTTTTAATACATTTTATACTTTTTCAAAAGGTGCTTTTAATCTTTGAAACAAGCTTCATCATAATACATATTCTAAAGTACTCACTATGTCTGCAGACCACTGTCCTCCACTTGGAGGGCAGTCAATTTCTTTGAAATGTGCAATTTTCCAATGATTTCTTCTTGTTAAATGTTTATTTATTCAATTTTAGAGTTGCAGGCTATTATTTTAGAATTAACAAAGATTAAAAAAAGCAATTCTTTTGGCCAAATCTGAAATAAAAAATGATCTAAAATACAACTAAAATATTATTATTTTTACTTTTGCTCATGTTTTTTTGCACTAAGCTCTTGAATGACCTATCCACCACTTTAAATATAAGCAAATATAATTCCATAAAATGTAGTCAGTTTCCTTTGTTGTCCATATCTTTCAATTATATATTGTTGATAACTCAGCTTTTAGCCTATGTCAGTTTGGTTTTGTTTATTGGTTTGTCACAAGTTGCTCAGCAATAAAATGTATCTTCAAAAATATAATTTGTAAAATAATCAGTGGCTCTGAAGCCTGCAGTTATCTACATTCACAGCTTGCACTTTTAAGTGAGTAAATTCAGTTCAGTTCACCTATCAATAAAGTACAATTGCTGCTGATTAGAATCTTTGCATTAATTTAAGCTTTAACTGGTTGTTTCAATAATTCAACTGTTTATATTTGCTATCTAAAAGATAAAAGCTGTCTGCACCTTAAAAACAGAACTGCCAAGCTTATCATCTCAAGGTCTTGTGCTCTTAGTCTGTAAAGAAACAAAAACTGTTATTCTGCTGAAGGACTACTGTAAAATACTGGAGGCGACACTGTGCTTGGTTTTAAGAGATCCCTCATGTACCTGTCTATCCTTGCTGCTTAACTCAAACCTCTATGGTGATTGTGAATCATTCATTTTGCTAGAACTAAAAGATACTGAAAATGGTTTGTGGAACACTTCACAAAACTTTGTCATAGCAATTTGCAAGCTTTTTTTAAGTGTGAAGTAGTGGCGTCACTTTTATTTCATAGATATTTTGTTCTCATTTTTTCAGGTTTAATGTGTGACGACCAAACAGATGGAAAGAGAAAAGGTCGACCTAAGACTGACGGTCAGGAACTTAGGAGCATTCCTGTGAGTATCTCTCTTGGACATGTCGGGGTGTGTTATCTTGGCTTTGTTAGCTATTCACAATAGACAGTTTCTTGATAATGTCTGCAAGATAAACCAATTAAAAAAAAAAGAGTTTGCAGGTTCTCACTCTTTTGTCATCATGTCTACGCAGGCACATTTGATAATACAATGGAAGGAAGAATTCAAGCGCCGCTCCAGGGTTAAATGTCCATGTACAGGCTGTTGGCTAGAATTTCCCAGCATCTATGGCGTTAAGTACCACTATCAACGCTGCCCAGGAGTGAGTCACTAGCTTCTCCTGCTTTTCCTGATATTTTGCTGGCTATTTCTGTTTGGTTTCTTCCGATAAGGTTTAAAGTTTCAAGAAACGCAATTGAATCTTATACGACTATTGAAGTTAAGAAATACAATTTATGTTTTTCTTCTTGAATGACTTCTAAGTTACCTAAGAACTTTAAATAATAACCACCGACTTATATTGGATAATGTGTTGGGCGAGAGCTTAATCTAGGTCCCCACTCATGATATCTTTCTTCAGCCCACTGTAGCTGAGAAGCTGAGTCATGGCTGTCCCTACTGTGAGGCAGCTTTTGCCACAAAAGTACGGCTGGAGAAGCACAAACTGTGGAACCACCCAGAGAGAGTTAGCAAGGAGGCCAAGGAACAGCAGCTTCTTAAGATTCCTGTCAAATCCAATATCAAGAAAAGGTGACTGAAAGTTCAAATTCCTACCCAAAGCCACCAGGCGGATGTTTTAAGTGTTTTAATGCTTAAATCTGTTCTTTGGGTGTGTGAATTTAGGCCTGTGGAGAACAGAACGCCATCACCGGTGTTCTTTAAGGTGAAAAAAACATATGAGGTTTCCGCACCTTCTCAGAATGGAGAACTAACCCACCTCAAGAGTGAGAGGAAAGTACACAGTCAGACCCCGGCTTCACGGCAAATTCACCCATCATCGCACACAGTTCAGACTCAGTCGCAGTCTCAAAGCACATCATCCGACGCAGGAGGGAGTGAAAGTGAAGGCGGGAGCCTTCCCTCTTCTTACCCCGACGAAGATCCAGAGCGAATGAGGCACAGTAAGATTGCAGTAAAATGTTGCAATGTACTTTTGTGTTTGACGTTTATGCTAAGCCTTTAATGATACAATGATAGTTCTTTTTTTTTTTTTTTTTTTATGGTCCAGGACGGAAGCAAAAAACTCCCAAGAAATTCACCGGAGAACAGCCGTCAATATCCGGGACATTTGGGCTGAAAGGTAAACACCTGCTGCTGCAGATAATCCAGCCTTTCTAATGGAAATTTGCACTCTACCACTATTTGTAATTACCATGCCACCATGATTATAAAGATGATAAATAGACCGTCTGTGTAGACAGAATCAGCATTGATTACAGAAAACCTCAGGAATTATTTGATGTTTTATTTAATTATACAATTCTAAGGAGAACTAATATACCACTGTGTCCCTGCAGAGTTGATTTTAGGCCATTTAAAGAGAATTGCATTTGGTTGTGTCATTGTGAATGCTCCCTATTGCTACTGATCAATGGAGCTAGTCTTTTAACAGCGTTAATGTGGCAACTGCTGAGATGCTTCATTTCTGGCTAAATGAAACAGTGAGTCACATACGCAGCTTTACCAACCTCCTTCTGTCTTTGTCTCATTGATATGCTGGAAATACTCAGTGACTCATGTAGCATATTCAGGCTGTAAAGCACTTCTCATCACATGTCAAACAATTTATCTGCCGTTTTGCAAGACTGATTGCTCTCTTTCAGGCTTCCTCTCATAGATATGTATACAGTGTCTTGCAAAAGTTTTGATAGCCCCTGAAGTATTTCATATATTTCCTCAATATAGCTGCAAACTTCAGTGCAATTTAGTGGTATTGTATATGACAGTCAAAGCAAAAGTAGTGCATAAATTTAAGCAGGAGAAGATTTTCACCAAAAAAGAAAAAGAAAAGTTTGCATAGCATTTGCATTCAAGCTCTCTTATTATTATTGGACTAAATAACATCCAACCCAACTAACTGATTTTGATTACAAGCTCAAGGCAATTGGCAAGGTGACAACAGAGAACTGCCTATTTTTTTGTTTGTTTTTTAAGCTGTTATTGGCTCTACTGGATTTTATTTGACAGTTGTCAGGAAGGAACAATTATCATCCGGCCGGGACTCAGTATGCGTGATGGCCGCATCGAAGTCCAAGGCCTCTATGTATGGGTCGCACGCTTTATCCCTGAGCCACTGTCGTGCTCAACAGAGAACTATTTAATACATCATTAAAAAAATTAGGAGATTATTGCACAACTTCAAACCGACCAAAACATACATCCAATTGAGATTCTGAAAATTGATGCTCAAAATAAGGATCAAGGCTATTTCTGCCAGCGTTTGAGCTTTTTCTAAAAAAAAGTTAAATATTTAATGTCTAATATCTTTTTCTCATTTTTTTCTCCCTTTTTTAAAAGTAGTTTATCATCTAAATTAATTACTACAGTAGTCATATCTTCTGTATGTGCATTTCAGGCATGACTAAGGTCGAGGAGAAGCTGAAAGCAGGTCGTGTGAAGAGACCAGAGGGCTGTGGGTTCAGCGATGAGCCTCAGAGAAGACCCGCATCTGCTCAGTCCTCCAAGAAAGAGCCAATGACAGCAAGCTCGGGTGAGAACCAAGATCAGATCTATGAAATCCTTAAATAAATAAAAAATAAAAAAATAAATTAACCTATGCTGATTATATACAAAATCTGACAAAATTAACAAAAAGGGATTTCTAACATAAGTTTGCTCAGATAAATTGTCATAATGCATAGTTTACAAAAGAATCTAATCTTCACCCTCCATATCGTTTTTTTTATGACGCCACAGCATTTCAAAAGCTGTGATTTTTTAGATTTTTGAATTTTTTTATTAATTTGGGCAATACCACCTAATTTTGGCAGATGTTGAAGAACTTCCTGCTGTTAACTGTTTGTTGGCTCCTTAATTTTCTGTGACAGCTTCATCCTCCTCAGGATGGAGAGGTGACTCGACCAGATCCCAGCCATTATTATGTAAGAAGCACATAGGAGAAAGATTGCTAGTGTGAAACAGAGCTACATTCGAAATTACCCAGGCTAGGAAGCTTGTCATTAAATTTTTACTGGGGTGTAGAAATTTAATTAATTCTTCCTATCTGACATTGTGCGTACAGTACTGCTTTTCGCTGGGCTCATCTGTTCAGTGTGGTTCTGGAAATTTTAAAACAGATCTGATAAATTTATTTAAACTGAGAAAATCATTAAGCAATAAAATGTTCCTAATCCTTAATATTTTATATGCATTTTACAAGCCTTCCTGCTTCCCATTTGTTGCTCAGGTGGTGTTTCTGACACTCAGTGGCAGCGAACAATCTCGGAGCGAGGTGAAGTGGTGTGCCCGACCTGCTCCATTGTCACCAGGAAAACAATCCATGGTCTGAAGAAACACATGGAGATCTGCCAGAAGGTAAGCAAGAAATACACCTGTCTCCCACACAGAGAACCAAACCTTCACTGCAACTGGGTCAATATTCTATTTTGGTAGGGGAATACTGTTTTTTGACTTAAGCAACCAAACTACAATGAGCATGTTTGTTTGGATGCCAAGATCTGTCTGCAGACCAGAGCACATAGCCTAATTAATTAATTGTTACAGTAGCATCATTAGTTGTTGTACATTTTTAGTGTTAAATTTTTAAAACAAAAAAAAAGCATGATACCATGATATTGATACTGTGAACCATAATAAATAGTTTCTCAAAGTTATAATTTTTTGTGACCTCTAATTACTCTTTGCATATTCTGTGATGTTATGCGATACAACATGATCGCATATTACCTCAATTGCTGTTTCACCCATTAAGTTTCAACTCTACATTCTACAATATGATCCAGAGATACTACAATGTTCTTCAGGTGCTGGGTCTTTATTATCAGCAGTGTTATAGTGACACCCTCCCTGTGGATTGGTAGTTAACTATGCCATCTGCACACCAAATCTGCCATCTTTCAGAGTCATCTTATGACATAGGCAGGCCTTGCTAAATAGATTACATTTTCATGTTATATATGTTTTTGTGTTGATGAACCAAATTTGCCTTTTCAGGGCCTGATTTTGGCTTTTATAACAAAGACCCATCTGTGTGCAATCTGGCTTTTTTAAATTGAGAACTGTACAGTAATACACACTATATGGCTATGAAAGTAAAACCTGCCAGAGTCTCCAGTCTGTGCATTATTTTTTACCAGTTTCTGATTGTAATATAATAATTTTTTATCTTATACCTCAGGGATTGTTTTTTTTTTTTTTATGAGAACTGACCAGATTGTTGACTACATTTTTGTGCATTAATTGATTCAGTTTAGTGAAAAGTCAACCTTAGTTTCTGTTTCATGTACGTAAATGATTCTCTGTTTGGCCCTCTCTGTCCTCAGCTCCAGGATGCCCTAAAGTGCCAGCAGTGCCAGAAACAGTTCCGGTCCAAAGCTGGTCTAAACTACCACACCATGGCTGAACACAGCACCAAGGTACTCTGGCATATGTTTTTTTAAGTTGTGTTAAATACACACCTTGTTCTTTGTTTGTCAATCTTAGCCTGACCCTGAGGAAAATGCTTTGGGTGTTTTGAGAGTTTTGAGAGTGTTTTGACAGCAGACAATTTCAGCTGTTTGGAAATTACTCTGACTTTTTCTTGTGTTGATGTGCTTCTTCTTCTATGTGCCCATGAATTTATACCTTATGTTTAAATATCTTTCCATTCAGTAAAATACATCTCTGTTTTTAACTCTTTAAAATTGTACTGGAAATCATAACCTGGATGATGGCATTTTTGTTTTATTGCTCCTATTTCTTTCTGGACCTGTCTTAAGTCTGTCGACCAAGAGCTTCATTAAGATACTATCATGCCCAGTCTGCATTAGAGCAATGACACTGCAATGAAGTTTCTTAAATAATTCAAAGCTGCTTATTTGTAAAGGTATCATAAAAAATTAACGACTCTACAGGCAGTAAACTTTGAGACTCGTAGTATGTCGCTAGGTGGTGAGCACCTAGGTTCCAAGGAGCTGATACATGGGCTCGTACATGTATATTTATGAAGCACGTGTCATGCTTGGTAGTTTCGGAGTAATGATCCATTTGCACCAGCAAAATTAAACTGAGCGAATCAGCCATATATCTTCTGAAGGGACTTGTAGCCAGGCATTACTGGCCTACTCCACAGTTCAGTGGAGATGACTTCTGCATTTTAGATATGTAAGATCCTCAGAGATGTGAGAAGGCGAGTTATCTCAGGAAAATAACACAGCACATTTTACAGATGATAATAAATAGTTAGTGAAACTATAAAAGACCTGAGTATTTTGATATAGTTTTGTCACTTGTGTTTTTGTACCCAAATCTCAGAGTAGGTCCTCACTGAAGTAGCGGAAAGCTGGAATTAAACTTGTTCCTTTCTGATTGAAGGACAGTAACCATATTCACTCTAGCCACAGCAGCGCCCCCTATTTTTAAATTATTTATGGCCAAAATATTTATCATGTATTTGTAAGGCAAGTTGGTATTTCCACTGCTCATATTTATGCAGGCATTACTGCAGAAAAGAACATCACACCGCCACAGCAGCATTTGTTAAATCAGATTTATTCATCGAGTGGCTTTGATTTATAGAAGCATCATTTTTTAATGTCCTGTCAATCTTTCAGCCCTTAACTTGAACTCTGGACCTTTTTTTATGTGCAGCAATTCTTTTTACTGTATTATTTATAAGTATTTGATATTGATGTGGTTATTTTATTAATATTAGCCTTAGTTAACATATTTTTGACCCTATTTTTATGCAACCATAAACTATAGTAGTTTATAGTAGCTGTACAGCACTGATGCTGTAGTTTGGTATTTATGTAACATGTAGTTTTACAGGGACCTTTGGCCTTTTGTGTTTGAAATGTTTGTACATGGACTAGACTATTTAAAAACCTTATTTACATAGTTTGTACAATAGTTGGGTTGTGCCCTGGAAAGGCCTCTAGTCCATCACAGGACAATAATTCTTTGTCTCTTCTGGAGGTTCTCACTCTTCTTTTGTTCTATATATGTTAGAGAAATTAATAATGCATGTTGATGCACAGCTATTCTTTTTTGCCCATCAGTGTAAATCACAGGCTCAGTCTGCAGGCAAACATTATTGTTGAGATAAAAGGGCATCTCCTCTTTACCTTCACCTTTTATCTGCTGCAGAGTTGCATGCCGTGCGTCTCATGGAGCATTTTACACTTGAGTAAACACGTGAAGTTAACCCCCCTGGGATTACTCAGTAGGTCCAGACTCTTTCCAGTGCCGCACTCTTCTTTTTTTCTATCTGGCAGCCTTACCATCTGTTGTTCTGGTCTTGGCTGTGTTTGGCACCAGGCGACATTCAAGTGAAAACATGAGTTTGACAGTTGACACAAACATACCTTGAGTAACAGCCTCACCATGAAATCATTCAATGAGCCTGCCACAGTGTGAACAAATGAGAAGGAAAACATGCTTTCTTGGTACAATATTATTGTGATGTGAGGAAGCGGGTGGTGTTGTGGTGCGACAAGCTTATGTGACGGTGTGTTTGTTCCTCCTCAGCCCTCAGGGAGCGAAGGCCAGACGGGCAACGAGCACGAAGAAAGAGAACGGCTGCGGCGAGTGCTCAAACAGATGGGACGAATCAAGTGTCCTACTGAGGTATTCTCCTCTCTAGTTCTTTCCATGGCTTTGTCTCTTTCTTACTTTTATCATATATAATAATTTCTTTTCAACATCTGTCATTCACATTTTTGTCAGTTTTGCTGTCTGACGTGACATAATCCCTTTTCCACATTTGCCAGTTTGGATTTGGTGTCTTTTTTTCTCAGACTCCTCACATGTGCCGCTCTCATTTTACAAGGCTCCTACCCAGTCTGGAAAATTTATTTTAGTATTTTTAATATCAAAATAACTAAAGAAAATGATAGTATGGAAGAAAAAAAATGTGTTGTTTAGATTGTCTTCCCTGAATGACTGTGTGTGTGCATGGTTGTTTGTCTTCTGTGTCCCTGTGACGGACTGGCCACTTGTCCAGGATGTCCAAAGAGTGCTAGAGATAGGCCCAAGCCCACCTGCAACCGTGGAAGAACAAGCGAGTTGGGTCAATAGATGGATGGATGGATGGATGGATGGATGGATGGATGGATGGATGGATGGATGGATGGATAACCATCCATTTTCCCATACGCTGCCCTGCACAAGTATCCTGACCCCTTTCATTTTTGCCAGTTCTAACACATTGGAACCACAAACATCATTGTATTTTATTTTAATTTTTTGTGCTAAATCAGCTAAGTTATATTGAAAAACTGCGTCAATAGATGCAAATTGTTATTTGCATATTCCACTGGCAAACATTTTAGTCTGTAGATATGCAAAGTTGGTAGAGCCATACCCTCCAAAATGTGCAGCTGTAATTTCAATGAACCCTTTCCTATCATTTTTATATTTTTAATTTAAAAAAAAAAAGTAAACCAAGTATGGTGTTCCTCTTTACAATTATGCCTTAATTTGTGTTTATTCATCAAGTAAAATAAAAACAAGAAAAACAGCTTTTAAATTTGTGATTGTGACTCCAGAAAATGTGAATAAGCCAATAGAAGAATTAATCTTTTTGCTAGGCTTCATTCATCCATGCCACATTTGTATATTGTGTCGCTTCCATATTAGCAGTGTGATTTCTGCAGAAATCACACTGTCAAATCAACTATGTAAACATCTGCCCTTCCAGCTTACTAAAGGTATGACATTTTGACAAGAAAGATGTGTTGGAACAATGATTTCAACTTCCTCTTCTTTAATTTCTGATATAACACCTAAGCTACATCATCACTCGTTTTCTGTTTCTGGGACTACAGAAGGTCAAAAGTTTAAGATAAGAAGGAACTTTGAAAAACTGATTGCCTAATTGATGCTTAGCTGTAACATGTTTGCACAAAATAAAATTGCCACCTGTCAAACATCAACTAGAAAATGCTGACTAAATCCAGTAATACTGTCCCTTTTAACATTGAGATTTTCTGCCTTCCTGGCTCGTTGCTAAATGTTCATCCTGTCTCATCTCTTGTCATTGTTGTCACACCATCTTACAAACCTTTTGTGCACAAACACACATACACTCTCACACATACACGCATACACATATATGTATATACACAGGGTTGTTCAGCCCACTTTTCCAGTCTGATGGGCTACCAGTATCACCAGCAGCGTTGTGGAAGAGAGTTTTCTGACGATGAGAAGCCTGTGTTTCTGTGCCAGCACTGTGGGAAGAGCTACCGCTCCAAGGCAGGCAGAGACTACCACATACGCACGGAGCACCCGCCGACCATCACCACCGTCACGACAGCGACAAACGCCAATAACTACAAGAACATCATCACTGACACCAACAACAATACAGGCAAGGAAAGGGTAAGTGGATCTTTGAGAGGACTGATGAAATATTGTTGCAGCATCAAGAATTTTTCCCAAATGAGTTCCGTCTTTGTTTTTCCAGGGGATCTCTGATGACTCTCTGTTAGTAGGGAAGAAAAAAGAGCAAAACTTGCTCGAGAGGAATCACTGGCCGGAGAAAATCCCAACCAGCCAGCCTAAAGAGAGGGACTTGGAAAGGGAAGAGGAGAAAAAACAAAGCAAAGAGAAAGCAGCACAAATTAAGAGTCAGGGGGAGGACTTTGAAAGGACACCCAGCGGCCGAGTGAGGCGGCAGTCTGCTCAGGTGGCCGTGTTCCACCTGCAGGAGATAGCAGAGGATGAGCTGGCCAAAGACTGGGGCACCAAGCGACGCATCAAGGACGACCTGGTGCCTGACAGCAAAAGGGTGAGGACACATTACATACAGTGCTGGCTAGAATATTCATATTGATAAAAGTTTTTTACATTTTGTCATGTCACAACCACAAACCTGAGTATTTTTTATTTGGACAATACAATGAGAGCAACAATGTAATGTTTTAGTTTAAATCCAATTGAGAATTTGTAGCAAGACTTGGAAATTGATGTTCACAAACACTCTCAATCTAATGAGAATGATATTTGAAAAACTTCTAGAAATATACCCGTAAATGTTCTATAAAGGTGTGTATACAATGCAGTACAATGCATGTATACACACCACACGTTTTAGCATATGCACTACATTGTTTGGGTCAGCCACATAAAATACCCGTAAATAAATTAAGGCTTGTGAAATACCTAGAGAAAATGTAAAAATCTGAAGTAATGTCAACACATTTGCAATGCACTGTGGTACATGATTAATGACAGCATGAATACATAAGTGCAAAAGAGAAAGACAAATATGTATTGCAGTGAGTTAAACTTTATTTCAGCTAACAATTCAGAAAAAATTTTTTTTCTGTACAGTTGAACTACACTCGTCCTGGCCTCCCCAACTTCAGCCCAGAGTTACTGGAGACCTGGAAGAACCAAGTGAAGGAGAAGGGCTTCATTTGCTGCACAAATGCTGTATGAAAATTACTCTTGCTAACATGTCAAAACACAGAAAACAAATCTGTCTGGTTAAAGTACATAGTTTGTATAAATAAAGGGCAAACTGTTTCTGGGATTTTATTTGTGAAGGAGAGGTTTAAATATTCACTTCAGTTTTTTTTAAGTATAATAAGAGTTTTATAAATATGTTCACTTACTCATTATGATCTCTTGCTCTTGTTTTTACTTCAGAACTGTGAAGCTGTATATTCCAGCGTCTCTGGACTAAAGGCACATCTTGCCAACTGCAGCCAGGTACAGACCTCCATCTGCAGCAGATCTATCAACTAACTAAATCACACCTATCTGTTGTGACAATCATATAAGCTGAAATGTACACAAATAGAACCCAATCCAATATTTGAACCTGAGGTCATCTGCCAGACCAGTTGTTTCCTCTTCAGTTTGTCCATTGTGAACATAGGTCCAAGAAAATGTTGAAATTCATTACCAAAAAATAAAAAAGTAAGTAATTTAGTAGAATCTGATGCTCATGTTTGTCCCCATAGAACTAGGCCTATCGCGATAAACAATAAATCAATTAATCGCACAATAAATTAAAACTATCGACCTCATTTTAATTGTGGGCTTTATTGTTTCTTCTGGCCTTTCTCGTTCTATTGATGAAACTGAATGAAAAAAAGCTCAACTCCAGTGCTCTCCACTGACCTCTCCCTTCCTCATTTCCTTAGTGTATTGCCCAGTGCACACTACACGATCTTAGAGTTGCCATCTGACCGTTGGTCCATTTTCAAAACCTGAGACCACACATTAGCCGACAAAAATCCTAATTATAATGGTTCAATCGGGTTTGATTGTGCCGTGTGGTGTCCAACAAAGGGGACAAAATAACGGGTACAAGTCCAGTTAACTTATTTTAAAACCAGGCATTAATGCTTACAATCTACCTGCAATGCATGTAGATTGTACATGCATTGTACAATCTACATGTACAATGCATGTAGATTGCATTGACTGACGCTTCAGTCAAGCGTCAGTCTTGACTGAATGAAAATCATTATAACCTATTTATGTCACGTTAATGAAGAACAGCTGAATAGTTATCGAGTTTATCAACTGCGGTAGCAAATTCGCTCCGACTCCTCACCTTGTCATTTCTATATTTTTTGCACAAAATGTTGAATAAACATTAATTCTTTTTTCCACATGTCATCTCCAATGTCCGCTGGACTTCGGGTTGCGCTGTATCAGCTGTTTGGGATTCCTCTCCATAATTTCCCCTCAGAAAGCACAGAGGGAAATCCACACTTTCTGATTGGCTACCTGTCACATTCAACAGGCTGCATTAACACTCCCAGTCTTGAAAAAACCCTGATTTAGGTTGGAACTAAATTAGTTCAAGTTAGTCTTCATACTGTATTTATAAATTTTTTGTTTCTACTTGTCTGTGTTTTTCAGGGTGGTGGTGAAATGGGAAAGTACACCTGCCTGATCTGTCAGAAGGAGTTTAGCTCAGAGAGCGGTGTTAAATATCATATTAGTAAGACACACTCACAGGTGGGTCTCTCTCTGTGGAAACTTAAACAGCCATTAAGAATGCACTAATATAAACATGCAGAATATTTGAACATTGATGTGCCAGCTTCATTGAGAAAACCTTTTTAAACTGAATGCCATATTCTTAGATCATCATGCAAAACATTCATAAGACATGTTCTGCATACAAACTGAGCGTTTTTTTTTTTTCCTGTTAATGTGTGTATATGCAGTACGTCTGTGAATTGTGTGGCATTATACACAAACACATCCCTGAAGTGGCTGCTATGAAGGAAATGAAAAAAACATAAATCTTACTACAGAAAAGTTTCCTAAAGCTAATAAAAGTTATCCTGTTCGCTCCCTTTGCAGTATAAGAAACTAATAAAAAGTGTTGATTGTCATAAAAGTAATAACTGCTCAGCAAGAATTACTTAGCGGCCCATTCTCTGGGACGGGTGAAGGCCAAAATGATAAATAAATTATCAAAGTAACTCGAAGTTCTTTAATGCAGAACTATTGGCTGATCACCTCCATGCCAAGCTGCATTGATGCAGTAATTTAAGTAAAAGGAGCCCCAGCAAAGTATTCAGTCAAAATACTGTGTAGTACATCAACTTACTTCTCAGTAGATCGATCATTTTTAATTGGTCTTTTTCAATTTTCTAATTGTTCTATATATATATATTTATGAATTATCAGCTGGAAGCCATAATCATCAATTCTAACAGATACACACTTCACTGATATCACTTTGCGTGTTGTTAAGTAATATTTCTTTTATGTTTGCACTTATGTTTTATGTTTGTTCAAATTCTAATTGATTTAATGTTTTTTTTTTGTAGAACTGGTTTCGTGCATCAACCAGCCAAGTGGTTTCTGGTAGCAAGAGCAAAGGGTTGGAGAATAATGGATTCAAAGCTGAGGTGAGGAACGGTGCCACTTCAGGTAAAAAGAGGGGCCGGAAACCAAAAGAACGGCCACTGATGGACGAGCCTCTACAAACAAAGACAGATGCCCTCACCACCGCCCAAAATTCACCTCCAGCCATGACCCCTCCCTCTTGCTCAGCACAGTCCCCAGCCCCGATCCCTGACCAAACGGACAGTGATGATCCAGGCCAGGAGAGGCAACTCCCTGCCTCTGCCTCCAGAAGGAACAAAACCAAGAAGATCTTTGTGTCAGAGTAGCACTGCTTTTATCAACCCTGGAGTCAAAATGGATGCTTTTGGTAAACATGCCGCCTGGAAGCTAAAAGGACCTTTCCGCCTTGGCACTGAGTAGAAAGCCAGATCAACAATGAAAATTTTAAAGATTTTAAAAGAGTCTTTAAATCTTGGTTTTATACCTTAGAGTTAATGTGTGCACTGGTATGAACATTTATCACCACAGTAGAGCATTTCCTCCATTCCACTTCTATTTCCTTTATAGGGCACACATTTCAGTTTCTGTTCCCACAGCAAAGGCCGTAAACCAAGTGCAAATTCAAACCCTAACACTGATAGAAGGTTTTAAACAGAAGTAGTATCCCAGATAGATAAATAATAATAATTTTCTCTTCAAGAGTCAAATTGTTTTGAAAGGATTTAAAAAGGAAATTTTATTAGCATGGTGAAGTCATTTTATGATAGCTGGTGTTTTTTCATGTTTCACAGATATACTGTATGTGTACATAAACAGTAACTATATATATATACATATATATATATATATATATCTATATACTCAAAGTAATGATGCCATCCTTCGTTTTCAAGCCTGATGCGTTCTGTTGGCTTTTGGTCAGTCACAAATTTTGCAATGTGTTGTAGTGCAACGTTGTTTCAGTGTATTATTTTTCCTTTTAGTTTTGCTTTCATTACTTTTTTGGGTTTCCAGTTCTTGTGAGCAGATTTCACATAAGCTACATTGTTCAGTTGTTTTCTTTCTCCCAATGCTGTTCCTTTTACCTAACATTTCCATGGTTACTTTAAACTGAAGGTGATAATTAATACACCCAAAAAGGGATTTTTTTTTTCTTTTTTCTCTTAAGATGATAATTCAATTGCAATAACACACACTGATATTATTTAATCGATTTCATTTAAAGAAGCGAAACAAGGTCTGGCCAAACAAAATATTTAGCAGAAGGAAGGATTTTTTAACATTGTTGCACCGTTGCAGCACAATCAAAAGATATATCTCTATTAAAAGGAGGCCATACTATGGACTCTGCTTTATTATAGGTCTAAGCTGCAGAGAAGATTTACAAAAGCTATCTTTTATAGAAAGGTTTAAGATAATAACCTTTATTACACAGGCAAAACATGTAAATTTACATTATCAGAAAGTGATGTATTTGAATGAATTAGCTAAAAGTTGTTGCCTTGCACTTTAACCCTCTACCCTTCTTGCTCTCCTCTTGTCTTTTTTGCACTCTAAGACTATTCAATCTAGCCTGCAGGTCGTCTCTAACAGGAGCGGGAAAATGTTGCTCTGATCGAAAAGGAAACAGTTAACTCTGTCTGAACTATAAAACAGGACTGTGTAATTATTGCTTACAGAGCCAAGCAAAAGTGTTCATACCCTTCAAACTTTTTAACATTTTGTTTCACTGCAACCACAAACTCCATTATACTTTGTTTTGTTTCATTGTGGGTAACTAACATAAAGTAGCAATTAATTATAATGTATTTTTACTAATAATACACATCTGTATTACTCTGTAGATCCACTTTTTCCTGTACAGTGTTGTCCATTTGGTCTCATCTGACCAGGGTGACACTTTTCACACATCTGCTGTCCCCTGCATGGCTTGTGTCAATCTGCTAATCATCAGTTGTATTCTTATTTCTGCTTTTCCATAAAGGCCAGATTTGTACAGTTCTCAAATAACTCAGCTCAGGATGCTGTTTTTATATTCTATCCCTGCTTTAAGCTTTTCTATAGTTTCATTCCTGACCTGCTTGATGTGACTCTTTGGTCTGCATGGTGCTGTTTGTTCATCATTGTTTTCCAACAATCCTCTAGGCCCGAGAGTCTAGGGCCTACAGGGAACAGCTGGTTTTATACTGCGATTTTATTACTAGTAGTAAAATCTACTAGTGCTGAAGTCTCTTGGTTACATAAAATTTTATTTAGATGCATGAGATTAAAAGATGCTGAGCAGTCCATGCTTTTTAGATTTTTTACAATTTAAAGTAAATAAAAATCGTTTATCATGTTTCTTGTTTTTACACTAAGCACTACTTTGTGTTGGTTTATCACATACAATTCCATTAAAACACATTGAAATTTGTGCTTTTAACATGGCAAACATTTGACAAAGCTCAAGGGGTATGAATGAATTTGCAAGGTACTGTATTCCAGAAAGCCATAACTGGTCTTAACAAAGTTCAGAGTTCCTCAACATTTCAGCTTCAGATTTGCTATAAAACAATAACCAGTTAGATTACTTGATTACTTAAGATGAGAGAATATATTCACTTTAACATGCTAAAAAGTCAAAGTAGATACTTGAATCCACAGTTATGTTAAACTTTTCAGCAAATGTAAACAACAAATTACTTGGTTTATTTGTGCTGTTTGTGTATAAAATAACGACGCTCACTTTTGAAAAACAAACAAAAAAAAATTATCACAAATCTATTTTAGATTTTCTTGTGTGTATTACCTAGATAGCCAGTCTGCTAGTTTGGGATATATTGTGATGTGAGGGATAATAAGGGTGCTTTACTTGCCACTTTACCTTAAAGGCCTGGTACAATGCACCTAAAGTCTACAAATCCACCCAGCCATGACCTTCCTTCTGGCAAGTTATCTGAATTTTGGAGCAAAATGTCAAAGTTATGAAATCCAAGCACTGATGTCAGCTGAACATACCCTAAGAATATAGAGTTTAATATGTTATGGGTGTGTTCAAGTGGTTTCATCCCCATGCTGTTACTTTTTATAATGTACAGCAAAAATTCAACTTTAATTCCTCCTGAACTAATCAGACAGTGGAGTGTATTCAGATGGGGATGAATATGTTTTTATAGTGGAATGGGCCTTTATCTGCTATTTAGGCTTAGTTGACAAAGAGCAGAAGTTAGAGAAGCACTGATCGGTCCATGGACGAGTTTTTAACACGAGTTGTCCAGACCTTGCGTGTGTGCGTGTGCGCGAGTGTGTGTGTTTGTATTAAACGGTTAGCACCTTTGTAACGAGTGGATGTCGAAGAACGGTGACACTCTCAGTTGAGTGTGATGCTGTGGCACAGAATCAGTTCGTCAGCTGCTTGTTTCTCGTCTCATACAACATTGCGTCGACTGTGTTTACCCGACAAGCTTTTGGTGTTGCAATATGATAGTTTAGCACTGCTTATAAGAGTGGATATTTTATATTTTATAACACCCTTTACTATCTGTCTTCCTATTACTTGGAAAACACATCTATCCTGCAGTGTGAATAAACTGCAACTTGTTTAAAACTTACAGCAATATACCATATTTAGCTGATTTTGTTGGCTTGCTAATTTTTTGATATTGATGTGTCTTCTTAGAAATGTGTGGCTTTCTTCCACCCGCTCCCGAATCCTTGCCCCCAAATTTTCTTTTAATTGCTTTAAAATGCTTTTTACATTATATGAATTTTACACAACGATGTTGGAAAAATAATCGTAGACCACAAAAACCTTGTTGGCATACACTGTTATTTTGTCCATTTTGATGATGCACATGATTTCAGCTTTTTTAGTACACAAAGGCAACCCTGTTGAGAGAGTCCTTTATTATTATTACATATAGATATGGGGGCAACAAGGCATATGTATGTGTGTTTGTTTCTGTATTTAGTGCACTTACTATAACATAAAATAGGCTTGAAAATAGGAGTGTTGTTGGAGCTTTCTAGTGACCTGGACTGTGTGGTGTGACTTTTGTACCCAGGGAAACAGGAGGCTCAAGTGTCTTCCCTTTGTCAGCAATGTTATTTCCAAAACCAAGGTTAATCCTTAGAAATCCTCTTAGCCTATGAATTTTACCCTGGTTCGTTTTGTATGCTACCTACTTGAAAAGCAGGAACTGGCATCCGACTGTGGTGCCGGCCATTGTAATGAAATATTTGAGAGCTGCACGACGGCTCATAACTGTTTATGATACTTGGGTAACAGATAAAATGAGACTGATGATGTAATTAAGATTTCCATATCTGAAATTAAGCTGTATAGTACTTAACACAGGAGGAATCAGTTCCTCCTTTGTGTCTGAACTGTTACACTTTTTCTCCCAAAACTTGTTGTATTACCTGTGCATTAGTATCCCTTAACTAATTAATAAAGTTTGATGACTAAATCAGTGTTGTATATATATATGTAAGGTCTTTATCAGTGTTATTTTAAATGTTATTCACATTAAGTACAATCCTCCAAAATAACTTCACTACAACTGGTAAAAGGTTTGTACTCTATAAAAGAGTTTTAGAGGACTCTGCATTCCCTAAACAAGAAATTTGTTTTTCACAAGCCAAAAACATAGTGTGACACCATTGTGTTTTTGCAGCTTGTTCTTAACAAATTTTCAAGAACTGTATGAAATTTTTTTTTCTTGTACGCTGTGTGACAAATACTGTGTCACTGTCAAAAACCTGTGGTTACTATGCTGATAAATGTTACTGTTGGAGGAACCTATAAAGGTTTCCCAAGAGTCCTCTACTTGGGTTCTTCTTAGATATAAAGTGTCAGAAAGAATGTATTCTTGTTATTGCTACCTTAAGCAAAGAAACACATTTTTCTGTTAGCCTGTTTGCTAGTTTCTTTCTTCTGTTTTCAAATCCACCAAAAGAGGTGTCCAGGAGGCATCCTGATCAGAGGCATAAATAATCTCAATTTCTTTTTTAATTCATAAACTCCCCCACCAAATCTCTAAGGCTGAGTTGAACCACCCTATGAAGGAGGTTCATTTCAGCTGTTGATAACCAAGAGCAGGTTCTTTCAGTCACGACTCAAATCTCATGAAAAGAGGTGAGGTCAGAATGTAGAGTCCAGACTAACCAGCCTCGTCCCATCTCTTCGCCACATTGCAGCATATGAGACATCAGTGCATCTGCCTATTTACTTTGTAAAATTAAACACCCATGCAAATATTTAATTTTTGGCACACCATAGAATAATCTCAATAGTGGACGTGTTTTCTATCGCATTAAATTCTGAAATGACACACATTCTGACAGTTCTTTTGGGTCTTGATGTGTAAGCGTTTAGGAGAGTTACTGAGCTTTTCAAGCATGAAATGCTTAATAATTATTAAGAAATGGAAGGATTTCCCATACATGCAGCCGCAGCAGGATTCATATATATATATATATATTATATATATATATAATATATATATATATATATATATATATATTAAGTAATAATAAATAGTAATAAATAATAAAATTAATTTTAAAAAAAGTAAGTCAAATTTAAGATATACTCTGCGCTGGAAAACTTCACTACGCTTTATTTATTAAGGTTAACTAAGGCTCCGTGTGATGTCATAGCTTACTGCACTGTACATGCTTTTTACTGTAAAACAAGAAAAAAAAAATCTGCAATTGCATTGTAGGGCTTGAAGTCTTTCAGAGAGCCAACGCCGCACTGCGTTCGAAGAGTGAATAACGAAACGCCTACGTATCCCAAGATGCCTCAGCGCGAACCGAACACCTGATTGTCAACAGAGAAAAGCAATGTCTGCCGTTAGCGTGGAAGAAAGGCTTGCTAAGATGGACAACGAGGAGAAAACATGCACTGTTTCCAACAGGTACTCCGCTTTCAGGGTGGGGTGTTTGCCGTTTGAAACTTTGAATTCTTTTTATAGATTATTATTATATATATGTGTGTTTTTTTAATTTTATTTTTATTTCAGCAATAGTTAAGCATCTTCACGGATGCTACCACTCTCACTATCCCTTCCATTAAACTGTCACTTATAATAGCTGCTAGATTCTATTTAGAATTTTCGGTACATACAAATTTTATATACAGTAACCCGTCGGGACGTCCACCGTGTCCGATATTACACCAAGTGGCCTCCTGATATAACTTTACATTTTGAAACATCCGATTAGCTAACAGTATTTAGCAATACGTGCTCTAAAACTTTAACACGTATAACCGAGGGGCATGAATTACGGTAAGGCACTAACTACAGACCACTTTAATTTAGGTTTTGTATGGTGACACAAATTCATCTTTTTAATATTCCGGACTAATTTATTATATTTGCCATGTGTTCGTGGTTACGGAATTAAAGAAATTCACATTTTAATGGCCAATAGTGTCATTTAAGGTACACGTGCTATGCAGTGAAGAAATGATCTCTGCATCACACCAGCATGAAGGTTGATCCCATGAAGTACCACCAGAGGGCGTTGCTGATCAGTCCACTGCACTAGCACAGTGCCATACGTCCCTGTTCCTGTTCATTTACGTAACCTAACAGTCACAAATATTAAAAACATGGAAACATACATGGAAATGACTTGTTTACTATGTACAGTTGAAAAAGGGCAAGGACCGAATGATTTTTGGCTCCACGAAAATCAAAATTCTAATGTTTAAATTACTTTACTTTTAATATATGCTCAAGTGTGAAACATTTTATTGTTGTTTGAGCTATTCATCATTAATTTTAAATGGAAAATGTAGACATATTAATCACCTTTCACACATATTAGTACCAACTGAATATATTTTGTCTGGAAATTTAAAAATGAACCAATGCAAAGTGGCAGATAATTGTGTGTAGATTCTTATATAAATAAAAATCAGAAATATGTGTTGTATATTGGAATCCAACCCTATTAACTTTGATATTGCTAAATTACATCCAATGCAGTCAGTGACCTTCAAAAATCACCTAATTTGTGAACAATGAAGAATTTCATCTAAACACTACAGCTTTTCTTTGAAGGTTTGTTGGAGAACATTACACATAATGCTGAACACACCATGCCCACCATAAAACATTGTAGTGGTAGTGTCATGTTGAGTTTGTCTTCAGTAGGGATTGTGGTGCTGGTCAGAGTTAAAGGAAAGATGGATGTTGCTAAATACAGGCCTTTACTGAAGAAAAATGTAAAACTGGGACAAAGCCAAACATGATTAAGGTAAAGCTGTTTTTTTTTTTTTTTTGTTTTTTTTTGTTTTTTTTTAAAGAATGGGCATTAATGTGACTCTTTATCAAAGTATATAGAGACTTAGTCCTAAGTAAAAGTTGGTACTGACTTAACAGAGCCTAACATCTACTCTTGATGCACTTGGAAAGTTTTTACTTGTAAAATATACAAAACCAATTAATCATTTTCACTCCACTACTTTATGCTGGTTTTAGGGGTGGGCATTTAACATATTCTTTATCATTTATTGTGAGAAATGTCCTATTGTGAGAAGGATGTAAGTTTATCTTTGAATGTAAAAATATGATTAATACAGAGTGTGTGAAGTTTAGTCATACTATATGTGGCTGTTTTTCCAAGACCTGTATTTGTGTTTGTGGGGCTGCAAATGCTGTATCATGCAATGTTACACATTTACCTAAAACAAAGGTAACAAATAGTTATTATCACTTTTATCACAATAGTACTACAAAATATGATAAAACTTTAAGTTTGTATCGTGACAGTCTGTATTGGTGACACACCAACACATCTTGTTGGTCTGTCACAGAAACACCAATAAAGTGGATTGAAGTTGGAGGCTGTAAGTAGTATTATTACTTTTGCATTCATTTTGTGATTAAAAGTATTCAAAATGTCTTTGTTAAAGTTTTTATATGAAACTTGTAACTCGCAGTGATTGGTCTTGGATGAGTTTCGTACTCTAGAAGGGTTTGGTAGTTCATTGAAAACCTTGTTTGTCTAGATAAACAGCCTATTCTTGTGTAAAAAATATGTCTGACTCATACCTAAACAGAATAGCAACAGAATGCATGTTTCTTTTCAGACTCAATCTGAATCATGCCTTCAGTAGATTCATATTTTTTTTCCCAGGCTGCCTCTGCTGTGTTAGACTTGGCTTTGCGTCTTTGTATCCATAGAGAGTTTTTTGAATGTTTGGCATAGCAACTCACTGGAACTGGAGCTTCTTGTTTCAGTGTGGCTTTCTTGTGCTGCAGCTGTCTTCAGCCTGCACTTTAAAGCTCTGGCCACGGCTCCATAACTGTGATTACGATCAGAGGAATTCCATTGTGGTTTGATCAAGGAAAAAAACAAGCTGGATGTGTGTAGTACAGTCAGAATAGCCATAGGGATTTGACATGTTGGTTTAAAGTAAATCTGTTTGCTTCTTTATTTTTTTGTTCTAATTGCATAGATTTGCAATAAATAAATGAATAAAGACTTAACATTTGCTTTGCCCGGCCCAGGAGGAGTGTAAGGGTGCGACTTGCACATTGCTAGCGGCCGTCCTTCAGACTTTCAGCTGATTGAGCAGGAGTGTTGGGTTTCATCATGCTGTTTATTTCCTCCGTCCTCAGTGGGAGTGAAGCCTGGGAGGAGGCACAGCTCTCTGTGTGTGTGCCTGCATGCATGTGGGGTGCGCATGTACGTGCATGTGTGTGTTTGTTTTCAGTGGTGCTGACATCTCCAGTCTCTAAGAAAGGCAGAAACGTAGTGAGTCTCTGCAGGGTACAAGCACATCACGTCCTCCCCGCCCTCCTCCTCCATCATCTCCCTCACTTCCCTCTTTTGCTCTGTCTTGTCACCTCTTCAGCTCAGCCTGAGGCACCTCCTCTCTGGATCCAATCAACATCAGAGAACGACAGAAGCTACCAGTTTGTCTATTCCTTCTTTAAAAGTTTCCTTGTCTGTGTTGCTTTTCTCCGGTCGCTCTGTACCCCCTCCAGCCACGTTTTGCGTCACTGACTGTCACTGACTGTTTATGAGACACATGTGTTTGTGCCAGTACTAGGGAGGGATAGCTCTAACCTGATGCTATTAATACAAACTAATGAACATAATCTGGAAAGGGGTAGGTGATCCTCTTAGATTTGCTGCCTGGGCAGCCAAAGGGGAGGAGCAGAGAAAGAGGAGGGAAAAGCTGTGCTGCAGTTTCACTCTGTCGTTTTCTCCAACAACCCGGCTGTGGAGTCTTCCTCTGTCCAAAGGAAGGAGAATCTGAAACCTAAACAGATGCTTTAAGTTTCGTTTCTCACTCAAGTTAATACCCCCTCACATCTCCAACTCCTTAGTGTCTCTGGCTGTTTTGCAACAAGGGGCGTGGTGGTTGAACGTGTTATTGTGCTCTGATGTATTAAAACTATTACCTGTTGGCAGAAGTGTTGAACTAAAACACAAGCAAATCCGAAATAGTTTCTCCCGTCATGAACACTATACCAGCTTACTCAGGAGCTAGAATATCTGGCTGTTGGACTCTAAGATCTGATGGCAGGTAAGTGTCTTATTTATTTATATATTTTCAATGTTGACATCTTTTTTTCCTCTCCGAATGTGGAACAATGTCATCATGAGCTGTCTTTTGAATCAAATTGTTATTGTTTGTACACTGAGAAGATTTCCTGGGAATCATGCGTCTGTATTGTCTTGCTAATCAACTCAAATTGAGGCAAAAAAGGCTCTAGCTTGTTTGTTTTATTTTTTTAAGTAATTAAATGTCAATTTATGTTTGGCATTGTTATGCATTTCTAGGGATATTTTAAAATTGCTAAATTTTCACATCTGCGCTCCAAAAAGTTTTCTTGTTTACCTGCAAGTTTAACTTTTTGTCCTTTTTTTGCGTTTTGGAGCAATGAGCAAGAGCATGATTCAGCACCATCAGCCAGGCTAATCTATTATGGCACCTGGTTTGGCTTTAACTGATAACCCAGTTTGAGCTATCCGCGTCTCATATGTAGCTCTGTCTGTTGTCTGAGTACACTCCCTGGCTTCACCTAGGTGACTCTGATTAGATAAGATAAATCTTTGCTAGTTTCTCATTTGTTTCCTGACCGCCTCCTGACTCTACCTGAGGAACTATGTGAACTGAGTAAAGATTTTAGAGGCAGAGTATTGACTGGAAGACAGCAGATGTCTTGGAATCCCTCTCTTATAGTCTGGTTATGGCCTCTGGCTCTTTACAGTCCTGTCTGGGTGAGGTGTGGATGTCTCGCATACTACAGTAAGTGTTGCTAACAACTGCGGACTGGTCAGATTTCTTTTAGAAAAAAACAATGTTGGGTTTTTTCTTTTGCAAAAACCTTAAATAACAAATATGAAATTAAGAGTAATCAGAAGATTTACTTGTACTGTTTTGCACTCTCCTAGGATCTGATTACTTAACAATATTCTGCTAGATTTTACAATATTATGTTTGTTTTTTCCAGTAGTATCAATGGCTAAATTGATCTGTAGCAGAACTTAGCAGAAGTTCTTCTGTTAAAGGTGAGGAAACTCTTTCATTAAGCAATTAGTTACTGCATTGCTTTTGTTCTGCAAAGTAAAGCAGCTGTATTTCTACGTTTGCTGTTCCAACTCAGTATCAGTTTCTGGAGATGTTTTATTTTGGTAATGAGTCAGAGCCATTGCAGTAATCAGTGTTGCTTCTCTGTCTTGCAAAAAGACATGCACGCCCATTGTGTTTGTTTTGAGGAGTTAATGCAAATTCACTTTGTGCCTTTGTCCAGTGAGAACCTTGTGTCTAATTTGAATCAGCTTGTTGTCATTTGTTTACCATCTTCATTACTGGGACAATGTGTTTTGTTCAGTTGGACAACTGACTGCATGACTCAGCAGTTATTAGTAAAGCTCACTGCAGGGAGAGGTTATAGATTTTCCTCCTCTGTGGCTGTTGATCAATGATGAGGTTTTTTTTTGTTTTAAAGAGCGTTCCCACAGCATGATGCTGTCAGTCGATGGATGGAGCTAAATGCAGGGAAGTCTGGCAGAACAACCAGCAAGAAACTGTAAAGTCTTGGGTGGAGGTTCGTTTATCAGCAGGACAGCCAAATCCACTCTGGAATGATTTAGATCTAAGCATATTCTTAGTTTTCAATGGCCTAGTCAAAGTCCAGAACTGTGTCTTCTTGACTTATGTAATTCCAACAGTTGGTTCTACAAAGTGTCACCCAATCAACCCGCTCCACTTAGTGCTGCTCTTTCACATAAAATCCCAATAAGACACAACAAAGCTTGTGATTAAATCTTAAAAGTCCAAGGGCAATGAATACATTTTAAAGTCTTTGTGACTGTGCTCTGATTGAACAGTTGGATCCATTTGATTGAATTGTCTGGGCTTATTTATACACACAGGTCTCTGCTACCATCTAATGGAATGTTTGGCCGTCTTCTTATATATTTTTTTTTAGAAAAAGCTGGGGACAAATTTAAAATCTGGTGTTAACCCATTCTTATCTCCAGGACCTAAAGTTGTTTATGAACTTCTTTATCTGTTAAGCCTTTATCCCAAATCAGCCGTAAAATTTCCCTTTTTACCTGCTGCCTTTTCCACAATGGTGTACAAAGTTCACTTGCTGAAGATGTAAAAAATGAACTAAACATTAACCAATGATTGGGGATACAGTAGGTCATCGCTGGTACAGTCTGTTTACTGTCATTTAACAGGACCATTTTCATTATGTTGTGTTTTTTTGTTCTTAACACTTAACGCTGGGATCTCTTTTGTGTTTGCTTATTTAAAGTGGAGGTGGTGAGGGATCGCTGGACCGGCTGCTGCCCTCTGTCAGCTTGGGTCTTTCTCCCAGGAAACGGACCACCAGCCAGTGTAAATCCGAGCCTCCGCTGCTGCGCACCTCCAAACGAACCATCTACACAGCCGGTCGCCCACCGTGGTACAACGAGCATGGAACACAGTCCAAAGAGGCTTTTGTCATTGGTAAGAAACTGCAGAAACTACTTTTTTTTCTTTTTTTTTTCTATAGTTCATTTTGAATGTGGGTGAATTTTATGCTGTTATCTCATAACAGCTGTATTATGCTGTTATTTCATAACAGCATAATACAGGCTATATTTTGGGAAAAACACTGTTCTCCGTGGTCCAAGTGTTTAAAAAGTAAATACCATCATTTGTGTTCTGACTGAGGTGTTTCCTTATTCTTACTTTGTCCCATGATGTAATTCAGCAACCAGTCTGACTGGGAGTTCAACCTTCCTCATGAACCGACTGAAAAAAATTTCATCCTGAGTCTGACTTGTTGCGCATTTGTGGCACATAGGTGAAAACATTGTTGTGTTTTCCATTACTAACCTCTCCATGTAGGAAAATGTATATCTACTGAGATTTGCTTTGACAACAGGGGTTTTCAAAAGTTGCCTAAATCTATTATTGATGACTGTCAAAAGGGAGCAACATATCTATAACAGAGCTGCTTCCTGCAGGCCGTAAAGAGGAGTTCGTTGCACAATCTCGATGGAAAACCGATTAAGTTAAAAGCAGAGTCACAGCCACCTTATTCAACTTGCTTCAGATAGTTAAAAAATTAAATACTGCTTATTGGGTAATATATTTAGTGTTAGATGTTTTACATAAAGGTTTTGAATTTCATTTCAGCAATAAAAAGAAAGTCAAAATTCACCTCTTAACCATTTTTCTAAATTGCCCTACCTTGATATCTAAGAAAAGATGTGTTAGACTTAGATTTGACAAGTTTGACATAATAGTCATACTTAATAAGAATTGTACTTTGCAGAAATTAACACTGATTTACTTTTCTTTTTACTGTATTCTAGTGATGAGTGAAAGCTGTATTTCCAGACTGTTGATCCTCTTTCCAGCTGCATAAAAAGCAGCTGATGTAAACGTAAACAGAGCACACAAATAGAACCCGATTTCATTGGGTTCTGACCCGGAATTGTTTGCTACGGTGTGAGAGAACGCAGGCCAGATCTAGATGTCAGTGAAAGTAAGGCAGGAAGTGAGAAAAACTCCTACGCGTAGCTGCCTCGATGCTTCACAACCTGAGAGGTGCAACTGAATGTTTGGATTACTTGCACATTCTTAAGTGTTAGCAAGATTTGGGCCTTTTGTTGGTTGATAATCATCCCTAAATGCTAATGTATTAAGCTGATGCTTAATATGTTATGCATGCAAAATCTGTGACACTTGGAATAATTGCTAATAAAGATTATATTAAGAACATTAGTTTGTAAAATCAACCTTGCATGCACCAATTGTATGATGATACATTTTTGATATGTGCAGCTCTTGTCTTTTATTTATTTTATAAATACATATTGCAACGTCTTTTTTTTTTCCACTTATCCTGACAGGTCTTTGTGGAGGCAGCGCTTCAGGAAAAACCACAGTTGCCAGGAAAATCATTGAAGCTTTAGATGTTCCATGGGTTGTTTTACTCTCAATGGACTCTTTTTATAAGGTACTTATAAGGATGCAGCGTGTCTGACATGAACCGATGTGTGTGTGTGTATGTATGTCCACGTCTACATTTTTTGTATAGTTTTCATCAATGCAAGTTCATTTAGACTGAAGAAAATAAAACCATGACATTAAATTGAAAGATTTTTGGTGCCTACTCACATCACGCTCCCCTAAACCCTCCCACTGGCCTGAAGGACAGTGGGAAGACAGAAATATAGTGGAAGAAAAAGAAACCAAAATATTCCCCCTAAGTTTGAATCCTTAGGGGGAAAAGAGGAGTGACAGAGGAGAGAGAGGCCAGACTGAATAGAAAACGAGTGCACTGAAGTTCATTTTTACCCCTCTGCAAGTTCGCCCACGCTGGTTGTGTAATCCTTTTCTGCAGGGGGTCATACCCGACCAAGGACTAGCACCGCTACAGCTTTCAGCCTGTTTTCTCTCAGTGCTAACAGGGATTTCTTTGTACATTAGCGACTTCATTTTTTTCTGGTGGAGTAGCTTACGGCCCACACAGAGCGTGGAACATCAGTTTATCATATTAAGTGTGTAATCAGCTCACTTAAGAAGGAGATGTTGGTGTTCAGAAACTGCCAAATAGCAGGTCTGGGCTTTTCAAAGCACAACCAGCCTAAGGCCACACACACACACACACACACACACACACATAATACACATGCGCATACATACAGAGACAGCACCTGGTACAGACGTCACAGTGGCGCATGATGTTTTACTAAATTTAGGTTCCTAACTTCGACTGCTCTTGAAGGGATCAGTGTTTTCACACAAGCATGTGTATATCATGTGGCAGTATTTGACTGTGTATGATTGTGATGGTGCGTTGCAGATATTTTTAAATTTTATTTTCATGAAATGTTTTCAGTTCTTTTGCGCATGAACAAGAACAACACTGGCTAATTTTTACAGTAGAAGTCACGCTGTGCTGAAACAATGTGCCTGTCCTCAGGTCCTGTCCCCTGAGGAGCAGCTGCTGGCAGCCAGGAATGATTATAACTTTGACCACCCAGATGCCTTTGATTTTGATTTGCTGACACACACCCTTCGCAAACTCAAACAGGGCAAAAGTGTGAAAATCCCCGTCTACGACTTCACAACTCATGGGCGACAGAAAGAGTGGGTAAGGACGACCTAACGCAGCCTGGCCTGTTTTTTATTAGCTTTTTCACATTTATTCACGTTGCAAACAAAACTATTTTAATGGAATTTTATTAAAGTTTTTCCATATTTTACAAACAAAAACCTGAAAATGCTTATGTGTATATGCATTTGCTCCACAAATCTGGCCTTTGTGGAGCAGTAGCACAAAGAACGCCAAATAAGGTGACTATAGGCTTGTGCAGTTTAGCACAAGCCTCTGGAGAACAGAACAGAAAAAAAAATGCTGGCCAAAAAATCCAGAGATCAAAAGTAGCTCCATAATAATAATGCATGACGCATAATAATGATATTTTGGATTTTTTGGAATTCTTAGATTTGTCTTAGAATTTCACCACGGTAAGGTAAAATTAATTCCCAAAGCACCACAGGCTTTTAGAGAGTGCCTAAACTCATAAAATGCAGGGAGTGTTGAGGAGGACCTTTAGTTAGTATAAGTGTCTTAAGCTGAGAAGAAATATCAACAGAAAGAAATATTGTCTATAAAATGAATAAAGCTGTAGACGTTGCTCCTCTGTCCTATTTGGTTATGTGTCGTTTACTTCCCCATTTGGAATTGATCAAACAACTTTAAACAGCAAACAATCCCTGTAAATTGCTGTCAGCTGAGCAAATACCATGTCATCTATTTGATAAATGACCTAATAAAATGACCAGCATGTCGAGAAGCCGTGACAAACCACAATGACGATGGGAATGTGAATAAGTTGCCATCAAACATGTTTATTCAGTGTGGCAGATCAGATAATTTTCGTCATCATCAGACACATTTTTCTTTATCCAGTCTAGAGTGTATGATTGGTGAATTTCTATCAACAAACTACTGTTTGTTTTTTAGCAACAAACTAAATGGTTTTGTGTATCCACCAATCACAGTCTCTAGAAGATCGCATCACACCGAGCTGCAGCTACAGCAATCACTCCTAGCATCAATCACTTAGCATCAGTCACTCTAAGCTAGGACTCTTAGCAGGAATTGTTTAGGCTAAGCGAGGAGCTCTCTGAGAGGACTCTGATAATCTCTGGGCATGTTGGCCCAGATCTGATCTGAGACCAAAACCTGCATACACATGTAGAGGAAACTCAGTATTAAAGAACACTGCACATCGCCATGAATGTACCATGATAATCAAACATGGTGGCAGCAGCATTATGCTGTGTTTTTTTTGTCAGTAGGAAAAGTTAAGTTGGTCAGAGTGAAGTGGAAGAGCAATCAGACTAAATTCATTAGTTGTCATAATGTCTATGATACCATTAAGGGGTAGGAATACTTTTGCAAGAGTGATAATTTTTCGGCATTTATTAAAACTTCATTCACTTCATGAATCTGATCTGTCATTATATCACTGTTTCTATGGGCATTTAACCTAAATGTTTTGTGTCTGTTTTTCACAGAAAACTGTATATGGAGCTAGCGTCATCATCTTTGAGGGAATCATGTCTTTTGCAGATAAAGCCCTCCTGCAGGTACGGCATAAATACTGATCTGCAAATCATTGAAAAGCTTGCTTTAGTGTATTTAGTTAGTGTATTTAACTAGGTTTTGTAATAACACATATACAGTATATACATGTTCTCTGTTTGCAAAGTAAACAAATGCAGAAACCTCACATGTATGCACATGAGGGCGGATAAAGATAAGCAGAAAACTGCAAAGATACATTTGATTGATTTTCTAGATTTTGTTTTTAGCTGTTAAATGTCACTCATTTAGTATGAATATTCAAAAAGTTTCCTTGTTTTTTCCCTTTTTCATTGTTACAGATGTTTAAGTCATCCTTACTTTAACTGTTTTATATGAATCTTTTACTGAAATAACTTAGAAAAATATTTAGACAAACTTAGCCAATTGCAAGCTTGACTGTGCAATCCTGATACCCTTACTTTCTTATAATTTAAAATGAAACATTATTTTTATGCAAATTTTAAATTACATTTTGAATCACAACACAAACTTGTATGCAATAATATTTTATTAAAAAAATTTTTTTTTGATTGCAATTTTTAACTCGCATGACATTTAGAGATTTTTACCCAGACTTTAGTTAATTGCACACAATTTTATATAAATTATACTGCCGATAAAAAATTCCAAATATTTATCGGCAGTATATATGAAGCTTGTCATTACTGAAATATATTTAATTAAAAGAAAACATTATACTAAGTAAATTTGACACAAACTGTAAGAACAATAAATCATTTTAGGTCACGACACCCTTTGCTTCAGTCCAATAACGATTGGACTTTTTCCAAAAAATATAAGTTTAATGAACTTGTAGTAGTTTTTGCCTCTGAGAATTTCACCATAATTTTTATTACGAAATATAAAACAATGAAATCTGAAAGGAGGTGAATTCACCACCAACCATTAAGATTCTCAATGTCATTTTACTTCATGATTATCAGTATGAACTAAAACATTTCTAATTGTGTGGTGCATCCCGGCAGCTGCTCGACATGAAGATCTTTGTGGAAACCGACTCTGACATCCGTCTAGTGCGCCGGCTGCGGAGGGACATCACGGAACGAGGCCGAGACATCGAGGGCGTCATCAAACAATACAACAAGTTTGTGAAGCCCGCTTTTGAGCAGTACATCGAGCCCACCATGCGCCTGGCAGATCTGGTGGTGCCACGTGGTGAGCGCTTACACACTGACTGCACGGACTAGTTCAGAAACAGATGAAGGTCAAAGCTGTGGTCTAAAAGACAAATAAACCCTGAAACTACACTGACTTCTGTCATCTTGTCAGGTGGTGGAACATGGTAGCCATTGACCTGATTGTGCAGCATGTTCACAGTCAGCTGGAAGAGGTAAGAAGGGTCATACTCACAAATCTAAGCAATGAGATATTATAATAGATGTCAATAGAGCCCTGTTCCTTTTCATTTTTTTCCATCTTATTTTTAGTTTATTTTTAAGTAGTACTTCCTAACTATATGCATTCAGTAGAGTTGTTTTTGCTCACGCATATTTTTATATTTAGCATGCAAAGGTCATCGTGCCCTCTTGTGGAGGATGTCTGAACTTCCTGAGTCTTAGTGAGGGTTTTGAATTTCTTTGGATTTGTATTCTTGACTTTCTCCTGCTAAATTTCACATTTTTAGAAGACATGCACTTACAAACTGTTAATTCTGCTCCGTGTGTATTTGGATTGATAACACCAAAAATGGCACAAAAATCAAGCTGATCAGATGGCTTAATCACCGCTGTTGTGGTTTAGCAACTTTGTAGATTTCAACACAGTTTATGAAGAATTCAGGTTGTTTTCCAGTCTACTTTGGTCATCTTTAAAAATACAATTCTTTATTGTCGTTAAAAGAAAATTTATCTAAGGTGAAGAAAGAGGCAAAAATAGAGGCAAAAATAAAAACAATGCAAACATAAAATAACTGACCACATGTTTTATTTAATTACCAGATTCGTTTTCCCATGGATAGTTGATTTTATCTTAAGTGATGACTTGCAGCAAAGTGGCACCAACAGAAAAACTGACCATGATATTCTGTTCTATTGATGACAATTTATATCTCAGCAGACTTTGATAGGTTTTATGGAGAAAGTTTTGACTAGCATCTTTAAGAAATTGGGATACAAGGAGCAAGTTTGTCTTTAAAGGCTTGACTGCTTCATTCTACAATACACAACCTGTAATCCCACCAATGATATGTTTGTTAAAATGAGACGACAAATGAAACTGACTTTTGGTTTTCCTGTACCACTGCACTAATCGCAAGTTTTGTTTGTGGGGAGCACTTTTTGCCGTGGCGTAGTCTGCTTTTTTTATGTCCTCCCCACCACAAACACAGTATCACACATGCTGCTGATGGATTGCTCTCTCACTCTCTCCCCCCCTCCTCACCCTCCGTTGCTCACAGCGTGAGCTCAGCGTCAGGTAGAGTGGCCTTTATCCTCTATGTCTCTCTCTCTCCGACATCTTCCCAGTTCACCACTTGCTTTAGCTTTCCACTTGAAGAAATAGAAAAAGCGCTGAGCACAAACAAACATGTCTTCCTCTCTGTCGTGCTGGCTGCCAGGACACATCAGCAGGCGGTGCTGTTGCATCTTGTATTGATGAGGAATTAAGCTGTCCACTATATAGTAATATGTCACAGAGCTGTGCAAAAAAATATTCATACATTTTGTCATGCTACAACCACAAACTCCAAGTCTTTTTTTCGGAAGGCGGGAGAAAAATCATATTTTCAAGCTTTTTTTTAAAAAGAAAAAAAGTTTGAAAATACTTACTTTTATGTGTAAGAGATTTTTTTACACATAGAAAAATCCCTTTACTCTGGCACCCCAAAATAACATACAGTGCAGTTAGTTACCTTCAGAAGTTGCCTCATTATAAAGTGCATATCTGTGTTTAATTTAATCTCAGTATATAATAAAGAGGTCTTTGGATGCCTCAGAGCTTTGTTAGAAAACATTCAGTTTTCTAACAAAAACTGATTTACACAATGGATAAGTCAGAGATGATGTGAAAGTGTTTCCTAAAAAAGTCCGAAACCAATATACCGAACTTTAAACACCTCATCAAGCACTATTCAAATCATCATCTGAAAATGGAAAGAGTGTGATACAGCGGCAAACCTACCAAGACTTGGCTGGGTAAGGAGAGATTAAATCAGAGAACCAGCCACGTTGAGCTTCAGAGATCCACTGGGAGAATCATTAGTCAGGATAATTAGTCCCGTCACTTCCCAAATCCAGCCATAATGGTGAGGTTGAACAAAAAACAATCCTCCACAGCATTAGACTAAAATGAATTATTTGGCCTACAAGTTCCTTATGAATTGAAGGCTGCAACAAAACAAAAAAACAAACCTGAGACCAGAGCAGAAGTCAGTCTATATATGTGTAGAGCTTGTTGTCATGCCACAGAAGACCCACAGCTGTAACTTCAACAAGAGCTTGTCCTTCAAAGTATTGACTCAAGGGGTGTGAAAGCAAATCCATGACACGATTTTCATGTTTATTTGTTTGAAAAACATGTCATTTTCCTCCCACATCGCAATAACATTAAACATTTTGTTCATCTACCCAATAAAATCTCATAAACATAATGACAGCTGTGGTTGGAATGTGAGAAAAATGTGAAAACAGTTAAAGGGATGTGATTGTTTCAAGACTGTAAAATCTGAATCTGTGGGCCAGTTCCAAATCTATGGAAACTGTAGTTTAAAAAGTTTACATGTGGTGCGACGCAGCCAGCACGCAGTGAAAGGTGTTGGTTTTTCCTCTCTTTATGTTTAAAGAAATGACAGCTCACACTCTTCCTGACTCCTGTGTCTAAAAATACAGCCATGAGTCTGAGCAACTGACCCCATCCTGTAAGTGGCAACAACAGAGACGTAGGGAAAGAGACTCTTAACAGAAAGCAGAGAAAGACAAAGGAAGCTCTCGCTGCAACTATTGTTGATTATCACATACCTCAGCCACAGAGAAAGTTTCCAATACCGTACTACAAAGCAGCAAGTTTTTCCATTGAATGTCGGCCACAGTACATGAGGCAGACAGAGAAAGGAAGTGAGCTCGGTGTCTGTCTTTAGACACAGGATGTGCTGGGGCCTGTGAGCTGAAATACCAACCTTTACTGTTTTACACGGTGAAAGAGTGACAGCCGCACCAGCGTTTGTGCACCGCCCACGCGTACACACACTGGATGCACATGCAGATATCAAAATCTGATCCGAAAGGCGATATTTCTGTTTTCTACTGTATCTGTAGAAATATGTGAAACCATGGACGGTAGCTCTAGGCTTTTATAGTGTTATGGAATACATCCACTATTGAGGGGTTTTTTGTTTTGGTGTTTTGGGGATTGTTTTGTAATTGAAATGACAATTAGACATATTTCTACATAGTCGCAGCTGTCACACTTTACACCGTCTGATCAACCTTCATCCTTTCATTCACCTGATGTTGTGTCTCTTCTCATTTGTCTTCTCTTATCTGTTTGTCTTTTCTTTGTCCCCTTCTGTGTGATGTCTTGTCAAAAAAAAAAAATATTCTCCCCTTAGAGGAAACTTCGCTGGGATATGTGAGCAGATCTGCTATAATCTTTCTTTTCTTGCCTTTGGCTAATCTGTAATGTTTCTGATGGTGTAGATATTTTGTAGTGTCAACATAACTGCATCACTGGGTGTTTATAACTCTTTTTCCTCTCCTCTGGATATCAAACCTAACCAGTTAGCTTTTCAGACCTAAAGTCTATGAGTGGTTAAGCAGAGACCAATTTAAAAAAAAAAGAGAACACGTTCAGTTTGTTTTTGTTTAAAGGGCATATATCAGTTTTCCTTTTCAGATGTACATTGTAATTTTATTACTGAAAACAGAGAAATAGCTAGAAAAGGAAAGGAAACGGCATGAAGGAAAAAAGCCAGTATCGGAAACAGTAATGGCATTTCATCTGAACTGCATTTGTAGAGGTAGCAAAGTCTCCTGCTCAAATTCTAGTTAAAGTAAATATTTACATGGGCATCTATCCATAAAGGTGAAGGAAGAGTCTAGAAGTACTGTCTGAAAGAAGTAGCTTTGAGACATAACAAACCACCACAATAGAGAGGAATTTAACGACTCTGTGACAAACTTTATATGCATAAAATTTATCTTCATACACAATTTTAAATTTCAGAAAAATGCCTTGTGATTTACTTCTCAGCTTTGAAAAACAGAGTCAAGAAAAGTTAGTTGTAGATGGTTTTCACATTACTTGTTGAAATATGGTGTTATATTCCCTTTATTCTTACAAATAATATTCAAAAGAATATTTTAGATTTTTTTTTTAGTTGTAGTGTTTTTTTTTAAATCCATTATCATGGTCTCTGCTAAAACTGTGCACTTTGTGGTTTTCTGTGATTTAAAAAAAATTTTTTAGTCCAGGAGTACTCTTGCAATTTTGTTTTGCTTTTCAAATTTTCTCTAACTACTACAGAAAAAAGATCTTTATTGATTTACTTTTTTATTTGCATGTAAATTCACCTGTGTGTGTGTGTGTATTTTCTGAATACGAATATACAGAGTGTGTGTGCACGCCTCTGTGTGAATTCTACACGATTTCTGCACAAGTCTTAATTGCGCTTGCCTCCATTTGTGCTTGCACTCAAGTCTCTGTCCATCTTTCTTTCTGTTTTTGGCACTCTCGCCCTCTGCCACCCCCGCTTTACTATTTGTTGCCGTGGTTACAGGGCAGCCCTGGCTTCTGCACACCAGGCCCAACCCCTCCCCCAGACCCTCAGTGTTCTGGAGAGCACACCCCAAGTCAAGGGCATGCACACCATCATCAGGTAAAAGCTTAAGGAAAAATACCCCAATGGAAGATTCAGCAGAATAAAGCCTCTGCTGTCAGAATAAACTTTGTAACTCTTATTTTTTCACTGGTCATCTCATTTAGAAACAAGGAAACCAGCCGCGATGAGTTCATCTTCTACTCAAAGAGGTTGATGCGCCTGTTGATTGAGCGAGCACTCTCCTTTCTCCCCTCTCAGGTTAAATACATATAAATGAATTTATGCTGCATTGAATCTGAGGTGTAGAATGTAATAAGCATAAAGGCAGCCAACAATCAGCTCAGGATGCAGTGAGAACAAAACATGTAGATGGCTTTAAAATGTGAACAGTGTGAAAAGATAAAGACAAATGGAAAGATGAAGTGCTTGCGTTAGAAAGAGATATGCAGCCTGAGATGACCTGCAACACAAGCATGGAAACTTAGAAACTCACCACAGTGGAAAGTTTAAACCTTAATTCTGGGTTGCTGTGTGCATCTCTCACTCACTCACATGAGTTTCTAATGCCCCTTAGCGTATCTGAATGTATGTTCTAGACGTCTGCAGTACAGTATACAGCATTCTGAACAGCTCTTTGTTTATATTGTGATGCTCTCCAACATTAACTCAGATCCACGTAGTGCAGACCCCTCAGGGAGAGGACTATGAAGGCAGGAGTTTCCATGGAAAGAGAGTGAGTGAGCTTCATTTAGCTTTCTTTCCAATAGTCACAGTTTAAAATAATTTTCTTTTCGTTTAAATATTTTTTCCTCCAAAAGATTACAGGGGTGTCCATCCTCAGAGCTGGGGAGACCATGGAACCAGCCCTGAGGGCCGTCTGTAAAGACGTCCGCATCGGGAAGATCCTTATCCAGACCAACCAGGACACAGGGGAACCAGAGGTACAACAATCACTACTGTAGCGACATCAGAGCTGCTAGACACACATTACTATGGAAACATACTTTCCTTTGCAAGGATCTATTTAATACAGAATCAGAAGACTTTATTTTAATTCCTCCAAATTTGTCCTTGCAGTTGACCAGTTTGGGGGGAAAAAATGAAATATAAATATAACTGGTCTTACAAATAATGAGCATAAATATAAATCCAAAGTAATTTAAGAGTATAGTAATTATGTAGTACTATAAAAATGTGTGCATTTTTACACTAAGCTTGTAAAGTCAAAAGGAATTTTTAAACATATTTTTTAAGATTTGTTTTGCTTGTTTTTATGATTGTGTTTTCCATGTGATGATAAGAAAAAACACAAACCTATTATTGGTATAGTTTATTAATAGAGCTCACTGTTCTGTTAAATTTATTTCTTTATTTCATTATGTATGCATTTATAGTAGCTCTTTAAGTGTGTAACTTTTTAATACATATGTACACCAAGTTAATATTAGTGAGGAGACTAACATATACTGCATCATTCAACAACACTGCTAAGTCATGGTTTTCTTGAATTTTGAATGAAGTGTTTCAAACTGAAATTGCTTTACCTTTCTGTTTCTCAGTAAACATGATGTAAACCATTTTCAATGCCGTTTAAAACTTAACTTCACTGGACGAGTAATTAAAATAAAACTGTTGCATGCAATTTTATGAACATAAATGTTTCAATGAGCATGTATATGAAGCGCTCCTGACTTCAACTTTTAGGAAGGTGCAGGACATAGCGGGTCAGTTATGTCACGTTTTTGGTATTAACCACACTCATCCTGTCTGCACATTTTCAGCTTCATTACCTTCGTCTACCCAAAGACATCAGTGAGGACCACGTGATTCTGATGGACTGCACTGTGTCCACTGGGGCCGCTGCCATGATGGCTGTTCGAGTTCTACTGGTGTTGATTGCTCCAAAAATGTTCCTTTTTCTGCATTCATTAAGCTGAGTTCGATATTTAACCTGTTTTTTTTTTTATTATTATTATTTTCATTTTCAGGACCATGATGTTCAGGAAGACAAGATCCTGTTAGTTTCTTTGCTAATGGCAGAAATGGGAGTCCATTCAGTGGCCTACGCATTCCCACAGGTGAAAATCATCACCACGGCCGTGGACAAGAAGGTCAATGATGTTTTTCACATCATTCCCGGCATTGGTGAGTGCTGTTTGAATCTTTAGTTTTCCTTTTTGATTCTCAATTGTTAAGCTAAAAAAAGGTGCATCAAAGTCAGTTCATATGCTCAAGAAAATATTAGCCAATTCCAGTTTATAAAATGTCTTTTTATTCTGCGTAGGAAATTTTGGAGATAGGTATTTTGGAACGGACGCACCACCTGACTGGAGCGACGAGGACTTAGACGAGCCCAGTTACTGATTGTTGCTCATGTTTTAAGAATTCAGGCCTTTTGGCGGCAATCTGAAGACATGCTCCTCATCTTTCTCCTTCTGACTGCGGCCTGCGTCCTTCAGGGATCGAACAGGAAAGACATGCAAAATAATTCAATGTCAGGAACCGGAGTTTGCAAATAGACTAACTTGTAAATCATTGCATTTAAAAATCAATTTTGAACACTATTGAGTGACTTTGCTGTTATGAATCCAAAATATTTTTTATTTGTACAGTTTGTTATAGAGCTGAAATATTTAAATTGTGACAATCTATTAAAAAAGTGCAGTTTAAAGATGTATATCTTGCCTTAAGTCACGTACTGTGGACGACACAATTGAATGTGAGCTTGCACACTTTTAAAAAAAAAGAAACTGAAGCATTTTTGTTTTTTTTTTCCTTTTCTTTTCTTTTTTTTTTTTTTTTACATTTTTTCACCACATGCCTCCTTCCTTGCAACTTTCAGAAAAGTAAAATCGTAGCACGAACCCGTCTTGCTCAACTTCCATCGCCGTGAGGCTTTTCTGAAGGACCATTCAATCGGAAAATGTGTGGGTGTATTTATATATATATTTTTTGCTCTCGTTCAACCTTTTCCTTCAACGTGGAAGCTGACCTATCCAGCCTAAAAAAGATATTGAAAACTGAAGTTCATTATACAGCTTTAAATATGTACTTGTGGTGTATATTAATGCTATATGTCTGTCATTTACATCTATTTTTACTATGTATGAAGCAGCTGAGCAGGACGGGCGTGCATCTTTTTGTTGCTGTGGAAATGGGTCATTTGCATAAAGCAAACACTGATTAGGCGTACGGTTTTAACCCAGTAGGTGGGATTGGTGATTTGAAAAGAGGGCAATGATGGTATAAAAATATCCACAATGTGCCGAATGATTTGATTGGGGAGCTTTATTGAAAATAAGTGATATTAATCTGTTGTTGCATTGTTCTTATTGTTGTGGAATATTCAGTTTACCAGAACTGGGGTCAAACTCTGCAATATTGACCCTCACCAGTTCTACAGTTCATATCTTGAAGGTCACGTCGTTGAGATTGTGCTTTTATAATTAATATTTGCAATATCGGCGTTTATTTGAAGCGGAAATGTTAAAAAGTACGATAAAATGACGTTTTTTTGAAAAGTGGAAAATCCTGCATCATGCTAGTTGAACATATGTCGTATTTGCTTATCTCTGCCCCTCAATTTTGCAACGTGTTGCTCACCAATAAACTCTTTCCATACTGAGATGAAATGGTCGCGCGCCGTTTCATGCCCTTTGAACATTTTCACATTTTATTATGCAATCACCACAAATGTCACTGTTTTATTTGCACTTTTTTGTGTCAAACCAAAATAAAGTATTGTGTTATTGTGATGCTGATGGAAAATCATCCAATGTTTTTAAATTATTTTGCAAATAAAAACATCTGAAAAGTGTGGCGTACATTTTTATTTGATGCTTGAAAAAATGAGTGATTCTTGTATGCAAAACAGCTGATCTCCATTCAGATTGGGTGGAAGGTTTATGTTTACAACATGATGCTGCCATCACTTTGTGTTTTCATTGTGATGATATTTTTACGGTGATGGGCACCATTAGCTTTTCCGCCATACATCACATTTTACATGTTGGCCAAAAGTTCAGTTTGTCTGATTTCTTAGCAGAGCACCTTCTTGTAGACAGTGGATTGGTTCCTGCAAACAGGATAACTTGTGACTTTCTTTCGTTTTTCTTGCATAGAGACCAGATTTGTAGAGTGTTCCTCTGAAATGCATGAACATATTCTCACACCTGAAATGTGGGTCTCTGTTACTATGATCCTCACTGCTCCGTCCCTGATTCATGATCTCACTACCTTGCCGGTCAGCTGAGGCGGGTAGGCGTTTGTGTCAAATATTCATTTTAGGAGGATTTGTACAAAACACTCGCCTGTGAGATGATCAAGATGTTCAACAACACCCCGAGTGCTTTGCAGAACCATTATACTAAGATTAAAGTTCACACTTTTAGAATATATTTACTGTTTGACCTCTGAAGGCAATTTGTTGCACTGGACTTTATTTAAGGGTGCCAGAGTAAAGCGGGCTGAATACAAATGTACACTGCACTTTTCAGGGGGTTTATTTATTTATTTTTATTTCCAGCCCCTTCACCACCAATCACTACTCTGTCAACCTTGCGCATAAAATCTCACCAAATAAAAAAAAAAAAAATCATAGTTTATGTGACAAAAATGTTAAAAAGTTCAGTGAGTGTGAATGTAGCAGCTTCAGATAATAATGCAACAAAAAACGATTTCCCCGAGCTTTCCTACAAAATTTAAATTTTGCTCTTGCATCACTTTTATGAAACATGCAAGTGAAACGCACCTTAGCAAATGCAACAGACTTAATATTAAGCCGTTCAGCACAGGCGCACATTACCTGCTCTACGGAGGAAGAACAGGAAGGATATTGTGGTTGTCCTCTTCTCATGGAAAGTAACCTCAGTATCTTCCATTAGTTTCCATAATTATCGCCCTGACAGCTGTCGAGACGTCAGTCACCATAAAATATGATTGGCACACATCTCATGAGGCTGAGAGACAATTACAAACTGCTGGCCTGCTGGGTGGGTATCGACAGGCACGAAGCATGATTTTTCTTTCAGAGAGGAGCTGTGAGGGGGATGGAGAGCAGATATGTAAGAGATAAAAATATCAAACATTCAGCAGCAACAGCAGCATTTCTTTTTAAAGAATTCAACACTTTCATGCACAATTAAAATAAATTTTTTTCCAGTTTTGATTGATGTGGTTTCATTCAAATGTTAATTCTTTGAATAATTTAACATAGAAATCTCTTTCTGTAAAGATTCAGAATTAAATTTAGTAAACGAGATCTCTTGAAAAGAAAGCATGGTTTAAAAACAAAACAAAAACTCTGCAAAACGCATGAAAACTATATGAATGAAGATGTCAGTGGAAAGTTCAGCACCGGCACTGACAAACAGGAAGGTGGCGTGTCACTGTGTGTTTTGTTGCATCCCCATTGGTAGCACAAAGCATGATGAGGTCACAGCCTGCTGAAGACTGCAGGAGTGGCCGTTAAAACTCAGAGACCCGTGTTTCTCTTTTCATCTCACATCACATGCTTTCAGCCAGGTTACTCCTCTGCTCTCTTTGTGTCTTTTGCTCTGCGCTTCACATGACGGTGTCTACCTGCCTTGTCATAAACTGTGGTGTGAGGAGCCTCAGGGTCTGCCATGTGGGTATGTAGCATGCTCTGAACACTTCCAAGGGGGTCTTAATTCAGAATTAGGCTTTACGAAGGTGCCATCATTACTGCAATAGCAATGTGGGGAAATAACTATGTTTTATGGCTGCTATTTGTTTGGTTTAGTGTGCAGTCAGGCTGTGAGGGTGTAAGGGTTGGACATGTGATGTAATCTAGGCCAACGGAGAGCAGTCGCTCAGTGCTCAGAGTTGAAAATGAATTATTCAGACAATGAAGTATTTTTGAATCACATGAAGAGGGTTTAGATTAGCGTGTTTGAGAGGGTAAAGTACTATCTTTCCCTTCTCTCCCCTCCTTCTCCCTTCGCCCTCTCTCTTTGTCTGCGCGTCTCATCGTCTCTCCATCTGCATAGTTTAATATGAGAGTAGAATCTCTGGGAGACTGGACAGTCCTCATCAAGCCAGGCCAGGGTGATTTAGATGTTTCCAGCGAGAGATGCAGTTTGTGCATTACGCTCAGATGGCTGAGTGTTTAATTGCTCTGTGAGTGCAGGTCAGCAGGCAACAGAAAGACAAATGTAGTGCTGTGGTGCTTCAGAGACTGTGCATTAAGTTTTCTGAGATTGAATTTTAAAAACAGAAAGACAACAAAAAGCCCGTCACCTCTTATATCGGTTAATCGACCTTTATGATGGCATTTAGGCTTTATACGTTAAAACTTAAAAACCTTATCAATATATAGGCACAAATACTCATTTACGGATAATGAGCGAAGCAATTAAACAGAAAAAAAGTAAAAATACAAAGAGAATATCTTTTGATTGTATTTTTATTAGGAGTTTCCCACTTTTTTTTCCCAGTCAGGATGATGATTCTTCCCGCCAAAATCTTCAGTTCAGGCCTGAAACATTTTATCATGTTGGACAGGTGAATTATTCTTACATCTACTGAAATTAGTTAAATTTATCTAAAAGGGGACAAATAGGCGGTAGATAGTTTAGCAACATTTATAAAACTAAGATGCACCTTTATATGTCTTGGAGGCAACAGGTCATCATAAGATGGAAACTTCACCTCAAAAATTAAGAAAATTTTTCTGAACTATTCTACATTTGCAAAGATGCAATTAAATCCATTTTTTTTTTTTTTAAGAGCGACATATTTCCTATTTTTTCACCCGTTGGATTTTTTGTTTTGTTTTGTTTTGGTTTTATGTTTGTCAGGAAATTTTGCCTTCGCCGTGGACTCAGCGAGCTGAGGCTCACGGAGCGGCCTGACCCAGACCAGCGGCCGCTCTTTGACTACTGAGTGGTTCTTTCCAGGACTGTCCAACCTGAGAATGGTGATTTCAGGCTCAATCTCAGGTTCGTCAGCCCATGAAACGCCAACTCTCCTCAGCACAGTGTATGAAGAAACCCCAACAGTGAAAATTAAAAAAAAAGAAATCCACAAAGCTGTCCAGACTGAGTTAAAAGCCTGAAAGCTGAATTTTTACTCATTTTAAGATTATTTTATTATTTTGATAAAAAAAATGTAGATTTCACTTCACTTTTTTCAGAAAATGCTTGCCAAATAATAAATTTCTGCTATTCTATAAGTTGGGAATTATAAGCTCCTAAGAAAAAACGTGACGGTTAGTGTTACCATCAATTCTTCTAAAACAAAGAAAACGGCCATTTCCTCCTCTAAAATGCTGCTGCCTGTTAACCAGAAGAGGGAGCAATGTGCACATTAACCAAGGAGCAGTGAAGCATGCTGTCAGTCAGTTACATTTATGACAAAGTTTCCTTTGATTTTAATCTAAAAGACAACTATTGTTCTTCAGGGTTGCTTTTTTCTTGTCTAGAATGATAATTTCAGTCTCGAAACGTAAAACTTGCATAGACACTAAATATCAGGGCCCTCTCCTATCTGCTTAACAATTTCCCTCAGTGTTTAAGAATACGAGTCAACACTCTCCCAACTTTTTTGCTGATGTAAAAAAATTGCCTACAAATCAAAGAAAGTTGGGCAGACTCATTTATGTTTGTGTAGAAGGACATTTTCAGTTTTTGTGTGTTTTTCTGCAGACGGCTGTTTCAAATCAAGAGAGGACAATGATGCTTGAAAACCCATTGTCTTCATACCGGAAATCAGACTACATTTTACTATAATTAGGTTAAAATTGGAATGCATGGAAATGCATCTGAATCTATATAATTGAACAACCTTAATCTTTTGGGTACGTGTTTGAAGATGTAAATTGGACCTGCTTGTCCTGTAAACTGTCCTAAGGAGATATTTTCATTAGAAATCAGCGCTGCTGAGTCAAACTCGATTGAATTGATTGGAGTGGAGGTGTAGGCAGTTACTATACATTTTGGACCGTATTTATTTCATGCATATGTAAATTTTATTTGACTTGAAGCAACGCATGTATGGTTAGATTTTCAATGTTCTACGCTGCAAAAGATATTTACCTCTGAAATCCATCCATCTTCTACCCATGAGGTCAGGGAAATGTCTCAGTAATAAATTACTGCATTTTTGCTTGAGTTGTGCACAAAAATCCCAAAACAAAATGTTTTCTATTTAGCATGTTGTAGATATGGAAACCCATGATGATTTATTTCTAAATTCAATAAATAACCAATGAAATAACAATGGATATTTGTGTCTGTGGTTACTGTCATTCATTTAAAAGTATCTGTAATCTGAAACAGGAGATACAATACAGCGTTTTGCGCTAGTACATACGCGTCATTTACATTTCTGTCTCTCTCTCTCTCTTTTTTTTTTTTTTACATTTCAGCACAATCAATAAACTGATGTTTTCATTTATTTTTCTCTCCTCAGATAAGAAATGTCAAAAGAGGTTTTATGAATATACTTTTTGGTGTAATAATAAACCAGTTATTTACTGGCAGTAATTCAGTAAAAAAAATTACATACAAAATGAAACTAATTGCTTTTATTATTTCCCATAAGATCATTCTCTACCTTTGGTATGGGGATTTTAATATCTGTCTTATTCACAGCTGTGCAATAAAGAAGTTGATTTACTTCTCTATTTTACTAAGTTACAAATAGAGCACAGTTTAATTTCTGACAGCATGGTTAGGACTATCAGAAACACAACAATAAACTGGTGAACTGCGGTCAATAATCAAAGAACAATGCTGGGCTGCTCTCTTTGTTGGTTCCATCGAGTCTTTAGTGTGTTTTACTGTGACTGTATAGCAGTTCAGTGAATTCACAGAAACTCTGAATTTAATTTATAAGCCTCCATTCTGAGAAAAGTTGCTGCAAACAAAAAGGAACTGATTGGCATATAACAAAGGCAACCTTTTCTTTATTTCCATTAATGGTCTGGTTTGAAAGAAGATAAGAAGTCACAGAATCCATATTTGATCATATTCGTTTTTACATGTTTTTATTATTATAATTATTAAACAGTAATAAAAATCATTACAAATGTAACTTATTTAGTTTTCTTAAATGTTCCTTGAGGTGCAAGCGGATGATCTTTGAATGTGCATGCTCTCCCTCCTGGTTTTAATCTTTGTTTGCTCCACAACTTTGTATGTATGAATCGGGCAATAATGGCTGCCGTGTTTGAGGCGCGTTGCCTGTGGTCTGAGAGCCGGTGTCCAAGTGTGAGGCCATGCTAGCAGGTGTACAACACAGTCCGAGCATCGGTTTAGCTCACAGTGTGTCAGTCATGCGCCTGACAGAAAAATACATCACTTCATAGGATGACTTGTAATTGATTTTCTGCCACCTACTTTCCCGGTGCTTTTAGGTACACCTTAATGCGAAGCCAGGAGCCCATATGTTCTACTCATAAATAGAGCGCACCTGTATAGAATCATGGAAATATGATTCCATGATGTATAGAATCATAGAAAAATGATTCTATACAGACACTTAATGCCATTTAAACATAACTGGGAATGTTCTACAATAGTATGATAATAATGTTTTTGCAACTTCATTCACTCGTTCAAGTCAAACACATCATCTATATTACGTATGCTTTGAAAACAATTTCGGTCCCTTATTGTATTTTTTCCACTTACAGCGGATGTAAATGCAAACTTTAAGATTAGAATATTCTAGACCAATAAAAAATATTTTAAAACAGAAATGTAGTCTTAATAAAAATAATTTTTAATTCAATTCAAGTTTGCTGTTTTCAAATGCTACTGTTAATCTCCCTAACGATAATATATACGTGCCTACAGTCTGTGTGTGGGTGTGAGTACAAGGTGTTCTGTTGTCAGCATACAGTGTGTGTGTATGATTTTAAGTTGGTGGGATCTGATTCGAGACACAAAAATCTTTGAGTTATAAATAAAGTAAAATGATCTTTATATATATATATATATATATATATATATATATATATATATATATAATATATATTGTGGTAGAAAACACATCACATCAGATCTTATTATGTCTTTTCTTACAATTCAATGACTACATATAACCAAAGAGACCTGTAATAAAAAGCATTGACCTTAATGGGACAACAATATCAAGAGCTTCCAGAAAGAATTTTAGATTCTATATCAAAGCTCAGTATTTCCAGAAACACCTTAAATGGCAGTAGTATCGTCAACTTAAAACTTAATGCCTCCCATTTCATCTTTCTGGGAAGTTTTGTAAGTTTCCATGCTTCCCTTTGGCACACAGGTGTTTTTTCTGGGTACTCCAGCTACCGGTAAACTGTTCTAAAAAATACATTTCTGGTTCATTTGTCCTATTTTCAGTAGGTGTGAGAGTGTGCTTTTTTATTTATTGGCATTTGAAAAATGTCTATTACATAGACAAGTGAAAATAAACACAAGATAATAAACATTAAAAGCACCTTTACATTTTCAGCTTTTAGGTATTGGTGGTCAGGGGACTTGTGATCTTAATTTAAAATGTTTCAAATCAACATTTGTATTTAGTTAATAAAGAAACAAAAGGCCGGATAAGATTTTTTTATGCATTGTGCTGCAATCTTATTTCTAAACAACTTTACGCCTATTCTAAATGAAACATGACTTTCCTTCAGCTGACAGAGTGAAGTGTATATCTCAGCAAAATGTTGGTGATTTTTTTTCTTTGCTCCTGTTTATTTATGTATGTGGACAGTTAACCTTGAATTTTAACGCAGAAACAACTCTATCCACTTTCCCACCCACTATCACCAGTTGCTTTCTCAGGAGGAGTGACTGCTGCACAGTTAGTGACTGAATGCAATCACCTCGGCCCCCGAGGACGGAAAACCTTTTACGCCGCTGAATTTGTGTGCAATGGGATATAAGTAGGATCAGTTCAGAAGTCTGCCAGTGAATACATGTCTGTGTACATTATTGGCTTGAATTGCGTTGGAGTTGTTGCCTATATTTCTATGTAAAGTAACGTGAATACAACTTCAGCACTTTTGAGATGAGTCCTTTGAATTGGTGGCATGTCAACGAAATGGTTCTGACCTGAATTCAGTTGAAGTGAAGTGCGATTAGTTTCCATGTAGCACAAATGATAAAAGTGAGAACGTCTTAAATTTGTTTGCCCTGGAAGCTTCAGACTCTATCATTTAGCTATCAGTTGTGTTCATCTGTAGGTGTGTGTGTGTGTGTGTGTGAGACAGAGAGAGAGAGACTCTGTATCATTTAGCTATCAGTTGTTTGTGTGTGTGTGTGTGTGTGTGAGAGAGAGGCTTTAAAGGTGTGGTGTGAGTTGAGAGATGAGGTCAGTTAGTTCCAACCTCGAGGAGAGTACCGCCACGGCCTTGGAACAGTGTGGGGGCGGTTCACTTCCCCTTTCCCTGCTTCACGGCTTCCTGTGAGTACTGCAACCGTTAACCACACCCTCCTCCTTTCTGTCCGACACCCCCTCACCCACCCAACCCCTTACGCCGCGACGCTAAACCCTAAAACACTAATACACAACTCCACCTTCCTTCCCCATCAAACAGACACCACCTCCAAAAACAGCCCTGTCCTTATACGTCCGAACCCCTCGTGGGTCAATCATAAAATATGAGCACTACTGTACGTGCTTTTTCTCATGCTAAAGCCACTGCACTGAGATGTATGCACATCTCATTGAAACAAACTGTCCCCGTGTGAATCAACACTGAGGGTGTCTGCGAGTTTATTCTCATCTGCAGTCTGAACAATGACGAAACATCCAACACAGACCTGAGCCACGATCTGCTCCGATGACTTGTTTTTCAGTGCCGTGCATCACACCTACTATACCAGCATTCCTACACAGCTCCCATCAGTCATTGTGCTGCTCAAATTCAGATTTCTGAAGGAGATCTCGTGTGTCAGTGTGTGTGAGAGTGGGCGTTTGTAAGCCTGTGGTCTGTGGAGGGACGGTAGATATGTATTGGAGAGTATCTTTGTGTGTGTGTTTGTGCAGATCGTGAATCTAAGCACAATGGTAGTGTTTTTTATTTATTTAATTTTTTATATGGGAGGGTGGGTGGGGTGAGGTCTACTCCTCGAAAAGGGAGGGCTCTTCCTGTGGAGGGGGGAGAGTAGGAGTGGGGTGGAGCGGTTGGAGTGAGTGTATGTGGGGGAGTGAGTGTGGGGGCAGCTAGGCCATCTGGACTGTGAAGAGGCTGAAGAAATAAAGGGAGAGAGTGTGTTTGTGTGCGCGTGCATGTGTGTGTGTGAGAGAGAGAGGAGAAAGAAAAAGCACGAAGGATCAGAAGAGAAATTAAAAGAGGGAGGCAAAGCCAGAACTGAGGTTCTGTGAGAAAAAGCGAAGGAATGAAGTTTTGAGAACAAACACAAGGAGGGACGCTTCTTATGGATGTTCCACTGAAGATGTCTTCACAGCATCCTGCAAAATGTATTGATTTTACTTTACAGACACGACGCACTTGTGAGCGTAGGCTAAGAAGAAATGTTAGGCATTTCAGAGCTTTTCACATTCACTCATTCAATAGAGATAATTCATACAAGTTTTTTTTTTTTTTTTATGAATAATCTTAGTTTGCCCAACAGTTACAGATACAAGAAAAAGTTTAGTTAATAAAATAACCCTACTTTCACTTTTTTTTTCTAACCCTAACCCTCATTCCTTAAGGTTTCAGAAAAAAAACGTGGTTGATAAAATGTTATTGCTTATCACATACACGTTCTGTAATATGTATCCAAATAAAATGATGTTTTTTTTCAAAAACGTTTTTGCACAAGCACCTTTTATGACAGAAAATGCATCACATGCATCCCACTGAATGCTTCAGAAGGCAGAGCTCGATCCCAATGCTTTGCCTTGAAGCTTTTCACATTTGTGTTATATTACAACCATGAAATTAAATGTATTTTTTTGGAGACTTTAAATGATAGATCAACTAAATGTGGTGGGTGATTGAGAAATTGAATAAAATGGATACATGTTTTTTCAATGTCTGCTCAAAAATATTGAAAAGTGTGATTTGATTTTTAACACTTCACAGTGCATCTCATCAGCTTTGCAGCTCTACAGACAAAAATTTGTGCCAGCTTATAATTTAATTACGGCTTAATTGCTAATACAAACTTTAAACTTGAGATTACAATTAAATGTCAAGTCAAGTTTACCTGTATAGCACATTTCAGCAGCAAGGAAGTTCAAAGTTACATCATAAAAACACAAAAATACAAAGTCATAGAACACACAGTCAGCAACTGAAGCATTACATTTTGTCATGTGAGTTTCAACTTATTAAAAAGTTAGGATATCCTACTTTTTGAAAGGTAGAAGTATCTTTTTAGGACTTGTTTCCATCTACTAGCTTCTAATATCAGTCTGAGGAAAGGTTTTCCATCTCTTCATTTTCAGCTCAGGTGTTTTGAAAAAAATTCTTCTCAACAAGTAGTTGTTGTGCTTCTTGTGAGCACAACAACTCACAAGAAGAATAACTTCTGCAATTTGACTCTGCCCACATTTTTTCATGTCTAAGTCCTTATACAGTTCTCTGTGAATTCACTGGTGTTTTTGGGGTCAATTTGTTCCAGCTTCTTTTTTTTTTTTTTTTTTTTTTTTTTACCAAACCATAACACTTTCAGCTCTATGCTTCACAGTTGCTTCAACCTTGAAGCAGTTGGTATCAATTCTGGTGGCCACATGTTTTCATCTTAATTAAATTTTTTCAGAACATTCCTCGTCTTGGTCTTTGTCTATTTTAATTCTAAAAAAATAGTCTGACATTGGGGATTTTCTTGTGTTTTCTCTTTACACACTTCTCCGTAAAGTTCCAGCTTCTGCAGTCTTTTTCTGAATGTACAGATTCACTTTCATATTAACAGCAGCAAGAACCCATTGTAGGTCTTGTTATGCCATTCTAGTGATTTAGTGTGTTTTTGCACCTTGTGGTCTTCTTTCAGGTTGAAGTTACTGTGCACGGATCACCAAACCTACACTTGTTAGCAGATGCTTTGAGCATCCTACACCTGTACACTATTTTCAGGGGAGAGGAATGACTTATTTAAAATTAAGTTGAGAGCTTTTTAAAGACTCAACATTCCTTTTCCTGGAGGCCTACGATGGCTCTTTTGATCTCACTATGGTGTTCACTCTCAGTTTAGGTGGACGATCAAGTAATGGTAGGAGTCAAAACTTTGGATGCTGTTTTGAACTTCCCCACAACTTTATTCTTCACCCCCCCTGCTGTGTTTGTGATACTTATTGATACTAATGTTCTCTGAAAAACCTTGGAGGCCTTCACAGATCACATGCTGACTTTAATTACTCTCTTGATGATTATCAAAGGTAACTGGTTACACTGGCTTTTATTTTGTGGGGGGAAAAAGTAAATTAAGCTCATTACAAATGAACCCCAGACCTTTCACATATTTATTTGTAAAAATTGTTAGTACCTCACCAGAAATTCTTAGCTACAGTCATTTTATGATGTAAAACACTTTGAACTGCCTTGTTAAGATACAAATAAACTTGGTTGATTGATTATAGGTAATTAAACTTCTGGTGAGGAAGGATCTTCTGTGGAAGTCTATTTTACAGTGAATCACTAATCTGTGTCTCCAGTCCAGTCCGGTGTATAGGTTAACTCTAAGGCTGTATTCACACCAGGAAGGTGCTTCGGTCTACTTGTTTGGCCCAGGTCAAAAGTGAACTCATTTTTAATTTTTTTTTTTTTTATTTAGTGTGGTTTGCCATCACATTGTGCTTCTCAATGTTTTGGCTCTTTTGCAGTTCTTCAGATGTTTGTTCCAGATTTGTTGTGCATAAAAGCTGAATGCTCCTTCTCAAGGTTTGGTTGTGATTCTGGGGATGCAGAGGAGATCAGAACCGGAAGACCTGAGAGATCTGCTGTTGATACAACAGCAGATCTTTAGCATATTGCAGAGCTAAGCCGTTTAGTGATTTCCAAAGTTTGTTCTCTGAGCTACAGGGAGCCAGTGTTGGGACGTTAGAACTGGGGTGATGTGCTCCATCTTCCTGGTTTTGGAAGCGAGCAGCAGCGTTCTAGATCAGCTGCAGCTGTCTGATTTTGTAGGCAGACCTGTGAAGAAACTGTTGCAGTAATTAACGTGACTAAAGACATTGATGAGTTTCTCTAGATCTTGCTCAGACATTAGTCCTCTAATCCTAGAAATGTTCTTCAGTTGATGAAAGGCCAACTTTTAACCCCCTGGCAGAGGCTTTTCTGTGTGCAGTGCTCCTTGTGCATGTGGTTACTCTCAATGTCCAAACTCATCATGTATGACAATCTATCAAATACTCTGTCTCTCATCCATTGACAACTTCACTTTTGGTAAAGAAACTAAAGTAAACAGGGAAATGCTAGCAGCTACTTATATACAGGAAACTTCTTTTACTATTGACTGCTAGTTGCAGAGTGTGAGCCATTTGAGTCCATTGTCACTCCAACCACAAACGGACCAGTGTGGAACGGATGTGGTTGCATTCAGGAAGTGTGAACCTACAAAAAGTTTATCATGACCCTAAAACATAAAATGTCCCTTCGAAAAACTCATTGTTTCTGTCAAATTTGCTCACAATGCAAATGCATCACTGGAAACCTAACAACTAAAGGGAGCCGATACCAGGGTCAATATTCACCTGACTGTCACTAAATTTGAAGCAAAACCTAATTGCTGACTTTAAATTATATGTTTAACACTGAGCAAAAACTTCATAATGTAAGACACCACCTACCGACAGAGCCTGACAGCAAACAGGCCCAGAAAAAATAATGTGCCACTGAAGCGTCTCTCCGTTGGTTGATACAAACAGATACACTAAAAAGGCATTTATACAAATACAAATAATATAGAATTATTGTCAGCTAACTTGATTTAAATTCCTCTGCTGTTTCTTCCTTTTGTTGTTAGTAGGTACAGAGTCCTTTTCTGTAAATAACTAAGTAGCTGCTAGCAGTTCCTTGTTTACTTTAGCTCCAAGAGTGATTCTATACAATTTGATCAGATTTATTTTCTAAGTTGTTTACACTTTGGAACTAAGATCCAATTTTTGGTGAACCATTTAACACCACAGTTTAGCTGACATCACAATTAGCTTGGTATTTAAATAGCAATGGAATTTCTTTTTCTTTTTGTTATATGTTCCAATACGACAGTTTTTAAACCAAATACATTTTATTAACTCCTAACCAGAATATTGCAAGTGCTAGAAAAATGCCTCTATCCTTTTGATGTTTCTATATTTCGTGATGAAAATGTTTGCACATTTTGCAAACATTTTACAAGATAGACCTAATCATAGCTGTATCCTCACCTTTCATAGTTAGGGAATATTTTATTGTAATGGACACAACCTGAAGTACCTCAAAGCCTCTCTGAATCTAAAACTGGCATATATACTGACATGGTATTTTACATGTTTTTAAATTGGCTGATAGTACTTTCATTGTGACAGAAATATTAGTATTTTAAAATTAATAATGAGTTGTATCGACTATTTTCTGCACTTTGTTCTTTGTTCTTTGTTGAAGAGTTTCATGTGCATTGACATGTGAAGCAACAACACTCTTACACTTTCTTTTTGTTGGTTAAATGTGCTTTCAGGGTGTCCTGCATCGCTGCTATGCCCATGATACCAATTGCATGATTGCTTAGCTGCCACCAGAGTGAATGTGTCCTAATTTCCTAAGCAAAACCAAATTAATAACAGAAACTTTTTCAGTGGTATGGGACAATTTGTGATTGTTGTTGATTAGTTGGTAAATTGCATTGATATTGTTAAACATTATCTCATTAATTTAGACAATTACATTTTTTTTAAATAAGACCATTGTGTTATTTTGAGCTGGTTGACTGACTATTTTTTAACAAAGAGACATCAACATTACATATCTATAAATATGATGCACTCTGCTGATCTTGAGTGAGTGATTCTATAATTTTACTTTAATTCAGCAAATATTTAGACTATCTCCATCACAACTAGCCTGTTTTAGAATGATTATAACTTAAATAAAATGCCTTTAAGAGGATTGATCTATAAGTCTCACATAATTAGATTTTTGCTACAGACTATGCATAAGAAATTGACATAGTAAGACATTAGAAATCAGGCTTTTTTTTCATGTCTATTCTGGCCGCTTTAAAGCAGGATGTGAATACACTGAGTATAGAAGAACGTACAAACAGCTAAATTTAATGTTGCTAAAACACTACTGAAATGCTACTTACGCGAAGTTAGAAGCCAGTGTTTGTTTTTAACTTCAGAAATCATTTAAAAAACAGAAAGCAAATGAAACAATTTAATCACAAAAGTGCTGAATCAAACAGTGATAGAGATGACAATCATCTTCAGAAAAGCAATTGGTAGGAATGAATTAATTGCAATATTTGTATTGTTTGGGTTGACTGGTTTCTGTGCATGTTTGCCACTTGTTAATGGCATATTTAGCTTGTTTGGCCTCAAGTACTTAGTCAAAAAGCCATTACAGAGGCTGAACATCGCTGTCAGAAGACAATTGTTTTCCACATTTGGTTATGTTAAGAATGTATTCCCAGTTTTATTTGCACGTAAGTTAAGTATAAAAGAAAATGTATGATATCCCAAAAAGATAACACATGTTTAAGATAATTTCAGAAATTCAGAGTGGTCAGAGAGCCCAAAGAAGTCAGAGAGATACATGGAACTAAGGCCACCTTTCAGAAAGTCACCCATAGCAAATGCATTCAGTCTTTTTACAGTGACCAAATGCAGCTGGGTCCAATTTTGAAGCTGCAACACAAAAAGGTTATTGAAAGAAACGCAATTGCAATCTAACTTCACCGGAAACATTGACAAGCGTCTGTTTTTAGAGGCTTGAAAATACCCACCTTTACAGGAAATTGATAGAAAATCATCTTCTTTGTCTTAAATTATGGTTAACTTTAACTTCTTGACATTCTGTCATAGTTCTGTATAATCTCATTGCATTACTCATCTGTTTGTTCATTTTCTGTTTATATCCTTATGTGTCTACACAATGCTTATGCTAAAATAGTTTTATTCTGAACCAGGCAGATAATAGTAAATGTTTGCCGGTTCATATTTCATAATTGCGGAACTTGAACAATATTTTGTTGGTCCAAGCCTGACAGAGATAACAAATCCATTAAAATTTGTTATATGAAATGTATAACATATAATGCATTTATGATCAAATTTATGTTTATTTACAGCTCTCCACTGTTGCTGCTACTCAAACCATATAAAGGAGATTTTAGCCTGAGGGGAATAGTGTAAAGACATCTTAAAATTGCATCACCTTTTGACACTTCTTCAGGTGAGGTCTTGGAGCTGAAGAAAAAGAAAAAGCAAAGAAGATGTAAAGCGGTAAGCTTACCTGATCTCTCCTTTCCCTGCTTAAGGCTAACAGCTTAAAGTCAGCGTCTCAATCAATGACTGTTGCATTGAGCAGAACAGTTGATTTTTTTTAAACCAAAAAGTGAAGTGATACATTCTTGGAGGATTTTTACTCAAGCCTACACTGTTAAGATGTGATATTTTCATTCACTTCAATAAGATATTGCTCTAATAATCCCAAAGTGAAATTAAATGCCCTTGTGACATAGACAAGTCTCTTAAAATGCTCATTTTAAGCACTTTGAACTGCCTTGTTGCTGAAAATAAAATATGCGATACAAATAAACTTGATTGATTGAGTATAAGTAATTAAGGCTGTATTAAGTCTGTTTTACAGTGGATAACTAATCAGTGTCTCCAGTCCAGTCTGGAGTGTAGGTTATCCTTAAGGCTGTATTCACATCAGGACAGTTCTTTAGTCTGCTCGTTTGGTCTGGGCCAAAAGTGAACTTCATTTTGTTCCCTTGTTGCGGTTTGTTGTCACATTGTGCTTCTTTGCAACTGAACTATGCTTTGTAAACATAGCTACCTGTTTGACGATCGATGTTCCAATGGGACAGGTATGATGGAATGAGAGGATAGACCAAACAAATATGGAAGTCCTGCTTTACAACTGCACTATCAGCCTGAATATCAAAAGCAGCTCATTCAATGCGGGTTTTCTAATTTTTGGGACAAATACATGCTGTGAGCTGAATAATATGTAAAGCACTCCCTACCTTGTTCCACAACACGCTATCAGCAGCACTGCTAACCAGAAGATGGTGGATCAGGTATGATTCTTTCAAGAATTTTTACAATGTCTGATGTTGGAGCAATTGAAGTATAGTTATTGGGAACTCATGAATGATCAGCCTTAGGTACCAAAACAAGGCCAGATGTTTTAGATAGCACCAGAAACCTTCTCTTGAGTCATGGTAAGGTAAAAGACGAGCTGTGGAATCCCACATAGCTGATCGGGGCTTTAGGGCTGACTTTGTGTGGATATGCAGCCTCGTTCCAGTTCAGTCTCTCCAGCTGCTTCTTCCACCGACTTCTAGAGACTTTGCAATTTCTAGAGAAAAAAATGTTTTAATCGTCTAACGTCCTTCGATTATGAAATAAGCAATTAGATCAGACAAAATTTACTCTCGAAAAATGCTATGCCAGAGGCTGAGGTTGCATTTGGTAATTAAAACTCATTGGTTTGTCATTAAAGGAGCTGCTGTGTGATGTTCTGTATTCATCTTTCAGTTTTGTGCAGAAAGGTTTATAAAGCTTCTTAAAAGCTATGCAGGACTGTGAGAATGCATTCTTACAGATTCTCTTTTCTTTTTTTTTTCACACTCGAATGCTTCAGTTCATCATCAACCCAATCTCATTACCGGATAAAGAAAACCAAAGAAAAATATGTTAAGCAGTTTTCAAATGTTGGTTTTATTTTTTGAAATAAAAAGTCTTCAAATCCAACCTGTTATGATGTGAAAATGTAATTGTCCCCTCAATCTAAAAACACATTCACCAGCAAAAATTGCCATCAAGCACTGATGATATCTGGCAACGACATCATAGAGAAATCTTGGTCCATTTTTTATGCACTTGCTTCTATAACCAAACAAACAAACAAGAGGCCTCAACAATCACCTTGATCAGTGACTTCTAGAGAGGTATTTAATCATTTTTGAGGCCAAATGGTTATGTGTCTAAACATGTGGCCTCACAGCACAAGGGGCCTCATGCTCACCTTTGCTTTTCAATGTTGTTCAAAATATCTTCTAACAGTTTGTAGCAGAGAATGTGATTTCTTCTTCCATCATCAACATATATAGTGTCTTCAGTCAGAGGCTTCCTTTGAACAGCTGCAAGACTGACAGCTAAAGGAGATCCTTTCTGGCCATAACCATCAGCACATTTAATGACTCTTTAAAAAAAAAAGTGTAAATTAAATTCAAATATTTATTTTTCCATAGGGATTACTAAAGTATTTTTAATACTAATTAAATTAAATGAGTTTATGCTATTTCACATTGGACTAGGCTGATTTAGATAGCTTTTTGCTGTTAATAAATTAAATCTTTATGCAGCTGTGTATTCTAACACAGCACTTAGAGTAATATTCATTTCCACATAATCTGAAAAGAACATCAAAAGCTTAAAATAGTATGACTTTTCAATTATTTCTGTTCTAATAGAGATGTGCGTCAGGACTTCTTGGTGGAAAGTTAATAATATTTTGGAAAAGTAGAAATGTGTAAGCAATGCTCTAATGTCAAACAAACAGATGCACACCAACTGCAGGTAAAGCAAGCTCCTGAGCTTCATTGTTATCTAAAGGAAAAGGTATTTTTTATGCATTTAGTTTGAAGAAATACAAAAAATTTTTTTTTTTGTATTTGTTTTAGATATAAATGAATTTGTTTTAGATATAAATAATTAAAGACTAAATGTACTTAGTTACCATTTCCTTAAACTTCTGCATTCTACAAATGTCTGAGTTTACACTGAGAGAAAATATGTGTTTAGGTGTGAGAGGTGTCTTCACTACCAACCTTCCCCCGATCTTTTTGGCACATCGATATCTCCTCCATCCTTTTTCAAAACTCCCACCAGACTTCACCCTTCCCCTGGCCTGATCTCCTCAGGTCCTGCTTGTTCAGAGGTCAACGTGGGTCAGGAGCTCATGACTCCCTCATACGAGCTCGTTCCTCTTTTTTGCTGACCTCACGTCTTCATCCATGTTTCTCTTTTCCCCTTCATCTCCTTCTCTTCAATTTAAACACTCACCATTTCTTGCCTCATTATTTCACAGACTTTCGCCCTACTTTCTCTGTTCCAGTGCTTGAACTGCTACGCTGGCTTAAGCTGCTCTTGGTTGGCATATTGATTGGGGTTTCTATTCGCCTCCACTAACATCCCATACACTCCCCTCCAGTCTTTTTTGTTCCCCAGTGTACTGTAATGCTCAAACCTCTTTGATCCATGTGTTTGCATCTGTCTGTCTCCTGCTTTCCTAAATGTCTCCATTTGCTGTGAGCTTTCCCTCCATGCAGCGCTCAGTTTCTTGCCAGCTCTCGGGCTGCAACACAGACACACACACACACACCCCGACAGATGCATGCACACATGAAACACAGATATCATATTATAAACACTGACAGGTTGATGTGAGATATTGATATGTAAAAAATAAGACAGCAGTCTGACTGCAGTCTTGTACACTCCTGCCTGGTACCTTTTCCATTGCTGTGTGTTTGTACTTTGTACGCATCACATAAATCCACAAGTTTCTGTGACACGAAAGTCTTACAGTGCCTCGCAAAACTATTTGAACTTTTATACATATTGCTACTTTACGTCCACGTCCAATGGACCCCTGCCTAATTGCGCTTCACTATTTGTGGATTTGTTTACTGAAAATGAAAAATTTCATCTTTGGTCTCATCTGACCAGGGCACTTTACTCGATGTTTGCTATGTCGGCTTTTCTTACACATTGACTTTATTCCTGCCACTCTTCCACTAATGCTGGATTTGTTGCTTATTGGCTCAACAGTGTCTTTCAACACCCAGTGATCACCTGTCTCTTGATAGGTTTGTTTGGAACATACTCACGTAGTGCTCCACAACATGTTTAAATCTTAGACTGTTGCGTCCTACCTCAGCAACTTCCTCCCCTATATGCCATCTTGCTGTTGTAGCGGGGTTTTTTTAGGCACTGTTTATAAGAATATTCAATTAAATGTGACTAAACACATATGCATGCTACATGATTTAGAATTTCCATCATTTTGAGGAGGGACTGCATGGCTTGGATACTTAGGGGGATTTACATTCAAACGGGTGGATACGCGTTACACATTACACATGCACATGCTCACAGCACAGATCAAATCCAAACACAGCCCATGGGAGTGGCTGTACTTTACTCCCGCGTAGCTGAAGGGAGAGGAGAGATGTGGTACGAAGGGGAAAAAAATTAGAAACTAAATTAGAAGAGCTGGTCAGGCGAAGAGGAGAGAGAGAGAGAGAGGAGCTGGAGAGGAAGAGGAGGACCAAGACAAACAGAGCCAGTGACCTGAGGAGGGAATGTCTGAGAACGTAAGGAGCGTGCATCAACAAAGAGGCTGCTGAGAGGGCAGAAATGCAAGGTACAAGAGTGAAAGCGGCTCATAGTGAAAAAGAATGGGAGAGCAACTCTTTCCCTGTCAAACAAGTTTGTTGCTGTGGGGTGCCTTTGTCCAGATGTTGCCCTTTGACTCCTTTGTTATCTGAGCAAGTGTCTAGAAGCAGCTTTACCCCCCCACTACATGTGACTGTCATTCCCGTCAAACCGCAGAGATAGTCAAAGTTGTAGAATTTATTTATTTATTTTTTTTTAATTCTCGAACAGCTCCTCGATCTCTTGACTGGAGCATCCCACGTCTTCCCAGTCAGCCTCCTGCTTACCGAAGAGTGTATATATTTGTGGGCTGAAGAAGAATACTTAGCATACAATCCTGATATAACTCTGCCTCTTCTTATTCTTCTTTGCCAGTTCTGGATCTGATTGTCACCCCTGGAAACACGCAAACTGCACTGGTGATTTCCTTGATTAGTATCCCCCAGAAATACCCTTTAGCTGTAAAGAAAGTTAGACTAGAATAACTTAAATACTTACACATCGCAGCCTCCTACAACCGTGACCTCCGCCCTCATCTTCTTCTAACTTCCCCATTCTCCCTCTCTCCTGCTCCCTGCAGCTTCTTCTCCCTGTTCTGCCTCTTTCATTGCCTCATCTCTCTTTCTCTCGTTGGTGTAAGTAAGCAGCTTAAACACCTACAGGGTGTGACATCGGGGCCCCACGCGCCTCCAAACGCAGTCAGAGCAGGCGGAAGGAAGGCAGCGCTGAAAAGGAGAGCATTTCATTCGTCTATTCTCTGTTCCCTGCTCTGCCTGGCACCGACGGTGCGAGCACAGTTAAGGCAAAGCCAAGGCTGTCCCCTCACATTAGCTGGGGCTGAGCCCGACAAGCCGTCACCCCCTCCACCACCACCACCAACCCCCCTGCAACACTGTCCTCCACTGCTCATCTTGACACCCCTCCTCTTTTTTCTCTCTGTCTCCCTTTCTCTCTCACTCATCCTCCTTCCACCTCCTCTCCTCAGCTCAGCTTAGCTCTGCCATGGGCACCGGTCCCCAATCTCCAAGGTGATTATGACAAAAACGAACGACCCCCAAGAGACGGGGCCAGCAGAGATAAGAAAGAAGAGGATGGCAGAGGGAGCGAACGAGGAGGAGGAGGAGGAAGGGATTGGAGATGGATGATGTAACGAGGAATTTTGGCTTTGCGTTATGATTTGGGTTGAGTATTTCAGGAACAGCAGTTTTCACCAAAGCGTGTCTGTATCCATCGACAGTATCAGTGTGGTGCAAAAGAACTAACTATATTGAGAAATGTGCCGCAGGTTTCTGTTTTTTCAAAAAAGAAAACATCATAATTCAGAATGTACATGTTAAAAATGGCTTTAATTTAAATTGAATTCAATGAATTGATTCAGCCCGATAGATAGATAGATAGATAGATAGATAGATAGATAGATAGATAGATAGATAGATAGATAGATAGATAGATAGATAGATAGATAGATAGATAGATAGATAGATAGATAGATAGATAGATAGATAGTCAATCAGTTGAAGAAAGGAAAGGGAAGACAAAGATAAACACAATGCCTTAGAGAAAATCCATGAAAGAATGACTAAAACAATAGAAGGATGGAAGGATACATAAAATCCTTGACTAATGAAAACATGTTATAAGGACTGATAGAACAATATGGAATAAATACATAAAGAAGAGAATAGAAGACAGATAGTGGAGCAGCAAAAAATGGAAAGATCTGAGGATGCAAGATCGATTGAACCATCTAGACAGAGAATGACAGACGGTACGACAGATGTACGGATGGAAAATTGATGGAACATGGAATGAAGACCAAGGAATGGGAAGATGTATGGACAGGAAAAAAATAAGGGAAACTAGGAAGGAAGAATGGGGAGAGGTGAACCATGGTAGGAAGGGAGCGTGGATAGATACATAGACAGACAGTTGTTGTGGTGTGGAATGGGGGTCGTGACCATGCAAGGTCAGCAGGGTCAAATCAAGCAGTGGGACAAAGCTGAAGAAGGCCATTAAAGAGGCACGCACTCCTGATGGAGGAGACACTGAAAGGGGGATGCTGCTGTTAACCCCTTCCCCTGCCTCCCATGTAAAACGAGAGGAAGCAGAGCAAAAGGAAACGTAGTGGAGGAGAAAAGACGAGAGGTCATATTATTGTAGCATAGCAACCCAGGTTTCAGTGTGGGTTGAGGCAAGCAACAATATATATAATATTGCTGAGAGGTTAGACAGCTTAGAAGGACCTTTCAAGATGAATGTGGAAAGAGAGGTACACTTCCTGAGCTTGAAGAGGGGGAGGGAAGGTAGGAGAAGATGGGGAGCGTGGGGGGTGAGTGCTGGAAAAAAATAGCCTAAACCTCTTGTCTTCATACACTCCCCCTTCTTTTCTTTTCCCTTTTCTCTTCTTCTCTGATACTATGTTAGTTTGCCTATCTGGATCTCTTCCTCCTTCCTTCTCCCTCCGCTCTGTGCATCATTAAAACAAGCAGAGTAGTGTTCAGAGCGTGGGGCTGAACTGAGATGGTGACCTCCACAATAAGAAGATGTTCTTGCTTCGGGGAAGAGAAGGTCGTTTTGTACTCCTCCTCCTCCTCTCTCTCTCTGTTTCTCTATCTCTCTCTGTCTCTCAGTTTTTTCCTCCTCCTGCTACTTCCAGTGGAGTAAATGAGATTTGGAGGGGATAGAAGAGTGCAGGAAGGGATCAAGAGGGTAGACATGCAGACGGAGAGAGATGGCAAGATGCAGATGGAGAGAGGGCAGCTTAATGTAGAATTCATAAAACAGAAAAGCTGAATATGATAAACAGCAAAGATCTGAATTCCCCTGAAGTAAAGAGAAACGGAGGGTTAGACTGAAGCAGCCAGGAGGTAAATCTACCGAAATAACTCTTCCTATTTTACTTTCTCTGCCCTGAACTATCTTAAAGACACTCTTCTTTTGAATCCGCATATACCGATGGATGCACAGAGGTCAGCAAGAAGTAATTCCTATCAAAGAACACCTCTGCGCCCATGTCCAGAGGCTCCTCTATATCGTATAGAAATTTATAAAGTAGATGTAAAGACCTGCAGGTTTGGGGAGGACACAAAGTCCTGTGGGTGACACAAGGACAGGCAGTGGTGTGAACAGCTCCAGTCGTCCCCCTCCACCTTCCCTTTCTGCACGTTGGCTTCACACAGGAGCAGAATGTGTGGGCAGCGAGCACAAACACATTCACTGTATCCTCCAGATGATTATACAGCCCTTAAATCCAATAACCTCCATTCATTCTGCTTTTCCCAGTGTCATTCTTCAATGCACCTTCATTCATTTGCACTTTCTTGGTGAAATTATATTATTCTCCTCCCTTTCCTCCCTTTCCTCGCGCTCTTGTGCCCTTCCTTTCCTAGCTCCTACTTCGAGTGAACTTTGTCCCAGCACCCTTTATTTGGTCTTCTTCTCCTCGAGGGAGGGCTCTTTATAAAAAGCCTTGTCGTTCTTCAATACTGATTTGAGTATCACTGAGCTGCACCTTCACACATGTTGATGCCTCTCACCTTGTGCCAAATGCTCCTTTGTGAAGCCTTCCCCCATCCTCCGCCTGCACCTGGTAGAGATAGTGTTCATCCAGCCGGAGGCTTCTCTGTCTAAAAAAGCAGGCCTGGGATGGCACAAGCCGCACACAGCTGTTCTCCTTGCTAAATTGATAGCGGAGGGCTTGGAAATACCCTATTTTATGTTTCATGACACTTGTGCATTTCTTGTTTAATTCAGTCTTTAAAAATGCTCTGTTTGTGTGCGGCAAGACTAAGTTTCTTAAAAGTTTGTTAATGATCCTCCCACTGTCGTGGAGTTTTCACTAAAACAGCGATTTAAAAAAAATGTTCCTTTCATTATACTCTTTCAGCCCTGTTTCATATTTAAAATTTAAATTTAAGCAAAAACAGCAAATACAAGAGAATTCTTTAAAAAAGACAACAATCCAGTCTGACACCATCACCCCTCTTCCTCAACACGAAGACAATTCAGCCACAGCTGCAACTGAAGTTTTAGTGAGAAATAAAACAAAGTTATATATGCTGATGATTTTCTGAAATGAGCATATGGTTGCTCCAAAAACATTCAGACACCCACTCAAATTATTCACTCAGCGAGATCTCCAAAATGTCTGTCAACTTACCAAGAGCCTTTTAACTTCCTGTCCGTGAACATGACTGACTACAGCTGGTGACTCCTCGATGCCAACTTGCAAGAAAATTATTTGACAGCACTCACTGGATTGACCATTGTAACGTGAAGTTACAACATTTTTGAGCCATTCTTTAACAAATGAGCATTTCAACATCAGAAGCTAACCAAGTGCTTGATGACTTAGCAGCCACGTTTTTTTGAAAAACTGTTTTAGTAGTCAGAAAAAACTGAGAAACCTCCTTTGCAAAGGACTAAGATTGACATATATTTATGGAAGCCTATTGACAAAACACACATTTTGCATCTAGACCAAACATTTTGGTCTTGAGTGACCAAAGCAACTTCTTTCACTACTTGACTAATGTATTTCATAATGTATTACTATTATTATTACATATATAAATTTGTAGGTGTAAATTTCACCTGTTTGTCTTGGAAAGTACCATAACAATCAAAACTGACTTTTGATGGGAACTAGTGCTACAAAATGTACTAAATGCCAATCTGAAGTCACTATTTTTGGACTTTACATTTCAAATGTAACTTTATTACCTTTAGTTATATCAGGCCAAAGGCAAAGCAATTTTTTAATAAAGTTTGTTTTATGTGAAACACATAAAGGTACTTAAAATGCATTCTGTTATTTTATGACAGCTAATAGGCCAGCAATAACGTAAAACTAAAATACATAAAATAAAAACTAATTTATTGAATAATGTTAGTTTGCAAGTATGTCTGCAATAATTGAACCTAATGAGAATTATTATGCACATAAATGTTGTTAAAGCTCTGTTTTTTGTCAGTAGTACTATCCCTTATTGTGAGTACTTCCATGGACAATTATTAAATGTAACGTTTCCAGTCATACTCGCCACTCAAACCACTTTACGTTCGAAACATATTCACCCAGACGCACTCTCAAACACACACACATGCATTCATACACAGAATGCAGAGCCAGGGGTAACTTGGCGCTAAGTGCCTTGCCTAAGGGCATATCGCTACGTGGTAAAGGAGGAAGCTAGAATCAAACCAGCACCTTTCTAAGTGAAATACAATTACTCACTATCCCCCCACAAAGTACATTTACGCATTTCAAAAAGCAGGGGGAAATGGGAAACGGCTTTAGGATAACAAGTGTAACTCACATAATTGTTTCTTCTCCAGAGGAGTGTTGGTAAATGTCAAACTGGAATTGTGCAGCATAGGTCCACACCACACCCACATGTTGCTCCTGAGCTTAAACACCACACACAAGCAGGGCAAATGCACTCTAATACCAAAATCCAGTTTTTTTTTTCTTTTTTCCTCACCCTGATACTCAGTGTGGATTTCTACAATGAGTGTTCCTGGGGGAAAATACATGTGTAAGTGGTCTAATGTTGCCTAAACCCATCCTTGAGCTGGCAGAGTGGGAGAGCGCGACAGTCAGGGAAGAGTGGCATGGAGGCGGAGGCACTAGGGTCGTGCTTTTCGTGTCAGGCGGATTGGAAAGCCCTGTTGGCACAAGGGACCACAGCTTTGAGTAAAGCAGCTTGTTTCAGGAAGGGATTGTGTTTGCAGACCCTACTTGGAAGTGGGCTTGTGTGTGTATGAGTGAGAGAGGGGCATTGCAGCCCGGCAGCCGTAATCCACATGGCCTGACACTCTCTGTTATCTGCCCCTCGGCTGCCAACAACCCGGCCTAATAGAGGCAGAGCTCAACCCCCTGCTGTGTTAGGCTACACATCACTGTCTCCCTCCCCACACACACACACACACAGTAAACACCCACACGCAACAGAGACACACATAGTACATGTTCTAAAGTGCCACCCGGTTTCTTCCCCATAAATGTTTCCCACTTCCTCAAACCTCCAACGATTCCTGGTTACAGCACATATATTCTTATTTCCTAAGAAACAAGTTTGTCCACAGTTCCTCATTACTGAGCACATTAACTCACCAAGTTCACTGTATGCACTGACTCTGAGACACAAACCAACTCCTACAGCTAAAGCTGTTATAACTCTGCTTTAGCCTTCAGAAGTAAATTAAAAGTTTGCACAGTCTGAAAAAACTATTAATTATGAGCTGTGATGAATTATGTGATCTCAACTCTGTAAAGACTTAAAAACTAGTAATATTAAATTTGTTCAATGGGTTAATGTAGCAATTTATACCACAACTTTTACACAGCCTAATTTAAACATTTTTTTAGCTAATTTATATGTGGTTGGTACAACAATTTTCACAATTCCTTCATAAATATTTTGACATAAAACTGTGTCTGAATTTAGATTTTTACACTAAGATTTCAGTTCTTGTCATATATATATATATATATATATATATATATATATATATATATATATATATATATATATATATATATATATATATATATATATATACTGCTAAAAAAAATAGAGGGAACACTTAAACAACACAATATAACTCCAAGTAAATTAAACTTCTGTGAAATCAAACTGTCCATCTAGGATGTGTTATTTGAGTGCTCCCTTTATTTTTTTGAGCAGTGTATATATATATATATATATATATATATATATATATATATATATATATATATATATATATATATATACATACATATACATAAACACTAGGAACCTTAAGTTAATTCAATTGACAGTTCAATAAGAATTATTACTGACCTTGTCACTGTCTTTATGACCACAGTGTACCCCTTTTCTGATGACTACTTCCAGCAGGATAATGCATGGTGTCACATTGCTGAAATCATCTCTAACTAGTTTCTGGAACATGACAGTAAATTCGGAATACTCCATATGGGATGTGGTGAAACAGGAGATTTTCTTCACATACAGATGAAGACTCAAGGCAGTTCAGAATAGGACCTAGTTCTATCAATGTGTGTAACCAAGAAAAAAGGTGATTATAGAGTGTACATGTGAAAGAGGTGCTATAGTTAAGTGAAATAGTTTGATCTGTTTGTCTCCACCATTAGAAATGTGATCATGTAGGTTCATGTTGACTCGAACTCTCCAAGAAGAGCCTCGTATCGAACAATAACAACAGGAAGTGTAAAAGTCACACAGGACTCACTTACGTATGTGTCAAACCCCCCAAACATAGAAACACACATTGAAAAAAAATCCTTCTCTCGTTCAAAGGAAAGGGACAGGCCAAAGTGGAATTACCCCAGAACTTCTGGCAAAGATATATTTAAAAAAAATGGCTTGTGTGTTGCACATCACATGGCATAAGAGGTGTTTTCCAGCCACTGTCATCGTAAGAGTAAGACTCTTTCCTATTGAAAGTGTTTTCCAATTACTGCCACAAGAGGGGGCAAGTTACAGTAAAGAACTGGTCATTAAGGAGTCCTATGGCAACAGATGCAGAAATTGGAAAAGACATTCAAGATTCAATTATTATTATTATTATTATTATTATTATTATTATTATTATTATTGCTGTTGTTGTGTCACATTCTAGTCAGATATGAGAGCTTCTTATCTGAGATGAAATGATATATCCCAGTCTACGCATGGTGTGTGGGTTTACGTTGTCTCATTTCCTGACTCTAAGAGAAAGTGTGCGCGCGCGTGTATGTGTGTGTGTGTGTGTGTGTTGGGGGGTGAGATCGAGAGAGACAGGGAGAAAGGAAGAGAGAGATAGACATGCACAGAGGAGGAGAGAGAGAAGGAGGAGGAGGGAGAGGAGGGGGAGGCTCCTGATACCAAGACACGGAAAAGCAGGGGAGGGAAAGAGAGAAAGAACAAGGGGCTGGTGGAGGAAGAGGAGAGGGGAGTTGGAGAAATCGGGGAATAACACTTAACAAAAAGCGCACAGAAGAAGAGGAGGGACGGCACCCGGCGCGTTGGACATCCCCAGCTTTCTTCCCTCAGGCTGTCAGAGCAGATTGGACTCCGAAGGACCGACACGGCGGCCACCCCAGACCCCATGGGGTAACAGGTATGTCTGACTTCCTACCTACAGCCACCACCAGGAGCCACGCTGCCCATCAGCGGGACATCATTGGAGTGGAGATTTCATCCAGACACCGTGAGGTCCCCCCCACACCCTCTTCCCCACCTCTCACCCCCCCCCCTCCCCTTGTCATGTCAACAATTAGTTTTCTGCCTCACGGAGCTGCCGCGTCTACAGCTGATATAGTTGCTGCTGCCGCTGCGCACAGGTTGGAGACATGACACAATACAACTCTTGGCTACTGTGGCTACTCTTACAAAGGCCTATCTGGATTTCTTTTTCTTTTAATTCCACATTGCCGTTAGAATCATGTTCATGAAGAGCTTGAGTGGGTATTTCGACAGTAACGCAGACGGGTTATCGAGCAGGCGGCAGTCTTAAAGTACGCCTACCTGTTCCATACGTGACAGCCAGCTGCCTGACTGCGCGTGTTGATATTTTGGAGAAGCTGTCCAAGCTTTTTGCCTGGATTGTTTCAAATGATCGATCACAGACTGCTTCAGCCCACACGTTTAGTAAACCGATTTAAGACGACAAACTGTTTTAAATGACATTTCTATTTGAATTTGCAAATGCGAGTTAGAAATGCTCACTAATCTGTTTTGAAACGCGTTTATGTTTACCGGTCGTAGAAAGCTGGATGTGTCTGATAGAACCAGTTTGGGGGTGTGTGTGTGGGGGGGGAATCTTTTCAAACTTTTGATTTCCACATTTGCTGAGAAAAGGGGTCGGGAGACAAACTTGTCGTGCACACATGATCGTGATCGTAGCACAGAGGAAAACGGGGGATGCTCTACAGACGCCTGGAGGGGGATTCAGAATGAAAGCGCTTTGCGTCTGAAAGACAGAGGGGGGTTGAGCCCTCCTCCCTTTTCACCACGATTAAACCCAGAAAGGGGGATTTCTCCAGCTGGGGTTTTTTTTTTTTTCTATTTTGCTGCGTCAATGACAAGCCCCTTAGACTTATCAGACGAGACACAGAGATGAGGGGAGGCTCTTTATTTTGAATATATAGATCTGCCGCGCGATTTATTTCTATTCATTTGTAGAAGGTGGAAGTATTTGAGTCGGATCATCGTCTGATCCTAGATGAGAGTTGAACAGCACCAAGTGCTTTTTTTGTTTGTTTGTTTGTTTGTTTTTTTGTGCTTAAAGCGTCTCCTGCCAACGTCTGTCCTATCGAACCGGTCAGTTCCGTCTTCCTCCATTTTCTACCATGTGACAGCGGGGGGAACAACCCCCACTTCGTCTGAAAAGCTGTGCATATGGACGTCAGAGTGCGCCTGGCTGTCATGCACCGACTTAACCACAGTCAGGTGGATGCTGACCATAATGCATAAGGAGGTGACAGATTAATCGCAGCAGGGCTGCCAAGTTTTGAGCGGAGCTGGGAGTAACTGAAAAAAGTTTTCTGTGAGCAACAGCTCTTTTTATTTTTACAACTAGTTGCTCGACATATGGATGAGATCAATCAGACTCATTATAGATTTAGTTTGCCCACGCACAAGATGGGGTTGTTGTATATGTATTCGTTGGCCTGTTTTGTAGAAATTGGTATTCAGTCATTATTAAATACCCTGTCTTAAAGGCAAGCTTTCACACAAACACACACACACACACACACACACCCACACCCCCACGCATACACACACACATCTCTGGTAACATCACAAAGAGCATAAGGAAAGTGATAATGGCTATTTTCAGTTTGTTTTCTTACTTTTTTGGTTCAAAGTCCCTTAAAAAGGCATTTATGAATTTGGTAGAACTGCAGTAAAAATATTAACTTTCTGTGTGTTTCACACAACTGGAGATGTAGCAGTGTTTTTATCTTTGGCCCACTTTTAAGACTATGTTTTTGTGAAAGATTACAGTGGCAGTATATAGTTTATTACTAAGCTTTGTTTGTTTTTTTGTTTTTTTTTGCAGTAAGTTTACTTTATTAAATGAACAAATGTGATCCTAAAAATAAATCTAGAGATAACTAAATTTTTTGCGCGTGTGATAGTCGTGTAAAATCAACAATCTCTTTCTCTTCAGGATTTATGAAAGTCATAAGCTTCAGCATCAGAGGAGTGAAGTACCAAGAAGATTTTTTTTATCTTTTTTTAAAAAATATGCCAATTAATGGACAAAATATCTCTTCTCTCTTCTTTTTGGAAAGTTTTGATTCTTGTCATATCTTACAGGCAACAGGGCATAGAAGTTTCAAACATACCAAAAGAAACATACAATTACTTTCAAAACCCGTTGTACACCTTGTTAATCCACAGATTAATATAATCCTGACAAAACACACTTTATTAATTAGGAGTTTTACAACCCAACATTTAGGGTTCTTCTGTTTCTTGCAAAAGGCAACTTTCCTCGATTCTCCATTGTGTTAAATTGAGCTTTTTGTAATTAGGTTGCACACCTTCTGATAAAAAAAAAAAAAGATGTTTTGTAGATGGGGAGACCTACCTGTTACAGAAAGATATAGCCACTTTGTTTAGAATGAGCAATCAGAGAAGGCACTTCTGGAAAATATTTATTTATTCATTTTCTAAACTCTTTTTAAATTATATTTTTATGGAACTTAATGTATGTATAGATTTTGAACACACTGTATGCTTGAGCTTAAAACACCGAGAAGTTTTTATCTCCCCTGTGCTGTAAATAGATTTCCAGTTATTCTGAAGCGTTTGTACAGTCCCACTGAGCTGTTTTTTCTGCCGCGGTTTAACGTGCACTCTTTTGGCAGCCGCAACTAGTGTACAGCTGTAAGATATAGGCCTTTTCCTTTTGTTGGACAGTTGCTAACTAGATCTCCGGGATTAGGAGACCATCAAGCCATTTTTCCAAATTGTCTTAGCCCTCTGTGGATTTGTCTGGTTGTTTTGTCCTTCCAACTACTGAGTTAAGGGTTGGCACTTGATATGATAAACCCTCCAAAGTCCTTTATTCTGTTATTCAATTACCATCGGCTTGTTTCCCTGTGCATGCCCCTTTGAGAGTGTGTATGTGCGTGTATGTCGTCATGAGCAGGATAAAGCTCAATTATCTGCTTTTAATGCTTAGAATCCAAATAGCATTAGAACAACTAAACTCTCATGGCACGCTGTCAACTTAAAGACCTAACATCTTTCAGAGTGCTTTGTTTCTTTGGCTCTGCCCCTCTTCTCCCCCACCAGATCCACTCCCTTGCTGCTCCTTGGAGGTTGCTCTCCCAGGTGGGGTCATGTAGTGCTGTCTTTTTAGAGGAGAACAGTGGTGTATGTGTGTACATCTGCGTCTGCACCTCCATCTGTGTGTTCCACATAGAAAAAAAAATGCAACACAGACCAAGACAACAGCTTCAAGGATGAGTGGAGGAGGAGTGTAGGCGAGATTGGCCAAAAGATGGGGGGAAAAAAATATTAGCTGCACGTGTGCTCGTGGGACTGCAGAGCAGGGATGGAAGCGCTCTGCTCTTGTCTTATCCATCATGAATGGACTTTTGAAGTTGATTAAGTGATGTTTGCTGGTTAAAATTTCTCTGATCTCTTTTTGTATTGCCAAAGCCGTAGTTGTGTGCCGTGCTTCCTGAAAGCGTCGGGGAGTAGATGTGCTGGACTTTATCCGTTGACGTTATGAAGTTTGTGGGAAGCAGCGGTAGCATGGTGACGATGAAGTACAGGCACTGAGGAAATGAGAAGTAGGGGCTTGGTTTCAGTGGTGGACAGGCTTGAAGCTTGACACCTGTCTCTCACCGTGTGAGTGTGTGAGCTTGTTGATGTGTAGGTGGTGCTCAGTGATCCCATGCAGGTTGTAAGCTGAACTGTGTGGTTGCAGGTTAGTTGGCTTTAGCCTTCAGCCACGCAAACCCGGGGGTTGTAGCGCCCCCGCTGCACGCGTGTGTCTCTATCCAGCAAATACGGTGCCCTGCAAAAGCACTCGCACCACACAGGTGTGCAGTGAAGAGAAAATGATTTCGTTTTCAGCAGTTCCTACAAGTTAAAATCTAATACGTGTGTTGTGCATTTGTATTCACCTCCCTGTTATGCCAAAATAAAATACGACTCAACCAATTAGCAAATTTAGGCTACCCATGTTGAATTTAATTTCATTTCATAGGTTGGGCCCCTTTTTGTTATGAAGAACTGAAAGAAGAAAACCATTGTTCTGTGAAGAAACACAATTCAATGTTAGTCACAAGCAAGTTAGGAAATGCACAGGAACTATTTGGAAAAGTTCAGATGAAAGAAAAATTTAACTTTTTTGCTATGGTAAAAAGTACTTTGAATACACCCTGTTTATGGTGAAGTATGGTGGTGGCAGTATCATGCTGGAGGAGTGCGTCCCCTTAGTAGGGATGGGGTCATAATTGATGGGATGAATGTGTTAAATGCAGAGCAACACTGGAGGAAAACTTGATTAAGTACAACAGCTTATAGCTTAAGCTTCAAGAAAAAGGGTTAGCATGAAGTGTATTGCGCTAGAATGGCCTACTCAAAGTCTATTCCCAATAAACACCTTGCAGCTGTTAAAACAATAAATGGTGGTTCCTCAAAGTATTGATCAGTGATTCTGAACACAAATTTTTGCTTGTCCCCAAAGAAGAAAATCAAGTACTTACTATTTTCTTTTTTAATCAAAGTTCTGCATTATACAATGGTTCATCACACAGAACATCCCAAAATACACTGTTTGAGGTGTATTAACTTTTGTAAGATACTTTATCTAATCCACAAAATAAAAAAAAGCTCTACAAAGCCCCCCTTTTTTTCCAATAAACAACCTGTGTTCACCTCTGTGTTTCTGTCGGCTCTCTCATCTGGATCACCCCTCAGGGCTCACTTGTTAATGAGAACACCTGTTTGGCTAACACTCTGCAAAATGAACCATTTACACCCATCTTACAAGACACACCGCCTCTCTCTGGAGCTTTCGAACAACTCCGTCTCTCCGTTGCGTTCCAGGTATTTCTTTCGCTATGCATGTTAACCCCGGGTCTAACTGTTGTCCATCCCCCACCTGCCCAATAACTCCCCAGGCTTAACTGCTGCTATAGCTCATTGTGCAGTGCTGAATACAGGTGTTACTAATCGCCATGGGGTTACATGGGGGATGTGCGTGTATTCACCTATCTGACATGCTCATCCTCCCCCAGCAGAGAGAGCAGGTGAGTCTTTAAGCAATCCCCGCCCCTTCCTCTGCAGACCTTATCTGCAGATACTCTCCACCTCCTGCTTCCCTTGAATGAATATTTCATAGCGTTTTGTGTATGTGTGTGCTTTTATTCCTGTACTCATCTATACAAAAATAATGAGAGTGACAATAATAATCCTGCTCTTCTTCCCTTTCTTGTTTTGTCCTCAGGTTTTGCATTAAAATGTGATTTTCAGCTGATTTTTAATTTTTTTTCAAATTTCACACTCAAACATGTGATTTTGCTGCTGATAAAAATCAAAAGTAAAAAGAGAATAGTTGAAAAGGAATGTCTTTTTTTATTGTTGCCTTTCTTATCTTATTTGAGGAGTTGTTGATATTGCAAAACACCTTTTTGATTGCGCATTCCTCAGAAAACAGATGTGGGATTTAACTTTGTGTATTTTTCACAGGGTGTGTGTTTTTCGTTTTTCTTAAGGAATGTGGAGCAGGGAATTTTTTTTCCCAACTGCTATCTTATGTCCTTGTCGTCATGCAAAGCTAATTGTCATCATGAGCCAATCAGAGATACTTTACAACTGTTTATTTTTTTCAAACAAATCTGCAATATTCAAAATGATGACAGCGGGTTCAGGGTACCCTTTTGATTTTTGCCGTTACCATATTCTCCATCAAATTTAATCATACATGTTTACTGAAAAAGCTCACCAAGCCTCCTGAGCAGTGGAGGAGGTCTTGGTTTATTAGTGTTAGCAAAAAGAAGAAGTAACCCTCCCAAACATAAGCCCATAGTTACTGTTTTTTTCCCTGTTGTAAACAAAACAACAACAAACAAAAGTATTTGAAAGATCACACTGATATGTAAACTATGATTCACACCATTTTACACATCAGCTACTGATATCACTCTCCTGTACCGGGAATGTTTACTGCTGTTCAAAAGATTTGACTTCTTGAACAATTTAATCCTCTCAGACTCATTTTTCTTTCTCCTGTATATTCATTTCATTTCTAACCTAATTTTAAAACGTTTTCGTGCCATTAAACTGTTGAAAATGTCTCTCTGTTTGACTCAGAGTTGGAGACATGCTAGTTAGAAGTCTTTTAATGCGATGTAATTATCTGACAGGAAAAGAGAAGTAAACCGGTGGGAAGGAGCTCTCTTTAAAAACTCCATCAGTAATATGACGAGACTCCTCAGCTTTGCACTTTGCACAAATGTCACCTGCCTTTCAGCCAAATTAATATGAGCCGCTAAGAAGTTGAGAGTTTGGGCTTCTTGGTTGAAGTGTGTGGTTTGCAGAGAGTACCAGGTTGTTAGTTGTTATTTTCCTAGAGAAAAAAGTTTGTCTTTCATGCACGCAGTGGGAGCATTTGATGAGAAATTGAGCGTCTTTGAGCAAATACATCTTTAGAAACAGTCAACTGGCCTCGGGCTGTGGCTGTTGAGAGATTTCCATATCAAAGCCCAGGTGAGGGAACGAGACTGGGGAGGCAGAGGGAGGCAGAGGGAGGCAGGAGAAGTAGGCAGGGGGTTTGGGGTTTGATGAAACAGACATCTACTCCAAAAAGATCTCCATCCCTTGTTATTGTGTCGCTCCTTTGTGCAGCACAGTTTAGTCTGTGTGTGTCAGCGCTGTCTGTTTCAATCTAAACTCCCCGCTTTACAAAAACACACACGTGGCGCGAAGGGAACTCATACGCGCACTTTTACTCGAATCAAATACACCACAAATATCGCCTCTAGTTTGACCGCAGACTCCCGGTGTAGCAGAGGGGGGCTTTCTCCCTTTAACAGTGCGTAACATCTGACCTGCCAGCCTCTGTCAATATTTGGATCCCTGTTTAATATTGATACAAAAGCATAAAACCATCATTTTCCCTGGAACTAGTTCTCTTCTTTAGCATAAGTATCAGAGCTGACCTCATGGAAATGATGGTGGCACACTAATTAATGGATAGAGTTTTTAAAGATGTGTGTGTCGGTGCATGTAGAGAGGTGTGTGTGTGGGGGTGTGGGGTGTGTGTGCTGAACATTAGTCTGCTTTGTAGAGTTTTGTAATCCAGCCATGGACTCAGGCTAGAGTGCTAAAGTGCTGCTAACAAGGCCTGTTTAACATTCTCTCCCCTGCTCAACATACAATTATTCCACTTCGCTGCCATTAACATGTACAGTAGGACTGGGCTTTTAATTGGCCTGATATGACTAATGCCAGATCAACTTGGATTTGCTAATTAGTTTTTTGCTTTAAAAGTGCCATCAGGACATGAAATATTCATTGATGTGAGGTGGAGTGAGGACTGTGGGTGGTATTAGTGGGATATTAGTGGTACGGGCAGGCTGCTCAAGCGTACCGGGAGAAGAGACTGAACTTACGTTGGCCTGTTGTGGTCGGTTATTCATACTTTGGGAGAGGTGTTAGTTTTTCGTCATGATTCGAGACACCCACACGCACTGAGAGACACACATTCATGCCGCTCACGCACACACCACCTCCCTCCTCGGCGTCACAAGGCCACCTTTTTTTTTCCACCCCCCACCACATCTCTCCCTGTCTCTCCGTGTTTCCATTATTTTACCTTTTTATTCTGCTTTTGCCTTCACCATTCACTTATTTTCTCTTCTTACCTTTTCCTTCACCCTAACCCCTCCATTCAGTTTCATTTGCTTTTCTTTTTTAATTTTTCTCTAGGCGTCCTAATCTTTTACTACGGCTTGGTATATCTCCTCCGCCTCCTTTTCTTTTTTCCCTTCTACTCCTTAATCTTCCACCTCTCCTTCTTCACCACCCCCTCCTCTGCTCTAAGTGGGCCAGGTGCCTCCTGTGGCCTCCCCTACTCCATTTCTCATTTTACCCTTCCTCTACTCCTTTTTTTTTCTCATTTTTACCTTCTCTCTGCTCCCTTTCTCATTTTTATCCTTCCCCTTGACCCTACGGCTCATATTTATACATCCTGTTAAAGCAGCGGCTAACAACCGGTGCAACCCTTCTCTTAGTACCCCCCCCCCCCCCAAAAAAAAAAAAAGAAAAGAAAATGTCTTGCTGTTGCAGTCTGTTCAGTTCAAACATCTTACTTTGAGGAAGTTTATTTAGAGTGTGTTTCAATAAGACTGTACCTGAGAATCTTGGGGGAAATCACTTGAGTACAGTAAAATCATATAGATTTATTAAACACATTTATATACTTCAAGTGGTAACGTTTGCTCATTTTGATAAGTATAGGGCATGGCTAGAAATGTGAATATTATGTAAAAAAAAAACAATAGAAAAGGAGTGTTGTGGTGTGGTGTGCACTACAAGCAAATTACTTGGTTGGTGCTTCTTTTGTATGATTTACTGCATCAGTGCAGCATAACATGGAAGCAATCAGCCTTTGGGTAATGAGGTAGTAAAGATGTCTATGTTCATTTGATATAAACCCGAAGCAATTTTTAGAAATTGCTTCGGGTTTTAACACATTTTTTAACACATTTTTAACACATTAAAAGAAGAAAAAACAGGAACTCTTCATTGCTTTGATAGTGACCTCTAGCTTATATCTATTGTCGTTTGTCTGTCGTCTCCCTCTTGCGACTTTCTATGCGGTGGCTCCTTAACATCTCTGTGATTTTCTTGAATAGGCTTTTCTTCACAACCCTCTCAAGTCTGTGGTTATCTGTGTTGCTTATGCATCTATTTCATACTTTTTTCTTCCACTTAACTTTCCATTAATATATATGAATACAGCACAATTAGCTTTTGTGCCTTGCCATCCTTGTGTAGGGTCTCATTGACTATCCACCTGCTAAAACTCTTAAATCAGTAAGTTTCCTGATGATTTGGTCGACCATAATCATCTGGTCACTCTTTTACTGGTTTTGTGTACTATTTTAATTTTAAGAGAAATTGAATTATAGGTTTTTCGTCAGCTGCAAGCCATAATTATCAGAACACAAAATCACCTTGAAACATTTAAAAATCACTCGTTCTTTCGTTAAAGTACTACTAATGTAGTAGTTTCACTTTTTAAAACTGAATAACTGAAATAAAAGCATGTTTTCAGTGATAATTGAGAGCTTGTTATCAGGTGTTTGAGAAGCTTATTTTTTCAGATTAGTTCCTTTAAAAAAAAACAAAAAAACAGGAGAGCCAAGTGTGAACAGAAGTGAGTAGGTTCACATCCCCTTTTTAATGGCAGGGGCAAATTTCCCCAACGGTCCTGTGGCACTTCTCTTCAACTCTATATGTGTACACACACACACACGCACGCTGGCGCACACGCACACTCCCACATGCATGCATACATGCATTCATTCATACATGCACATGAATGAAAGTATCTTTAGCACAGTCTTCTTGCTCTCTTTCTGCTCTGTATGTTTTCACAGGGAAGAGAGAGCATGCTTGTCACCTCTTGTCCTCTCTCCTTTCCGTTTTTCTCCCACCCAACTCTTCCTCTTTTCACTCATTGTCATTCTGCCTGCCTTTGTCTCTTACTGCCTCTTTCCTGTGCCCTCTACATTTTACTTTCTCTTTTTCACCCCCCTGTTCCATCCTGTCTTCCATCTCAGGGTTGTGTTACCATGTGCCCTGGTGTCTGTCACAAAAAGGCCAGTAGTAGATGATTGGTGGGTTTTTTTTACAGGACAGTTGATGACGCCTCACAATGTGGGGAATGTAGGACTTCTTCAAAATCATGTTTCTTCATTGGGAGTTGTCTTTAGGGATGGGAAGTGTAACATTTTCTGTATGTGTACTTGTGAAGGTTTTTTGTGACTGGCAGGGGAGTGGGTGGAGCAGTAATTGCTCAAAAAGCCTGCGAGCCATGGCAGCCACTAATGCTAGTCAACAGGTGACAGTCAAACGTCAAAGCACATTTAAATAAACGCCGCCAGAGTAAAAGGCAGATTGACAGATGTGGAAAATAGGTGGAGAGGTACTGAGGGGACAAAAAAAAGAAGATCTTAAAAGAAACCCGTGGATCCAGGTGAGGCATTTGTCCGATCAAAGCTTGCTCTTTGTCAGTCACAGTCAGAAATGTAGCCTGGAGCTATCCGGCTAAGGCAGACATGCAAATGTGCTGTCCACAGTTACTTTCAAGGAATTTTGTTTTAGCACAAAATACTTTGCTGTGTAGTCTTAATGCAGCTCTTTTCATGTACATTGTCTTGTAAAAGTATTTTCATTGTTTTTCTGTATTTTCAATCACAAACACAACAATCACAAATTTCAATATATTTTGCTGGGATTTTATGTGAAAGCGTAGAATTGAAAAGTGGAAAGAAAATTATGAATGGTTTTATTTGAATTCTTTGGCAAACTTAGTATTGTAAAAGTAGCGCTGTGTTTTAATTGAATTTCTAATGCAAATTTTAGTGGTGTCTGCACATCTGGAGACAAAACATTGTGATACTAGCATCTTTGTCGAAGGTTTTTGCAAATTCTTCTTTGTGAAGTGCCGTTGGATGGAAATGTCTGTAAGCAACATTTTTAAGTCTCGCTACAGATTCAAAATGTTATTTACCCCTGTAGTTTGACAAGGATAATCTAAGAAACAAATATGTTTTGATCTAAAAGGTTTTCATCTATGTCCTGCTGAAAGGTAAATCTCTTCCCCCAGCAGGTTTCCTGCAGGATTGCCCTATGGATGTTTAACTGCATTTTCCTGCCAACTCTAGCTAGAACCTGCTAAAGAAAAGCATGATGCTGCTACCACCAGGTTTCATCAATTGAATAGTGACATAGTATCTTGCATGTTGTCCAAAAAGCTCAGTTTTGATTCCATGTAAGCACAACACATTCTTCCACATATCTGCAGTGCTACTACATGGCTTATCAAAAACTATAGACAGAACCTCTTATGACTCTCTTTATGACTTTCTTCTTGTCTCTCTTCCATATAGACTAGATTTCTGGACTGCATGACTAACAGTTGTCCTATAAGTGCATTGTCCCACCTGATCTCTGTAACACTGGAGCTCCTCTAGAGTTGCCATGAACCCTTTTGTTGTCTGTCTTTACCCAACCTTTCAAGATGATAACTATGTTTTCCTAGGTTTGCAGTTATGCTGTACTCTCTCTGTATTTTAATGACTTTTGTAGACAAATGGTGTCACTAGATTTTGTTTTAGAGGTATCAGACTAATAGGGACTAAACACAATGCTCACCACACTATTCAGATTAAAAAAAAAAGACTCATGTAGTATTTTCTTTAAATTAACAATTTTTGCATTACTTTCTGTTGCTCTAACAACATACATTAAATCGTAATGCACGTTGTAGTTTGTGTATTTAATAAGACACAGTGTGTTAGATTCCAAGAGGGGATACATATTTCTGCAAGATACTGTAGATTTAGAATATCTAGCAAAAAATTGCAGGACTGGTCCCACGCAAAATAGCCAATCAGGGCACAGCACAGAGACAATAGAGACAAAGACCTTTAATGATTTTGCATCTTTGCTGATTGCTGCTGGGTTCCACTCAGCATATTAAGGACCGCGGACAGTTTGTTGAAACTGTTGAAGAGTCCATTCAAAGGCCAGACCTTCAGTATTGACTCTATGCATTGATGAGCACCTGAAGTAATACGCTGAGCAGCTTATTGAACTCCACCATGCCTGTGCCCTGTTCTCCAGAAGTCCACTGAACTAGTCTTTCTGTCTTGCGCTTGCTTCCCTTTTCTTTGACATCCATCCCATTCCTTTCTCTCCATCCCATCTTCTTTCTCCCTCACCCTTCACTGTCTCTTTTCTGAGTCCAAAATGCAAGCCTCTCTATATTTAGATGCTCTTCTTCTCTCCCCTTGATTCCTCTTCCTTTATCTCACCTCCTTTTTTTTTCCCTTTCTGCTGTCGTTGAAGGACAGATACACAGACGCGCTCCAAGATTTATCAGTGTTGCATTGTAGCTGCTTTTTGATCAGCTTGATGACTGACAACACAGCCTCAAGCTATTATATACAAGTGTGCTTTTATAAAGGCTTTTCTATCTATATGTAAATATCTCCTGCTTAGTTGTTGTTGCTTTGTACACAGTAAAAATATGTATAAGTGAATCTCGTTTGTTTATTAGAATAAACCGGTGGAATAAAGTTTCACGCTGTGCGGGTTTTGGAGCGTGTATGGATTAGATTAGCTGGGAGTAAAGTCTCTCTTAATATTTGCTCCAGGGAAGGCGGGACGGGGAGGGGGGCTGGTGGACGCAGGGTGTGCCTGTTGAACTTGCGAGTGTACACTTAAGCCTCTGGTTCTTTGCTTCCCTCTGTGCATGAGTTCATTGTAATCTGGTGCTCAGTGTGGATTTGAAATAGCTGCCTCTGTTTGCTGTCTGACGGAGTGACAGTCACACCAAGTTACCCCTGCTTGCACACACACACACACACAGACACACACACACACACACACACTCCCTGGACACCCGCCTCGGCACCAGAGAGCGACTGGCCACCAGCAGTGAGTCACCATCGTTCAGTCATTCAGAAGCCGCACATTTTAACAAACAACAATTAGCTCTCAGTCATCAGATGCTTCAGACATTTATTCCCAGAGGACTGGTATTTTTGTACCATATGATCTTTTTTTATTTATTTACACACTCTGTCACCTTTTTATTTTCTTTCTCCAACCTTTCTCTGCACTGTTTAGTCTTTCTTTCTCTCTCCCTCTCCATCTCTCGCTCTCTCTCTCTTTCGGTGTGTTTCTTTGTCTGAGACCTTTGGAGCTGGTGACTGTTTTAACAGCTTGGGAACAGGCTGCTTGTGTTCTTTGTGGTACAGTCATGTACAGTCGTGTCTGGCTGAGTCGTGACAGGTTGCTTTTTTGCTGTGACAGGTTTTGTGATGAGACCTACAAGAAGCTCTGGACGTCCACACACACTTGCTGACACACAAGGCACGCACAGAGACGCTGAGTAGTTCGCTGGAAGAGGGGAGGAAAAATGGGGAAGGTGCTAAAGTTCTTGCCTGTCCGCAGACTTTTTATTGTTACTTTTAACGACAAAGCCATTTTTTTTGTGTGCTTTTAGAAGGCAGAGCTGAAATTTGTCAAACCGAAACAGGAAAGAACATTTCTGAGGGAATATCAAGCCTACACTTTTTCACATGTGGATGGCAAAAATATTTCATAGATTGATTTGATGTACTTTAGAGGGACATAAGACATGCATGTTTTTGTTGTACTTGTCCAAAGGCGGTGCTGTGCAGCATTGCTGCCTCACAACCTGTGATGAACATAAATTGGCTCCAGGGCCATTGATCTATTCATACCTGCCTTACTTTTAAACACACATCATAATACTGAACCATAGAGTATGCCCATTTATCTTTCTTCATTGTCCAGTACTATAAATACAACTACACTGTATCAGAAAAATATTGTGCTAGTATTTCTGAATTCTGCCCCAATAGTAATGATCCAACAACTTCCTAGCTGTGACCTTTCTTTCTTTTTCCTCGTCATAATGTTACCTAATTTTGTAAGTTCTAGTGTGTTGGCATTGAGGGCAATGTCAGTCTATCCAACAGGCCAACATCAATATTGACATGCAGATTTGGACCCATTGCAATATATGTCTAAGTATTGGAACCAAGCAGTCATTTACAGTTGAGAGCAGACTGATACTGCATTGATGATTGCAATTCTGTATGTTGTGCAGCTATAATTTTGATTCCCCGATAATGCCAATAATACATATGTGACAGATTTGTAGATACACTAACCCCGAAGTTCACAGGGAGTCATAAGTATATTATGACGATGGAAAGAAAAGCTGAAAATTGATAAAAGGCTGAGTTATTCCCAACTGATATTATCATAGCAATATTCCAGAATTATATATATATATATATATATATATATATATATATATGTGGTGGAGAGGTGGAGAATGGCCGAGCTAAGATCCTGTGGGACTTCCAGATCCAGACAGACAAAATGGTGAGGTCGAACCAACCGGACATTGTCGTAGTGGATAAACAACAGAGGAAAGCCGTTGTGGTGGATGTAGCAATACCGAGTGACTACAACATCAGGAAAAAGGAGTACGAGAAACTGGAGAAATACCAGGGCCTCAGGGAGGAACTGGAGAGGGCCTGGAAGGTGAAGACCACAGTGGTGCCTGTGGTCATCGGGGCCCTCGGGGCAGTCACCCCCAAACTGGAGCAGTGGCTACAACAGATCCCAGGAACAACATCAGACATCTCAGTCCAGAAATGTGCAGTTCTAGGCACAGCAAAGATACTGCGCAGAACCCTCAAGCTCCCAGGCCTCTGGTAGAGGACCCGAGCTCAGAGGATAAGAACCACCCGCAGTGGGTGAGAAGGGAATTTCTATATATATATATATATATATATATATAGTTCATGACTTGAAGTCATGAACTCATCTTGGTATTTTACAATATCATGCCTTAAAACTCCCCTTACCATGACTTCATTTTAAGTTAGCAGAGGCTGGACCATCAGTCTATGAGTCTGTTGCAATGATTCAAATGGGGGTTTTGCAGCTGAAGACATCATAAAGTGATGTAGTGTTGTCACATGAGCCTATCCCCTTCGACACCATCAGCCTCCTCTTACCAGAAATGCTCAAATTCTGTTGTTGTTTATTTATTTATTTATTTTTTTTGTATGTGGAAAAAGTAATCTATAATGAAAAGAGTTAGGTCTATGGCTTATTTGAGCTCCATGGATTATGATTGTATGCATAACTTTTGGTCTTCTGTTTCCATCTAGCTTTGATCTAAAATGTTAAACATGATCTTATGTTTGCAGTTTTCACAGCTTCCATAGGTAGCATTTGTTCATCATGTTTCCTGACTGACAGACAGACAGAGGTCAAGAGCTTCAAAGGTTAAAACAGAGCAACTTTGCTGTAATACATTCATATATCCAATTATTGCTCCATCAAAGCATAAATGAACCGCAAACAGGTTTGGACATGTTGTAGGAAATACAGTTTCCTTATTCACTCAGTAACAACTTGCACACCTAAGAGCGTTAAGCAGAGTTTGGTAGATCAGGAAAATATAAAATATTCTTACATTTGATAAGCTGATCACTGATCGAGATGAAAATAATCAGATTTTGTTGAAAAGCCAATGTTTATCCTATGCATTTCTACAAATTATTCTTAAACATAATTAAGACAGTCCGAGAGATGTCCTGTCTTTTTTTTCCCCCTTGGCCAAGCGAGGAGAAATATGAAGGAGCAAGTAATAATCCTTAAATAGATAAGCAGAAACGCATTGCATCTGATCATTCATAACAGCAATGGAAAGCTAATGAGGTGTTTTAGAATTGAAGTAGGGAATAGATAAACCCGAGTGACTGTCATCCTCCATCAGGACTCCAACTCTGTCTCTGCATTGGTGGTAACTCATGTATATGCTCAGTGTAACAGCAATATGCATCAAACAGAAGACTCAGTGAGAGGCTACCTGCTCCCGTCCTTGCATCCTCCCTTCTTTCCTCCCCTGGCTCTGCTCCTTTATTTTCTGCTGCAGCTCATTTATCCCCATCTTCTCACCTACATCCCTCTCTGGTTGTTTTATCACTATTCCCCTCTCTCTTACTCTCCCTCTCGCCCCCTCCTTTCATTTTGGGTTCTCCGACAGTGGTAATGAGATGTTTCATTATTTGCGTTTCACAGCTTTTAATAGAGAGAGAATTTAGGCTAAGCCCCGGGTCGTCAGGCAGGGAGTTACCACGGGAGACATAGGAGGCTTAGGGGGCCTAGAGAGAAAGATAGCCCAGAAACCACACATTTATATGCACTCCCGCACTCTTCCACGAGCGCAAAGAAAATGCAGAACCAACGACGTCTGAGAGATGGGAGGATGCAGTTCCACCACTTTCGAAAAAACCCTCACTAGTAGTTTGTGAGCAGCTTCAGGAAATCAAAGATGAGGCGAAACTCTGGCCTGAACCACATCTACAGCAATGTCACACCTCCTTTCTGGTCACTCTGGGATGATCCCTTTCCATCCTGGATTTCCATTAGATCACTATTGGGTTTAACACCTGTGTGGCTGAAGGTGAGAAGACACGGCGCTACAGAAGTGACACATTGGTGTCATAAGCTTGGGCGGGCCTGTTTGTAGAGAGAGAGAGCTTTCCCAGAAGTCCGATGAATGTTTGCGTGGTGAAAACCCAACCGTGCCGACATCCTCAGGTGTAAATGAGGAGGGGTGGAGGTATTGTTTCAGGTACAGCGGGTGTAGGGTAAGACCCTTGGAGGGCGGAGCAGTGGATGAAGGGAATAGTGTTAAGTCTCTCAAAGCCTCTTATATCCTCTTTGGTCCCTCTCCACATGACATGGCTATCCTTCTTGAGTCAATCTCTTCTTCCACCTTGCCTCCTTGGACACTGTCCAGTATAACAGAGAGAGGACAGGGAAAAGGGAGAGTGTTGTAAAGGTGGAGTTGCAAAATGTGGGCATGATTAGAGCCGTTCAGGAGGTTGGACAGATGGAGGGTGTGTGATAAAAGAAGCAAAGGAAACTGACAACACAAAAACGTGCAGGGAGATATTAAAAAAAAAGTCAGAGACAGACATGAACAATAGTTTATTTCAACAGAAGAGAAGATGACAAAGTGTCTAAAAAAACAAAAAACAAGCCATTTACATCTAATAGGTTTTTGGGTTGCTTTGCTCTAATTGCAGCTTGCATGCCTGCCTGTGTCTGTCATGTGCATGCGCTTGAGTGTGTGTTATTTTTGTCCACGCCTGCCTTGTTGATGGACTGCCACCCTGGCTTGTCCCGGAAGGCTGCCAGCTCCGTCGGATTGGGGATTAACCCCGGGATAATGGCCTTGATGCCCAGTTGAGTGGAAGCAAAGCTGTTTAAAAAATATTGGCTGCCTGAGTCACTCTCTCCTCTCTTCCTGTCTTCCCCAGTTTCACTCTGTCCCTTTTGCATCTGATTGTGCTTGTGTTTTCTGCTCGTCTTTATCTCTCTGAGGTTTTATTCTTTTCTCAAATAGAAAAGAAACTCTTTCTCTGTGGATACTCATCCTGTGTTCATAGCAGCAGCTCAAGGGCAGCCACTGTGCTCGTACTTAATGAACATCAGTGTATTTTTCATCATTTATTCAACTTTGTATTGAACATAATAGGTGAACAGTATGAAGTCTAATAAAAGCGACTTGTTGAAGTTAAGGGACTTGATTTTACTTTGAGAAGGGATGGCTGCCCTGAGCCTAACTCTCTTTTTTTGTTTTGTTCAATATTCTTTGTAATGTGCTGCTGTATAAACCTTAATCTAATTCTTCAAAATATACTGAAAATGAAAGATGTTGATTTTTTAAACCCTACTTTATAATTTTTAAATCTTGGGCATGAAGGTTTAAGATATTTGACAACATACGATCCTAGCTATTCTACCTTACCTTGACCCCTCTTTGCCTTCATATTCTTAAAACCAGATTTTATTGCACTCGTCCAGAAAATCCAGAACATCATCTAAATCCTTTAATTTTAAAACATAAACCCAGTTATTCCTTATAATATATAATACTATATATTTATACTAGATTTAAAGTAATATGTTACAAATGTTTACCAACAACGTTTACCAACAACAGTGTTACCTCAATAAAAGTGATGCGTACATGTTTTAGTTTGCTCTAACTTACAACCAACTTAATTTGATTTTCTTGTAACCAATGTAAACATGTAGCACCCTTTCTCCGCTCGCAGAAAGGGTGCGGCAGCAACAACAGGTGGGGGAGGGATAGAGCTTTGTTACCCCGTACTGAATACAATCAGAAATAACTCCCTCACTTTTTCACTCTGTCAATTATTTGAGTGTTTCACCCAAATAACTTGTAACAGTTTTAGTTGTTCTGAGACCATAACGTCACTGAAAAACGTTCTGTAAATAAATTTTCTTTCAGAAGAAATACTGCATTTATGTAGCTTTTCCATCACAAGTTCGATGCAGTTTGACATGTGTTGACTTGACTCTGCACGGCAGCTTTTTAGAAATTGTCTATCTTTGTTTTCAATTTAATCTACACTCTGGGTTTGTAGGCTCTAAACTACATAATTGTGGGTCTTGCCTTGGCCAAAAACAGATCCCTCCATGTCATTTCCCTCTCTTGTAAAGAGAGCAAGCTCAAACTATTGTCTTTTCTGACTCAGATTGGGGAGAGTTCATTGCTTTAATAGCCATGTTGTAGACTCTAGTGGACCACTGAGACTATTATAGGCTTTTGACAAATCAGTTTCTGTTAAATCAGTTAGTGTTTGCTCGCCACCTTTTAAATGTGTCTTTTAGCTCACAGTCTATGGACTCTACCATTGCTTGAATGTTTCCCAATTGACTACTCACCACTGCTGTCATTGTCACCATTCATAACAATTAGTGTAGATAAGAATAAATGAGACTTATGTACTTATGGAACTCGTATGCAAGCAGTAACATGTTTACCTTAAAAGCAGGTACTTTTCCAAACATCTGCACTAAAATGTATTTTTAAATATTAGTCCTGGGGCCCCAGTTTGTAAAAACTGGGTCCTCAGTTTTTTACTTTCATACATAGAAAGTAAAAAGGCTTACTTTCTATGTATGAAATTAAATAATGAAGTGAATTTTTAAATAATAAAGTGAATTTTTATTGTGATTTCAAGCCAACTTGTCCCTTTGACAATTGAGGCCTCTATTTTGTAGTTGGGTGCTTAAATTTAGACCAGACCTGGTAGGAACATTCATTTTGGCTGATCCTGTTGTAAATAATAATAATTTAAAAAAAGCAACGACCATTTACACCTGACAAATAAAAACAGTGTTTCTGTAAGAGCACATATTCATTCAATAACTTCCGCTATGTCATTAATCAAACATCAACATTGCTGAGATTCATTTTAATGTATTGGTATTTCACCTACAAACACTTTATAAGCATAAATCAGCACATATTGTAGAAAAACAATAAATCGCTTGCACACCGTTATTTGTTCATGCACGTTAAGCTGCATAAAAGTTCCTGTTCATTTTAAATAGAAGGACTTTGGACACTTCATGAATCAATTTTATTTCTTGCTGACATGATAAATAAATATGTGATTTATTTATTTATTTTCAAACCTGAGAATGATGAGTGAAACTTTTTTCCGACAGTTTATTTTTTATTTTCTTACATCCTTCCAGGTAGCTGTTTAGTTGACTTATAGCTGACATCTCTTCTGATTTTGGTAAAGAGCTGTGTAGGTAATTCTGCTGCTTGAGGAGAGTCAGTTTAGTGGGCATTTCCACAATGTGTCCCAGGAAGGTTTTCATTAAGGCTGCCAAACAAAAGTGATACAAGTGTCCTAGGCTGCCTTTGAAGGTGGTCTGAAGGAAAACGTCTTCAGTGCATTTTGATCATGTTTATACCTGCTTTAAGAGCCACCAGGACATGATCTGATCACTGAAAACTCACTAGAGCAGGATATAAACCAGGTCTTAGTTCCTTTAGACAAACCATTTCATGCCCTCGTGCTTTACGTTGTAGTGAAGTAGTCTATTTGTCTTGGTAGTTAACTAAATAAATATAACTGCATAACATTTTGTGAAGATTTACATTGCACCCTTTTTCAATTGCTTCTGGTTAAGATATTTTTTTCTGGAAGTTGATTTTAGTTTTTTTAAGTTTCAGAGCAGTGTTCCAACCTTAATAGCTCTGAGCTGGTACATGCCATCACTGGATTCACATAGCTACATTTACTTTAAATAATCAGCTGTAGAAAATCTCCCTGATGTGACTAAAAATTGAAGCATGGTCAATTTTTAGTTGACCATGCTAAAAATGCAAGGGCATGCAAGAAGGGGGCCTTATTGCATGTCCCCTGGAGAAGGCTCTTTGTCATAGCCCAAGGAATCAAACATGAAATGATCAAAAGGAACAAAATGACCAGCATCTAATGGGAATGCTTGGAATGGATTTGACCAGTTGCTTTTCCGTAATCTGCAAATAAATTACTTTTTTAGGAAATGCAACTGTAGTGAACCCTAATGATTGTTGTAATTGTTACTTTAGGCCTTCTTTGACATAGGATTCAAAAATATTCTTTTTTAGAAAAAAAAAAATATCATCAATTAAGCAAAAAAGCTTGAGTACTGACAACCAGTAACTCCCTGGAAATGAGAAATTAAACTTTGTACCTATTGATTAATACAGACTCAGTTAACAGACACAGAAGAATCACTATGCCTTAAGTGAGTTTTCATTGCCAAATTTATTTAAAATCCCATCTAAAAGAGGCTTGAGTGCTGTGACATTAACAATGAGCACAGTGTGAGATCACCTTCTGAAAGCTTAGGTTTACACGACTCCAAAAGCTTTCCTATCAAACAAAGTACTGCTTCGTATTTGATCCAGAAGGACCTTGTGCTCCGTCTCCCCTCGGTCCTGTGCGGTCAAGGAGGCAGAGAAGTGGCTCGGAGGGACAGGCTGCATTAAAAGGAAACGCAGGAAGGATGGAGCCCCATTCTCTCGCTCCATCACACGTCTCATCTCTTTAGCTGTCTCTGTGTCTGGGGCCTAAAGTGACTTTGCCGTGATGTGACCAGGACAAACAGCTAGTGATGCCATGACGGCTCTGTTGTGTCTGTTAAGCGTGCAAATGTGGATGTTTTTAGCTGTAGCTTGTGTCTGTGTGTTTGTAGGTGAGGACTCTGTGTGCCTGTTTGAGGGAGAATATCATCAAAAGGAGGAGTAAAAGAAGGGCGGTCACTTTTGATTTGGTATCACAAGGGTTAGGGAACTCTGATGGCATTCTGTACTAAAACAGTCATTTCTGACCACAGATAAGCACCACAAACTGCCAGTTTGCCTCCTGATGACTTCCTCCTCACTTTTTTTTTTTTGATAGTGCTAAGATTTCATACAGGGATGAAAAGCTTTTTTGTGCTGTGTGACATGCTGAAAGCAGGCTTTAGTTTCTGTAACCTTGGTGAGACTGCTAATGCTTTAGACATAAATATCTCTGCCTCTCTCTCCCTCTCCATAGTTGATTGTGTTTGACAAGTTCATTTTACCGTACTTTTCCATCTTGTGTCAAGTGTATATTTCCACAAAAACGTGCGCTTTGAATCAAGGCTGTACAAGTGAAAGGTGCAGGCTTTGGTTCTGTAGCTCATGGGTTAAGATGAAGTCTTTGAAAAGTAGAAATTCCTGGATGGGTGTTTATGTTCATATAATGGGGGGAACTTGGGATGGATCCCTCTGCAAAAGGGGTTTCTGACTGGAGGGAATTGGATATGCTGAAATTAAACGAGCCAATTAGGGAAGCAAAGAGTTTAGAGGTCAAAGCATGCCCCATTAAAGCTCCTCTTCTCAACCCAACTTCTAATTCAGTCTGGCTCCTAGTCTGCTGAAGCAATAAATCTGATTAAATCTCCTTGGCTTTCTCTCTCAGGTCCCTGCTGTTGTGTTGCCCTCTGCCGATTGCTGCTTTTGTGAAATTTGAGGCACCATTGAACATGGGTGCACAAATTAACACAAACATAACATTGGATCATTGACTGAAGTATTCGTCTGCACCTTGAGAAATCTGTATTGCCATCTCTACCAAAGATAGTGTTTAAGAAAAAGTTTATTCAGTTTAAGGCCTGGTTGTGCTCCCTTCTTGTTTTAAATAAGAGGTTTCAAACTCCAGTTCCCCTTTACAATTCGATTCATCCGTAGTCCAACACACCTGATCAAGCTACTCAGCATGCAGTCAAATTCCAACGAGTCCTGCTAATTATTGATTCAGGTGAGCTGAAGCAGATGCACATGATACAGGACACCATGTATGTTTCCTGTGCACTTTGTTAGGCAATCCTTGGTGGTACTGGGTTTGATCTCCATTTTAAATTTCCAGTTTTCTTGATTCTTGTCATCTTAAACCAGTCTCACAGTGATCACTTGACCATCTTGGACTGGAGGTTTAAAGCCTGCCGATTTTCAGAACCTGAGAGACTCCACACACTTGATGTTAAAACCATCATGGATTGTATAAGTTTTATTTTACAGGTTTGGTCCTACAGTCTATGGTACCCAGTCACATAGCAAACATGCCGCACACGGACAAATTTCACTCGTGAAAATTTAGATGGAATTCTGAAAGGAAATATTGCAAAACTTCTCGGAATCGAATGCAAGTTCAGATAAACAAACATGGCGGACGAGAAAGAAGCCATGTATAATTTGTGTACTATTTTTAACATAGAAAAAAAATAAGCGGACAAGTAGCTATTTACAGCTAAATGCCAACCACGTTTAGCACTACAAATGTGGAGGGGTGTAAGTCTTTATGAATGGAGCCCAATCATAATAGCAATACAGTATATTAAATGAAGAGAGTAAGACTCTTTTACCTTGTTTTACAAATAAATGAATTTGTTTGGAGAATAGGTTTTGTGTGTTTTTGTTTTATCTGATCGAAAGTCTGCAACTTAGGTCCCTAGCAAAATTTTCATCACCGCTTTTCAACAAAAGTCAGGTTTGAACCTGAAGCAACACCACAAAATGAAAAGTAAAGGTTTGTAAAGAATACTATGTGTGGCTGCAGTTATAACAAAACAAAAAGACAAGTCAAAGTCCCCCAAAATCACAAAAACAATCACCCTTTAGGTTAGTGTGTACTGCAGATGGATGTTTTCACTCTCCATTAATCATTTCAGACAAAAACAGGAAATATGGCAGTAATGTAAATTATAAAGCGAAAAAAGGTATGTTTTCAAATGCACACATTTTTAACATTACATCTTATAAAACAGCTTTCTAAGCCTGGACTGGGTTATTATTTTCTGAAAGAAAGTTCTTTGCAAAAAGATATTTGTAACACTTGCTGAAAAATGTGAAAAAATAACATAAAAAGAATACTGACTTTTCCAACGTCAGAATTAAACTCTTCAAATGTCTTTTTTTCCCCCTACTAACCTACCAAAACCTTGAACATTGATGGTACCATTGTTAATGAAAAAGAAAAAATTTTCATATTAAGAGACACTGTAACACTGATTACCTCAGATAAATTCTTTCATAGAAATTTTTTGGTGCTTTGGAGGCTTCAGATTAAATTCATTTGACTGAAATGGCAGTGTTTGTGTGGAGACAAGGATTTTATAAATTAATTTCTCTCCTGATACTCTTTTTGTTACCTGGTTCACAGAATACTTGAGTTTCTTTAAAAAACATTTTCATTTAGTTATGATTAGCTCTTACTTTCTTTGTTTAAGAATTTTCCATTATCGATTTGAGATTTTCAGAGTAATTCTGAGAAAAGGCCAGGTGCGTGAACTTAAATGATTAGTCTGGATGCATAATCCTCGATGATGCACACTGACCTTTGGCTACACCATTCATTTTGACCAGAAAAAAAAAAATTGAAAAAAGGAGGAATATGTCTGTGTGGATCAGTGACTTCTTTGAATAAGTGATTTCTTTAATGTAGCTCACATATACAGCAGGCTTTGCAGTTGAATGCACAAGTGGCCCTGAGAGAGGACAAGTACAACCACAGTCTCTTTAAAGCCTCTCAGTTTGTCTCCAAAGGTGAGAGGTGAAGACTCTCAATACCTCTGTCAGAGCAATACAGAAAAGAAAGAATATCTCAAGGTTAGCCTGATTTTTTATTTTTATTTTTTTCAAAGAAATACGTGAGCCCTAGGATACAAAAAAATGTTTGTGTCAAAACCTGCCTTTTAAGTCTCTCAGGGACATTGTTTTTCTGGGCTCACATCCAACTTTTCTTTTTCTTTCTGTCGTTTTTTTTGTCTTTCTATAACTTCAAGAATCACCAATCAAAGCGAAAGGTTTCATGCATTGATAGAGAAGGCTTCAGCTGCTGTCACAATCGCTCGGTCGGCATGTCCACTGCTGTTCATAGGAGGTGTGTTTGTCCAAGTGGACGTGGGAGACAATGTGGATTTATCTGATCTTACAAGCCATCAGGTTGAGCAGAGCTTTGCTAAACATGACCTGAAGTGCGCCGGCCCCCGAGCAAACGCTGCTGTCACCTTGGCCAGCCCGAGCTGTCATCTCTCAGAACGGCCCATGAGAGCTGACAGCTGTAGCGTTCCCAAAACAAATCACTGCTGCGTTTGGTAACACCCTGCGTCCGCGCGATTTAGCCCTCGCTGAGACAAGAGCGGGAGCGGCGGCTGCTAATGCTCCAGCTAATGCACTACCTTGATGTGTGTGCGTGAGTGTGTGTCGGTTTTCACCTCTGCGAACGTGGGTGCAGGTTTGCCTTTGCCGGGATTTACATACTTTTCTGCCACCTTCTGCATGGGTTGACATGGGGATGTTGACATCTTTCTTTGTCTCCTTTTTGCAGTCTTTTATCAGTGTGTTATTTTGTCCTGCCATTTTTTTCTTCATCATCTGTTCTCTGACCGTTCAGCACCTCTGCAAATTAAGGGCCTAAATCATTAAGGGGCAGGTTCCTCTTTTTCCAGGCATAAAGCATTTGTTTTCATTGCTCAGACTGAAGCAAGGACACAAAGGTTCTGTTGTCCAACATTGAAGTGTTGGACAACAGAAGCACTAATGTGAAGGGTCAGGAGTGCACACAGCAGGTTTTGTGTCAAAATGAGATTAAAGAAACAACTTTGACAATTTTTTATTGGTGAGATTAATTGTAATACAGTCTGCACAAAACATCTTTCTTTTTCCTCATAAATGCTTTTGCGTGTATGCTTCACTTTTTAACTGGCATTTCTAATGAGTGTATGCACTCTGTTTCACTCTCTCATGCACACACACACACACACACACATGCACACAAACCTGTCAGAAGCACTTCATAAACAGAGATATTTGATTATTCGATGCCAGGCTTTTTTTAGACATCAAACTCAAGTAGTGGAGATGTGGTTTCTATTGATGTCTTTGTTTTTATGTCACAGTCATTGCTCACATATCCTCATCTTTTGAGACTACCTGAGTTAAATTATTTTTTCTCCTCTTATTTTGCATTAAAAGAAAACCATTTAGGTTTTGCTTAAAACTATAAACTGTATGAACGTACTGAATTTAAATATCTTTCCATCTGAACATAAAAAATGCACATTAGGCGTGGGTAATAAAATCTGACCAACAGTCTAAATATATCACTAGTATCCCAAATTTGTATGCATTTCATTTGAAATACAATACCACCAAATAGTCATGAAAAAAGTCATATTGCAAACATTGGTGAGGCAATGATGATTGCAGTTCAACATATTGTGCTGCTGTTGTGTCCACGTTTGAATATCTGCTGGTACAGATGTTTACTGAAGCAAAAAAGATTTTACTTTAGCAGTTGGTGTTTTTATCTCTGACATAAAGCCATGAATAGAACATAGAAGAATGACCCTTGACCCAGCTCCCACATTCTTGTCAGCTACAAAACTGCTAAATCTGGATACAAACTACTGAAAGAAGTGGTGTTAGTGGGGGGTGTCATCAGCACCGCATGTGTGAGCACTGTATGAGTTTGTAAAAGTTACCAAAATATCAATTAATATCAGTTCAGTACTGATATTTTATTGATTTTAATGCATATTTTGAAGAAATGCATTATATAGATATTGTTTCCTTCTCCATAAATGCCCTAAAAGTCTTAGATCGATTTTTCTCCTTGCTATTCATTTCTGCTAACGTACATTTTCAATACTTCATCTTGTAGAATTTGAAAATATTTTGAGGCACACCGGATCCTTTGCTTATTGCTTGTATGTCTTCTTTTATTTCCATACAGATGTTTTGAGGAGAGGCTTTTGTTCAGCTAGACAGATGAACAACAGGAAGGAGGACATGGAGATCTCATCTCACTACCGTCAGCTCCTCAGAGAGCTCAATGAGCAGAGGCAGCATGGCATCCTTTGTGATGCCTGTGTCATTGTGGACGGAAAGATCTTCAAGGCCCATAAGAACGTCCTTCTGGGCTCCTCACGCTACTTCAAGACTCTTTACTGCCAGGTGAGGGACTGCATTTTATATAACAAATCAGGGGGAGTATATGTGTATCTTTCCATCAGTTTCTCATTACAATAAAAAGTAAAGGGGTCCGTTTTACATCCTGCAGGTTAAGAAAGGAGCCGAGCCTCCCCATCAGACTACTGTTACACACCTCGACATCGTGACAGCGACCGGCTTCAAAGCCATCTTGGATTTCATGTACTCAGCGCACCTTGCCCTTACCAGTAAGAACGTGATTGAGGTCATGTCGGCCGCCAGCTACCTGCAGATGACGGACATCGTCCAGGCCTGCCACAGCTTCATCAAGGCTGCTCTTGACATCAGCATCCGCTCAGAGATGGCCGATGAGCTGGCTGACTTTGAAATGGGAGCTGTTGCTGCAGGTTTAGGAGGAGGAAGTGGTGTCTCCGGGAATGGAGGAGGGGTCGGTCTAGCTGGAGCAGGGGGTGTTCCAGGAGCTAGTTTGGGACGAGGGGGTGGGATAGTAGGTATAGCCTCTGAAGCTTTGGCGTCCATCATTTCTGGTCGCAGCACCTCTCCCTGGCTGGCACGCCGAACTAGTCCAGCCAACTCCTCCGGAGATTCTGCCATTGCGAGTTGCCATGAGGGAGGCAGCACGTATGGGAAGGAGGACCAAGAACCCCCCAAGAGCCATGAGAGCCAGGAGGAAGTATGCCATGACTCTCAACCCGCCTGGCCTCATGACTATAGGCCAGTCAACGTCAAAGAAGAACAGGTTTCCCCTGCCTCCTCTTCTCATCCAAGGGACACTCCCAAGGGGTCAACCCAAAGCCAAGTAGAACAAGGGTCAGGGGGAGCTAGTGGTGGAGGTGCCGAAGGGCCCTGGCAGCCCCTATCAGGATCCGGGCGGAGGAAGAACCGGAAGAACAAGGACACAGTCAGACATATCACCCAGCAGTCTGAAAGAACCTGGGATCGGCAGCGGGACCGGGACAGAGAGAGGGACAGTAGGCCTGGATCTCCCCTGCCCTCTATGCTAGCTGTCACTGCTTGGAACTACAACGGCCAGGACATCCCAGGTAAGACCACCCTTCCTACAACGGTCAGTGTGCACCAGCTGTAATGTTGGAATGAAATATTTTCAAGTTACAGGTTGAAAATTAAATTTAAATGACACTGAAATCAGAGCTCAGCCTTAGAAAATCAGAGGTTTCTTAACTTTTTCCTTAAAATTAAATATAGTTGGTTTGTGGTCAAAGCCAACATAAACTCTTCCCACTTCCTTCAGTTTTTGAGGCTTGTGACTGACTTCCAGTCTCAGGTTTAAGCTCTGGCTTACTGGTATTGATTTTAGCTGATTTCAAATTTTCTTTACAAGACATTAACAAATAGTCAAAATATAATTTTATTCCCTTCCAACCATGTCTGGTTAAATACTATTTATAGTAGGAGGCAAGGTCTTTCTGTCACTGCTTGTAACAGAGAGCAGCTACTTTAAAACAATGCTTTGGTAAAAAAAAAAGTTTGGACTGTCTTTTCTGATCAAATGCAATCAGAGGCTGAAATATTATAAGACCAAAAGAGAGATTCCCCTTTAGCTACACAAGAGGTCAGTTTGTGCCTTCGCCAATTTGACTAAAGTACCTTATACCAGTGTAATCTTTTTCATCTAAAATATCTTTTTGCAGGTTTTGTGTTCACGTGACATCCGGCAACGCCTAAAATTTCCACTTTAAATCTTCAACTTCAGCTTCCACACTGCAGAGTGTTATTGCAATCCAGAAGTGCCAACATGTATGGTGCCTTCACTGATGAGAAAATAATGATATTTTTGAGTGTGTGACTGGCAGGCCAAGCTCAAAATGGTCCAATTTTGGTCCATAAATTAAATCAGTCACATACATATTACTGGTGAATTTCTATGTTTGAACATTTTGCTACAGTGTATGACTGCACACATTTTGATAGCTTGTGTTGGTAACATGTAGTTTGGTCATTAGCATGTCCTGCTTTTCTAACCTGCAGCTGAGACAGTTACATAGGTTTATTACAGAATCCGACTTCCGAGAATTAACTGGAGTGGAGCATCTTTCTATTTTTAGAAAAGTGTTTTAAGCAATAGGCAAAACAAACCAGGTGTTTAGTGCCTAATCGTGTGCTCAGATTAACAGTTAAAGGTCTCAACATTGAGCGGAAAGGACTTGAAAGGATGAGTGAAGGTCAAAAGAAAAGCTTTTTATCTCCGGGTGCGGGGCGCTGATTTGATGACTTCGCAGAGGCGGTGCTACAACTTAAATGTATTTTTTTTTTTAATCTTGTGGGCTATAAGTTTGTTTTCATTGAATGTAATTGCCGACTGTCTGGTGAGTTTATAAGATTAGGGTAGATAATTGGGTGAAACTGTTGTCTCAACACCTAACTGTGGTAAATTCTAATTTATCTTTAAGACTGTTTAACCAACTGGTCAACGGCTGGAAGTAGTTGAACTTCTGCTGTTTGGTTCTGCTGGCTTCTGCTCAACTCTTGTCTGTGATACTATCTGCATCCTGTAGTGCTTCTTCAGAAACCCAGAGAAAAATCATCTCTCTGCACAGTTTGTAGAAATTGACCTCTTTTCTTTTTTCTCTCCTCCGGCATTGTGATTAGTGAACTTATACACTAACGTGTCAGGCCTAAGATGATTATCTCAGATCTTGAAGGTGTGAGGTGAAGCCTGGGTAAATGCAGCTGGATAATACAATCCTTTCTTCACTGCAGTTTATTTAAGCCACCCTCCTACTTACACAGACGAGAAAATGTGTACACAAACACAATGGTGAATTCGTATTTATTTTGAGATTTCTTCCTTGATCCTAGACCTTGCAGAACTGTTTAGTGAGTTCTTCTTCTCCAAAACTTATACATGATAAAGTTACCTATGGGTGTTTGTGCGTCTGTGTGCATGTTGTGGGCCCAAGGCGTCAATAGGTAGATTATTAAAAGTAAGAGAAGCTAATCCTGGGCGCATTAAGGGAGTTGGCTGTGAAATGGGCACACACGTCGCGCAGTGAAAGAAAACAGGATAATTGAATTGACCTGGGTCACTGCACGGATTACCAGCGCGTCCTCGCCATCCCGGGCTCCTCCCCCTCTCTCTGGGGTTTACGAAAGGACCTTCTGGAAAGGGCGAGAAGATGGAAGAGAAAGAGAGAGTTAGATTGGAGGGGTAATTAGAGAGAACAAAAATACAGAGGAGCGAGAAGGAAATGGGAATTGAATGGTGCATGCTTGTGGGCTATGAAGTGTTTGTCTTCTCTAGTTGACGTGTCTTCAGTCCCTGATTTTGTGACCCGCAGTTGGACCTTATTACTTTGCTCGAGTACAACTTGTCTTGCGTCTCAGATTGCCAGACATCAATGCATAATCACACACAGTCACACAGGTAAATGGTACAAATAAGCCGGTTGGCCAGTGCCATGATTCTGGTAGAAGGTAGAGTTTAAGTCTGGCTGTGGTGAAGCAGTATTTAATGAGAGCTGTGTTTGCCCATGTAAAGGTTAGAGGAAGTGTAGAGTTGCTTCTGGTGTAGACTCACCTGGTGTTTGCCAAAAGGCAACCAATCATTCATGAGCGCTACTGGCCAAGATCTGGGTAAAGACTCAGACAATCAAGTCTCCTTCAGAGTGACGGACTTGATATTTAAGAGCAAACATCTTGTTACCACTCAAGGTTTCATAGTTTCACTGTTGAGCTTTGAGGCTGTAGTTTGTGTCTGTGCATATTGGCAAGCAGGCATGGTTTTAATTTTAGTTTTACAGCCTAGAGTCCAATTGGTCTACAACTCTAAATAACTGTGGGTCAAAAGTACAAACAGTGGCTCTGGTGGGCTTATGAGCGTTAGAGTCCTTAAGTCTTAATTCTCCTTAAGCCCAGGATTTTGTCACCTCTAGTCAACGATCTAAATGAGATGTACATGCATGTTAAAGGGCCAAAGCATTAGAAAGTGATCAGATTTTGTGGATTAATATATTGCTGAGATTTGCAAGATGCGGTTGGCAAGAAGACCGAAACAATTTGTTCTGGTAGCAGCAGAATGTGGATTGATGAAGAAAAATGCTTGGTAACAACTTCACTATGACATAAGACAAAAAAATAAATTCCTGATTAAAAGTGAAAATGAAATCTGCTTTTTTCTTTTCAGTAAATTAGAACTTTATCTGGAATATTTTAGATAATTATTCAATTCCATCAGTAGGACAAGCTGATACAGAGGCCTCCTATTTCTTGTGGCTCAATATTCATGGATTCACTTGTTTGTGGATTCTTCTGTGAAATGTAACCCTTTTTTTTTTTTTGTGGAAAATTTGCCTATTTCTGGATTTTATTTAAAATATTTGACAGGAAATGCAGCTTGGGAAGCTAAAATACTTTGGCGCAATCCTACTTGACATGCAGTTCACTTACGTTTGCAAAGCAGCCAGACTAGGAGTGCCAGTTATTTTCTTTGGTGCTAATAAGCTCTACCTACAATAGCAGAGATAAGACAGACTGCACACGTAAACTTCTGCAGTAGTGCAAAGACGGTCTCCACTGTGTGTATAAATGCTCATTTATATATTGGTTCAAACACCAATATTTGGTGTTTGAACTATTTACATAAACAATTCAAAGTCTTTTTAGATGGGTATTTGTGGATTTCAACTATTTGTGGGTTGCGGTGTTCCAAATAATTAAGAAGCTAATAGTGTTTGTGGGTACTGAATTTATTAGGTCCTTATTTATTCAGGCTATCTGCTCAGGTAGTGAGCCTTCAGTCAGCTGCTAAATAAAATTCTGCTTGTAGCTTGTCAACTACAGTTATAATATATTGTTTCTTTAAGACAGATGATTTCCAGTCAGTGTTTTTCATGATCAGAAGAGTTTGTCTCTATTGTATGGATGGAGAAATGTGGTTGCCTTTTGTCAGACAGCTGTCTAGCAGTGTGCAGCAACGGCGGGGGTGGGGGGGTAGTGGCACTGCAATCCATTAAATGAGTGTAGAAATTAATTTTCAGTTAATTATTCACCTTTCAGTCACAGTAATAAGGCAGTTTTACACAACTTTATAAACAATATGAAGGATAAATCCTTTATTAAATCTCACCGACAAATTTCATCTTTTTTTGCTACTTTGTCACAATATTTCAGATTATGAAACAAATTTTAATCTCAAGCAAAGCATAAAATGCACTTTTTTTCAATAATGCTTTCATTGATTTAACAAAAAACATAGTTAAACAACCTGTCCTAGGGCCCGGCACTGTTGCGGGGTTAAAGGGCAAACCGTGTATTGAGGTGTAAATCCTCGTCGCGGCGGTCACAGGTTTGAGGACCGACCTGAAGACCTTTGCCGCTTGTCTCTCACAACCCTCTTTCCTGTCTGATAACTGTTAAATAAAGGCCACAAAGCCAACAAAACATTTAAAAAAAAACAACCTTATAGTTCTGGGGAGAAAGTTTGGCCAGTTTCTCTTTGCAGAACTGTTTTAGTTCAGTCACATTGAAGGTTATTGAAAATGAATAGCCTTTTTAAGGTCACGCCACAGCACCGCAATCAGATTTAACATCAAACTTTATACAGGCCACTTGTGGATAGTTAATTCTACCCTTCAGGCAGTAATCACCTTTTTTTTTTGCTTAAACATTATGTTTTGTTTTGTTGTGAATGTTATGTAAACTCTGTGTGCTGCCAGTCTTGGCCAGATAGTCTCTTGTTAAAGAGATTTTTTAAATTTCAATGGGATTTTACTGATGTAAAGGTAATAATAACAAAAATTAGGCCTATTACTTTTTAGTTGTCCTATATCTGGCCAACAACAGTATTAGAGTATTAATGAATCTGTATTTTGTCTTCCAGTTAAGTCATAACAGTATTTACAAAACAGTCAGTGGCCTAATCTTAGGTGTTCAAATAATTTCGTAGTGTTCTTGAGACATGCACAAGATTTGGTTTAGTGTAAAGCAATAACATCACAAAAATTTGATTTAAAGCTCTGGTTTATAAATGATCCTTGAAGTTGACATTAAAGGATGATATGAACATTTTTTTCCAGTACTTCTGTCTGAGATGAGAGTTTTTTTTTTTTTTTTTTTTTTTTTTGCTTTTTGCTTGATCAGATTTTTATCAAAACATTTTGTCTCGGTTTCAATCTGACTCACAGCTTGGCAGGTTACTGAGCACCTAAGCACCAAATGCTGGCCCTATAGCTCATAATCTAAAGACGGTGCAATCAGAGTATTTCTCGGCAACACATAAAGTTGTTCTAAGAACATCTGACAATGCAGGAAAGAGAGGTTACAATAAATGAAAACAGTCATTATACATAAAAATCTACTTAACTGAAATCTGGACTGCCTCTGAGTTTACTTGCTTCAAGACAAGGCAAAAGTTTAGATAGGCATTTGACCGGTCAGTTAACTAACAATGTCAACTTTTTTTAATTCTCTGGTGGTTTTGAAGAAGCTCTGCCTAATCTTCACATTCCGAGACATTTGGATTGGGGAGGAAAAGATGTTCCATGGAGTCCGGTTGTTAGTTTCCATGAAGGGCTCGTCTGGGGGAGAAAGGGCACCTTCGGTCTGAGATTAGCTTAATTGCTTCATTCTTTATTGATGAAAAGTGCCTACACACTGTCTTTCTCCCTCCCTCTCATTCATCTGTAATCAGTGTCCATGCTCTGCTGTTAGAAATGACCATGTGACACACAATGCAGGGCGGCTTGGTCGAGGGCTTAACTAGTTTACGCCAACCCATCATTAATGCATGCCTGTGTAAAGGCTTGGCATATTGGCACACAGACTTTAATGCATCTGTATGAAAATGTGGCCATGTTGACATAAACAGCTGCAGGAATTAGGATTTGTTTTCTTCGGATCCTCTTCTCCCACTAACATCTGCTGTGGTTATTGGATGTCATTATCAAGGCCTCTAAGCATCCAGCTGCCTTTTCTCTGGCTTGCTAACGTTTGATCTCCTTATTTCTTAGGCTCACCTTGCCTACTGAGACACATGTTTGAAATATTACATGTGAGGAAGTCATTGTTTCATACAAAATGCTCATGTGTATATTTTCCTCCCAAGTAAATTATTGTAGGTGACATATTTTGACAAAGAGAGCTTTAAATAGTCTCTGCTCTGACTGCTTTTTCTTCCCGATCCTTTAAATAATTACCTGATATTATTTTTAGTTTGGCCCCTGCTGCTTCGGCTGCTTCTCTAAGACCTCAAGAAAAACATTTCTGCACATCTAAGGCAAACATTGTGAATTTCAAGAGTTACTGGTGGCTCATGTGAAACTTTTATTTCTTGTTTAATCATTTTTTATTAATTTATTTTCTATAAATAGTATAAGTATTAGTTTTGTGTTAAATTTCATTTTTATTTCAGATTTTTGTCAAATAAATAATTAGTAATTTGCCAACTTAATTACCAATTTTATTTTCTGCTATTTTTCAAATTTATTCGCGGCTAAAAATCTCAGCTTTAAATATGCTGTGTTCTCCTCCTGCTGGCATCGCTGCATTTTAAACTAATTTAGCAGTTCATTTACAAAACACAGGGAAATTTACATTTTCCAGTCAAGTTTGACAAATAAGTAAGAAAACGACAGCAAAATACATTTTTGCCAATTAAAATTCAGTGGCTGATTGCTACATTTAGCTGCAAAGAGCTTTCCATTTATTAACAGCTGGACTCCTGATGAGTTTTACTGTACAAAAACAGGCTTTACTGCATGGTATAAAGTCTGTTTGTAACAAGCTTTCCAGAAATCTTGATGAAATAGCTTCCTTTACCATAAGACAACCAAATAAAGGTGTCAAACATTTCATAATTTGTTTACTTTTTGAGAAGCATTCTTTTCACGCCTTTGGAATTGGTTGTGCTGACACATCCCTATAATCATTGAAGCAAATAGTCAGTAATTACCCTGCATACTGTACAGACCTTATGGTTTACAACCAGAAAGCTTCCTGTGCGTCTTTTGCCTACAAGAAAACTCATTTCGATGTAGCAATGGTTTCCTACCTTTGAACGTCCAAGTGACAATGTGTTGCTGTTTTGTTAATTAGATTAGGAACAATACATCAAACACGAAATGATGATACATGATGATTGTTTCATAAGAACAAAATGAGGAAAAATTGCAAAGATTGATTTTGGGGGGGAAAAATGCATTTTTCTTTTTGTTTTTCCAAACAGATGAAATGTTTCATAAATCTCAAATCTGGAATCAGACGTTAGTGTAAAATATTGTAGTTTATGCTTATCGTGTCCAAACTATCCTATGGTATAATCATGCTATCCTTACAATGTTTGGAAATAATTTGTATGTTGTTTTTCACTTTGTCACAGTTTTTTTTATAGGTTGGCAAAAAAAAAAAAGAAAAAAAAAAAACCTTTCTAGAAAAAAATTATACTTCAAAAAATATGGTTGACACCATATTTCAAAACAGAAATATGGTGTCAACCTTATGATGCCAAACTTCACTCGCTTGCAATAGCTTACATTTTACCAAAGTCAAGCTGACTACATTCATGATACAGGTTTCACTTTCACAAGAAAAAGTGGTGTTTCTTTACGCCATATCTTGTGGCATGAGGTGTTGCTGCCAATCTGATGTTGATCTCATTATCTGCAACATCTTAAAACGTTAGCAAAAACAGGGGGTTGGTTTTTCCATCGCGTGAGATAAAGAAGCTGTTTAGTCATTTTTCCACTCCATATTGAGATGCTTTCAGTTTGTCCAGGTTATACTTCTCTGCTCTTTGACATGTGATCCAAAAATGAAAAACTCAGTACTTTGAAGAAGGTTCAACAAATCCAGGGTATGCAACAAACTAGGGTTACAAATAGAGCTGCTGGTCCACTCAGGAAATTAGGTATGTGCGTAATGGTTAGATTTGAATTGTGAGAAGCAGCTGCAGTGAAAGAGCATGAAGAAAGCTTCCAAAACAGAGCAGCTGAAATTAATGCTGCAGCAGGTAGCTTTTCTAAAAAACATGTTTTGCACATATTTGTAAAAACGGTCACTATGTCATCAGCCTCCTCTGGCTCCATCCTGTGGTCCAGCTGCTATCTGCAGAAATGCATTACTCCTGGAACTGCCAATCAGAGTCAGGAGGAGGGCCTTAGCGCTGTCGATCACAGACCTGTACACCCTGCAGCCATTCTAATAATGGAGAGACAATTTACTGCTAAACAAAAACTGTTGATCCACTGTCATGCTAGCTGGCCTGCACATTCATGGCCATCCCAGTTGTGGGGAAGGAGGTGTGGCATAGCGGAGAGCAAGGGGGCGGACAGGGGTTAGCGTGATGATTGACAAGTGATGCGATCTTCTCCTGGCTTTTATTGGCTGAGAGTACTGCAGGTCAGAGGTAGAGGAGCTTCATTTTTTCACAGATTTTCTGTCTCATTTTTTGCTGTTTTAACACAGACAAAAATTTACCTTCTGCCGCTTTAAGAAGGTTTATCAAAGTATGTTTGTCACCTCACTGGAGTAGAAAAGAATTACTAGCATTTCATCACTTTACATTGCACATTCACTAACATAATTGTTCTACACATCTCACAGATTATCCAGATGTCAGAGAAATTCTCTACTTGAATCTTTGTCCTGTCTGAAAGCTCCTTAAAGTTGTAAATAATGTAAATGTCTAAGATCCTCAGTCTGAACCCATAGTTTCCTATGAAACACGCTGTAGGCTTTCTACATCATGGTTTGTAAGAATATACCTTTCAAGGCTGCTTGAAAAGCTTTAAGTTCTGAGGTTTTTCTTTCATTAAATTTAGTTTCTGATCTTCAGTTTCTAGGTGGAAGAAATTAAAGTACTCATGCTCTGTTTTAGTGACATTATCCAATATTATAACAATATCAGCACAGCTGAAATCTCTCCCATGAGGATTTTTCTTATGAAAGTTAAACCTAACTTGGCGAGAAGGAAGAGAACCATCAACTGTTTCTTTTTTTCAGAGCATTGATTGCTGGTTGGTGATTTAAAATGTGTTCATTTTATATTCCTCTGGAAAACACTGAACCTTAGTTTCTTGCAGGAAGCTGCTATTTCAGAAATATAATACAGATTCCCACAGCAAGACAAACACTCAAAATATAAAAATAACCTCATTCGTTAAGAATGTGAGAAGGCCACATTGATATATGTATCCTTTTTTTTTTTGTTTAGTAATTTCTCAAAACATCATCACAAGGTTTTAATTGATAAGTGCCAAGAAAACTTATGAGCATAGCCAAATTCTTATTTTTTTCTATTTTAAAATTAAGTGCTTTTTTCTCATTTTAAAGAGTCACCTGTCCATTCCTCAAACAGTTGGTTGTCTTTTTGGAGGCAGATCTGAAATTTTGCTGTAAAACCGAGAAACCGTGTAGACAAAAACATGAGCGAAAAATTGATTTCTCCTCTCCTGCTGTTCTTCTTTGGGCAAACACCAAACTTGATCTGTATCCCACATAATAACAGCACTGGAAATACTTTTTGTTTGTGTTGTTTGCTGATATTAAAACACACACACAAACACACGCACGCGCACACGCAATGCACACGCATGCATACGGTGACCTTTACCAGCAGCTTGGGGGATTTTGGCAATCCGGTACATGGCCAGTGTGATACACATCCACACATACACAAAGCTTAGAGCATCTGATTATGTAGACGTGAACAGTTAATCACACGTGGGCTGTTCTTTCCATTTCCCTCTAGCTGTTGCACATTGATTACATCGAGAATCTTTTTTGAAATCCAACATCTTTATCTGACTCTCTTCCTCCATGCTCTGTGGCCTCAGAGTTCCCCTCCCCAACCACCAATACAAAACAACATCTCACAAACTCACACCTACCCACGGACGCACATTGAAGAAACAGGAAAAAAAAAACAACAAACACGAAATAATTTTTCCGCAGAATTGTGTCCTGTTCTTGTATGTGATCTCAGGAGCCCTGCAGTTAACGCTGCGTGTTTTGACTTGTTCAAGCTCAGATCCCAGTCCTCCTGAGCTGCAGAGTTCCCTGGACTTGTCCGAGGCCTGCAGACAGGTGCTTGAAAAGCTGCCCTCTATTTTCTGCCTAAACGTTCTCTCCTTCTTTCCCTGTGCTCCTCTCCCCAAGTCTCTGCTGTCTATAAAGGTGAACACTTGAAATAATGAATCGGATCCCCCTTTCGCCCCTTTCCTTTCTGTATTCCAGTTAAGACTCTCCCTATAGTATTTGCACTTCATTAAACTTGAAATAGGTTTAATATTTAAAACACCGTGAACAGATTTCAACCCGCTCACACCTCTCCACTTTTCTTCTCCTTTTCTCCTCGCTCTTTAATAATCTACTCCCTTATTTCCTCCTTAATGCACTTCTCCTTCATTAAAAGCCAAAATAGATTTAATATTTCAGAGTGTGGACTTAATTTTTTAACCCCTGTCTTCAAGGCTTGGTGTCTGACACACGATGAGTTAGATACCTACATCATGTTAAGACTTTTCCTCTCTGTCTTTTTCACTCTCTGGATTTTTCTGTGGATCATCCATCTCACTTTCTCCACCGTGGGTCTATTATCAGTTCTGTCTCTCACCATCATTGAACTGCCAGCCTCTCTGGCTCACGCTGTCCCTCCACCCCCTGTTTGCTTTCCCTTTTTGTCCTCTGACTGACTAGATGGTTTCTGCCCTTTCCTCCCTGTTGACTTTTGTGTTCTTCTAACGCCACTTCCTTCAGCTTCTTACACTTTTTGTCCCCTGCTGCCTTAAGACCAGTATTCACACCCACCTTTTACACATTTTGTCCCATTACAACCACAAACTTCAATTTTGGATGGGATTTTACATGATAGACTAAACAAAATAGTTGTAGAAAAAAGAGAAAAGTTTTCAAAGGCACATCAAATTGTGTCTGACAAAATAAGTGTGCCTTGATAATGTAGATCAAATGCCCTTTCTGCCTTCAGAATTCATATTATTAGTAAGCATGATTCACTTGGGGTTCATATGGTTAACGTTTTACCCACAATTTGTAACATTCCAACCATAAACCCCCACATATTTTATTTGGATTTTATGTCATCGGTCAACACAAAGTGGAATAAAGTTAAAGGAAACAGAAACACGGTTTTTGTGGAATGCAGTTGTGTTCAGTCCTCTTTACCTTTTATGTTCCTTCAGCAGTCACTCAATATGTAAATGCAGTTCACCTTTTGTCAATGCTGTATAATTAAATACAACTGTTCTGCGAAGGCCTTAGAGGTTTGTTGGAGAAATTTACGAGGAAGTAGACATCATGAAGACCGATGAACAAACCAAACACTTATCAGATAAAGTTGGGGAGACGGTAGAAGCATGGTTAGGCCAAAAAACAGGTCATGAAATTGATAAAACTGGCAAGTGGAGCGTAGATCAGTGGAGCAACCAAAAGGCTTTTGGTAACTCTGGAGAAGCTACAAAGATTCCCTGCTCAGGTGGAGATATGTGTTGACAAGATAACATTTTGTCGGGTGCTCCACAAATCTGACTTTTGGAGAATAGTGGTGACAATAAAATCATTTTAAGAACTTAGGGTCTGTCTTTAAGGTTGCCATACAACAACTAGGTAACAAGATTATTTTTGGAAAGATGAAACCTTTTTGGTCAATAGACAAAACCATAGTGAGTAGTAGCAACATCAGGTTCACTTTATTAATATGTTTCCCCCCTGTTGTGTTGTATAGGTATAGGTGTATAGGTTGTATAAGTCCCTTTTCTTCAGTAGGGATATTGAAGTCTAAAGACTTATCAATGTCGCAGTGTTTCATGTTGATGTTGCCATCCAGTCCGACTGATCTTCATCTGTTTTGCGAACAAGAATGAGCAACACCTGCATTGTCTTGGTGTGCAAAAGTGGTAGAGACAAATTCCCAAAAGCAACTTCAGCTCTAACTGAAGCAAAAGGTGGTTTGACAAATTGCTGACTCAAGAGGAAGACAAGTGTACATTACAGTTTAAGGATTTTCACTCTTAAAACCAGTAAAGGAAGTACATTTCCTCCCAACATACAAATATACAATACATTGAAATGTCTGGGAGTTATGGGAGTTGGATTGGGGGAAAAAATCCAAGTAACATATTTTGAAAAGCACCATGAATAATTTATCCTCTGGAGAATTGAGAAAGAGCATAATTTTGTTCTTTCTCCCATTTTTTTCCTTTCTGTCTCAAAAAATGTTGCATTATTTCTTTGGAAAGCAATAATTTCTCACCACCCACCAGCCATCTTTGCGTTATGACCTCACATCCTGCTGGACATTATGGGTAGCCCACCAGTTAAAAAAGCCCCTTCTCCCACTCCACGATGGCATCACACCACACACCCATTCACACAATTTTTCACACTCTTGCTGTCAGTCTTTTTTGCCTCGCAGCAGTTCTCAATACTGACACCTGCTCTATTTATAAGTATTTGGCTTGAAAAGAATCATTTTTGGACAGGAAGCTGCCCCCTCCCTGTTCTTGACCGTGGCTTTTTTCCAAAACGTCAGAACCCCCTACTACCCACACCTCCTGGCCTTGGAACAGACAAGAGAAGGCTTTCTAAATGGATAACCAAGGCAAGAAAGAACAGAAGTTAAAGATTAGCCATCCATCCTGAATGGATCTGAGTCGGGCTCTTTTGTGTGCCTCATTCAGCCTTCCACCACTGCATGCTCTCAGATCATAGCATCTCTACAGATACCCCATGCATGTAGCAAATTCCCCAATTTCAATGCTAAAGTCTACGTGGTTCAACTCTGTTCACACACACACATTTCTAGCGTTCGAACTCTCAGGTCTGAGGATTAAAATACCCACAATGCAATCTGACAGGATATCCTGTTGGCACAATGTAGAGTGGATGGGTCAGGAGGTTTTTGTGGTTGTACACTCGCAGTAGTAACCCCACAGCCACGGCCTGGCCCCCAGCACATCAGCATGCACTGTTTTATCTGAGTTGCATGTACAACATAAATTGTAATTTTGTTATATTCTCATAAAAAAAAAAAAAAAAAAGTAAGTAACACATCTACCTTTTGATCACAGACCTATTTTCTAAAACACTCTTTTCCTTTTACGTTGCTGATGTAAGGGACATGTCCTAGTTATTTTAGAACTTGAAAGTTTTATTATGGCAGCATCTGCGTCAAACAATATTTTTAACATTCCCAAAGAAGCCGTTGCTTTTGCAAACAAACAAAAACTATTACTGTGTTCACTTTATTAATATGTTTCCCCCTGTTGTGTTTTGGCTCTGTTACTGGTGGGATCCTCTAAGCCAGGGGCTTTCAGAGTCTGACACTGGAAACTGGAAATCCCCACCCTGGATAAAATGAACATAATTTTGTCCCCTGAAACCTCTCTTTTATAAGGTCAAGCTATTTTAGGTGCATCATGCAAAAATATTGCTAAAATGATTGTATTGGAACTTGAATGACAATATTAGTCTATATATGGCATAGGAAATGCCACTAGGCCTGTACTTTGAGCTACAAGAGCACTGACCTTCAGCAGTGGATTTCAGAAAACTACAGTCTACAAATAGGTTTTTTATTGTTATTAAAGTTTTAGACAGGTATTGTTGTAGAGCTAAGTGGTTTGATTTACAAAAAAAACAAAAAAAAAAACTGCAAACAACCATCTTGCTTTTCCAGAACCACAGAGTCACCTCAGTCATTGCTCAAGACATTACTTCCAGTAAATGTTTGATCCTCCCACAGATGTATTCTGAATTCCTTTACAGTTCAAACAGTTCTTTTATCTATTGCTTGTGAATGTAGTTTTAAACACCTGGTTTGTTTGAGTGATCTTTGCAATACAGAGTGGAATTTTCAATCTCTGATTGGTAATACCCTTTTTCACACTACTGTGTATCTGCGATGCCTTTCAGTGGCGTAGGAAGATGACTTTTCTTAAATAAATAATGCTCCAGCATTGCCTTCCCTCACACTTGAAATTATCGCATAAACAATTCGGCTTAGGAAAGTTTCCATGGATTACTTTAGGTGTGTTCAAGAAATTCTGTGCGATGAGCATCACAACCCTGAAACGCTTTGCTATAATAACGCAGTGAGTTAGTTTTTTTTTTTTTTTAAGATTTCAGGAAAAATAGCAAACCTTGAAGCCTAAGGTCTGACAAAAGTAAGAGTTCACTGAAAATCCCCGCATTCAGAATCCGAAATGGTTGTGCATTTGATGAACTTATTAAAAGTTGCTGATATGAACTATTTATTTGCATTTCTGACAATGTGTATCTCAATTAGCTATTGACACACCTTGTCCTGAAACATTCCTACTTGATGTTTTAAAGTAAATACAGTAAACTGCATTGGCCTGTTTTGCGAATTGCAGCTGTAGTAGCAAAACAAATAGAAAAAAATCATATTTTCGATCTTACATACTTTGCTACAATAACACTCCATTCGGGAGTGTTGTCATTCAAAAGTGTTGACGTCTGAGACAGATCACACACAGCAGTATTTACCTTAGCAAGGTAAGTGTTTCAATTGGCTCCAGCTGATGACAGCCCACCCTGCTCTGATTAACTTTGATGAAACATTCTCCTACAATTTACATCTCCAGTTCATTATGAAAATAGCAAAAATGAAATGACACACTCACATATGTAGATTGTTCTGATGTCTTAAAGCAGAATTGTCCATTTTCATCTTAAAACAGATACATTGTACACAATATCTGACAAGAATTGTAATTAATTTGGTTTACATTTGGAACATCCTAAAATATTTTTTGATATACCGTCATCACCTGCAAGAAAGGAGACAGTGTGCCAGATGCTAAATATCAATTTCCAAATCTAAAATGTCCTGAAAAGTGTAGAATTAGTAAATAGGTACAAATAAAGTAGAGTATTAAAATATGGATCAGTTTGCAGTTATTCCTTTTTCAAATTTATTTTGAAATCAATCTATGTTTAAAGGCCACCTGGTAGCTTTAAATTGCCATAATGCCAATCTAAAACTAAAAAATGGATAAGTTCACAAAATTTGACCTCTTGTCAACCTCTTTAGTGTTTTAAACTGGAGCTGTTTTTCTTGAGAGGAGTCTGGTTCAGATGCCACATGAAATGTTCAAACTAACGGCGCTTTAGGTGATCAGTAGTTAGTGAAGGACAATCAAGTCTTCATTTGACAAATGGATGGATTATGGATTTTGAAACAGTTGATCTAAATAGGCCTAGTGGCTAGATAAAGTAGTAAAATATCTCTTTATCACACTACCAAGTTGGAAGCTAAATTCAATTTTAGGTTATTTTACAGTTTTTGAACACAGATTCTAAGCTTTTAGTCCTGTGTAAGCGTTTTCAAGGTGTTGCACTCAAATGTCAGAATCTTTAAAAAAAAATTAAAAATAGGCATAAAAAATATAGAAAATCACATTGACTATCAATATAAACAAAACATTTAAAAACATATATTTGTGGATGATGCTAAATAAATACTTTATTAAGCCATCAAGTGCAGCTATAGTGCTTATTAAAGCACAGATTTTCCGGGCATGAACCTAAAAGCATTTTCAGCTAAAATTTTCAAAATCTGCTCATAGATGGGGATAAAAAAACCTCATCAGGGTAACCAGTCCTTTGATCTGGTTCCTTCTGAGCAACTGTTGGAGTCAAAGGGTTATGTGACAAATCTGAAAAAGCCTGCAGTAATTAGAAGAAATAAGTGCACAAAACTGCCAAAATTTTAATTTTGAGCGACTCATCTCTGTTTTTGAACCCTTTGGTGGTCAGTTTTTTGGGAATAGAAATGGTATCAAATCTTCTATGCCTAGTGATTTTAAAGATCCTAATGGTTCTAATAAACCCAGTAAGCTTTATTCCCTTTTCAGAAGGGGATCAATGATTGACTTTGTCTTGTGGAGATAAGAGAAGTGCTGTGATGTGACCTAAGAAGCTTCTTTTTCTCTTTTGCAACGGTCTGATAGGCTTAAACATCTACCAGCTCACTGCAGACGCGAACAACACACTTCAGCCAACATTCACCAAGTTTGCTGAGAACAAACTGCAGCTCTACTGCACACATCGGCAGGCCGCCTGGCAGCGAAAAGTTTCATCTTAGAGTGCTTTATAGGAAGCTCACTCAGTCTGTGCTCTGTTTCTCTCTCAGTTTCAGTCAACCTGAAGTTCCTCTTCCCCCGATTTGTTTATTTTAGAAAGGTGGCTTTGTTCTATTTACTGTACCCACTCCCTCGGAGGCCTCCCCTCCTTGTCGGGCCAGTTAGAAAAGGGGGAGTGAAAGGAGGAAGAGGAGAAGAGGGGATTGAAGGGGGGTGGCAGGGTGTGATGTTTGGACAAACGAACAGCCCGAACAGGATATAGAGGTCTACAGCCCGTGGGTGTGTCAGTTTGGCCGTCACAAAGCTCACACATACGCACACATATGTGCACACAATTGTGGGAGTGTTCCCGCTGGAGGGCAAAGTCTCCCTTCCTCTTACACATTCATCCTCTCTTCTCCCTTCATTCCCCCTTTCCGCTAGCCATCACACCCCTCCACAACTCCTTCCCTCAAACCTCTCTCCTTCTTCCCTCATTCCTTCCATTGTGACAGCCCCCACCGCTCTTCCTCTTTGTCCAAGAAGGAGAAAAAAAGAAAGTGTTAAAGATACAGAAGAGTTGGCCAGCAGGAATGAGAATCTAAGAGGGAGAGGCCAAAATCACCACAGGGAACAATTATGGCTTGGGCTGTGTATGCAAGTGTGTGCGTATGTGTATTTGTGTGTGGTTCTTTTCTGGGTTTGATAGTTCCAGAGATGCTGAAGACAGTCCTGGAAGCCACTATCTGTCCTTAGTAGCAATGTATCCCCTCGTTCTCTCCTCTATCCCTCCTTCCCTCAGTCTCTTTGGACCTTCTTTATCGTCCTGTCAGTTCACTCTGTCACTTCTGTTTCCACTCATTTCAGATACTGAAGCTACAGCCTTCTATCTTCAATGCAACGTGCAACGTGTGTGTGTGTGTGTGTGTGTGTCTGCTTATGGTTTAACATTGACTACAAATAAAGGGCAGGTGGGTTCAACTCCCCTCCCATCCATCAGTAGTTTTCTACCCCTTTATTTGCTTTTAAAAGTGGAACTTCCAGTTATTGGTTCAGCTCAACACATAATAGTAACCTTTGTGTTAGAGATCACAAGAACTGAATCAGATTTTACTTTAAGCATCAAGATGCCTTACGCCACCGTATTAGCAACTTTGTTGCTAATATTATGCTCTGAAAGTGGGTCTAAACTAAGATGTTGACGTTATTGGGATATTTCAATAGATGAAGTACACTATATGGTAATATATTGTGATTTTATGGAATACAGTATTTTATGGTAGCATTTACTTGTGAAGTGAAAATACAAACTGATTCACGATCTTAAAATGTTTTTGTAAGTGAAATGCTTAAGATTGTGTCATGCCAACACTTTATCTATACAAACTTTGCACTGCTAGAGGCTCAACCTTCTCACAAGATAATTCAAGCTAATTCAGATTGGATAGAGAATGTCTTTCAGCATCAGTTTAGTTTTTATTTTTTTAGATCTATAGATTATGAACTGTTCAGACTTTGACTGGGGCCTTTAAAGATATGCTGTGATCTAGTCAAGTTTTAAGGTTTATTAATCCCATGAAAATAGTAAAATGCTCTTCAAATGACTGGAAATGCGTAGTTTTGAGTAGGTTGTATATTAATTTCAAGGGGAGCAGACCCCACTAGGACTGTGTCACTCCACAGCTGCATGTGTCTCATTAATGTTAGCAGATGTTGGGAGGTATGATGTAGTCTGATTCTGTTTCATATATATACAGCTCTGGAAAAAATGATCAGTCCTCTAATTTTACTCTTTATAGCTACATGTTTAAGTAAAATGAAGATTGTTGAACTACCGACAACATGACTCTGAAATTCCAAGCAAAAACTTAGAATTTATTTTCAGAAAATGAGAAAAGGTTAAAAATAATTTTAAAAAAAGATGCACTGCTTTCAGACCTTGAATAATGCAGAAGGCCGACTGTAATTGTTTTTACATGTTTTAATGTTCAGGTCCGAGTCCATGTCTACGTCCAGATTTCAGGGCAGATCACTAACTGAATCTACATCCTGAGTGTTGATCGTTTCTCTTTAGGTCCAAAGACGGAACTTCCGTGACTTTTCAATTTTCAATTGAACTTACTGTAGTTCAAGTATTTTGTGATCTCATCCTTTAAACTAATTTAGAAGATAAATTTTAAGATATTTTTTCACACATTGGTACAATTTTCTAAAGAAAACAAAGAAACTTCTTTGGCAAATTAAATTATCACATACAGACAACAAGCAGTTTATATTTAAGCATAATTCACACCTCTTCTCTAAAGAATAAGGTTTAGGCAATTTTCCTTTTTAAAAAATCTTTCAGTGCTAGTGGCTTTAATTAATGGAATTTAGACGTGAAAATGTCAGAAGAAATTCAACCACATAGCTGCACAGTGGCGCATTTGGTAGCACTGTTGCCTTGCAGCAAGAAGGTCCTGTTAATCGAACTTTCCGCATGGAGTTTGCATGTTCTCCTTGTGCATGGTGGGTTCTCCGGCTTCCTCCCACAGTCCAAAAACATGACTATCAGGTTAAATGGTCTCTCTAAATCCTCTCTAAGTGTGTGTGCATGGTTGTTTGTCCTGTCTGTCTCTGTGTTGCTCTGCGACAGATGGGTGACCTGTCCTCGCCTCTCGCCCGGAACGTTAGCTGGAGATAGGAACCACTATGGACAAGGGTGTAAGAAAATGGATGGAGATTCTGAGCACATGTTGGGATTTTGATGGGAGAGAAAAATATATACATATTTTCCTAACCGTAAAGAGGAAGTGTAGTTTCTTCACATAGTTGAAGTTGAAAGTGCAACTTGTCCAGTCCTCACCCTGTTCCACTTCACTTCTTTTCTTCCCCATCCCATTTACCTGATATCACCTGTCAGACTACACCCTTTCCTGATATTTCCTCAGTGATATACTTCGGGAGCGATATACTGATCTACTCATAAAGGAAGGCTACATTCAACGGAGAGCGTTTTGTTGGTGCACCACAGCTGCACCAAATCTAGCACTAAAATTTTATTTCCAAACCTTTCAAACCTTAGTTTTCTTTGAGTAACTCATACAGATAGAGTTCATCTTGTAGCAGAAGAAGATCAGGTTCCCCAGAAGGTTCAGAGTCCACACTGCTTCCAATAACACCATGGCAGTTGGATATACAGCACATGTGATGAGCGTGTGTGTGCGTGTGTGTGTTTGTTTGGAGTATGGAGACATAGACAACATGGTTTCATGGTGACTGTAACTGTGGCCCTGGCAGTTTTTAACTCATTTTTTTAATAGCTTCCCCATAGTTCATCTGGCCTTGAAACATCCAGTCTCGGTGTGTAGTTTTTGTGTGTCTCCTTGCGAATTTTTATTAGAGAGAGGAGTGAGACAGCAACAGGGTGGTGTGAGGTGGGTTTGATAGCACCTCTCTTCCCGCTCTCCTCCTTCAAACCCCTCTGTTCGGGCCCTGATAAGAGGAGCCGTGGTCTGTGGGGGTTAGGGATTCCTGTCTGGCACAGTCTCACCAGCACACAGAAACACGCACGCACCCTCGCTGGGATCCGCCCGCTCCACATTCCTGTGTCCGGCTAAGGAAGCAGCCCAGCCGTCTTCCCCTCCACTCCCAAATTATCCCCTTCTCCTAAAGTCACTGCATACTTATCGCACGCCCTTCTACCTCTCTCATCCAATATTACACCCACGGACCTCCTCCGTCTACTTTTTTTTTTTTTTTTTTCTTCAGGATCGCTCAACCATAAACAGCGTCTCTACATATCTGAAATGTTTCACTATAGCAGTGTGGTGATGTAGTGATGTCAATTTATTTGACAGTGTGAAAGTTTGAAAAACATATTTTTGCTGCCCATTTTTAAAAATTTTCTGTTTAATTTGATATTTATGCTTTTAATCCTTATGCTCCTTTTTTACTCCCATAACGTTTTCACCCTTACTTTCTGTCCCAGCATGCCTCCCTTTCTCTCCCTCTTGAGGATGTTACAGAGGTCAACAGGGGGTCATGCGTTCTCTTGCTGCCCCTCTCTCTAATGGTTTCTTAATGAGAGAGTTGGAGAGGGAGAAGGAAGCAGAGAGAGAAGCATTCTGGAGAAGCTGGGTGAGATATCAGCGATTCTGCTTGCAGCGCTGACTGGGTGTGTATGTGTGTGTGTGTGTGCTTTGTGCACATGCCCGTGCTGTTCGACTGACCCCTTGCTCCATTTCAAGGCCTTTCTGTGCTCCGTGCTCCACTCTGGGAAAAGAGGAAATGACACGTTTGTACCCTTGAATGAGCTCGTCACACACACATGCACTACCCACGGGACCTGGCTCCGGGGGAAAGCTGGAGAGCGGAGGAGGGGGGATATTGTGTAGGTGAGCGAGGAGGAGAAGGGGTGGTGGTCCACTCTTTAATTTGCATAGTTTCTGCTCATTTGATCATGAGTAATTAATCTCAGTAGCCCAGCTCGGCTGTGTCAAGGAGGTAAAGACAATTCCCTCTGTGCACATGTTGTGATTTTGTACCGTTCTTCATCAAAATCTTATAATGTATAGGTGTTATTGAGTCAAAGTGCTATGAGAGACAGATAATCATATGTTGAATCAAAATTTAGCAGAAATAAAAATAAGTCATTTGATGAAGATTTACTTAATCAGTGCCTGTCATAGGCTTTTTTATTTTTTTGACGACCTGGAATTACAATAAATTTAGATTATGCAACAAGGGATGCATGTGGAGAGACCTTCTGTTTTGTTGGCTTGACACCTTTGAGAGGATTGCCGACTTGTTTGAGGGTTAAAGCCCAATTCCCCCTGCTTCATCTTGAGATCTGTTCAGCTCAAGATTCATACAGGTCTCCTCTGATCTATAACTGGTTAGCACACACCAAGCACAGATTTGGCAAGCTCATCTACATCTCATCTCTCTCACTTCCCCCGCCTGTTGAACCCTACTCTCCGTCCTTGTGCCCCACACTTGTGTGCACGAGGAACGGTGCGACCCGTCCCTTTGCTCTGCCAGGTTTCCATCTCCCTCACCCCTCGGTTTTCCTCTAAATGGCACTGTACTCCTCCCATGCTGAGGCCAGAGCTCTCTCCATTGTTGGAGGCAGGTTGCCAGGGATACAAGCACACAGAGGCACAATCTTAATGTTAAGAGATGGGAGAGATGAGCAAAGAGAAGGGAGGAAGTAGCTTATCTGGCCACCAGGCAGCCCCACCAGCACGCTCAGGCTCTCCTGAGAACATGTAATAAACCCCTGCTTACTATCGTGTGTCCCTAAGTGAACAGAGCAGAATGACACTGACTGCTTGTGGGAGAACCTTTTGTACTAGTTGCCTACTTTCCACTCACCTGTTGTGACTGAAGTGTAAGAGTGCAGTGAAAAGTCTTCATGTGTTGTGTTTTTGCACATTTGACAGGCAGCCCTATTCAGTGATGGCATAGTTACTTTGAAAAAGTAACTTTAAACGGATTATTGATTACTCCTTGAAAAAGTAACTTAGTTAGATTACTGACTACCTGATTTGGAAAGTAACTAAGTTGCATTAAAAGTAACATCTTCAGTTACTTTCAGCAGCTGCTAACAACAACAACGCTCCACCACCTGTGAAAATTACATTGATCTTTGCCAATACTTAATTGCAAGTTATTGTATAATGGTAAAATCAACAATGTGTCTCCACATTTATGGTTGAACTGAAGGGGAGATTGTTTAATGGTTACAACAGTACAAAAAAACCGTTAGTAATTTGTGTGTGTTTTTGTGCGGTCCACTGTTATCTGGAAAATTCTTAAGAAGAATTTTAAAGCCCCCATCTATGCCCCCCAGCATCCAGGTTGTGTGTTACGGCCCTGCATTTGTTGTCAGAGCGGGGCTCCTGTGGCTCCACAATTCAGATGTTCCGCTGCGCAGATTTGTGACATTTACCTTCATATTAATTATTATAAGCTGTACAGACTCGTTCATTCGTGACTGTTTTCACGTTCATTGCACTGTTCACATTAGTCTCGATGTTTGCAATTTTCTGGATAGTTCGACGTAATAGGTAATATATTAATTTGACATTAACAAAGACACAGCGGGACGGATAATCCAGGAAATGATGGACAGGGAGAGCCTGACCAAAACTACCTTAATGACAAATTCTGGGGTTTATTTTGAGTCTCTGCTTATTTCCAAGTCCAAATGAGCAACTTCACATTCAAAGCCCAAAACGGTGCAACCTGCGACTCATTAAGCAACTTAAAAAAAAATTTAAAAAAAGAAAGAAAGAAAGAAACTGAGAAAGAAAGAAAAAAGAAGAAGAGAAAGAAAGCCCAAAACCGCTTGTAATAATCGTACTTGGACTTAAAATAGTTCCTGGCTTTCCACCAACAAAATGCTTGTCTCTCTCCTTCCTCCATTGTTTACATTTCTCTCGCTGCTGATATTGCCGCATAGAGATGTCGGTCACTCAACAAGACGCGTAGAGGAAATACAATTAAATTCCAAAAGAAGATAGTAACACAAAGTGATTTCGATAAGTAACTGTAGTCTGACTACTGGATTTGAAATAGCAGTGGTCCGACATCAGATCGCTGGCCCTATTGGTGGAGGAGCTGTTTCTACTCTTAAGAATATCTGCAGAAATAAAATGAGAAAAAAAATGAAAAGTCACATTTCAGTTCTGTGTGGGGTTTTATTTTACCAAATACTGATGTTTAAACTTGAATTCAGAAAACATCTCAGTAGGTTATGTTTTTTTTTTTTTTTTTTTTTTTTTTGACAAGTGAAAGGATGCCCAGTGGCTGTTGTAGATAGGAGTCATCAAACGAACAAGGACATGGATAATCATACTGGTTCTCACACAATGTTTTAAAAAATTTCAATTGGATTACATTGTATTTTTTTTTTTTTTTTTTTCAACCCAAACCTGGATTTAAAAAGAATCATCTGCAAAAAAATACTTGTACAGAATGGCTCACATAGCAAAAAAAAAAAAAAAAAACAGACAAATATGATGACAGAAAGCATTATTCTTTTTTTTTTATTTCATTAATCTGTCATCTGAACAAAATTTTTAAATGCTGTTAATATTTTATGGTTTTTGGAGTGTTTCTTGCTCTTTAAGGCATTGCCACAACAGTTTCATGTTTAAAGCTTAATAGCTACATACATATATTAAGTGTGCCATATCTAGTTGCAATCTCAATCTACCTTCTACCTTAATAGTATTTTACCTTGATTGAATGTGTTAGACCAAAACAAAATATGGTCAAAGCGAGGTTTGTGGTACCTCTGGAGGAGCAACAGCGATCCGCAGCTCAGCTCCAGCCACACAGGGAAATCATGCTGTTTGGTGGAACATTAGCCCTGCAAACCAAGTAGAGACACTATCCCTGAGGTGGGAGTATCAGTCTTTGGAGGGCACTTTAATTTGGCAGGGTGTGTCACATAAAATCCCTAAAAATACATTGAAGCAAATTGTTTTAATGCAACAAAATGCAACAGTCTTTTATAGTATTATGAGGCACAGCGGACAGTGGGTGCTGTGCCACATCCATGCTGCTTTTATAGTTTTTATTTGTTTGGAAAACTTTGAGCGATGCTGTTAATTCCAATATACTGCTGCCAAACAGAAGATAGGATCCCTTTTCACCCATTCATGGAAATATACACCTTATTTCTCTAAGCATTTTAAGGTGTATAAACCCAGAAAGAAGAGTGTTTCTTGAGAGCCTGTGCTGGAAGTAATATTAGCCTTACACACTCACAGTAGATGTAGCGACCTAAGCAGAAAGTAGCTGCAGTTGTTTGGAGAGGTCATCCCAGGTTCCAGGATAAGAGTTGTGGAGGAGGACTACCTTCACTACCTCCTCTTCTTCTTCCTAACTCTTGTTGGTTAGCACAGTTAATTTCAGCCAAAGTATGGGACACGGGTGCAGTTAGACTCAGTCATTACTTTCATGCATTTTTATGAACAATAATAATTTAAAGAAGTAGTAAAGTTTGTCTTAATTTAATTGATTTAGCGTTTTGTATGTTTGTTGTCTCTCTTCTGTTAATTTCCCTCTGAGCTGCAATTTCAACTAAAGCTAAGCTGTTTAGATGGTCAGTGTGAGTTGAACAGTGTATGAAGACATGCATCACAGGCTCAAAGCAACAATCAGACCCAGAGTCTTTGTTGATTTCCTCATCTACTTTCCATTATCCGTCCTCTTTGTCTCCTTGTGTCCAACCTCACCCTCACCCTGGACTGAGTCAGACGGGGCTTTCGGGCTCGCTCGCTCGCTGGGTCCTCCCTGCGCTAGAAGCCAGAAAATAACTTCACTTTTTCTCTCTCAATCTCTCAATCTGTCTCTCTTTGCTCTCAGCACAAAGCCCAGCGTGTCTGCCTTCCTTCCCCACCCAGCATTCTTTCCCCATGCAGACCTCTCCCCCGCTCTGTGTCGTTTTCTCTCCTTTGACTTCCCTCCTACCCACCAACTCGCTGCTCAGCCTCACCCTACCTTTCATTAGCCCACTCTTTATCTCACACACTCACTCTGCTGCCTCTCTGCGCCCCCCACCTCCTGCCTCATGTTCCTATCGCTCTAGCTTTTTATGTTTGCCTCTCTCTTTTCTCCTCCTCTCCCCCCTTAGTTGCTTTGGCTTTTGTTTCTGATACATCTTCATTTATTCCTCGCTCCCGCTCTTTCCCTGCTGACCCTATTATTTTTATATTCGTTCTCTCTAACTGCCATCACTCCCCCTCTCTGCCTCTCTCTGCCTCCCTCCCACTCCTCTCAGTCCCTCTAAGCTGCATTAACTCCCCAGATTACCTTGAGCCCTGCAATCCTCCATCCCCCACGCACTCACCCACTCTTCCTCCCCTCCCTTCCTTCACTCATTCACTTGCTCACGTTAACCCCCCCGTCCACAGCAGGGTGGTTAATTGTGAAAATGTGTATAGGGTTTTCGTTTTATGTCGCATCATTGAGACTTAAACAGCTAAACTGTAAAAAGAAATACTTGTGTGCTTCATGGCCCCAACAGAGTTTTTATATCACTTCAAGCATCTGTGAAGTGACTCAGGTAGTCAAATTAATTTCCTGAGTCCTGTCACCTCTTTAATGGCCCCTCTAATCGGGGAGACATATAAAAGTTGCAGCACGTCAGAGCTCAAGAGCAGACTACATTGTCTAGGAAATACACACTGTGACGCTGTTTTGTAATGCTACCAAACTGAAGCATGCTAATGACTGGTGTGAGATGGTAGAAACAACACACCTGAGGAGGTAGTTGGACCATTTAAAGCAGCTCCACTGGGCCAGAGACACAACTAAAATTGGCAGGACACCAGGCCATTGAGGATTGGAACTCAACACTCAAGATTCAACACTGTAACATTCATTTTGATCTGTGGATGAGCCACTCAACCACAGATTTTGTGGACATTTTCAAGAATTCCATGTCAGGTTTTTTTAACAACACGTAAACCACACGTGTGCACCACTTGTACAGAACCGGTCCAATTGCACCTGAGATATCACAGCAATGACATCACTAACTCTCATCCAGATACTATAGAAACAATTTAATCAAAGAGATTTGAAATTCCAGTTCATGGTGCTGCAGAACACTGTTAACTCCACTCCATTGCTCCAATGAATATTCACATTTCAAAACAGGTGCTCAGCCTAAGTGAGAACAAACTTGATCTACAAAATCCCCTGTCTTACCACATGTTAAGACCCACCGTGTTTTTCAATACAACTATAAACACGGAAAAATGTTTGCGTGCGCCTTCAGATTAAGAAGAAAATTTCCTGGTCATAGTTTTTGTCTTTGCAGGTCTTCCCCCTCAAAACAACAAGCACATTACCATGTGCTTCTTATTCATTTGTCTCCTCTATGCTAATTTTATTTTATTTTTTTACCTTTATTTTACCAGGTTAAAAACCCCACAGAGATTAAAAACCTGTTTTTCAAGGTATTCCAAGAGGCAGCAACAAATACAGCACATAAAAATACACAGTTAAAAGAAAATGTCAAGCTATAAAACAGAGGTACATGTCATAGACTCAACCATTTAGATTTTAAACGAGATGAGTTCAGTCAAGCTTAAAGTTTCTTGTAACACGTTAGATGAAGAGGGAACAGAATAAATGAAAGCCTTCTTGCTCAATTCGGTCCAGGCAAAAAGGACAGAAAGAAGCAGCAAATTGTGTGAGCAAAAAGTATGAGTTAATTAATTAATTAAAAAAAAAAAACTCATGAAAAGTACACAAGCACCTTCAGCATGAAGATAGACGTTGAATCAAATCACAGTTGTTTGAAATTCTGGTGGGATGTTTGCATCACACTTAACACAGTTGCTTCATGACAAGAAAGAGTTTGCATGTTTCCCTCAAGCTTTCACACATTTCCAGTACTCTCCTTGAGCATAGATCAGTTTGTAAAAGGAAAATTGGTTAACTTCGGGGGACTAAAAAATCACTCTAAAATTACAGCAGAATAGAGAAAATTCAATTCAACTCAAAAACACTAAGTTGCTTCTGAAGGGAAATGAAACGGACTGCTACAGTTTGAGTCTTCCAGCACTTATACAGAGCGGTAACCCTTTAGTTATTTGTTTCTTACAGATTATTCCTGATAAGATGGAGCTCCTGTCCATATTTACAAGTGAGAATGACGTATTTCCTGAATAAAGTTCCTAGAAAATCACAGCTGTACAACATGGGGATGTTTTTTGTTTTTTTAAGATCTGGCATACAGTCTGCATTCTGCTTGTAGTTGAACTTTATTTCAAACACTATTGTCAGAGTGGATTATAGCACACAGAGTCTAGTGAACCAGCAGGATGTACAAGACTCATTGAGGGTTCTGACTGCTTAGGAGAATTAGAGAAAGCTGGTCAGCTAAGAGGTTCATAATTAACCTATTAACCTACAAAAGACCCGCGTCTGAGTCAGAAAATTCTACAGGTCCTTCTTACAGTTTGCAGGTGTGAAATATGAAACCTGCAGCTCAATCTCCTGTCTGTTTTTTCTTCGTGGTTGTGATTGGTTGTTTTGTTTAATTTATGTGAACATTACTGCCTGACTGAGAACAAACATGAACTGTGGCTATAGTACAAGAAGGTAGTTTCTAAATTCATGAAAAGATTTTAAGAGTTCAAAGTTATTCAACCACTGAATTTTCTTTGCGTAAACAACCAATTGTCTAAAATCACTAACCAATTCAATGTTCTTTAAAATAAAGGAAAGTGGGTTTTATTTCTATGTTCATATTGCAACCAATTATTTAACATATTTTGCACATAATCTGACTCAACTATATTCAAATCTTTACGTTTTTGTGGGACAAAAAAAAACAACAGCTCAAACATAAATAATTCACTGTACCAGATTATATATGTAAGCCAATTCATACTTGCAGACATTTTTAACATCAACCAATCACAGCAAAGTCCAGCTGATCTTGAGTTATTTTTAAATATGAAAATATATATGTCAATCAATCAGTCTAATTTGAATTGGATAGCACATTTCAGCAACAAGGCATTTAAAAGTGCTCTACATCATAACAAGCACAAAAACACAAAGTCATGCAACATAGAATCAACAATCGAAACATTACATTAAGTCAAGTGCCATTATTAAATTTGTAATTGATTATGTTTCAAATCCAACTCTAAACAGGTGGGTTTTAGTCGAGATTTAAAGGAACTCAGGGTTTCAGCTGTTTTACAGTTTTCTGGAAGTTTGTTCCAGATTTGTGGAATCTGAATGCTGCTTCTCCATGTTTGGTTCTGATTCTGGGGATGCAGAGCAGACCAGAGTCAGAAGAGCTGAGGGGTCTGGAAGGTTGATACAATGATAGCAGATCTTTAATGTATTGCGGTGCTAAGCTGTTCAGTTATTTATAAACTAACAACAGTATTTTAAAGTCTATTCTTTGAGCTACAGAGAGCCAGTGTAGGGACTTGTCACATAAACTAGTGTTATGTGCTCTGTCTTCCTGGTTTTAGCGAGAACACGAGAAGCAGCGTTCTGGTTGATTTGCTAGGCATACCTGTGAAGACGCTGTTGCAGTAATCAATGCGACTAAAGAAAAACATGTGAATGAAAACAAGGTGGAACAAAATGAGTCTGCTACTTTTTTAGTTGACAGTGCCAAAGTATTTTTATCTCCTCAATTTTTTCTCATTTGTCATGTTAAACTATTAACTTCAGCATATTTCACTGGGATGTTAGTCGATAGATCAACACAAATAATTGCATTATTTGGAAGAGGACAATCACCTTTAAAAGTATGCCATGCATTCACATTTATCTGCTCTGAGAATTAGGACCAGGTAAACCTTTATTTGTCGGCTAATTTTGTGAAAGGCATACTTTGTATGCCTCTTTCACATACCATGACCCTAACACCGACACAATTCACTTCAGCGATGGTGAGTTGAGGATGATGTTTTGTGTTTGTTTTTAGACACGTACAATATTTTTGTTTTGCATGTAGGCTGTAAAGTTAAATCTTGGTCTCATCCGAGCAGAACAACTTTTGGCACATGTACTTGTTTGCTGTGTTACTTATCCAACAGAATTTCTTCTTACAAACATGGACTCAAATCAGGATACACAAGAATAATCCAAGCCACACGTGTTGGGTTTCTATATATAGAGATAAAAAACAGAAACTATTGTTAATTTTGTTCCACTTAATAATTTTATACTAATTGGTGTGAGTCTGACTCATAAAATCCCCCCAAAATGTATTTCGGTTTGTGGTTTTGGCATAACAAATGCAAAAAAAAAAAAAAAAAAAACTTTTCCAAGGCTTTGTCTTATTTATTCATAACATGCTTTACCACATTAATGTAGACATGGAATTAAACACAGAGATGAAAGACGTTTTCATATTTAGTTGCTGGGTGTACTGTAAAAGTCCTTTCACACACTGCCCTCCCTCCCACAGCCTCTGTAACCTCCCCCTCACCTCTCCTTGCCTCCCCTTCACTTACCCATCCACCCACACTCCATCACCCCACCGCTCACCTCTCGCCCCACCACTTTTGCAATCGTGCTCCTCTCTTCTCTTCTCCCCTCCACCCACACTCTCTCTTTTTTTTTTCCTCAGAGCCCCCAGCAGCAGTACCACCATCACTACCAGCACCATCGTATCCCTCTCCACTGTCCTTTACCACTTTCTTCCCTCTGTCCCTCCCTCCCTCTAAAGCCTTCAGGCCATGCTTGATTTATGCTCGCCCTCCCTACCACCACCACCACCACCATCACCACCACCCACCCTTTCCTATCTCTCCAGGAGGTTGTGGCCCGACTAGTCCCTAAAAACAACAGAGGGAGAAGAGAATAACAGCCTTCTTTTTTACTTTCCGTCCTCCCTCCTTTTTAACCCGGCATTTTTTTCATTCCCCTCTCCCACACTGCTTTTTAAATTGCCTCTGAATTCTTGAGCTGTTTTAGTGCCTCACTCCCCCTTCTCAGCTGAAATTACTTTTTTACCCTCTCAAACTCTGGCATGCTGAGGAAGCAAGTTTCACCTTCCCTCCCCTCTCCTCCTCGTCCACTTGAGAACAAACGCACCTCGGCCGCACGTCCATCGCACTAAAAACGTGGAGACGAGATGTTGTGATGTCGCAAGTGCAGCACAGTGGATTCTTGTAGGGCCCTGTCCTCGTTCTAACTCTTGGCTGCCCAAGCCATTAACCCACACAACTTGAGGCAAGGCTTCTTTCTCTGTCTTTCACCGTTACACACATTTACTTACAAATATACTCAGTGAGAGTCTTTCTCATTTGTTTGCACTCACCCTACAAAGCATGCACACAGGGCGCTGCTTTCTTTTCTGACAGCTCTCTTGTGGTCGACAAGCCTCAGTAACTCGTTGCCTAACCACCCTAGACTTTTTTTTCTTTCTTTCTATTGTGTTTGGTTACTGTCTCTGTTGATTTGATGGCGTGAACCTTTTTTTTTGTTTTTTTTTGTACATAAGGGTAAAATAAGTATTGAAATATATTTCTAATATAAATATATATTTCTAATATAAAGTAGCTGTAATTATTACCCTACAGATGGGAAATTCAGATGCAGCAGCGGGATCAAGACTATGTAGGTTCACACAAAAGTTCCAAAAGTGAAAAAAACTATATTAACAATAATAATAATAATAATAATAATAATAATAATAATAATAATAATAATAATAATAATAATATATTATACACAACTAGAACATGGAAACACTGTGCCATTATTAGAAGTAGAAATAGCACTGGAAATATCATACTCTGCAGTTATTGGAAATATAAATATCATACCTGTAGCAAGTCATTCAGACAGTCAGTAAGTAATCCACATGGTAAAAATAACCTAAGCATAACAGTGCATATAGTGGGATAACTCAAGAAATAAGTATTGAAGTATTGAAGACATATCACCCTCAAAAATTACCACAGCTACAATGATGTTTGCAGGTGGGAACATCAGGGTTTGAAGCTGTTTTCCAGCGTAACACAGTACCAGATTTCTGATAGTTCAAGGGCAGATGAATGGAGAAATTTAGTGAGATTTCCTCAAAAAGAATCTGAATCTTTTCACTTGAACCCAATTGAGAATTTATGGAAAGAACTGAAGATCAAACTGCATAAAAGAGGTAAGAGAGTAAAAGAGCGAGTTAAAATCCCATTGATTTAATCACGTTTTAAGTGTGCATTACTGAGTGTTGCAAATGTTTAATGTGTATTTCATTTGAATGACTTCATAAATATATCTACTGGTAACTTTAACTAGCTTAATAGTTATTCCCTCTTCTGTCTTTTGAGGTGTTAAAATGCGTGTCCATAAACAGCCAGGCCACAAGTGCCTGTTTTTGTGGGAAAGCAGTAGATATGCATGTTCGGGGGTCGATCCGTCAGCGGGTGTATTTTTGTTAAAATAGAAACTCTCTCGCCCGACAGCGTTCGGGTCACACAATCAGAACAGAAGATCAGAGGTCAAACTGGGCCAGCTGACCTATTCCTCCCCTTTCAGGCCTTCCTCACCTCCTCTTTGCTGCCTCAAAGTGTCTCACTGTAACAGCATACCATCTCTGACACACACATGCACACCTACACACACACGCACACATATCAATGAGAAATACAGTGCAGCCTCCAACCACAGCATATAAAACTGCATCCTCTATCCATTAGCCATAACTCAGTATTCCTCACAACACGTATAAAGTACAGTCAAACGCACATCTTTTACTCTGAGTCTCAGTCCTTTTTCTTTTTTTACGCTCGGCTCTCGCATAGCTTACAGCGTCGCTCGCATTAACAAAGAGAACCACCATTTCTACATATTTGTCTCTCCTTTTTTTTTTTTTTTTTTAAAAGGGGGATTTATTTAGCATAAATGTTGAAGCCAAGGGTGCCTGGCTGCCATGGCAACCAAATTAAACGGAGGATCTCTTCAGAAAGCAGAAATCTAAATTATTCGGACTCTTTTATGAAGGGGAAAATGAAAATTCTTTCCACTGTACAGAAACCGCTTCAGTGTAAAAGCAGAAGAAAGGAACTGAGAGCGGGAAGAAAATGATGAAGAAAATGTCTTTGTTTTTTGGGGGGGTGATCTGACCAAGTAGTTCAAAGGCATATCTCTTGCTATTGAAATTCATAGGTTGTCTCATGACACTGAGCATATTGTGCATGAAGGAATGATGTAACCACAGTGTCTCTACAACACAAGATAAACCTATTGCGTTTGAAAGACGCCACATTTTGTGTGTCTGCAAATCCTCGATGAAAACCAAACCAGGCGAAGGAATGATGAAATCCATAGGATGGAACCTTGGGATTAGTTGCGACTTGTTTCTGGTGCCGTAAATGATATTATCTGTCCGAGCAGAGGGCTGTTTAAGGATAACACCATCAGTACAGGCCAGTCAAAGCTCAATATTTAAGTGGGGGTTACAGGGCACATTTTGATTAAGTATTTTTAAAGTCTGTTTGCATTTGGCTGAATTATTTTTACTTTCATTCTACCCCAAGTCTTGGATGTGTGGGATTTATAGGTATACATCAATCAATTAGAATATCTATGAAAGGTTCGCTTAAAGGCTGATAGGTAGATTCATTACACAAAGACTGACATACGTCCAATAATTTTTGATGATTGTGATTTACAGCTAATACAAAAGAAATTTCTGTTCTCAGATTAATAGAATATTGCACCATGCCAATAAAAAATATGTTTTACTTCACACATATGTCCACTTACTGAAAGCATGTACATGTACTGTAGAGGCATGCGCTCAATACTTGATTGGGACTTCTTTAGTTTGCTCTGGTGTCCTTTTCTCGACAATACTCCGTAGATTTGTTCAGTGTAGCTCAGGTGAGTTTGCTGTCCAGTAAAGCATAGTCATACCTTGGTCATTACAGCATAAATTGGTACTTTTTGCAGTGGGTTTTGGTAAATTAAGTCAGCTTCTCCATCTTCTCATGAAGTGTTCTAAAATATCTTGGTAGCTGGCTGTGCTGACTTTTCACATGAACCAAAACCAGCAGAGGGCTCGGCTCCCAATCATCACTGACTCCAGAAAATTCATATTGAGCCTCAATCAGTTTGGACTGTGTGCCTCTCCACTCTGCAACATTAAAAATGAATGAAAAATGGCAACTGAGCAACAACCCAGTCTGTTTTCTCCTTAGGTTAAGGTGTTTGTGACGTTGTCTGTGGTTCAGGAATATGTTGACACAAGGAGCCCGTGTCCTGGATGTTTATGTGTGTAGGGGCTCTTGGAGCATTGACTCCATGCTGTAGTCCACATCTTGTGTTTGTCTATTAAACTCTTGAAAAATATATTTTTCAACGACGCTTTTTTCTTCCATTCAGCTTCTCAGTAAAACCTTCGGATCCAGCACGCTGTGAACAGCCAGCTTTTTAAGTGATGACCTTCTGTGATTGAAACATACATCTCTCTGTATGTGATGAATCTAAACTAAATAACTAAAATAACAGCTTTTTTTTATTTATTCAGGTTCAGCTGCATTCTTAAAAAAAACATAAACTCTGCTGTAGAACAGACCCCTTCCAGTCACACTTGTTTAAAACCCCTGCAAAATTTACACCTTTTTTTAAAACAAGTTTGACATTCCTGATGTGACCCATTTTCCATAAGACTAAATTGAGCGTCTCGTGATTGATTCACTGTTACTGTATGGCTGCTAGGAGGGCCGACATGTTCCATCTGTGGATGTCCGTCTTCCGAAGACGCGAGAAACACTGGTCAGGGTTCATTTAGTCGTCCAATAAACAGATGAGTGGTGGGACACATGGGGGTCAGAGATGATGCTCTTTTCTCTGCCTCCTTCCCATCTTCTCCCTCCAATTGTCATCCTCCCTTTGCTCTCTCTGTGTGTGTATTGTTGTTGTTGGCCAACAGCAGATCTATGTTATTGATTGACTCCTTTGGCTGCTGGGCTGCCCACTAAAGGAGGGGGCAGAGCTCTAATGAATTCCTGCACCTTGTGCCCCTTGCGCCAACTCCTGCACCCCCTCCTTAATTAACTTTGTGTGTTTGTGTGGGTGTGAGTGCAGGTGGGATGGATTTGTGTGTGTGTGTGTGCGTGGATGCATGCAAGTATGTTTTTTCCTGCCTCCTCCCTAGCTATACTCCCCCGCTTTATTCTCTCCCCGACATTTTTCTTTTTCTTTTTTTTTTTTTTGCTTTATCTGCCTTCTCTCTATTCCTCTGTATCTCCTTTTCCCCCCCTATCATCTGATGAGTCTGATAGTTGAATGGGGGAACAGACAACTTTATATGGATGTCACTCTTATTTGTCACAGCTCATCTTCTTCTAGCCACTATATCTAATTGTGATCTCAAGATTGCTCAAATCTATGTACAGAAAGGACATCCATCCTCAGGACTGATCTGAGTGTCATGAAAAATGTCTGACTGTGTGTGTGTGTAAAAACTGTAGACCCATCGGTATTCCAGACGTGCAGGCAAACTACTATTTCTGTCACCTTGACCACCTTGATTCCCCCTGCAGTAGACAGCAGCTCTGAGCTGCACAGCAGACACTTTTGCCCGAGCTCGACGTAGTTGGAAGAGACACTTTCATTTTCTCTCCTGCTCATTTCTGTTTTGCATGCTCCTTCATCAAACTGGTGTTTTCCTTTGCTTTATTTATTCCTCATTTGCTGCAAGTGAAATTTCAATTGTCTGTTATGTGAGAACCGCACATTTCAATTTATTTAAATGGGATTGTGTGTGATAGACCAGCAAGAAGTAATGCATAATTGTGCAGTGGAGAGAAAATCACACAGGATTTTAGACTTGCTCTCCAATAAAAATCTAAAAAACAGTGGGAAGCATTTTTAGTCAGCAGGCCAGAGTTAATACTTTGAAGAACTGCTACTATTGCAGCCGCAGGTCTTTTTGGGCTGCAATTCTCCAACAGCTTTACATATCTAAAGGCAGAAATGTTTGGCCTTTTTCTTCGCAAAAAAAAAAATCTCAAACTCAGTCAGATTGGAAGGAGAGCATCGGTGCACATCAGCCTCCAAGTTCGCCACAGATTTTGAGTTGGATTTAAGTTTGAATTTTATTCTAACAGATTGATAAAAATGTTCCATTTTAGAGCTGACTTCCACTGTCTGAGTTCGAAGTGCTTTACAGCCTCCTATAGGTTTTCTTCCAGCATTGTCCTGTATTTTCACTGCACCCAGCTTCCCATTCCCCACAGAATGATGCTGCTACCACCACCTCTTTCACTGTGTGGCTTCTCTACACTTAAATTTGTGCATTTCGGTCTCCTATTTCCATCTCTGTCCAATGTATGGCAGCAAACATCCATCAATGCCTTTCTTCTTCCCTCTCTTGTATGACTTGTATGTCAGTTGTCCTTTTGACAGATTAACCCGCCTGAGCTGTGGATATTTGCAGTAAATTTAGGAAAACAGTATCTTAGGATGTTTTTTTTTTTCAATTTCTATTTTCAGCAGATGGACCCTGAAAGCAATTGTCTGAATTGAATTTTACACAGTGGTATTGCATAAATGGTGCTGAACATAAATGCACACCACACTTTTCAGACTTTTCTAAGTGCTGAAGTAGAGGGTAACTAGACTACTTTTTTTTTTTTTTTTTGATGAAGGCATTTCACCTTTCATCCAAAACACTTCTTTAAAACTGAAAAAAGTTTGTGATTATAATGCTAAAAACAATGGGGTATGTATACTTTTGCAAGTCACTGCATACCAGGATTTCTGAAGCTTTGTGCTAGGAGCAGCCACACATCATTATGCACCACCTCCCATCCCCTTTAAGGCAAATCTGCATTATCGCTCAGATGTCTGTGTTTGCTTTAGATGTAGACAAGCTTTTCCTTAAATGTCTCTAAGCTAGTGATGTGTCTTCTGTATTTGTCTCCCTCTAAGAGAAAGCAACCTTGCATCAGGTAAATGTCAATTAGGAGACAGTGTATGTCTGTAGATTTGTGTGTGCATGTGTGTTTGGTGCGCTGTTGTCAGCAGTGTTGTCTGACAGTCCCGTAGATCTACAGCGAAACGTCTACGGCTGACAGCGTCTCCCTGCTTTCAGTGACTCCGATAGTTAAATGGGCACATGCAGACAAAACAAACACACAAGCACGCTACGGCTGCATCTGCCTTTTCTCTTTCTCTCTCTTACTGTCTCTTTATGATCTCCTTGTTTTTAGTGTTGACTGGTAATGATGAGATATGTTAGGGAGTCAAGCAGAGAGGAGATGAATCAGAGCTTTGACGCTTTGGTACTTGCTTCTGAAACCACTGTGTGTAAATGTTGATTTTCTTTCTTTTTTTTTTTTGCATTTTGCATTTTGCACTTCAGCTGTTTCCATCATCAGGTCAAAGCTCTTAAACTGCCAAAGTGACAACTTCATGAGCACATTGTAAGAGTTTTGGGGGTTTTAACATGCCTTTTTTATCCGCTTTGTCAAGAGTGACAGGATTTTCAGCCTGTAGAGAAGCGTGTAATCCCTGAAATTAATTATCAGTGTTCTCTGGGAGACATCGAACATTATTAAATGTCTTTTTCAGACGCTAAAAACATTTTGAGTCACTGAGTCAGATCCGCATGCTCATCTTTTGTTGCCTCCCTTTTTTTCTGTTCAGGGGCAGACGTGACCGAACCCAACAGCTCAGACAGCCGCGGCGAGCGCCTCGATTTCTTCCTCAAGCAGGAAGAGACTCTCGCCACAGAGTCGGGCTTCCTGGGCGCCAACGAATCGGAGGAGACCAGCGGAGGGGTGGGAGGCGGAGGCATCTCATCCGTAGCCAATCTGAAGGCAGCGCTGATGAGTAAGAACAGCCTGCTGTCGCTGCGGGCTGAGATGATGGGAGATGATAACCCCTTGCTGTATGAGTACCTGCCCAAAGGAGGACACTCCCTGTCCTGTAAGTATCTATTTACAGAAGCTGTACTCACACTGCTTGTTTCGCACATCTGAGACACACCGTCTAAACTCACAGTATCTGCATATGTTGTTCCCCTAGATGCAGCATACAGTGCCTTGCAAAATCCTTTAAACTTTACCTTTAAACTTCACTTTGTTTTTTATCACATTAGCAAAGTTTACTCTGTCATACAAAAAAAAAAAAACTGGTGAGTACCTGTCACATGGAAGGAAAAGAATACATGGTTTTCAACTTTTTTTTCAAATACAAATTGGAGAAGTGTAGCATCCATATGTATTTATCCCCTCCTAAATAAAAATTTCCGTAAACAAATCACCCTAACATGCTATTCCCACAGTGCTACATAGTGGCAGTAGCATCGTGACATGAGAATGCTTTTTTATTTTTTTTTCTTGGCAGAGATATTGAAGTTGATTAGAAGGTAGATTGAGCTAAACACAGTTAATTCTTGGAAGGATTTAGGGGTGTGTAAACTTGTGAGTTCTGACTATCGGCATCTAATGTTTTTTTTTTGTTTGTTTTTTTTTCTTTCATGTGAATGGATTTGTGTGCACATGCATGTTTGTTGGATACATACCTGTTGTGTATAAGTGCATGCATATATTGGTTTATTAAGTAAAAAATTTGTTCTATTTAATTAAACAGTCTGAACAGGCAGGTGTGGAATTATTGTACTCCATTCAATGATGACACAGATGCAAAATTCACTGCATGTGGTGATGTTTTGAAATATAAACACTCAAAAATCTTCTTAAGTTATGATCGTGCTCATTCAGCCTAGCTACATTGCAGACAGCATCAAAATCTCAACCAAAAACTGCATAAATCAGAGGGCATTAAGCAAAAAAAAAAAAAAAAAAAAAAGACGTTTTAACATCATAGATAAAGATGTTGTACCAATGATTATGGTTGATTGTAAGGGCCTTCTTGACTTCTTTATGGAGCTCATTTTTAACATTTTTTTGAGAGCAACAATAAGCGCCCATTTAGAGGCGCACTATAACAAGAAGCCTGTTAGTGTGTTTGCATAATGTGCAGTTACCGGTCCTCTTGTTTGCATTCTAACCCTCCCAGGAAAATTTAAAGTTTTTTTTTTTTTTTTTTTTTTTATAGTTTGTTTTTGAGTTAGTCCTTAACTTAAATGATAGGTTTCTATTTGGATTAAATGTTTTACATATTCTATTCTTTTCCTCTTTTTTTCTATTCAGCAACATAATAGGTTCCTGTTTAAAAGTGTATGGGGGAGAAAAAAACAACAACAACAATGCATATTTATTTATTAGGTCAGAAATTAATACAACTGAAACAATAAATTAAAATGTATTAAAATGTAATGATGTGCTTCTTAAAAAAATCTGAATATTGCAAAAATGTTATGGAAAAAACCCTGATTCGAGAGAAATCTCTTGAATGGCAACTACAAAGTTTCGACTCAGGATGACTGAATATAAATGCAAGAGACACTTTGCAAGGTTTTATGGAAGAAAAAAAAGCAATTGAACACCATGTTCCTTTTCCTTTAATTGCTCCATTGTAACATGACAAAACAAAAAACAAATACAACTGACAGTACGGTTGCAAGGCATTGTATGTAGCAGTTTCTGTCCTTAATAGCGCTAAATGTCTACGAGCCAGTTTACTAGGTTTACTCAATGCAAGTGTGTTTTTAATGTGTGTGTGTGTTCGCATGTGTAGGTGTGCTTGTGTGTGTGTGAAGCCATGGCTACACGGCAGTGACTAAGTGAGAGAACATTTTGCAAGGCTCTCTCTCAGTGTCTCGAGAAAATTTTCTTGTTTTTATTTTCTGCGACAGTTTTTTTTTTTTTTTTTTTGTAGCCAGTCGGTGGGTCTGCCTCTGAACTTCACAGAGGAAAAACAAACCAGCAGAACAGCCACTCAAACTGACAAAAGCTCATATTGCTCCACTTAGCCACGTTTAAAAACATCAACTTTTGCATGCTTTCAAAAAAATCATTTCAAACACAATCAAGTCTTTTGTTGTGATTTCTAAAAGTTGTTCTTGCCAAATGACCTTTAAATACATATTTCAACTTCACGTTTGTCTACCACTTTAAATCTCTTGGTAGAGTTGTTCAATAAGTTTATTTTAAGTTATTTTAAATATAGAATTTGCACAAAATGTAAGGATCTTTATATTTACTTAACATTATCTACATTGTATCAAGCTTCTTGACAACTATCAAGAAAGCTGATTTATTTCCTTTTCAATGGCATATTTGTAAGGACAACGCATTTGTGGGTTGGGCAGGAGAGTTCAGTTCAGTGGTTTCCTTGGTAAATCCTCTTTAGCAATATAAATTAGTGAAGTTAGTTTGATAGTGTGATCATATCAGAGTATACCAGGAGTGGAGAGAACGGAATAACAGGTCCTCAATGCCATTAAACAGTTATGGGATCATTTTGGGTGTGTTCTTTGTGACAGAGTGACACAAGTATGCCAGCTGACTTGTGGGAAATGCTGGTTGAAGAATAGGATGCCATCCCACAACAGTTTGTGACCAAGCTAGTAATTAGCATGGGAAGGAGGTGCCAGGCTTTTGTCATTTTTATACGGTTTTCCCATGCATCCATAAGACCTGTGTTTGCCATGTGGATAAGGTTGTAAATTACCAATATGTCTCATTTCTACAAACTTTAATTATTTAGTCAATTAATGATTGATGCGGACAAAAAAAAAAACGTTACCGTGACATTTTCTTTCGGTATTGAATGGTTTCAGTAATTATCAGAATACGTTTTCAAATTAAATGGCTTGTTTCGAAGATACAATTGATTTAAATTACACACTAATAATAACTAGTAAGATTAAATTGTTGAACTGTGCACGAAATTCTCTTAAAGAAATGTGACTTAGTGAATTAATGACAATGTCAACTGTAAAAACGTACAAATACCATTTAAAGTGCTGTTTACAAAAGCAAATATGTTTGACTACAATGAGAAAATAATGCAAATCAAGTTCACACAACTGTTTGCAATCTCTACTCCGTCTTACAAAAGTTCTTAAATCATGATGCCCCGCTTTTTGCCTGTTAACCCTCATGTATTGACTGTCTTATTGAATTTTACATTTTCTGTTTCTCTATGAATTATTGAAGTTCTCTTTTTGCCTGGTTCTAAATTACACCAAACAAAAGTCAATAGCTGAATAAGCATTTTGGCATTGGGAGAGAGGATTTGGCAAGTTTTTTATGAATGCAGCCCACATAGTTAACTCCGCAGCTCGACTCACAAACGCGTCTTCCTCACCAATGTCACACCATTTAAAAGGAAAAAAAAAAAACCTTTCCAAAAGTCTAAAAATTGTTGCTGAAAAAAACTGAAACAAAAATGAAGAAATCAATCAAGTAATCAATGGGAAACTGCATGTAAACAAGCTTGGATGTAGAAGATTTTTTCCTTTCTTCTTGTGTTTACTTTATATTTCCATTGGATTAGCTGTTTTTTTTTTGTTTGTTTGTTTTGTTTTTACACAAATTCTTTCTTCTATTTGAATGTTTTAACTTTTCATACTGCATCAGTAATAAGGTTGAATTTAGTTCCAGAAGTCATTGTTGACTAAACCGTTTTATATATGTCCGTGTTAATAATACATTAATGCCCTGCAGAACGAGTGTGTAATTTGTTTGTAACACGAGATTTTCTTTATTTTCCCATTTTCTTTGCTACTCGTGGAGCGTGTTAAACTGTCGGTGTGTGTATGTGTGTGTGTGTGTGTGTGTGGGTGCATGGTAGTGCGAGCATGTATTTGCTGGAGTCCAGGTCCGCGTGGGCACATTTTGTGAGCTCAACTTCTGGGTTTGTTTTTTTTGCTTTTACTGCCATGTAATTGGATCTTTTGTCCTGAGTTCTCCCTGTTTTTTGTGAGTGGAAGAAAAGATGAGAAAGAGTACAACTCTGAGCCCAGTCGCATCTATTGAGCTGAGCCCCACTCACCTAAGCTATAAAAGACTGGGCCAAGCCTGACTAGACCAAAACACATACTCGTCATCGTGCACACTCGCGCGCTTGTGTCCCTTCGGATCACCTCTTTTGTGTGAGTGTTAAGTGTGTGGGATTGAGATGTTTCTGTTGGCTCACGGAGGAGAATCAGACGCTGTTGCAGCACAGACAGCCTCAGAAAACACAAAGTAGAGGCTTTTGGATGTGCTTTCAGACTTTACAGATAGAGTCAGCCTTGACTATCTGAATAAAAGATTTGGAGAATTCTGAGAATGTTAATCATTTGTTCCCTGCATGGGAAAGTGTCCTGAATGAGCCCTGTATCTGTATTTCAGTTGTCACCAAAGAAACCTCAGGGAGGGTTTTTTGGTTAGCCAAATACTATTTTGTATTCACTACACAATAGGGGTTGGGGAAATGGGCTTGCTGAGATGGCCAACAGCCTCCCCTCCCACCCCAGGTCTGTCCCTGTGTCTAAATGAGGACAGAGGATAAACAAACACTGTACCTCAGATTACTGGGCGGAGGAGAAGTCTGCCTGCTTTGACAGATCACTGTTCCCATCGTTACTCCCTCCCTCTTTCTATCCATTCAGCTCCATTCGCCCCTTTGCCTGTCTTCTCTTCTTTCGCCCCCGATGTACATCTTATCCCTCTCATGCTGTTTCCCTCCTTCTTCCCCTCTATACATTTCTCCTTCACCCCACCTTACCACTCATTCTTTGCACTCTCCTTCCCAGCCTGCATTTTCTCATTTTATTTGCTTCTGGCCCTTTCCCCCTCTTTTTACTTCGGCTAGGGAACATCAAAGCATGTTGCTGCAAAATCCTGGGAAAGTATTGATCTGGGCAGAGTGGAGGTACAGCAAGGTCACTTGCTCCGGTTCAAGAGAGACCAGGAAATTTAGCAAAAGGCCTTGATGCAGAGCTTCTGTTGCTCTTATATTTCTGTAAAGTCACCTTCTTTTGTGGTTCATGCACTAAATACATACATAAACACACAAAATCTGACAAAAACAGTTTGTGTTGTTCCGTTTAATTCTTTCTAATCTGAGCCTTGTTGACATTACATGGGATTCCGACACAAAGCCCCTTGTATTTACTATTCTTTGCATGGGACATGGACTAGATCCTCCTTGCATATGGAATGCCAAAAATACAGTGGAACCGGACTGCATGTCAATCAGTCTCTAAAGTCCAATTAGGATCATTGGGATTTAGCCCCACTACCCGTCTGTGTGTCAGGCAGTCAATGTCTAACAATGGATCGTGTCGGACCATCCCGGTGCACCTGTCCACACTGCCACTGTGTACAGGCTGCAAAGAACATCCAATTAACTGCAGAGATCATACTGACAATATTGAACTTTTTCTCTAAACTGTCAACTCTCATCATTTCAAATCAACTTTTTCAAATACACTAAGATTTCCTGAATGTATTTTGGTGAATAAAATTTTGCTCCACCTTTTGAGTCGCACCTTCCTATCCTCTTTTTAAATGCAAACCGACAGGAGGAGCTGTAGCTGTAGCTTTTAGTTTTGATACCAGTAGGAAGAAATTGATTCTGAAAAGCATCGGATGTGTTTTAAGTTCTGTGCTTTTTTATTTAAACTTTTCAAAGGTTCTGGGACTTGGCTGCAGTTACAGAAAGTCAGAATTGGTTAGAATAATTACCTGAAACTATTTAGATTTGAGAAGGTTTCTCACCCATCTCAAACCCAAAATCCATTATAAAGTGCATGTATCCCGCAATAAAGACTTCGTAAACATTTTAGTCATTAGATTCTTATTTTCACTTTTCACAGCTTATATCTTAATTAATCCTAATCAATTGGACTTATAATTATTTGGGAACATATTCATAGACAGATATACATGAAAATGCAAAGCAATACATCCTTGTTGATTGGTATTTCTAACAGTAAGCCCACTAGTACAATAACTGTAAAAATTCAGTGTTGGGTGAACTATCACTCCATATCTGAGTTTCCACTTTCCAGGCAAATGATTCACAGCAAAAGTTCTTTATGACATTAGTGATGATAAGAAGTATTTTCTCAAAGCAAAGGTGAGAAAACGGTTTCACCTTAATTTATAAAGAAGTGACAATATCCCAGTAAAGGTAACCTGAAGAGAACAAATATGCTTTTAAAAGAAATTGCACCTAACCTCATGTTTAGAGAGATTTCATCCTTCCTTGTGGGAATTTAATTAAGACTAGTAATAAAGAGTATAGTCTGCACAACTGATTCTCATTCACATAATTGTAGTATCTCAATTGTGATTGCCAGTTTTTCTATGGCCATTGTAATGAAAATACAAAGGGGATCAAAATTCAGGTGGAGATGTTGCTCATCTAAAACACAACTCTTGCTGAAGTCTAGTTACAATGAATGTGTCCAAATTCTGGGGCTACAGCAGCGCTTCTCAATTCCAGTCCTCAGGCCCCCCTGCTCTGCATGGTTTAGATGTACCTCTATTCCAGAACAGCTGATTCAAATGATTGCATGATCATCAAGTGCTACAGAAGCCTGTTAATCACCCACATATTCAATCCAGGTGTGCGGCATAAGGGAAACACTTAAAACATATAGGGCATGTTTTAAGCGTGAGGACTGGAATTGAGAAACACAGGGCTACAGGGATGCAGCCAGGGACATAGCATAAAAGCTACCTTTCACATGTCACAGTTAGCTAAAGGTTAGCGCTTGCTGACCCACATGAGCTAAAAAAAACCCAAAAACACTGGATTTAAGTTACTGACAGTTACTAATAGTTTGCTGACTTATTTTAATAATGATCACTTGACACAAAACCAAAAGTATTACTTTGTGTTGTTGGTCCTCATTTTTCTGCTTCAGAGGTTAATGCATTGTACTATGCTTTAAGTTAACTCATCTGATGTGTGGAGCTCTTGGTGCTCAGTGGATTATCCAAAGAGTGGTTTGAAAAGTGGTAGCCTATGCTCCATGGCTATTCAACATTCATATGATTTTTGTTATCTGGGTTTTTGTTAAGATGCTTGAAAATAGCAATAGAATTTCATTCTATATAATAATAATTTATGCCATAAAGTGATCCACTGTTGTGTTCTAAACAAAATCAAAAATCAGGTAACAGTTACAAATCTTTTAAGTGCTCACATGAATGAAGTAGAAATTTGGTGAATTGGAAAGTAGCATGACATTAGAACCCTCAAACTGCACAATTTAAGTTACTTTACATTAATTTTCAAAACTCTGAAAGAGAATAAACTTTCAAAAGGGTCATTGCTAACAAGATGTCATTAAGCCTTTTTTCTACTAACAAACTTATGAAGTTTCAGGTAATTAGTTAGGATATTCAACTTAAGGGAGCTGCTTTTCTAAAGCTTAGAACCGTATAAGTCTTGACCCCATTTTAGTGGCAGATGGAGTAAAGGAAACAGGTTCTTACAAGATCAGCTTGCTCCTTCAGCCTATAGTCACATGGAATAGATTTTATTTTATTTTTTTTGTTATGAGCTCTATTTTTTCATACAGTAAGTCACTTTGGTGTGATCATTATTCTTTAAAGCTTGCCAGATTTGTGAAAAATCAAAAATTTGTGAGAAATCCATCAGTCTTTTTTGAAGAGCCCTCACAATGTGGTGAAGTTCAAAACAAAGTGATTAACACAAAGTTCAAACAGAAGGCATTGTCAAACAAACAAATGGCCAAGCACTATTTAGAGGAAAAAAATTACCGATTACCTAAACTGGGTTAAAGGAAACAGTGATTGTTATGTTGATGGGTGGATGCTGGATGTAGACATAAAAAGCCAAAGTCGCATTGACCTGACAAAAAATTAACCCTAAGATTATAAATAATCAACAAAAGACTAAAATGAACGATGTACTTAACAATAGTAAAATCCAAAGAAAATATATTTTTTGCCCTCAAAAAAACATCCTAAATACATTTCAACAAATGGAAAAGAGATCAGGGCATTGGCCAAAATATTAACTTTATTGGCCATAAGTTGTTTTGTAGTTACCTTGCTTGTATAGTTAGGCTAGTTATCCATTGACATTTGTATTTGTGCCAAGCTGTAACTCGTAGCATCGCTTGACTGATGTCTTGAGATATTGCCTTAATACTTAATATTTACACAAAATGTTATTTACTTATGAAGCCATCTATTTAATGAAGTGCACTCGCAATAAAAAAAAATCAACACAACATGGGGGGGGGGCTGTGTGGTGCAGAGGTTAAGAACAGCCCACGTGTGGGGTTCTTAGTCCTCGACGTGGCTTTCGCAAGTTTGATTCCTGGCCGGGTGGCCCTTGCCGCATGTCTTCCCCCTTCTCCCGTTATCCACCTTCCTGTCAATTCACTGTCAGATAAAGGTCACTAGAACCAATAAAATCTTTTAAAAAATTATAAAATAAAAAATCAACACAACATAATGCTGCCACCCTTATTTGTCACTTAGGATGGTGTTCTTCAGTTTCCAACCTTCCTTTTTCTTCCAAATGTTATAATTGTAATAGTGGCCGAATACCAGAGGCCACAAATTAAAGGTATCTTTGCAAGCTGAAATCTGGCGTTTTTATGTACCTGTTGGGGTTATGACTTCTTCCTCGCCGAGTGGCCTTTCAACCCATTTTGGTACAAAAATCAATGTTTCCTTGAGGATAATGACACCAACTTCAACCAACCTCTTTTCAATGTGTTTTGCTTTTGTTCTGGGTTTTAGATGCACTTTTCACACCACAACATGCCCATCTCCTGGATACACGAGGTCAGCTGGGCATTCCCACACTGTTTATACTTGCTATAAGTGTTTGAACAAATGAATATTTAACTTTCAGCCATTAAAACCAGCCAAGGGTTAAACAGAAGCATAAAGGTCAACAAGTATCCAAATATATCAAATATGTTTTTGGTGTTGACTCAGCATTCATCCCACAGTGGTGTCAGTGTTTTACTCAAATGTTGTTAATGAACCCTTCAGAAACTTAAAATGCCATGATATTATCATGATCTAAGTTTTCACAAATATTGTGTCTTTAAACAATAGTAGCATTTGTTTAAAGACATAATGCGTAGTGTACAACAGGGTACAGAAAGTAACACAGACTGCTCTTAAAACCATCTATTTATTCTGGCATTTGGCAAATAGTCATAATTATGGTATCATTACTAACCTAAAACAAGAAAAGTTTAGTCTGATGTCACAGTGAGGAAAAAAGTGTATTTGTACACATTAATGCATTTGAAACCTCATTTAAGATTTCAAATATATATATATATATATATATATATATATATATATACACATTAAACTTGTGGTTAAATGTATATATGAGTAAATGAAAATAGAAATGTGAGTTTTACTATATTTACATTTTGGACCATATGTTCTTGTATGGTTTTATGTCTGTCAGTGCCTCTGACTTGAATTAAAGATGCTTATCCAAATCTTCTTGAATGTAAGTGACATTAGAAAAGTCTAGTGTGTTGGCAAATTTTAAAGTAAATATAAACAATGTAGTTCACTTGGGGAAAAAAAATCAACAACCTTACACTGGGAAACTAAAGAAGATGGAATAGAAAGATAAAAGGATGGCATGCTACTCACTAATGTAGCTGACACACTTCTGTCAATAAATTGATTCCCCTGAAATGCTTGTATATCTTAAACCGGGACAGCAGTCCAATTAGATGGTCATGCCACAACCTGAGTTTGTCTTAACTCAGTAAAACTCAGACGCCATTAGAGCCAGCTAACGGAGTTATTCCATAATAACGCGTCTGACAGGTGTCTTCTGCCAGAACGCCATTAGTTAATGAGCTGCTCTGCCTCACCTGTAGCTCATTCGTTTACTCTCCGCCTCCACTTCCTCTTCCACGCTCCTAAGGTTTTTCCCTCTGCCTCTGCTGGGGTGGGCGAGAACGAGGACAGGGATTTCAACTCTTGTGTGTGTTCTCATACAGTGGGAGTGGGGAGTGTCAGGCGTGGTAGTTTAACATTCCAGGAATCAAACCTCATGTATGTGTGATTCTATCCATTGTGCAGAGGAGGGCAGTGAATGGCTAACCCACTGCATAACTCTGGAGACATTCCCCCCCAAACACAAACATACTGTAAGACAACTTGCAACAGATCGTCTTGTTGCAAGAGAAAGAAAGAGTTTCACTTGTGCTGTGAGCTTACGGTGATATTAAAGTAGCAGAAACGCTTGTGTGTGAACTGAAATTTCAAATTCTCCAGCCAGCGTGCCTTCACTTGTTGCTGGTAAACATCTTACATGCTTCTTGTAGTCATCCTTTGCCCAGCTTGTACAAAAAGTGTTCAACTGAGCTGCAAGATGGCTCCTCTCCAAAACTATTTCCCTCCACGCTACAGAGGATCCTCAAGCCCTCTCTCCTTATAAGCATTTCACTGCCGTACACAAACACACGCACATGCTCTCCCAAAACACACACATGCTGCCATCCTCTGTGCACACATGTGGGTGGAAGGAGAAGGAGAGCAGAGGAGCAAAGGAAAAAAAAAAGGGAGAGAGGAAGAGAGAAGAAAAGTCCTAACCCTTTCCCCTCAGATGGTGGAAAGTGAAACTTTTGAGTTTTTCTTCCTCCCCCTCTCTGCAGTGTTTGATAGTGTAGCACTGGCTGCCTCTGTGTGCCCCCCTGCCCACTCTCTCCCGTTGTGTTCTGGTGGCCCAGCTGCTAGCAGGGTTGCAGTTGTACGTGAGTGGGTGGGTGAGACTCGTTTCCTGTGCTCCTCAGGGCTCCGCTCCAACAACTACTGCAGCTCACTCCGGCCAGGGGCCACGGGGGCCACTGTTCATAACAAACAGGGCGCTGGTTCCTCTCCTCCTCTTCCTCTTCTTCCTCCTCATCTACCACCATCACCACCACCACCACCACCACCCCATCTGCCATCATCAACATCAGCATACAGCCCACCCTCTCCGCCCACACCACTGCACCTATCCGAGCCTCGGCCCCTGGAGGCCCCTGGGCTGCGGGCCGGGGCGACACCGCTGCACTCAGAAGGACTGGACATGGAAATAGAAGAGTCTCCCGAGGGCACAGAGCCCTCCGCCTTGCCAGAGGTAAGCACACCGAGCCGAGAATCTGCTCCACAGTGCAGGCTGCCCACTGGGTGAAACTCTGCCTGATAGATAAAAGTTTGAAACAAGGAGTTTAGCACCCAGGGGCCAACCTCAGCCTGCTTCTACACACTCAATGGGGTTGAGACTAGGCATGGGCCGGTTACTGGTGGGAAGGTCTAATAAGTATTTTTTTAAAAATATATATTTTCAAAACATTTTTTTGTCGTATGTTTACTTGGATTTAAAGTGAAATTAGATGCTACAGAGAGAGTGCCAAAGCAAAGAAAATATTGCCTTCCTATTGAACATTAAGTAGTGCCAGGTTCCCCATTCTCCAGAGGTTTTTGCACACTGCCTGTAAGCTGGCTGAAAGAAGCATGTCACACTTTTTTCTTAGCTACAGCAAAGACAAACTCGGCAAAGAAATGTCTTACCTTTTTAAGAACAGTTAGTGATAGCGTGAACACTAAAAGTGCATTAGCTGCCTATTAATTATGCATAATGCTTGTTATAGCTGCATCAATTCTCTACAAAGAGCAGAACAGCATAATATTTTGCACAATAAACTCTTGAATAGTTTTAGTATCTATTTATTATCTGTTTCTGCTTAAATTGTGCCGTTAAAATCATAATAAAATATTTCAGAAAGGAAAACAGTCTAAGGTTCTCAATTGGGCTGCTTCCTCAAAGTCGCAGGTCAATTTAAGCCATAAAGCTACAGTTGGTAACTTTAAAAAAAATGTTTTTTTATATATTTGTCAAAATTGACACGATGTCAGTAGGACGACCATTTGATCAAAAAGATCTTGACTTTTTCACAATTCATCTGTCTCGGATTATACTATCATGACACAGTGAAAGTTTTAACAAATATGTAGAAAACATATTATTGAAAAGCTATAAGTGAAGCTTCAAGGTGATGAGTATCTTGTCTTTGGAAGGAGATTGGGTGGAGCAGGAGCATTGGTGACGATTTTACATTACTGGGGCCCCAGTCTGTCAGGGTCGAAGGAGCAATGAGCAACAATGCAAAGCTCTCTAATCTCCTGTTTGTTTACATTTTGGCACTCAGAAAAATGAGACCCAGAAAATAAAGTGGTTGAATAAAGTTTTCCCACAATGTTGCTGATCTCAGACTTCGCAATAGGGTGAAGTGTTCTGAGCTGCACACTGAAAGGAGTCACTTGAGGTGATTCAGGTATCTAATCAGGATGCCTCCCTTTGGAGGTTATCTTGAGACGTCGTACTAGGAGGAAACCACGTGGCACACCAAGAACTCATTAGAGATACCATGTTTCCCTGGGGACGCCTCGGGATCCCACCAAATCAAGATGGAGAGGAATGTCCAGGTTCCCTTCCTAAACTTGTAAAACCTGCAACTCAATCCTGACCACCAGAACACTGACCTATGCGTAGATATAAACAATCCATTTGGTAACATTGGAGTTTTCTGTCCATAACAAAAGCAATTACAGTATTTTTGTGTCAATACAACAATACTGTGAATTAGTGACACTTTAACGTCAGGTTATCATACCATGAGATGATAACTGGTCCATGCCTTTTTTTTTTGAGAGGTGCAAAAAAAAACAAAAAGAAAGTTGATGTGGGGTAATTTTTCATCATGTTGCACCTCTTTATCTCACTCAGCCCTTTTCTTGTGTGAATATGCTACATTTCCTGCTGCACTGAAGTTAACAAAGCTGTCTGGTTTTTTTTTTTGTTTGTTTTTTTTTGCCTTTCTTTTATGCTTTTGAATCTCAGTTTCTTTCAGATCGCTGTCACTCTTCCCTCTAGTCTCCTTTCTCATGCAGTCTTTTAATATGGCTAGACCCAAGTTTGCCTTGAAGCAAGGAGTCTTTGCATGGCATTAGAGATAATGTAGTTTATAGTGGTTACATCAGAGATGACACCTTTAGTCACAATGGCAGCGTGCGCCCAGAGATAGCAGATAACGGGCAAAGGTAGTGTGATGAGACCGAGTAGAATCAATACTCGAAGACAAAGAGAGGTTTGGTCTTGTGGCTCAGGAAATTGTTTGTTCTGCTGTGTGTGTGTGTAGGTGTGTGTTTGTGTTTCAGTGTGTACGAGGAGGAGAGTGGGTGTGTGTGTGTGTGTTGTGCCAGTTTGTGTGCGTGCGAGCAAGCATTTAGGAGCAGCATTTGATTTCAGTGGACCTGCCTCCCAACAAGCCTTCCTATCTCTACGGACAAGCCATCTGTTTGCCCAGTGCATGGTGTTCTGTTCTTAGAGAGGAGGAGGAGGAAAAGTGAAGGAGCTGAGTAAATAGGCGGGGGTGAAGGAATGGCATGGGTATGGTGTGGATAGACAGGGGTAGAGTTTTACTCTGGTGCAGAAGGGATGAGATGGGTTTTGGCTGCAACTTGCTGAGACCTCAAAAGATGTGTGAGGATTAGTTAGATGTTATTAAAAAAAGTCAGTTCTTTAGGGTTGTTATCCTGCATCTTTTCTAGTGCTTCTTGTTTCAACACATCAGAATCAAATGGTTCATTAAAAGGCCTCTTTAGAACTTAAAGACATGCACGGAAGTAATTTAATCATTTGAAGCATGGACAGTTGCAGAACCACAAGACTTGAGGATTGTAGTTTCCCATCCATGGATTAAATGGATAGTTTTGAAGTGAGATGTAGGTGACCTGTAGTAGATACCTCTCTGGGGAAGTTCATTAAGTGTCAGTTTTATTTGGTCCTGCAGGCTAAAGCTAATGATTTTTAATATATTAAATAACTCTTAAAAAAAAAAAAAACATCCCAAAGGTTTAATGAAAATGATATATATTTAACTGTTAAGTGGTGGTAATGTTTGCGTTTGATGATTTTCACCAAAACCAATAATTCTTTTGCATGGTTAACGAAGGTGGCAGGTGGGGTGCTAAAAGTGATCTTCCTGTGAGAAATATGTACGGAAACATCGGTCTGAAACTATACCACAGATGACTCCATTTCTAAAAATACCGAGGGAAGTATTTTTAAATTCACTGCTTTCCCCACTCTACAGTTGTATATTTCTTTACATGGTCATTTCTTTCATAGATAACAACTATCAGTTTCCCAGATTCCCCGTTCCTCAGAGCAGTCCAGTGCCTCTAAGCGCCTGTAAATACTGTACAGATTTTCTACCAACCCCAGTGGAAATAAATCCCTTTTGAATGAATCTGACACATTCAAATTAAAGAATCTCAAACTGACGGACTTCTTTATTGGGAAGAATCAAACAATTTTATGTTATTCACTCTCTAAATACCTGTTGGGGAGGATTTTATGAGAAAGAACAAAAACCAGTTAGTTGATGCTCGAGACATCCTGACAACTCATCTTTGAACAAAGACATACGATCAAGGTTATACATTCCAAATTTGGCTGTATAAATAGGCTAGAAATATGCTTGTAGCATATTTCTACTACTGGGTAGTACACTGGGTACACTACCCTGGGTGTACTGGGTACTACAAGCATATTTGATTACTCAGTTACTTGAATGTTTGATTATTAAAACATTCAATAGCTGCAACTTTACAAAGAACAGAAGATGTAAAGCATTGTCAGTCAGAGTAACTGTATACTGTAAAGGAGAAAAACTTTACAAAATTATTCTTGTGCTTTAAGGTACACTGTTTTATTGATTTTTACACGGCTGTGCTTTTCTGCAAGGTCGCTGCTCTGACCAGAAACTCTGTACAGGATTTGTTCTGTGTTTCACACAGGAAGATCATTGGTGCTGCACCACCACCTGCCTCTGTTTTATGTGTAAATAATCCTTCGCTTACATGTAAATCTACACACACTGTAACTGTGGCCACAGTTTTTTAAGTTCATAAAACAGTGTTTGCATAGACACTTTGATGTTCCATGGTTTATTCTTCCCATCAAATTACAAATTGTATGTAAAATTAAGGGCCTTGAAAATTAATTTATATGTAGTGGCTTATTTTGTGTTTGACTTGCCAAAACTCAAGTTTTGTCAAAATCATAGACTGCTGTTGTGGGTTTGACTTACTGATAGAATCAACCAATAAATTCCCACTTACTCAAAATTTTAAAAATAAGCCTTTTCACTGGGTTTTTACCTTGTTTGTTGAGAATTTTAAACTGACAAAAAAATTGGGAAATTTTAGTCTGGAAAGTGTTTGATTTAGAAATACAAAAATATTTGGAACCCTGGTCTTTGTCCCTCTCTGGCTAGCTGTTAGCTTTAACCTCATGGACAAGTAATACAGACTCATGCTAAAGTAAACGGCTGCATGTAGCCTTCCAACAAACCTAATTTAAAAAGTGTTTAGTGTTCCCATTAATAACATCACTACTTATCAGTGTCAGTCCCTAGAATGACGTAGTATCTTAAACTCTTTTATGACTGCAGTTTTTGTTATATGCTCTGTCTCCCCGTTTCTTTTGCTATTAACCTGTTTTTGCATAATTATGACCTTGTTTTCCTTTTTTGAACTTTTCATTTCTTCATATCTGGTATATTCATGTTAAATAAAGGGTTTGCTTTCACAGCTTTACCCCCTTCCTGCCTTCTGCATGCCCAGACAACATTCCTTACAGATTGCATAAATGTGTGTCGCATAACGGGATATTCTGTGCTTACAGGAGAGGATAAAGGAGAGAGAAGACATGAAAGATTACAGCACAGGTAAAATTCAAAACGCAATATAGAGATTGTATCAAAATTGGAGTTTCATTTTTGTTTCTTACTTAAACTCATTTCTATTTCAGCTTTGGAAGGTGATCAGTCCCCTATCGAGAGGGATCAGATGGGCGAGGGGAGTTGTGCCGGTGGCTCGTCAGTGCCTGCGTCAGTGTCCGTACCTGGCACGGGATCTAAAGGGCCGCTCGCGCTGGGTGAGGAGCCTGGATCAGGGGAAAAAGTCCTGCCAGAGCACGGTGGCTTCTCACAGGGGCTCGCCTGCTCCCTGTGCAAACGGCTGTTCAGCAGCCTGGAGCATCTCAGGGAACACGAGTACCACCACACCCTGTCTCTGATGGCCCTGTCCCTGGACTGGCCAGGCATGCCGGGTCCTCTCCACCAGCCAATCCAGCTGCGTCAACAGTCGCAGCCCCAGCCTCCCCTCTTCAGCCAATCTCTCTACCGCCCCGGAGTGGGTGAGCCCGTCCCAGCCCGCTACTTCTGCTCTCACTGTCCCGCCAGCTTCACCCTCAAATCCAATGCGGACCGTCATGAGAAGACCATCCACTTTAAGAAGAAGCTGATGCAATGCGTGTACTGCCTGAAGCACTTTCGGGATCGCACAGACCTGCACCGGCACCTGTCCTCTGTGCACTCCAAAGAGAGAGGGCACACCTGTCCGGCCTGTGCCAAGGCTTTTAGCACCCAGAAGAACCTGGCAACGCACGTTAAAGTGTGCTGCCAGGTGGCCTTAGTGCCAGGAGCCATACTGGGAGGCAGCACTGGAATGGAAATGTCTCAGGGTGGGCTTACAGACCCGCTGTGGCGGCTAAACCAACACCTGAAAGTTGACAATTACAATGGCAGTATCGACGTGGAAGGCTTGTAGAGTCGCTCATACCCATTTGTAGTTAGAATTATACCTTCACTTGCATTTCACATTCATGCCAAAAATGCTTTGTGGTGTTATTCTCTCGGAATGGAAGGATTCCTCATGATCAAAAGTGTGGATTATGAGAATCCACTTTTTTTTTTTTACACCTTGTTAAATATCATGCCATTAGAATTACGTAATAATAACCCATTTAAACTTATGACAATTTGTCAGAAGTGCACAATTGCTATGCAAAATGAATCCAACGGAACACCCATTAAACTTTTGACCCATAATTTATGCAATGTTTGAATAGTTTTAGTAAGAACTGTCTGAACCCATAAACCAGGTGAATAACTTTTCACTGCTGTGCCGAGCCGAGAGACAGGGGGTGTATTTTCACTTCCTCAACTTTAACCACTTGTCTGGTTCTCCGTCGCCAGTCACCACTGTGACTACGCTTTCATCTCCTTTTTAGGCAGAAAGATCTCAATCTTTGTGTCCACCCATGCATTACACGCACTAAGACGTAAAAACAGAACCCATACCTGTCAGGCATAGTGGGTTGAAGCCCAAACAACCACACCACCTGCAGGAACTTTGAAGGACTGCAAAAAGAGAAGAAAATAAGACTTTTTGCACCTGAGTCACTATTATATAGAATAGGAAGATAATTTCTAAGAATCCTGTGACAGGTCCAGATAAGATGGACTCACAGCAGTCGCTCTGACGTGACTATATTGAGTCAGAAGCTGTCAGATGAGCACAGATGGAGAGGATGTGCCGAAGAAGACAAAGCCTGCTAAAACAATAGGCCAGCAGCAGCTTGGATGGGGGTTGGTTGGTCATTTTCTCTCTTTATTCCGGCCACCTTCTTAGAACCAGATCTGTGAGTGCCGTAGTGGCCGAGCAGGGCAGGACCTGGGCAGTAATCGGTCCTCCACGGCTCCGGCCCCCTCTTGACCTCTTGACCCCCACATCTGAAGTGGAAGTGAGGGCCGAGGGGCAGAGGCCTGTTAAACCAGTGGAGCTCAGTGATGTCACGGACGCAGAGCGATAATGGCGCTGTGGTGTGCTCGGGGCAGAAAATGGGGAATCAAGTGAGACAAGTGGAAAAACGCATATGAATAATAATAAGGGAGACAGTGAGGGCTGTGTTGGTGAGCAGCAGTTGGACTGAACAAGAGCTTGACAATCATTGCTAATGTGAATTCGCACCAGTTTCTGCCAAAACACTTTTGTTTTGAGTTTACGATAGTTGAGCAGCAAAATATAGTAAAACCCATTATTGAAAACCCGTCTTTCTCAGTAAATGTATTTGTCACTGGGCTATTGAGATGAAATTCATGTCAGATGTTGGTAACAACCTAAGCAATACACACATACAAAGAATCACAAATGAATTTAAAAATGTATGTGTGATCAAGTGGATTGACAAAGAATTACTGTAAGTACAAAGACATGTATACTGAAATGTATCAAGTATTTTCATAAAAACGTTTTTGGTAATAACACCTTTAGAACATCTTGTAGAAAAACTAGTGGCATGTGTCACTCTGGTGTAATTTTGACCCTTATTTCAACAAAAACCGGCTTCAAATCTTCAGGAGGTCTTTATGCACTTTAGTTCTGTCCACAGATAAATTGTATGCAAGTCAAGTAATTGACTGGCCCAATCTCGAAGCTGTCTGTGGATTTTAAGTTTTTGTTGTTGTGTGTTTGGGAACATTGTAGGACTTAAAAACCCACTCACTTCAGGATCTTATAAAGGTTGTCTCTGTAAATTTCTCCACATATCCTTCCTTCATCTGTATGAAGTCTGCTGTATTTTGAAAACCATCACATGACTTACGCACCTTTAAACATCACTGTCGGTGCAGAGCTTTTGTGGTGAAGTTTAGCATCATTCCGTCTCCAAACACACTGGGTGCAGTGACATCCAAAGAGGGTCATTTTAGTCCCAATGACCAAACTATATTATTTCATTAGCTTGTCCACATGTTCTGCTGCTAATTTTGAAAGAGCTTTGAATTGTCTTTTTCTCCAACAGTGGAGTCTTGTGCAGTCAGTGAGTGTGCACAGTGGCCATTTGGTGGTGTGCTTGCCTTTTTGTTTTTGGGTTTTCTAAAGTTCCCTGTAAGTCTCCATGGCCCTTAGACAATTCTGATTATTCTTCTGATCATTGATTTTGTCTTGCAATGAGCACCTGTATGCGGCTTGTATATAGTAAAGTCATAATCTTTCCACGCCCGGATTTTTAACCCGCACAGTACACACTGAAAGTTTAGGAGATTTAGAAAGAGCTCCATCGGTAATGTCCTGGAGCTTGTTGTGTGATACCTTGGTAATGAGAAACCTTTCTATAAGTCATCATTCAGGACCAAAACAATCATTGTCATTTTCTGACAATGATAGGCGGAATTTTTGCTTTCTAAATAATCAGAGGTTTTATTTATTTTCTTGGGTTTTTGTGTATTGTTAAAGCTTCTTTTCATCATAACTACCCCGGGTTATTTCACTTTATTTCCTATAACATAATTCATAGACATATTTCTTTGTGGTAGTGGATTACTTGGGATTTTTATCAACATCTGCTTTGAAACTTTATGTCTATGGAAGCATTAGAAACAAATATACTGAGAAAAACTGTGTTCACTTCCTATTTTTCCTGCCATGTTGTCGTGTTACAACAAAAGTTTCGTAAATACACCCATATTTTGAATAAAATACCCATTATTCAGGTATTCACCTGCTTTTTGTCTTTTTAGGTGCTCTTTATTAAAGCAAAACTTGAGCCCATGGGAGAATTTGTCCCTTTTCTGTTGCAAATGCACAGAAAATTCCCAACTGCCAAATGCTTTATGAAATCCCATCTTCAGGTATCACATTTTGCAGCTGAACAGAGTCACAGGTTGATGGAACTCAGGAACTGAATGGGAAATCTGCAGAGGTAGTTGTTATGTTGTGGTATCTATGCGTTCGAATAAGTGTTGTAAGTACAGGAAGTTATGTCCAGATTTAGGCAGAATAATGTATCTTTGAAACCCATGTACTGTTCAGACATCTGTATGTTTTTTTAAACTGTAGAATTCATGCTGTGATTAAATTATGGTTGAAAACTGAAATTTTGGTGCAGCTCCTTTTTTTCCCCCATATTTGTGTTTTTGCACACATGCACACTGACATTCACGAGAATTCGTCTACTTCAGAATTTGAAAGCCTGAATCTGTTGTACGGTTTATTTGTCCTTGCATGTTTTTTCTTCTATTTCTTTCCCTTTTTTTTTTTTTTTGATGTGCTGTCAAATGTTTAACGAGAGCCGAAGCCGATGGAGGTAATTACAAGCGATGACCCCCTTCTTTGTATATACAGTAGATGTGCACAGTGTGTGTTGTGCCTTTAAACCCCCATCACCGTAAAATACAGTTTCCCCTCCATCGTGTTGCTGATTTTCTTGTCGTTGTCTGTGTTTGCCTTTCTGTCTGTGTTCTCGCAGTCCACACCAGAGACCTTCTAGAGCACCTTAGGCAGACTCAATGTAGTGTCATGTGTTTATAGTATCGCTATGCCTTTATTGCTTTAGCATGGAGGAAGAGCTTGTTTCCAGGGCAACTGTAGCTTTGCCTGGGATTGGGATGACCATGGGAATTGATGTTACATTTCTAGCCGATGTTGCTAATTAAAAGCAATAACTGAAAAGAGAAGTCATGTTTTTTTTTTCTTTCAAAGCTAATCTTTTGCTCCTTCCTTTTCTTTTTCTCCTCCCTCCTTTCTGTCCTTGCAGTGAACGACTTCACAGTGATCCGTAAAAAGTTCAAGTGCCCATACTGCAGTTTCTCTGCTATGCACCAATGCATCCTTAAGAGGCACATGCGATCCCACACCGGTGAGAGGCCATACCCATGTGAAATTTGTGGCAAGAAGTTCACCAGACGGGAACACATGAAGAGGCACACGCTGGTGAGTGCTGTCTTGCAGCCATTGCCCCCTAGGGGTGTCCTGTTGCAAGTGTGGTATGTTTCATCAAAAAGAAAGAAAGAATATTCCACTTAAAAAACAAAATTGATATTTTCTGGGGGATTTTCTGTTTGATGATTATGACTTACAGTTATGAAAACTCCTAATTTTAATTGTTAGAAAGTTTAAATATTACACCAGCCCAATAAAAATTGATAGAGAAGTTAAAGCCACTCATATGTGGTCATTAAGCTGAGTTTTGGTACTTTTGATGGTGTGGGCAGGTGTCACGTCCTGCTGGAAGATGAAATCAGCATCCTCATAAAGCTTGCCAGCAGAGGGAGCCATGGAGCTCTCTAAATTTTTCTCATTATCATTGAGTGTGTAAACTTCACTCCGGACTCCACACATTTAGGATTTGGTGCCTTTACCCGCGTTCTGCAATCTGGCAGCTTCTTTAGCAATGACCGTGTGTCTTACCCTTCTCATTGATCAGCGATCTACTATACACCTGTCAAGTTGCTACTCCTCTCCATAATTGCATGGGCCATAAAATGACATTTCTGTTAAACATAAGTTTTAAAAATGGACTTATGTAATCTTAAAATTTTCTTAGTGCGCATTTTATCATCTCTGAGGCATAAATATCAAAATGAACAAAAAATAAATATTCGAAATACATTTTCATGATATCCCATGCATAATCAGTATGTATCATGTATGTATTTAAATGAGCTACTGAAAGTTTTTAAAAAAAAATAATTGTAATTGAAAAATATCACTGAAAAACATGGAATGGTGTGTCTCCATCCCACAGGTCCACAGCAAGGACAAGAAGTACGTGTGCAAGGTGTGCAGCCGGGTCTTCATGTCCGCCGCGAGTGTTGGGATCAAACACGGTTCTCGGAGGCATGGGGTCTGCGCCGACTGCTCAGGCAGGGGCATGGCCGCGCTGCTGGACCACAACGGGGAGACGGGCGGGGACATCTCCCCTGAGGAGGAGCTTTATCCTGGGGACCGGTTTCACGACGACCAGGCGGAGTGCGATGGGGACGGGGAGGGGGAGGAGGAAATGATGGTGGAAGGGGATGGTGAGATTTTGGGAGAAGGGGAGGAAGAGGCGGGGAAGTGGAAGGACTCAGGGATGGCCGCCGAGGCACACAGAGCACTGGACAATGAGAAGGAAGAGAGCGACTCCTCGGCTCAGGAGGGGGAGCAGCATAATGGGAGTGAGAAGGACTTTGCTTGGATCTCGTAGAACCCGTCAAGCCTCCAGCTTGTGGCTCGTCAACCAATCTCTGGAGATCTCCTCTGATCTCTCAGGCAGATTCCTCTGCTCACTTTACCCACTCGCCCACCCACTGTGGGCAGGCCTTCCTTTGTACGGAGATGCTGTAGGGTGATGCACGACAATGATCGAAACACTCAAACACTCCACACACACACACACGCACGCATACACACTTTCTCAAGCTTGACCGCCATAGAAGAAGAGTAATCAAGAGATGGCTTGAGTGCAAGGCTTTTTTCCGCTTACCTCCTCCACTTCAGATGCAGTGTTTTTGTGTTTCTTCTTCTTCTCGAGGGTTCAGGCTGGAGTCCAGCTGTTTTCTGCTCTGTCACAACAGGTATCAGGCTGCCAAGGAAGCAGCCGGCGCTAGACTGCAGCTTTGTATGTTTGCCATCACAATCATTGCAGAAAACCAAGGATCACAGGCAGAGTTAGGGGGGACAGCCAGGAAGGAGGGTGTCTCAAAGCGAGAGTCTAAATCTATTGCAACGATCGAGTGTCAGGGTTGGGGGACTGCGAAGCCCCAAGTGACACATTTTCTTTTTTGAGTCCTACTGCCACAGACTTGCACTTTAATGACAACTGACTCCTATCAAAGTCCTGAACCCATGGTTTACATTTTTAATCTGATCTTTACTTACCTGAACAACTCGGTGACCGCACCTACCTTTAAGGATGTACCTTATGTCTTCTCTGACTGTTATCGCCAGATAGAAATCACTGAATCTTTGTGCAGATTGCTGATCATAGAGCCTATGCCTTTTCAGTGGGGTCCTTAATCTTTTCTTCTGTTAAGTTCACCACCTGGTTTCTATTGATCCATTCCAACAGACGCTGGAGATTTGTACATAAAGATGTAAAAGAAAGGGAAAATGAAGGCTGTGTGAGACAGAGAGAGACAGAGAATGAACTTTGCTTTTACAAATTGGGGAGTTTAAAACAAAACATTTCTGCTCTGGCAGTCGATACGAGCGCACAGTGGACCTACCTTACACTAACAAACACTCTTTGTCTCTCTCGCTGGTCTCTTGTGCTGAAGTTTGTGAAGATAGGACCTGTGAGCCAAGTCTCTCACACCTTTTTTTTTTCCTCCCTGTTTCTATCCTATTTTGTTTGATTTCCTCCTTCCTCGGACGTGTAAATTCCAGTTTCTCCACACAGAATATGCAGACACTTTTCGCGGTTACTCTTTTGCGTGCTCCAGTTCCTCCTGCTTCGTGAGGTGTAAAGAAAAAGGATCAACGTTGTGCGTGAAATTCAGAGATTTCAGTATTTGTAGAGAGTGTAATATTGATTTGTTATTTATTGAGAACCATTTTCTTTCCCCTCTCTGTGTCTATGTGTGTGCGTGTAAGTTTGAATGAGGGTCTGGCGTTTAGAAAGAGTCTACACTGATTTTTAAGATTATTTCTGAATTCTTTGGGAAAAGTTATTGACAATTCAAGTGAGGCCGATGACATGTCTTATTATTATGAATAACTATGATTATTGTTGTTGATGTTACTATTATTAATTATTCTTATTAAGTGCTGGATGCTAAGCTTTACTGTGTGTGTTTCTTTTTTTTTGTTGATATTTTATATCTTGTACAAAAAGAAAGCTTTTATACTTTGCCTTGTTATGGATGGCAAGCCATGGGGCTTTTTATCAACCTTTTATTGTGTCAGTTTATGCTTTTTTCTGTCGTATTTTACTTCTCTTTTTTTTTGTACTACTGAGGGGGAAAAACACATTCACTGTCCTGCTCCTCTGTTGAATATTGATTGAAACATTTATTCAGCTTATGCTTTTTACACCACTAATGTACACTAATTGATTATTATGGAACCAAAAAAAGGAGAGAAAGATATACCAATCTAGTACTTTTGTATACATGAAGTGCTTTTGTTTTGCAGTCTGTTTTAACGAGTGCTTTTTGCCTTTATAGTCGTGGTAAACGGTTCGTTGTTGGGTTGTTTTTATTTTATTTTAGGGTTTTTTTCCCACGAGCCTGTCGCTATTCATCACAATCGGATTAAAGAAGTGCACATGTTTGTTTTTTTTAAATTATTGTTATAAATGAAGGGCTGCGTGAGAGGAAACAGCTAGTTTTTTGAAGACTGCAAGCAGATTCGATTTTTATTTTATTTCTTCACAGTTAAAGTGATACACAGTAAGGCAGCTTGCAGACTAAACACTCCTCTCTAACGCCAACGTGTTGAGTCTGCAGTTTGGATCTCAATCTTACAAAAAAAAAAAAAAAAAAAAAAATGGAAAAGAAGTGCTGCAACTGTAACATGTTGTGGAAAACGTTGCCTGTGGTGGTTGCACACATTAGGCTCTCTGCTCTGCTGCCATGGACTGTACTTCTCATCAAAAAGAAAAAAAAAAATCCTCAACACAACTTGTGATGCTTTCTTCATTTCTAGCAGCTCTGCTATCCAATGTGTTTTGATCCATTTATCAAACTGTTCTTTATTTCTGGGGTTAAAAAAAAAAGACAATGGGGTAGAAATTTTGATGAATGTTAGTAATGGGTGTGGAAGGAGCCCATGATCAGTGACAAATCCCTGTCCTGCGGTGCTGTTATGGCCACTGAGAGACATCTGGATGTATGTTTGATTCCCCTGGACCCTTCCTACTCCACACTTTACTCTCTTCTCACGACCTGTGCTGTATGTCCTCTTCCTCATTCTGGGTTGTACTTCAGGAAAACGTCCGCCATCGACCCCTCAATATGTGCCTCAATGACATTTTCTTTCACCCGCGTGCTTGTGAGAGCGTCTGCGTGCAGAGATGAGATGAATATTTGTGTGTGTGGATAGAGATTACGGAGATGTGTTTTTTTGTTTTTTTTTTTCCTCCTGAGAAGACAAATCATAACGGGGCAACTAGATACTCCCTCCTTTCCTTGACCTTTCGTGCCCTGATTCTGTGGTCTTAACTTGCATGCCTGTGTTCATTTTTGTCATACCAAAGCGACATCTTCGGCATCTGCACACGGCGGTCTCATTCCACACAATGCAAAACTGGAACTGTTTGCTCTTTTTGCAGATGAATATGGGTATTCTTTGACGTGTACAAACTGCAATCCTCATTCAGCCTGTATAGCTTGACTCACACGTGAAAATCATGAAGCCATAGATATGGGTATATCTATATTCTACTATATTTCAAAAAAAAAAAAAAAAAAAAAAAATTGGCGCTTTTTACTTTAGATTTTGTTCTTCTAAGAGTGATGTGTGTATACCTTCATATATATGAATTTATATTACTATTATATATTATTTATTTACTCTTTCAAGTTTCAAAGGGTCTTTCATTTGTAAAAGGTCACACTTGAAGCTTGAGGTTTGTTTATTTTTGTTGGGAATATTTGTTCAATATGATACTGACTTTATAATGATTATTATCATAATCCTGTGTTTGTAACAAAATGTGGTAAATAATCAGAAAAAAAAAGAAAAATTGTCCTGTTTTTACTCCTGTTTTGTTGTTTTTTGGGCAGATTTAAGTGCTCTTGTGCCGGTTTTTCTTTTGTTTGTTTTTTTGTTGATAGTAATGATCACAGAACATTTTTACGGTCAACCATAAGCCTTCTGTTTCGATGTTGGGTCGAGCCCGCGAGTTGTCCAAGCCTCTTTCTAACTTCATGTTTAGTGGAAGAATTAGCTTGACTATTATTTGCAAAATCCAATCAGTCTCAATAAATTTTGAAATTGCTGCTGTAAAGACATGAGCAGTGTCTACTGTGATTTTTTTTTCTTCCTTTTGTCCACTCGAGGGCGCAATAGAAAATTTAGAAAAAGACAAAAATCCGTTGGGAACATTTTTGTCAAATGTTCTTGACTTGCTCATAAGTTTTGTATCATTATCCTGCTGAAACACACACTGCAGACAAACCCTTTTCAATTTTCTGGCAGACCACCATATATATCTTGTTAAATGTCCTGGTAGGGGTAGCATGACCCACGGACCCATTGAAGTGGCTGTCACTGGTTTGAGTCCTCACCCGATGACCTTTGCTGCATGTCTTCCCTATCTCTGACAGTTGTTCCTGTCGAACAACTGTCAAATAAAGGCCTCTGGAGCCAACAAGTCTTTTAAAGAAGTATATAAGTAAACATGCGTTGTTCTGACATTATGTTGGAATTTTCAACTTATTTCATAACATTTCTCACGCTTAAACACTAAATTGCACTATTGCAAGATGTGCTAATAGTCACATTATTAGCAAACATTTCATATTTCTTCAATAATAAATCTTACTAAATGAAAAAGTTTTTTTTAATATAGCAATGCATCTTTATAAACTTAAAAAATGCATTGTAGTAATAATGGAATTTTGATTATGTGTTAGACATCTAAACATAAAAGTTTAACAGGGCAAACACAAGGGCTCTTGAAAGTACTTGAGATCCAAAACGCATATGCGCAATTTATGTACGTTTGTTACTTTTGGTTGCATTCGTTTTTTTTCTTGCAACATGGATTCGGTTAAGTATTTCTATGTTAAGTACTATTAAGAGATTTTCACACACCTTTACCTAGGATGTCAAAAAATAAATAAATAAATAAATAAAATCTGATGCCAGACGTCTTCCATTCAGGTTTATTTTTTCTTTACCGTCACATTACATCACACAGATCACATTATAAGCATCATACATGTTCATCCATCTTTTCAAGCACTAGTCAAAGGCTTGACATTTATACGAGTACTCCTTGAGTGCACCACTGCTCAGAAAGTGCTTTCTCCGTGTGTGTGTGTGGGCCTGCTGATGGAGACCAGAAGCAGAGCCCACCCAAAAACAGGAGAAATCTTGGCCTCCAGTGAAGACCCAAAGGCTGATGTCACATTCCCACCAAAAACTCTTCCAGCACTGAGCATAGTCAGGGCGCTCCTAGTATGTTTGCTTCCACCATCAGCCTTGAGTTCCTGGATACTGAGAAGGGAAATCTAACACAAAACCCTTCAGTGTTGTATCTCCTAACATACACACAAAAATAAAGAATATGAAAAGAATGAGCAATGCTAGACATGCACAACGTCGTCAAACTCAATCAGACAATCGATGGGAGAAAAATAAAAGCGTAAGGCTCAGTAAAAACACAACAGCACTGAAAAAAAAATGGTCATGAGAGGATGGGGTTTGACAAACGCCTGGACAGACAATACAAGCACAGGAGAGGGAGGTGTGGAGCTGCCATTGCAATGAAATACATGTGATTTTGAACAAATATATATATTGTTTTTTGCTGCTGCTCTTTAGTGAACAAAATGAAAACTGACATTCAGGAAAGCAGCACATCAATTTTGACGTATTTGGTAAGAGAACAAGGAGACTTTTTTGATGCACATTTCAAGGGTTTAGTTTAGCTTAATGTACTGGCTAAAGGCTTGGGTGGAACCACAGTGAAGCTGAATAGCACACAAAAAGGAATTGCTGCGGTGAAAGGAGAAGCGGGGAAAGACACTAACAGCATGCTGTCTGTTGGAATGCGCAGGGCAGGATAAAGACGCCCCAAAAGGTAACAATTTCCATTGTGACCAAAAAGGTTAAAAGCCATCCTGACTTGAGGACAACTTCATGTCACAACCACAAACAACATTCATGACAACAAAAAGTACACAAACTCACACGAAATGACCCAGTTGGCCGAATATAGAGGACAAAATGATAAAAGTGGATCATAAATGTCACCAAAAGGCATGAAAAGTTTTGTTCCGCTGTAAATAGTCATTGCACAAAGATAGTAAAGCAATACTGCATGGTTGTGTTATTCCATATGATTCATCAGTGTGGTGACAGATGTTTTTTAGGCGTTAAGAAACAAAACAAAATAAGGACGCACAACAATTTCTCAAAATGGCTAAGCTAGCCAGCAACTACACAAAAACAACAAAATGAATTTCTATAAGTTGTACATTCAACAGGGTGTCATTTTTTCTCCCCTTTGCCACTAAGCTACAATATACATTGAATCAGTTCACTATAGGTTTGCAATTGCCTTTAAAAGTGAAAGAAAAAACATATATTCTGAGCAACAGTAATGTAAAAAAAAAAAAAAAAAAAAGTTTCCTTTTCGTATAACAAAGATACAACAAAACAACATGTGACAAAGCCTCGTAGAACTTTTTATCTTGCTTTATGTACAACAAGGCCCTGAAACTGCAAATGTTACCGTATGTTGTGTGTGAACTTTGCTGTTTCCCGCACACCCGTCAGCAGTTAGTGTCAATCTCCATCCACTGATTTCTAAGGAGATTACATTGTTGAAAGTAAACTTGAATTTAAACCAGAGGTGCACCGATCAGATATTTCCTGGACAATACCGATGTCCAATATCTTTTGAGGATTGGACCTGCTGAGTGCGATTTTGATCAAAGCTGTTTTTTTCACTGCACATAAGAAACGTGGTACATGATTTTTGAAAGAAGTTGTAGCTTTAAGCAGAAAATCTGTGGATTACAAGATGATATTCATTTATAGCCAAGAAATTATGGGAATTCTTAAAACATTTAAAACATGTGGAATAAAATAGATGTATCACAGCAAATTAAGCGAAAATTGGTACATTATTATGTCTGGCTATTTGATTGGTGCACCTCTAGTTTATGAGCGCGTGTCTTTGAGGATAAAAAAAGTTATTGAAAATCCAAGCTCCATTGTTGTATGCAGAGCTAATGGGGCCAATTTCAACATGGGAGGATCCAGTGGCAGTTTTTGCTTAAATGGCACCCAACATTAGCTTTAGGTGGTCCTAAAGCTAATGTTTAGGACCACCTAAACAATCGGAGTTCTCTGTGTGTTTTAACAAATAGAATAAAGGTTTCAAAGATCTCAATGTTTATTTTTAAGAATTTCTGTGCAGTATAGCATAATTCAGTCCAGTCTAAGAATCGTAGGTATTAAACAAGCAATAGTCAAATGTAGACCCAATTTCTGCAAAAAAAAAAACCAAAAAAACCCTGTGAAATAGCCCTTTTCATCAGCACCACAGTAGATTTTGTAAATCAAAGAGCAACTTCAGCCTACCACAGTGTTCAGCCACATTTACAACTCTGAACGCAACTAAAAACTTGTTTGGAGGACAAATGAAAAAAATAAAATAAAATAATAAAAAATTTCCAGGCTGGCCCTAAGCTGTGGTGCTCTGGGCAGTGAGCCACATTGCTCAAAACAAAAACCGCCACTATGTGGGACAGTGGGGATAAAAGCCCCGTTTCCTCTAAATGGGTCCCATTCTCTGCAAACCGAAGCTCTCGGTACATGGACCTGCTGGTGTTTACATACGGGATGGAGAGACCTAATGGGTGGCTTTTCATACTGTTATCAACAACCAAACCAAATGTACTGAACAAAAAAGTGGTATCCAGCACTAATAATTGTATGTACATACATGAAATACATTATCTTAGTAAAATGTCAAGAAGCAGGAGCTTTTTTTTTTTTTTTGATGAATGAAAGGAAGAGCAAATTTGCAGCAGTGTGTTTAAAAAGCATGTGAACAATGCGAGGGGGGGAAAAAAACCCTCCAGGCAATGAACACTTTAAAGCATCTTCTGTTATCAAGATGATAACGTGTGGCTATGTACTGAAATTGGTGTTTCCCCATCACTGCAATAAGGCTGGAACCGCTTCCAGCCCATGGCGCTCATCCTTAGGAAAAGCAAAGAGATCAACGACCGCCAAGTACCACACTGTACTTCCAGTACCACGCATCTCCAACTGTCAGTACTACAGTGTTAGGTACAACATCTGACACCGAGCACAAGACTGTAGCTGTCAAGATCACTTGCCATTAATGGGGAAAGCCCCTGGGAGGGGTGCTCGGCCCACTTTATTTCCCCACTGTCAGCCTGTGAATGGATCCATCCAGACCCATCGAGTTAAAAAAACAAAAAAAAAAAAACAACAAAAAAAAAAAACAACCTTTCCACTTAAAAATCTGTAAATATAAAACGTTCATGTATAAAAAAACATGTCTATGCGCAGTACAGCGTAGTGCAATTTCTTTAAAGGTCATAATACCCTATCCTTTATGTTTTAACTTTTATTGGCACTTGGTGAATTTGGTGACTGGAAGAGGCCTGTTGACCTAGCTTATCTGGAACACACTGATATATAAAAAATTTAAATGGAGCATCATGAAGGCTTGAACTGTGAAGGTGACAGTCTGCTTAATGTTTTCTTTAGCTCTCATCAAAAAGTTATTACAGGTCTTTTTTTTTTTGTAGCACATCTGACATGCTGATGCTAGAAAACAACACAAATGTTTTCACGGAGACGAGAGGTTTTACGCTGTCGACTCAAATATGTGTCAAACAAAGAACACATCCTCTGTGAGATCTGATCAGGTTGATGAATAAAAAACATGCAGCAGAATTTGTGAGAAGAAGGAGGCCAATGTACAGCATACATGTCTTTATGAACATGTCTTTATGAATTTACACCTACTGACATAACTATGTCTCTGCAAATGTGAAAAAAAAAATTAAATAATTATTTTTTTTTTAAATCACACAAGGAAAGGCTTTGTTTTTTTTGTGTAAATCAAAGGTCAAACGATGAGGGGGAAAGGTAGTCAGAAATTTCTAGAGTTTAAAGCCGTATGGGGCTACTTTGAGATTTAGGATAATAGGAATAAATAGTTCAGCTAACGTTTTTCCTCAGAATTAACATATCATTTAAAAGAAAACAAAAATAAAAAGGTGTAGATTTTTTTCATACACAAGTTGAAAACTGATTGAGTCAACTGAGGAAATTTACAAAATTTACTAACAATGGACGTATACTCTGAAAAGATCCGAGTGGCAACCAACTTGTTTCGTTTGAATTTTTCTCTCATCAAAAGATTTTCTATCTATGTAAGTACACCAATTGTAAGTGCTTTATTTTCTCTTTTACTTTGGAAATGTAAAATTTGAAAAAAACTACATTTTAAAGAGGTGGACAGCATTTAATTTTTAATATTAGAAAGTTACTTTTTTTTCTTTGCCCTGCATTTTTTATTTAAAAATTAATCAGGTAACAAAATGGGCTCTAAAGTCAACTATTTTTATAGGTACAGATCACAAGTTCTTCCGTCTGTAGCACACCTAAAGTTTTTTATTATTTTTATCCCTGCCCTTATTTTTGTGGCCTCAGTCTGACCTCAATATGTTTATTCTAAATAAGTAAGACTCCATTTGGCCCACACACACAAAAAGAAAGATTCTTGCTAGATTCGCTTCCACATAAATCAAGGGCTCCCTGATTTGCAAAGACTCAATTCTTTGTACTTGCTTTCTTCAAGGATTAAATATATATTTTTTTAAAACACAGGACAGCCTTGGCCCCCCCGCTAAGTTCAGTTTGGTATTTAGAACCGATTAAATGCTCATAAACAGGTATTATCATAGATCCACTAAGATCCACTAGAATTTGACAATTGTCAGTTTGACCAGTCTCGACTGGTGATTTGAGTCTGGGCTTCAGTCTTTGCTTTTATCACTGACCATAGAATTTATGCAACTGCAACCATGTTGCGTTGATGACATGATGATAATGTGATGACTTTAAAAATGTTTTAAAAAATTGCAGTTAAGGTAATGGTCTCCATTCAAGGAAATACACAAAGAGACTGATTATCATTAATATAATATGCAAAAAAAAAACATATAAAATGCCAATGTCAAATCAGTTTAACGTTGTTTTAAGTTAGTAAAACTCTAAAGACAGCTTACAAGAATAAGAATAGATATATTTTTCATGTTTCTTAATTAAAATTATTAGAGGGAATTGAAATCTAAAATTTGTATCGACAGGTCAAAGCTTTACAAAAACTGAAGTTTGGGGACTAAACCTTACATCGGTGCGCTATTATTCTAAAACTTGTAAAGTAATTTATCTGAGAAAACTGCGAGAGATAGATGTATTTAAGTTAAGATTGTGAGAATGCAGTCTCTATGTGTTCTCCCTGCATCCACAATTATCATCATCAGTCAAACTGTCAAGTTCAAAATGTCAAAGGGCGGTTCACATAGCATGGTAAACGATATCTTTAAGAACATCAGTTGTTAAAAAATAGCCTTTTTGCTTCAATTGTGACTGATAACCAGACAGAAAGAAAAATTATTAAATGCTGTCGTTCCTCTGATTGCACAATGCAATTGCAAGTTGATTCAGCAGCTTACTACTGAAAATAAACTATACAGGAAATAGATATCAACTCTCTCAGGCAAACTTGGGTTACAGTGCTACTTTAGAAGACAACTTATCTCTGAAGGGTGCATAACAAGAATGGGCATATATATATATACTTTATAAACTGTGCATTTTTCTAAAATATTTTGGGACATCAAATAAGAACTTTTTGTACCACATGTGAATGATTTAGTGCAGTTTTGTAGATGTAAAAAGTTGTTCTTAATTAGAGTAATGAAGTTGTTTGATCCTAAAATTATATGTATTCAGATTTGCAGTCTATATTTCCAGTAAAAAGTCAGAACACAGTGTTGTTACATCTTAATCTAAAACTTATGACTGTAAGTTGAGAATTTGGCAGATTTGATGAAGACCCCTAAAAAGTGGCCATGAAAAACTGATCTGCAACAGTGATTTCACTGAGCACATGTGATTTTAACCGTTTAACCTCGGAAAAGAGCCACGACCCACCAACCAAAAAGTAGCTTACATAGTGCTCTTAAAATGAATGACAGGGTATAACAAAAAGCTTATCTGTACTCTTCAATCATTGCTTTGATGTGAAGCAAGTGGGAAATAAAAGAATCTGATCAGCATCCAATTTGTTTTGTTTTCCTTATTTAACTGTGAGTGAAAATGTCTCAGTCTTAGAAAAGTCTCCAGATCTGGATAAAGTTATTTTTTTTTCTCTTTGTGTTGTTTTGATATTCTCATTGTGTTTGGAAACTGAAAGGAGATAAGGCAACCCTTTCCCCTGCTGGCCCAGAGGAAGCAGCATTGAGAACCTTGCCCTCATCTCTTCGTGGAAAAAAATGTCAACCTCACTGTCACTCCGAGCGAGGAGGAGCTCGTCTCCCACAAGCAGGGGAAGGCAACTGGATTAGTCGGTGAATCTCTGACAGGCTTTTTTCCATCGACAGGCTGTGCACCACATGTCTCTCTTCTCCATGCCGTATACCTTTCGGCACTTCTTAGCTTCCCCACGGGGTTTCCTTGGAAACAGCAGATGTGACAGTGTAAGGACATGCACAAAGACGTCATCCAGCTTCACAAAAAAACCCAACAAAAAACATGCACATTCAGTCTTCTTAAATTAAACTACATCTGCATGAATCCAAAAAGAAAAATAACGATAATAATACTTTTTAATTAGTTGAAAATACAACCCTAACACATTTTTTACCCCATTGGATAAAGGATATAATAATAATAATATAATTTACCCATTGGTAATTGATATTATTTTTGTTAACTTTACAAAGTGTTTTTCACCTGTTAAAATGACATTCACAGTGAAAACATGTCTAAATTTGTTTCCCATCTGTCTGTGTCATATGACTTTGTTGCCTGTGTGGGAGTGAGCTACTGCAACACTGGTCACTAAATTCTAAGACATTCAATGAAAAAAAAGTTTAAGATTAAGAAAATGAGAACGACATTCTTTAAAGCACACATAAGTAAATGTACTGTAGTATGTTAGAAGCAGAATTATCAACAGGTCATATTAAAACAGAGAATGAATAAAATTGTGTTAATATGAACAATTCTGGAAAGGTATGTTTCAGCTCAGATATATCTTAGATGTTATGCTGTCTGTCCTGCAGAAACTCTTGTTGGGTCAAAATATCTGTTGCTGAACTTCAAGAAACTGCTGGGTCCAGACAACAAGGAAACAATTGCAATATGGCAGATATGGCAATATGGCAGGTGCTTCAAAGTAAGGACCTGTAACCACTGTATCTTGGTAAGAATTACACAGACTCTGATGACAACAATAAGTTGTGAGGGGAATGGCAAGTACATACCTGGTTCCTGCTGCCGATTTAGTTGCTGGCGTTACTAAAGCATGGTTCTTGTTAACAGTGGCGTGCGTGCTGATCGCCGGCTGCCGCTTTTCACCAATGCAAACAGTGCGAACATGTGTCACAGGGCCCTGCACAAATTGTAAAACATTTACTGACTCAGTGATGCACTAAAACAAAGAGGTCTCACAGAGTCAGGTTTAATGAGAAAAAGACATCTGAAAAAAAGAATAATTAATTATGCTATGCATCCCTTTAATAACTGAGGCCCAATTATTTATGTTGTCATAAATAATGACAACATTAAAACTGTTATGTCAGAGATCTTTCTGATATTCTAACAATGACCTGACTAATTACTTGTAAACCTGTGAAATACAAATCTGGATTTTCAGCTCCTCAGTTTCCCACTTTAAGCACCTTAATTAAAACAGAAATATCATTTATTTCTAAGCCCAAAAGAAGCAAAAACAACGTGTGAAGAAAAAACAATAAGCCTATTTTGCAAGGTCACTTGTTCATAGCATTTTATTTCATCAAGTTTCACTTAAATATGTATGTATTATTAAAAAAATGTTTCCACAACAGTTTGCAACCTTGCAGATATTTATACTTTTTATCTCTATTTTTTTCCGAATTTCTTCAAGCCACAGTTTCACCTTCCTGAACTCAGAACTGAGCAACATCTAGAAGCGTCTTCTGCAATTGCTAGTCACATGTCCTCCAACTTTGCACTGCTGCGCTTCTGACATCAGCTCATTGTTTACCCTACTGTTCTCTGCAAGACTGCATGGTTAACTTAAGTGTTACGTTATTAGAAAGCAAATATATGTGTGTTTTATAACTACGTTTTGTGTTTCTGCAGATCTTAAACAGGTCTGTGCCTGAGGATGTTTCAACTCTGATATGTTACCCTGCATTTAATGAGCACAGACTAATTCATTGTAAGCGTGTCTTCAGATTGATTTAACTACCTACATGTTTTAAATCACATTCAACGTATGAATTCAAATACTTAACATCAGGTTCCTTGAAAATATTTCCATCTCTAAATGAGAACAAAATCATTGCAAACAGGAATGGTAGAAAAAAAAACCCTAATGTTGTAAAAGTAGACAAATACAGCTACTTTAGTGCAGCAAGGACCAATAAAAACTTGTACAAGAAAAAAGTCAAATTGCTGTAAGTGGAAACTGCAGGGAAGGAGTGAAGATTGAGATAAAAAGGCGTGAGACAAAGCCTCACTCACCGGGGCGCCTTTAAAAATGACAGGAGGGGGCTGCTGCCAAGACACACTGATGCCATTCCCAGTCCCTGTTCCAGTTCCAGGCCCGATCCCATTACCACTGCCTATCCCAGCCAGCTCAGGACCCACTGGGATACTCACTGGAGCGGTGGCCTGGAACATGGACAACCACCCCACGCAGACAGGACAGGAACACCAAAGAAACAAGGAGGGACAAGAAATGTGCAGGGGGAAAAACAGATGAGAGAAGAACAGAGTGGAAACAGATTGTACAATTAGTGGGAAGGTATTCATTCCAGCTTTACTCTTTTTCTTGTGACTTTAAGATAACTCAAAAATGCATTGAAAGGTATCAGAAGACCATAGACAAATTGTACCATGTAGGACAAAAAGAAAACTGGTGAAGCAGTTAGATAACTAAGAAAATAAGTATGTTTACGTGTATTTTTTATTATCATGGAAACAGAAAAAGACAGAGTTCAACAAATGCAGTTTAAATAATTTAATTTGACCTCTGTTTCTATATAAAGGAATGTTGCAGTAAAATGAAAAGGAAGAAAAAGCAAAGGGATGTGGAGAAGAAGAGGAAGAAGGAATAAAAGCAAATAGCAAAATCATAACGATACTTTGTTTCACTTTAACATAAAAAACTTGCATAACAAGTTTTTATGCAAGTTTTCGGTCACTGCTAACCTCCTGCATCTATTCTGGAGCAGATTTTCTTTCTTGGTTTTACCTGCTGATCTCAAAATCTGAACCCAATAATTGGAACAGCTGCAGCATTGACATCATGAATTAAAACCTTTTCAACTCTTGTTGTACAGTTTGTATGTGTGTGTGAATTACCTGGTAGGCATGGTCAGTGCGGATGTGGCAGAGTGTGGAGGGAGCCGACTGACTGAGCAGCGACGAGGTGTGGCTCTGTGAACCATTCACGCCGACGTACTCAGAGCGGGACACGTCGCTCAGCGGCGGGGGGAAGATGGGCGGAGGGCCGGCCGTGGTGGGGGAGGTAGGTGTTAGGCTGGACAAACCCTCCGTCAGGCTGTCCATGTTGACTTCAATCTCTGAGTAATAAAAATCCTCCTCTCCATCGCTGTAATCTGAGTCGCTGTTTCGCCTGCAGAGAAAATAATTAAGATTTTCTCAAAAACTTAAATATATTATAAAATTGTTTTGTTTTTGTTTTTTTATCCTGAACCCAACACCTCGGTGTTGAGAAATTACACATATAAGTTTTTGATGCCCCTACTTAAACAAATTACTGTGAATGATAAAAAAAAAAATACATTATTTTAACAGGAGGGGGCAGCAAAATTCTACAATCCTGTCAGTGTGCTTTATCTTTCAATGTGGGATTGAAAGACAAACTTTTACCATTGAATGTAACCCTAAATTGTGGGCTAGAAGCGCTTTTTTTCTTTAACAAGGAATTAATGTTGCACAGACAATGTTACAATAGTATTACATCTCTAAGAGTCTACACAGCATCATATATGTTAGGTATGTGAGAAAAAAGAAGTCATATAAAGGTGATATCAGCAGGTCATGTGAGGTCAATATTAACTGTGAAAATGACAACATATGTTGCGATAGATCGAGTTTCCTCTCTCTTCTCTTATACAGTTACAGTTTTCCAGGACTTTCTTTGTGTGTAAGCATCTTCAGGCCTCTCATCCATGCCAGACTCCATAAGGATACATATTTTATTACCATGCAACTGTGACACTAAGAATACATTAGAAAACAACAATTTCATAACTACTGCTCCTTTGCAAGATTAATATTATAAACACTCATATTGTGGAAATGATATATTTGTTATATTGTCAAACTTTGGGACATATACTATCATGAACTTCTATTTTTTATTATTATTTTTTTTCTGTTGGATTTAAAACTAACAACTTTATAAAAGATCCTGTAGTAAATTTTTCACTTTTATCGTCTTTTGGTTAGAAAAAATTGGAATCAGTCAAGCCTTAAATACAAGCAGAAATATGCATGTTCAAGGAAAAGCTTGGTTTGTGTATTTCTAGGGTAAGTATATCATTTTTAAAGGTTTGCAAAACGGTATGCAACTTTCAGAGTCTTTAGAGATTTTAGAAAAAGCCTGACACACACACCAACAGACTGGTTTCAGCAGATTATTTTATGACACTGATAGACTGAGTAACACTTAACTGTGTGTAATGCAGGCTCATACATAATGGTTGGTGACATAATTTATGAAACCAACATAAGCCAGCTGAAACACACACTTGAGAGGGTGACAGTTTAAGAATGGCAGGAGTGCACCAGTTTCTTGTTTGCCATTCATAAAACTTTAAAGGATAAGAAAGAGTTAAGAAATGGGTCAACAGAGATGGATGACAATTGTTTTATTGCTGTACTCTCTCTTTAATTAGCTGTTGGAAAAACATGTTTGTAGTTGGGCCTGTTAATGCAACACAAATCCAGATTTGGCTCCAAACATTCAGACATGTTTTACCGACTGTGACTGAGATCAATTTGGGTCCATTTCATAAAATGTGCATGTTTAACCCTTAGAAGTTGACAGACTGTTGTGCCAACTAGTTATCCCCATTGTTCTCACCCAGTGGAAATGGGTTCAGAGCAGTGCAGACCGTGCCCAGTGTAGTATGCCTTCAGGGTAAGCAGGCTTTTACAGGTCATACACTGTGGGACTGGAAAATTAACCCTAATCTTACTATGCTAAGTGCCAGATTGCATGATAGATGGCAGCTAATGTCTCAAAAGTAATCAACACCCTGTTTTACAAGCTAGTTTGATCATATGCCAAAACCTAAGATCCAAACCTTAATTTAATTTCTATACAAAAATATCCAGAAACTGTATTGGGCACTTAACCTTTTTGCAGAGATATTTCCTCCTCTCAGGGCTATTTGGTTTTCAGAGTATAATGGTATTCCTTTTAACTGCAGATAGTTATATTTTCTTCTTCAAAGTATTTCATGTGGTAGAATAAATAATAGCAATGTACAGCAAAAACTCAAAACTCCTGTCAAATATAATGATCATGTTTACATTTAGTAAACTGTGAGGACAAGTAGAAATTTACGACTGTCACATCAAAGCTTTTTGTGCGAATCACAAAATCACTTCGATTATTGTCTGGTGGTGGTGCATATATGCGTGTGTACATGCGTGTGTGTGTGGGTGTGCAGAAATGCAATGAAAATAAAAACAGCATTGCAAGATATATACGCATCATACGGTGAGAAGAGAAACAATGACTAACGTTACTATCTAAAGTATAAAATTATTTTTTTACCTTGCATCTGAAATAGTTTTACTTTTGTTGGTTTAATGATAGTAGGGGCTGGAGGAAGAAATTCTCAGCATTCCTGTGATGATTATAAAAACTTACCCCAAGTGGACGGTGCGGATATGTCGCTGGATCCCTGAGGAGGTGCTGAGGACCTTTTCGCAGTTCTTCCACAAGCACTTAAACATCACCTTCATTGAGTTCTGAAGAGATAAGAATTTTTATTTTAATAGAAGTACCTTTAGCAATATTAAAAATAAGGTCCTGTGGCATCTGCACATTATTGAATGAATAAGAGAAAAAGATGTAGAATTAACTAAGATTTAAAAAAAAAAGTGAAATCATTGCATAATCGAACAAACGCACTGCCTTGTAGATCTAACGTTTTGGATCTGGATTTTATGCAGTTCGAGCTATTTATGTCCAACTGGAGTTTAGCTTTTATTATTACTATTATTTATTTATTTTTTTTAGAAAAAAGATTAAAAGTGTAAAGTAAGACACTTGTAGTTGTGCTTTTTTCTCTAAATCCAATAACAAGCAGTACTATTTATATAACTGAATAAAAATCTGATAAAGACTATGAACATATGCTTAGGTGCATAAATGGGGATAATCTTGTTTTTCTTCACTTTCCATTGGATGTAAAACTACCATACCCATCAAAGTCTAGTGAAAGTCTAGGTATTGGCCAATAATACCTAGACTGATCGGTTCGTCTCTGCTTTCAGAGTAGTAATACTGTAAAAAACGGAAGTTATACATCATGTGATAACTTAGAACACATAAAATAAAAGATAAACATGACCGATAAACACGAGAGATGACAGAACATAAATATTAGCACATGCTCTGATACAGACAACACTGGAAAAGATTTGCTGATAAATTAAACCTCCAGGATTATATGTATATTATTGAGCACACCATTAAATAACTCCCTCAGAAATGAATCTTGTCCAGTTCTCTTCACATCAGACTTATCACAAAACACACAATACTCCTACTTGACTCTTAAGCAAACCTTTATGGAGGGATGGAATACATGTGGTCTGATTTTATTTAATTTTCTTATCCACATGCCAGCGCTGGCAGCAGTCCCTTAAGCAGGCAGAGATCTGCATCTGTGCTAATGAAAGCTGGTGGGTGTGTGTAGTCTCATTGCTCTCAAACAGCCCATGAAGAAGAAAACAAATGATGCAACAAAAAAAAAAAGGAAAAAGAGCAATGGAGCATGTTTTAATGAACACTTTTGTTATTTTTTTCCTGAAATGTCTTCCTCTCGCTTGTTTGCCAGGAACACGCTTTGTGATCCTGCTGTTCATAGAAAAAAAGGAAACAGCAAAGCGAGTGTTTAATCCCACTAACAATCACAAATCACTTAATTCCTTAAGAGATTTTCCTTTTAATACAGTATTTTAACACATTTACAGTAGGACTTGGGATTGCTGTTAATTTATCCTCTTAAGTCATTGCCAAAATCATACATTCTACAATCCAGTGTCACTTGCCAGGCAAGTGTTCTAAACCTTTAGAGCTAAACTGCTGGTTCAATAAATCCCTGAAAGAGAAGCAAAACATTTATAGTTGTGCTTGAGGACAGTTTCACTTGGAGGAATCAAAACAAGAAAACAAACAAGAAAAAGTAGCTGGAACAAGTGGTCTAGAACGACCAGGCTACTATTAATGACCTTGACCCTTAATAAGGATGGAAGCAATGGATGCCACTGCTTTCAGGGAGTTGTTTCGAATGATATTATGCACTACAACAAATATGATATGTGGAGACTTAAGACAGGTCTTTAAACTGACTCTGTTTGGACATGTGGCTGTTCCTCTACAAAATCTGCTTTGGAGTATAATCCAATCACAGAGAAATTGGGGGATTAAGAGAAGATTCTGGGTGTAGTACTGGGAAATTTTATATACCCTATAGGAGCACAGAAATGCTGCATGTATGAGTAACACTCCAAAGAGCCAGTTAAATGTTCTGCTGTTGATCAGAATCAGATGATTTTCAGCTTGATTATCAGCCAGTTGGAAATCCAGATATCTGATCTATTTTTTTCCCCCATTTAGCGAACTCCTCCATATGCGAGGTGTAACACGATGTGCAATGACAACACTTTCAGATGTGGTAGTTGTGATGTAGGTCTGTATTTATTTTTTCATCTATTTGAAGTTCATTTGGGCTGCAGAAGAGAAGAGCGAGAGAGAGCAATATTTTCCACAGACAACAGGAAGGCTACACATATTACAGCAAAGTTGCATTGATTTTGGGTGGCATATGTTGTAGTGAAAGAACAACTCCCGGCAGTTTGATTTCCATCTTAAGACCTTTGCTGAATGTCTCCCTCTCACTCCTCCCCATTTTTCTCTTTACCTGTTTCCTGTCTGACTGCTGCCTACAGAAGCAATAAAACATATAATACAATAGTTTTAGCTGTTTGAGCCTTGAAACCCTGTCATGTAACATGGTACATTTGGAAGTGTCTAAAAATAAACCAGTTCACCTTTCATTGCTTGCTTTGTTATGAGTAAGATAGGTAGACTCAACTAAACAATAGCCACTAGTCATATAGCATCATGCAATATTTAATGAGTTCTCTATGTTTTCATTGCACTCCCCTCTGTGCTTTACATTTGATCCTCCTGGGTAACAACTTGGCACACTTGGTACATTTTTGACGGCCAAGATAAAAGCAAAGCCTTTTCAGAAATAAGTATAATGTATGCAACACTACTACTTGAGAGAAAATAGTGGCACAAAGATGTCCAAAAATGTGCTTAATTTGTTGATTTTAACATGTGAGGATGAATGAGAGAAAATCTCTGACAAGTAGGTAAATTTAAATCTGTTAATCACAGAACAATGTGCATGTTGTCCTCGGCTAATATCATCTGCTCAAAATGAAATAGATCATTGTTCAATGTTGAAAGGAGAGCCACTCCCTACATGCTTGACATTTGACACCAACTTGTTCGAATCAACATCTATGGAAAATATGAACAGAGATTAAAACTGCAAATACCTAACAGTGGAAACATCACTTCATCATAAGCTGATGAGTGTAATGCATTCTGCTTTTGCAGAGTGCACAGTTCAGGTAAGCTGAAGAGCATGTGTGCATGTGAATCAATGATTGTAGGTGCACAATTCTACGCTGTGACGAGACACGCATGATTTTCTCATTGTTCATATTTTACATACTTTCCCAAAATAATCAACCTAAGAGTAGGCATTATTTTAGAAACAATTTGAAAGGATCAAAATAATTAAATAAATATTTTTGCTCAACCTAAACAAAACTAAACAACCACCAGGAAGCTGAAATTGTGAGGATGTCTGGCTCTCTTGTGTGAATTTTTCTACAAGATTACACTAGCCTAGGTCTCTAACCATTTACATTTAAAAATGATTTTTTTTTTGTTTGAGTACCTTCATGTTTTGTGGGTCATAGAGGCTACAGTGAAAGATATACATACATATATATATATATATATATATATATAATCTCTGATGCTAGTCCTTGGAGACTGAAAAGAGAAACTCCCACACAAACTGCATCTTAACCCTCTTCAGGTTAAGATAGAGGTTAACCCTCTTCAAATTAATATACATATATATTAATTTGTCCTCTTCCATAACACACTCCAACTGCTCCTGTATTTTTTAAGTTTTTCTTGCATGCTTTATCCCTCCACAAAAATCTAAATCATCTTCGTTCTTGCTAAAGCTTCTTTTCCCCTGATAGGCCTACAAACAGTTAGGAAGCTTATTTATAGTGAAAACACTTCCACATTCTGGACTGTCTTAACAGAACAAAAACAAGATGAAGGGAAGTGAAAGAGTGAAGTTAATCTATTATTCACACAAGAAGAATGTGCCAGGCTTTATGTCAGAAGCTGTAAACTGCACGGTGCTGACATTTCTGGAATAAATGTCTTTGGGAAACAAAAAACTCCCTCACGATTCAAACCCAAATTTGAACAAAATCAATCTTTATTGTCTCAGATGCTGATAATTTTTACCTTTCGCTTTCGAGGGATGGGGTCCTCAAACATAAAATGTGTGCTCTCTGAAACATCCTCACTGGTATCATCTCCCTGGGCCGAGTGCAGGAAGCCCGTGTTGGCATCTTTGGAAAGTGGTGGGGACGGTGTGGAGGGCACTGATTGGTCACTGGCATCCCAGCTCCAGTTGCCGCTCGTCGAACTGCTGTAACTCGCAGAAAGCACCTCTTTCCATGTTTTGCTGGCTGGCTCTGGATGCACAAAATAAACAGCAGAGTTTAAGATCTTCTAAAACCCCACTTATAAACAAATGTTTCTTTTCCCTAAATTTATCCTGGAGTAATTACTAATTTTTAATTTAGGGAAACAGATCAAAACACGTATCCAAACTTATAAATATAGAATGGGATTGACAGATAAAAAATACAGTCCACTTCCAAGTACAACATGGAGATAAATCACAGACCAAACGTATTAACTCCCATTAAACAAACAAAAAAAAGAAACACTAAGTGTTAAGACAATGTCAGACAATATACAGATAACAGATTCACATTAACAGTTTATAAAACTTCACTAAAACTGTGATCAACTATCCTTCCCGTGCTTCTACAATGTGGTGAGTTATGTAAGCAGTTCATAAAACATAGCTCCTCCTAACTTAACTGTCCTCTGAGGGGAATGAAAGCTGAATATCACAACAAAACCTTAAAGGGATAGTCCAGATTCTCTGAATAGGGGAGCTATGAGCAATCCAAGGTTAGTTTATTTACATAAAACAATCCATACGTTAAGTGTAACGTATGGATTGTAAGTGCTTAAAAAGTGACATATAGTGACTGATAGAGAATAACAAAAAAGAAACATTTTTCATGCAGGTAATTAGATTATTTCACCAAAAAGTGCTGTAAACAAAAATGTTTTTAGTACATCTAAAAACAGCTTTGTACATCTCAGGTTTTCATGGAGTTGGGTCTTGAACTGAGAGGCAGAGAAACTAAATGCAGCCTCACCTTGTGTGATTGTGGTCCAACAGACACTGAGTGAGCAGGTATTGAAAACCAGAGGGGTCTGGATAGTTCGAAATTGACAGAATTTTAAAATTTATTATTAGATATACAGGGAGCCAGTACCAGTAAGCTAATTTTACAACAAATGTTATGTTTGTTAAAATTCATATTTGACTCCAAAACAGAATTGGGGTTTCTCACATCTTTTGGGTTTAAATGCTAATCTCAACCTTCCCATTTTTGGGACCAAAAAAACCTCAGTGTCTGTCTCATCTATATTAACCTGGGTTAAATATCAACCCATTACCTCATTTATATTCATTTATAATACAGTCACCTTGATTCAGTGAAGGTAGTGGACTAGGGTCATGTGGGGACATGGACATATAAAGTTGCTTGTCGTCAGCAGCATACATAGAGTAGTAGATATAGTACTCTGTAGTCTAGTTGGATCCGACTGTAAATGGTGAAAAAAGTGGTCTGAAAATGAACCCTTGAGGAATCGCAAAAATTCCTTTTTGTTCTCCCAGATTTAAAATGATCAAACACAAATTTCCGGTCTGTTAAAAAAAAAAAAGCAAGCTGGACAATAAACACTTTTTTCCAGCATATGAATCATTATGTTATGAGCAACTGCATCAAAGGCAAAACTGAGGTAAAGTAATACCAAGACAGAAAGTTCTAGACCCATCATTGTTAAGACATATACTGATCAAAAATTTTACCACTGGTGTCTCGGTTCTGTCGTGTGATCACAAATCTGCCTTCAGCGTTAAAGAAATTATTTCTCTCTTTTTAACTTAAATTTGTTCATAAAGTATTTTTTCAATTATCTGTCAGAAACCGTAGACTGGATATGGGTCTGTAATGACTTGCTGATAGATAAATTCAAACACTAAATAGCCATAAAATACTTGGCCAGATCTGGTGTCCTTGTGTGCAGAGCAGATTTAATTCTTTGTGAGAAGGATGAGTAGCACAGACATTGTGCACATGAAAGAGAGAAGAGCAGCTCTAATTTTAAATTGTTATTGTATTTTGGTATGCTATAATTTTTTTTATTTTTTTTAATCTTAATTCATTATCATTACTTATGCCTTATGACTTTCAATAGTTATGCAACAGGGAAAGTCTAACAGGTTTTGTCTTGGCATGATTTCACTTGACCAGCTTTGACTAATTTGCTTCTGGAGGTAAATTCAATCTTCTTTTAGCCAAACTGAAGTTGATCAATGAGTTATACTGTACACTACAGATAAGAAAATGACAGCTCAAGACCTCAAACTACGAATTTCTTATGATTTCTTAGCATTCTAATTTAAAATGATCCACTCTCTCTTTCTGAGAAGGGGAAAAGAAACTACCGCCAACCTAAATGAAATGCTCCCAGGACTTTGACCGTCTGGCTAAGCTGGCATGATAACGGCAATAACAGCAGTGCTAGACGTTGTGAGAAGAGCTGTTTCATAGAACATGACTGCATCAGAAGATAACGAAATATAGCTGTTAACATTACAAGGTTCTATCTTCCCTTGGATAAACATTCAGCAGATCAACTTGATTCAGAGAAAGAAACATCAAGCGATTTGAGGGGAGCACTCTCCCCAGCCTCACAGAGCTTAGAGTTAGCACTCTTTGGCAGGATTTAAAGTAAATGTACTTGATTTATTTAACATGGAGGATGAGTCACTGTTTGATCATGCAGCTCCTACTGAGGGAGCTGTAGCTGCTGGGTGGAAAGGAAACGTAAAGGCTTATGGTGTTACCTGTAGGCACAGAGGAAGGATAGAGCACCAAGGGGGATGTGGACAGTGAGGTCAAGACGGTGGCAGCCATCACCTCCTTATCAGCATGACCTGAGGGATTCCTGAAAAACACACAAACAACGACAATATGTGAAAAATAAGCACTTACTTTATGTTTGAAGAAGTTATACAATTGTGTATTTGAATACACAACAGCACGACTTTAAACTCTGTAAAAATGGCAAATATTGGTTGCTAAACAAAATAACCCTCAAATAAAAAAATAATCATGAAGCAAAAATAAATAAAGCAAACAAGAAGTAAGAGCGTTAACAGATGTTCAGTGAGCCTTGAAGAACTTGCTGCATGTGTGTATATATGAGACTCTAATGGAAAGCCTCTAGGGTGAAAGTGCCTTATAGTGTGCTTTTAACACTGCCTGTGAAACCTTGCTGGTGAAGCTAAGGAGAGATGCCTTCTCCTCCTCCTCTCCACTAAGCTCAATACTGAAAGAGCCTGCCTGATTCTAAACCTTTACGCTGGAACCACGACAAATGCACGTGCAACACGGCTCCGGAGTGGAGGTTTTCAACATGCGGCAATTTCAGAAAAATGTTGCAGAACAGTCACCGAAAAGCTTCCTGCAAACATTAACAAACTTATCTGCCTCACACACACACTATTTCTCTCTATTGCTTGTATTTGGCAATATCCGCCGCGGTTCCTGCCGTCCTTGAATGAGAAATGTGGGGAAAATTGTTTAAGGCCGGTCCAAGAACTCACCCACACACTTGCTCACATTTGCACACAGACACATAACAGGATTTGTTAGGTAGAATAGCAAGCTCTCCAAGTGAATGTAGTCAAGTGGGCACATTTTAGAATTGTATATATGTGATATAGACCAATAAAAATGGGCAGAAATCTCCAACTCTTATGTGAAGAGAAAGGAAGCCTGGAGCTTTAAGTGGTTCTTGTCCCGCCCCCCTGACTTCTCCACTACTCAACCAGAGTGAACTGGTTTGAGGCATTCTCTCAGCCAAGCCCTAAGCCCTGGCTAAGCTCCACAGTGAGTTTTAATGCATGCTCGCGCACACAAATACACACAATCAATTAAAAAAACTTCTACAAACATGTCTAGAAGTGCGCTTCAAGTGATCAACTCTCCATCTACCTGCACAAACACCACTTTGTGTAATAAAAGTTTACTTTATAAAGAGTTTTACAGAAGCACAGAAAAAAAAAGTTTGTAAGTGGCTGAGCTCCCACGCTGATGAGAATTTGCTGGATTGGGAGCAAACACATCCCAACGGAATGTACCAGATATCTCTCAGAAAGAAAGCCTGTGCACTCCACCACACTCCACACAGACAGAAAACTGTTAAGATATGTTAGTTTTACTCCTCTACATTGTCAAATAGAACCCAAGTGTTCAAAGTCATTGAAGAAAATTCAGAGTATAATAATACTGCTGAAAAGGACACCGGAACTACACAAAAATGAGTAAACGCAATATGAATAAACAACACAGACAAATACATGTAGGCACACATACATACAGTCTGGCCAAGAGATAAAGAGATAACAAGATTAGCTGTGTCCTGTTTCAGTCATTAGCCATGTTTTCAGTACTAAGCAGGGCCAGCCAGGGACACGGTTATGACTTATGGAGCTCATTTCTCTGCTGCTTGTTTCCATTTCATCATCAACACAGGCAACTTGTTATCAGTTTGAACATGGAAGTAAAAATAGTCTTAAAAGTGAGAATTAAGCCTGCTTGAGTCTGTTTTCTTGGATCTCTATGTGCATATCATTTAAAGGGGAGAAGGAAGCAAAAGAGCTAAAAGTATAGCTAGCCTTTTGGTTGAAACCAGAGTTAATCCAAATTTTATTATTCCTCCCTCTCATGCACGTATGCATGCATCACAGATACCAAGACAAAACCGACACTATTACCACCCACCTTCCATCCCCGGCCTGATTTCCTGACATTGAGCACTTTCCTTCCTCTGCTTCCCAGAACAACCATGATCCCTCACAGTCACCACAATTTTTACATCTGGTGCACATTTCTCTGTATGGATGTGATGAGCAAAACAACACATGGACATGTTTTAGACATCTTTTTACAAGAAGCCAAATGATGATCTTTTTTTTTTAATAAACAGATGACCTAATTTACTGATGCTCTTTACTAATTTTGATATCACTGTTTGCAGCAGATGGCTGCCACATTCTGCCATCATAAACACCAACTCTGATCATAAAAATCAACTCCGACAAATCACTGCTTATTGCTCACTTCAATGGACGCGCGACCCTAAATGACACAGTCCCTCGTCTCATCTGTCTGTGGAATAACTATGAAATATTTAAAGCTTGTGGGAGGGCAGAACAGGAGGAGGGCACAAAAACCGCAACAAGGTCTTTAAAAATCTGTTTACATCTTCTAATAGCAGGATTTATTTTCAAGCAAGTTAAACTGAACATAGTTTTATTTAGGCTTCCTGCAATTTCTGCTTTTAGAGAAAGCAGATATTGCTTTAGACAAATGTTGTCTCTGTGTGATACTTATACATGCGGTTAAGAGGATGATGAGGTTAAGTTTTTGGGGTTTTCTTTTTCAAATTTGGATGTTTGCAAGCACAGTTCACTCAAAGGTAATATGATAAATTTTACACTCATTTTATTGAATTTACATAAATAGCCTGTGGTTACTATGTTATTTTGCTGGGTGTAGTGAAGCCATTCATTGCAGATGTTAAATTTAACTCCATCAATGACTAGTGTTTCATGAGGTGCCAGTTACTTTAAGTGAAAAAGGCTTATTCCCATTTTTGTACATGTGTGTTTATGTAACACATAGTATCTTTCAAATTTATGCATCCTCTAGAACTTAAACTGAACTTAACTGATCACTATTGTACTTTATGTGATAGAAAAAATTGTGCATAAAAATTACATTATTAGCAGTGGGAAAGGAATTATGCTTTTGAAATTGTCTTTAAAAATAAAAAAAACCCTGAAAAGTGTGCATTACTATTTTCTAGGATACCTTTGAATAAAGCTCAGGTCAACTAACTGCTTTATAAGTCTATCTAATGAGTGATCTAAAAATGTAATTTCTGCACAATGATGCAATAAGTGGAACTGTTGTCTTGAAGCAAAAATGTCCTGGGTTCAGACCAATTTCCTTAATTTTGGGAGATCTGGGAGGAGGTGATAAACCTACTGATCTTATCCACCGATGTTTATCTACAAAGGTCTAAAAATCAACACCACTGTCCTCTTCTGCTCTCCTGTGAGAGAGGTTTGACTGATAGATCAGCCCACCCAGTCATCTCTACATGTTTGCAATTAACAAAAGTCACCACCCTGTTGCCAACTCAGCAACTTTCACCCTGCATTTAGCGACATTTCAGACAAAAAAATATTGGAATCGGTCAAAATCGGAATCGGCAAGTCAGGATTTTTAAAGGTTGGTAATTGGCGATCCACCAGAAAACTGCAATCGGTGCATCCCTAAGGACTAATGCTAAGACGCTAACTCTGGAGGAGCTCCAGAGAGCTCCAGAGATCCTCAGCTCATGTGGGAGACTGAAACAAATATGGGACCATTTGCCTGCATTGAAAATGCTACACAAAAACTATCAGTAACAGTAACTAACACTAATCACCCCGAGTACACAAATCTCAGGGTGAAACGAGGTGATGGCAGCACTATATTGTGGAGATAGTTTTCTTTAGTGGGGTCAAGAAAGCTGTCAGTTGAAAAATGCCTTTTTTCAAAAGTTTAGAGGCTACAAAATTTGAAAACCATGCAACGTTTTCACTCAGTGCCATAGTTGTGTACTATGTTGTGTTGGTTCTTTACACAAATACTAATAAAATATATGCATGCATGCTGCAGAAAAATGTGAAAAGGTTCAAGTAGTTGGATTACATTTGCAAGGCCCTGTATATGACATTTGGCCCATTTAAGTCCATGCACAAACAGAACCATACAGTCGATCTCTCACACACACCCACACACTCAAAGACACACTTTTACCTTCCTTCCACCTTCAATTTGGATTGGTCTTAGCTGAGCCAAGAACACACCTCTTTGGCAGCAACACAACACATGGGCCGGCTAAAGTCAACATGCCAGGTCCAGGCACATATGGAGACTTCTGCTCTGAGCCAAGACAAGAAGCAGCAACAACAAGATCAGAGTTCAAAAAGAAGAAACCACTGTCCGATCCATCCTGCATCCAAGTACTGTATCCACTGAAGATAAGAGCTGCAGATTAGTATAATATTACTATGTTGCAAAACCCTTTTACAGGATTCTTATGTTTTTATCTTTCCAGGGTCCAGTACAACAATTTGTCCAGTTACACTAAACTTTCAAAATTTTCTCAAATTAAAATGTTGGAAACTACAAATAACAACTGCAGTGCTGTCCAACAACTGCTCCGGTCCACTCCACACTAAATTGAAAGATCATAAAAATGGTTCACAATTTAAAATACTTGCTCTAAATCATATTTTAGAGAACAAAAAATGGAGCTATTGAGAGGTGAACCAACATTATAGTGAGATTTTGCCATTTTTATCATGAATACAAAACCTTTTGACCCTAAGCTCAACATAAAATAATAAAATTTGTCGCAGCATGTTTTAATGATGAGAGGAAAACGTCCTGGAATAGTTGGATGAAGTTTGTCTGAATGGAACATCTCACAGTAGATTAAATTAACTTGCAGCGCTTAGGTAACATTTATGGAGGAAAAAAAATAAAATCCTGAAGCTGCAGAGTTTTTCCACTGAGTGTTCCACTGTACATGCTGCAGTTTACTTAACAGTCTTATGCTCAGGAGGATTCAATTGCATTACAGTACCACTACAGATATTATCAAGCGGGTGGTGAAGATATTGTTTCCCTATCAGACAGAAAGCAGAAGTTTTACCAGCAGCTCTAACGCTTTTAAGTTGTTTTCTCCTCTTCATTAGACCTAGATGCAGTTAAGAAACAAAGCTAATCATTGTGGGGATGTTTGGACTGTCATGAACTCATATCCTGAAAAACCATATCTCTGGGCACTGCGAGTTTCCTCGAGCTGCTCCACTCAGGGAACTCTGCATTCTTTTAACCTATACAGCTGGTATTCTGAAGGTCTTTTATTCTCTCTTGCCCAACATAGTTCATCTTACAAAGAGACAAATAAAATGAAAACAGGACATTTCATCCATTTATTTCTTTTTATAGAGACTTGTGAAGAAATCGGCTTTTAACAACTTTTTCCTCCACCAAATAGAGTTGTAACATTCGTATTGCACCTTTCTGGTAAAGCCTCTGCTCTGCTTTCCATAGCAAGACTTCCAGCGGCTTCCTCTTACCATTTTTTTTTTTCTTTTTATGGTGCAATAAAGTTGAAAACCACAGACAAGACTTAGATGTGTATCTTGTTTTCCAGGAAACAGCGCTGAATCCCATAGGCTGCTTGCATGAGGGTTAGTTTAAAGGTCAACAGAAAAGAAGAGACAGATGGAAGGCTGGTGGGCAGCTTTATTGTTTGGAATATCTGCTGAACATGGATGGTCTAGATCTCAATGTTGCAACAAAATGGCAACAATGATCTCTGTCTTCTTATAAGCTTACTTGTCGTTGCTTTAAAGATCACTTATTCATCCAGTGTGATCATGTGATCAACACGACCCCCACCCACACCAACATCATAATGTAGTGTTTGTATGCCTTCCCAGTGTGTGTGTAGAAGCTTCCTAATATCCATAGCAGCTGCACTTGCCTAACAGTGACGAGGCAGCTGGTGTTTGGCCTTTATAGTTAAAGTTTAAAAAACACTGTCTCACAAACTCATGACTAAAATCAGCGATCAAACACCTCTCTGTTGGAGTCATGGTGAAATTTACATCCACTGCGCTCCCTTTTTATCTATCATGAATACAAACAAATGCAAATGCACACCAGGCCAGAGCATCGCAGATTATAAACACAGGCATGTTTCCAGTTACACTTTTGATCTGGTGAAAAATTTTTTTTTTCTTTGTTTTGTATTACTCATAGTTATGAAGAGTTAAGAGGCTGACAGGAATGCTGCGCCCAAAGCCACAAAAATATTGTCTCTTATATGCCAGGATATGTCCTTTACCTCTCAGCTCACTCAAACTCAAAGTGTTGAGGATCTTGGCTGTCTATAGCTTGTTTATAAAGATGAGACTGCACGTTATTTCAAATCATAACAGCCCACAGATAATGATGTAGATGAGGACTCTAGGAAAACTGGACATGTAAAGTGGAGAAGTGGTGTCAGAAAGCGATGAGCTGCTGTCAAACTGGAATATCATAATAGGGAAATGCTGGGAGTCTACCAGGTCTGACAAGGCCGGTGTTGGTGTTCGTCTGCGAACTCATTCAAATCCACCATTTATAGAACACACACTGCTCTCAATCCTGCAACCTCCTCTGAGCCCCATCATTCTGCCTGGACCCCAATAGCATTATATAATGTCACCTGACCCCCAGGAGCCTCGGTCGCTGGTTAGGTGCAGGAGATCGTAATGATTGACAGCAAACAGTCTGCCAGTAACTCAACACAAGAACCCATGTCTACATCAGCGATCCTTTGCATTTTTACACAACCTTAGCTAGAAAATATTGGAAAACTACAACAAACAGAAATGCATGTCTAAAACGGTATAAGAATTTCATTGTCTGTCTTTCCTACTTTTACAACTCGTCCATTTCATTGCACTCCACGCACGTGTCAGGCCTTACGTAAGCCCATGAGCGGTGAACCCCCGGAGAGGGAAGAGCTGTTGGGCAGGAGCTGTCTCTCTTTAATGTGGCCTCTCACTGTGGAGGCTATTCAGTCTCAACACAAAAAGGCCTCTCTTTCTCTCTCTTGATCCTAGAATGCAATCTGTATCCTTCAGGACATGCACACAAACAGCTTTGTATTTGCAAAAAATAAAAAATAAAAAAAAATAAAAAATATAGGACACACATGGAGCAAAAAGCATGATTCCTTCAACTCCATCTTATTAAATGTCTAAACTACACATAGAGATGCAAATGTATAGATGCAAACAATTTAATGTGAAAGCAAAATCCCTTCAAAAAGTAAATACAGCTATATTTTGACATGGACATTCCATAATATTATTTTTAAACCAATGGTTCTTCAGGAAAATTTGATACATTAAAAGCACAATGGAGGTAGATGCTATTCTGGCAACAATGATCTCTGCCCATATTCTGGCTAGTTCACATATATGCATATACACAATATAACTGCATATAAATGCCGAGAATTTAGCTGGTAACTGGATCAGATCATTTTTAGCTTAATCTGCCCTCACTGACTATCTGTCAGCTGGAAACTTAAATATCCAATTTTAGTTAATGCATCATACTTTCCACGTCCTGCGAACAACCACAGTCTTGGGTTCAGCTGGTGTTATCGAGTTAAGAAGACTCAAATTTTGCAATTTTAAAGTGCTGTTTTCATCCAATAATAACTAAAGTGAGAACTTTGCCTCCAAATGCAGGGAATAAATGAAGGCATCTACAAGTAACTCGTTCAGAAGACACCATTTGTGATTATTTTGTCCTACAGAACACATTGAACCAATGCTATAATATCAAAAAGTAGATTAAAGATTAATGTCCTCTCAACTTTAGGCACTCCTCTCTACCAGCATATCCATTACTAAGGGAATGCAGGAAATTTGTTTTGACCAGGGGTCTTAGTTTTTCTAGCCTGATTTTCCTATTTATGTCTGAGGCCCGCAAAAAAGATAGGCCCTTCTGTCTACAATAACACCGTTTTCTTATCTTGCAGCATGTCATTCTTCATTTCTGTTGAGGCAAGCCACAGAACCTTGCCAAATTCCTGTTTTCTTTTCCTTATTTTGACATCCATTCAAGTTAGCTCTTCATGTATCTAAACAAACCAAACCCTCTTTGGTTGCACCAGCAATGGAAAAATTGGATTTATTTATGGACAGAGTTGAAAAACTAAATCATAGTTTGAAAAATGCCATCCCCTTTTCTGTGTCTTAGAATTCAAATAGTTGGGAGAAGAGATGGAAAATGACAGATCACTGACTTAGGAATACAAGCTAGAAATAGGACAGGGAGGATTAATTGAAACAGAAAGGAATGTAAATGGTGGAGACCCTCAACTGCGGTCAGCTGTCTTTCTCCACTCATGCTCCAACTTTGTTTCTCAATCCTCACATCGCACTCCCACTCATGCCTACTCCTGAGATTTGCCCTGCTGCCACCACAAGCCAGCGCAGGTTCTTGCCTGGTTTCCTGTGTTTTGTGAAAGGAAACCATCGTTGTTGCTGTTAGCAATCCAATCTGCTCTCCCCTCTCAGACAAAGCCAAATATCCACAGGCGAGTGTCAGATAGAGAAAGTCTCTAGTCATTAAAAAACTGATTACAATCTTTTTTTATAGACAGTGCAAGCTAGGAAGGTGGAGACCCACAAAAAGTAAGCATAAAAGCCGCCAGCTAAACAGCTAAGAAGTTATATTCTGTTTGATAGCACAGCACATTATGAAATGTTTGAATTTCCTTTAAGGAAAACAGTACAATAGAGCATGACACAGCAAACCGGTACATACTGTAAAGTGGGTGTTGCTTGCATAATTTTCATCAAGAATAGCTCATGTTGCTCTATATACATTTTTAACCAAAGACAAATCCATGGTTGCTTAGTTGTTTTATAATATAACTCATAAATAAAAACCAACTAAAACGTTTATTTTAAAAGGCAGCTGACTTCCAAACCTTTGGATATGATATTGCAAATTTGAATAATTAAATTTGTATCATTGGAGACTCAGAATTTTGCTGATGATGGCAGCTGCCTGTAATGTGCTGCAGCTAATACTGAGGGTCAACAATGTTTTATGACGTTTCCGGTAAGAGGGCAGCTTACTTTGCAAGGCCAGCAACTGACTGCAATGCATAGCTTCAACCACAGGGTGGCGATAACGTCCAAACAGAACATGTATTAGTGCATATTATCGTATTTTTCTTTAAATATTCAGATTGCATGCCAAAAACACAACACTTATTTTAATTTAGTCAACTGTTAGCCTTTTGGAGTTTAAAATGACTAATTTTTTCACATGCTTGATCGTAAATTTGTACAGTAATTTGTCTATGTTGGCCAAGTAAGAAATTATTAGGATGTCTAATAACATACTCTCTATCTGAAGCGTTTTGCCAACATTTTTGTGGTGGCAGAAGACTAAACCTTGTGAGATTTCCAGGTCTACGCGTGAGTCACAGAGGAAATCTGAGCAGCTGTTTCCATCAGTTAGTGAAAGCAATCAAAGTTAGTCGAGAAATGACTGCATTTATATGACATTTACATACACATTTGATTACTTCTATAGGTGTGGATTATTTTTGATATTGGCATGGATTTTAAATGACCAAAGATTATGAGATTCTATTTTTTATTCAACTAAGCTAACATTTATCAATTTTTTTGTTCAAGTTGCCGGTTTAGTTAAGTCAATGCAGTAAAATGCAGTATAAGAAAGTTGAAAAAAATTTTAGCTTTCAGCACTTCCTCCCTCATATATAACTAATGCTAACTTTTTAAAAGATTAAGATATACTTAATTTATTTGACAACTTTTTTATTTATTTATTGATTTGTGTTTTTACATGTGACATAATTTCTATAAGAAGGTCAAGGCCTGGCTACCCCTTACTACAGTAAGTAGTAACTTATAAAGACCAGTCCAAGCACTAACTTAACTTATTGCTGGATCAATGTTGCACTGAACATTTTGATTGTTCGGAATATATAAAGCAATAGGTTCTCAATTTCTACCCTCTGTGCCAACAGAAGACAGTTCTTAAGATGAATGGAAGCAATAAGAACATAATATGGAAATACTAAAGACACAATGATCAAAAAATGAGCATATCCTTGCAGACCGCAGCTGAGAGGTAGAAATTTGCTTGTAAATGACTGGGAGGGCATTACAATCCATTTTTTATGAACATATTCTTTATTCTTTGTTGCAAGAAAAGCTGAAACATGACTACATAGTTTCATAAAGATGGAAAATAATAATTGCAAGCTGGACGCAACTGGTGAATCCCCATGCAACATTTGTGCATTTTCATGCAGCCAAATTCCAACTGACAGCCAGTTGGGAGAGCTTGCCAGGCTCAGCTCTGGCCCAGAGAAAAAGTCATGTTTTATAAATGGCTGAAGAGTTCCGTCTGTTGAACAGTCAGGCTTTTCCCTGCCAAATCTTTACTCTCTCAGACTTAAACATACAAGGTAACCGCTTGAACTTAAAGTATAAGATAATCTTCAGTTGAGGCTGCCCTGGCAACTCCACTTTTAAATTTAGACAAATCACTCTCAAATTTATTGCTAAAATTTGCCTAGCAATGATCTTCATTAACTCAACACTGAACTTCTTAACCATCTTTACTCTGTGGATACACTGAAGTATTCACAAGACGTAATCTCGTCTGTATCCGCTAATCCCTGCAGGGTCAATGCGGGGTGGGGACTGCAGGGGCATCTGCAGCGATCACTGGGCTGTGGTTTACTTGGAGAAATTGTCAGTTCATCATTCAGCAATTTTCTGAGGCCAATTAAGCTAAGCTATGAATGCCAAATAAAGAACATAATTTAATGGTTCAAATTTAAGGACAATATATCTATTTCTTTCTCTAAGTGTCCAAAAACTGACAAACATTTGAGCTATTCCCTTACTCCTATCTCTCCCAGTCTCTCCATAGTGTAAATCCAACCAACTGAGACCGTGATGTTGATTCTTGGTCCAAACCGGATTGGAGCAGATTGAGCAAGAGCGAGGAAAAACTGAAGCAGCTAAACATCTTACTGGATCATCATTCTTCCGCTCTGATTCCAAATTACAAACAAGAGAAACTTCATTCAATTACTCTAAACTGGGAATCACTGCAACAGTGTTTACTGCTCCATCAAAGCCAAACAATAGACTTTTGGAGTTTTGCATTTAAAGCCCACTGTGGGTGGAACAGCAGCTGATGAGGAAACAGTTTGAGTATACAGTATGAAAAACCTCTCATTATTGCTTCACCACAGAAGAGCTACGACTTCTAGAGGTTATTTGGGCACTGACCCATACCTTACTCTGCATCTGAGAAAAACACTTCACACATTTAATCTCTGTGTAGTGGCATGTTTGTGCTCAAACCCAACATAATCTATGTTTATGTTGGGTTGTAGCACAACTGTTTGAACTCTCCAAGTGACAAACCACTCTACCTTATCAAGGCAATAATAAGAGTTCAGATTGTTTAATAGTGTTGCTCATCTAAAACGTATACAGGATATACAAATATTTGAACTATTGTGCAGTTTTTGTATTGTGGTGTTTATTTTTAATCAACCATAAAGTTTCAAATGAAGCAATTTGATTTCTGGACTCCCTCGTGTACCAACATAAATGTATCCTCTCTGAGATTAAAAACCTGGAATATTATATGTATGAATATATATTCCAGTCAGAGCTCACAGCCCCAGAACACAAATGTTGTGTATGAGTACTAAGCATTTTTTCAAACTTTCAAAAACAGCATATCCATTAGACAGTTCCAAGATCTCATTTTCAACTGAACTTCAGTGTCGTTTTTTTTGTTTTCCTCTGGCATTTAACATTTATTTTAATTTAAATTAATCAAATATTAAATAGTTTTAAAACATTTTACTTTCAAATATTAGGACTTTTCCACATTTACACAGATCAGCATCTATTATGGTTCTCAAATGGATTTTTGAATTATTGTCCTGTGTTTTAACAACAAAAAAAAGAGGTTTCACAGCGCTAACTATGGTTCAGCTAGTTTTTCTGTGAACCATTACATCACCCATTAACTGGTCAACACCTGGAGAAAAAGCCTGATCAACTGAACAAAGAAACAACCAAAAAAATTATAGGAACGAAGAATGTGCACTTAACTGTTGAGGAAACCAAGCAGCTCATTTTATTTTGAGCATGGACTATAGGGCTGGAAAGCAGAGATAGGTCATCTACAGTAAGAGAAAATTATGTTTTGGTGATCAGCTGAAATGTCTGTGAATTGTTAAACTAAAGGAAGTCATGTGAACAAAGAACAAATACGTCCAACTCAGCCAGCTCTGCCATCTTGCTACAACACTCTCTACTACTGTTGTAAAATACCCACTGTCGACAACACTTGTCTGGCTCCCCAAACTGATAAAAAGAGGTGTCTGCTCTCAACAAGGCACGGAAGTATGACGGCATCCGATTTAAACCAGTTCAAGATTGATGGTTTTTTCCATGGAAAAGACCTAATTAAAGCATTTGAAGATTTTTTTTCAGCCCACTCTTTACAAATGCTATATTTTTGGTAAACCCCTTAAATTAAAACTGGATTTAGCCACCCCAGTCACCATCTAGACTGAAATGTTTTGAAAAACCATACAAATGTGTCAGGGCCCATATGACAACAGGTGAGCTGCTGGGCTGGTTCAGCAGGACATAGCAAGCACACTCCAATGATGCAATGGCCAGTTTAGAAGACAAAAACGACACTAGCAGATATGTGATAATGAAGCCTAACTATGTCACTCTGTGCATGATTTTCTATCTTAGCATTGTGCTTCTGATGCTTAATGTCAGATAAAATTGGAAAACACACAAGTGCTTTCATTTGTAGAACTGATTGCCCATCTGTCAGCACTAGTTGTCGGAGGGCACGGTTGTAATTCATTATCCCATCCAACAAACCCCTATTGTTTAAGATGTGCATGTCTAAACACACACTTGAGGAAACTTCCACGAAGCACAGGGGGTTTCTCGGAGCTTAAAAGAAACTGGGCTTACTGGTTTTCACAGCTTGGGTGTGGCATGTTTGTATTTTTTTTTAAATATGTTGATTTAAGCTTTAATCTTCAAAGTGGTATATAGGTGAAGTTATTTGAAGCACAACAGAAAATCTTTAATCTACACACTCCCCTTGAGTTGTTTCTTCACTCTTTGATTTACTTACTCCCTCTGAGGCTCTGGCATTTTGACAAATCACTGTCCACAATGTTTAACTTTACACCACAGCATTGATCGAAATGGCAGAAGTTGACTACTGCTCTCTTCCGCAATAAAGCAAAAGACAGCAATGTCAATAATCCTTCAGGTGGAACTGAGGTCACAGACAGCTGAAGTTTCTCAGCATGTAGAAAGAAACCTCTACAGTGAATCTTTCTCTTCCTAAACGCTGCTTTAGTGAGGTGCTGGTGTAGCTGACATATTTGAGGAGACACAAATAAAATGAAATAATTACTCAAATCTACAAAATAAAACAGGGTACAGTGTCTAAATCACAAGCTCGCATATGGGACATAATACCAGGCATCTCATGCACAAAGAAAAGTTAGTTTGCATTTTAATTATTATTTTTTTTAATCTTACTATATTCTTTCACTTCTTACTTTTGTCTCTGACTATTGTACCGATAGGTACAGTGGAAATAACACAGATGTCTTTAATTTACATATGAATTTTAATATAGAGGGTTTGATGCAATAATGCAGAGGAGCTCCCATCTCATAGCTTCCAGCGAATACAGTCGTTATCCTCATTGTAAATTTTAATAAAGAATTTTAAAACAAACAAAAAAAAACAAACTTTCTGACAGCTAAAACAGCAAGATGTGATACTGCACTTCATTTTCTCTGGATTTCAAGAGGATTTACGCTACCTTTCAGGAAAAAAAGAGGGCATGAGAAACAAAGTAGTATGTATTGTTATAAAAGGCAAATGAAGTGTTAAACCAATTTTGTTCATTTTTACAAATAATGTGTTACAGAAAGAAAAACTGAGTTAAATAAATTTGTTTGCACCTATTTTTATTGTTTGTTTGCATGCACATTAGTCATAGGAAACCAGGGGCTTCATGCATAAAAAAGTGTGCAGTTTTCACACTAAAACTTGGCGTACGGAAAGATTTAGAAAAGTGCGGTCACAAAAAAATCGGATGCATAAAGCCGTGTGTACGCACTTTGCCGCGCACCTTTCCTTTATAAGTCCTAATTTGCGGGAAATAGAACGCAGCTGCTAGTCCGCCCTGTCGTCACTCACAAATACATATGTAATTTGTTGGAAATACCCGGAAGTCTGCCACCAGGTGAAGCAATAATCATGGCAACATCCTTGTTTGAAGCAGTATAAATATTTATAATAATAATAACTATGTATTTGATTTAAAAGTTGCTTTGAGGGCCCATAATGCTCACAAAAATAAAAATACATTAAAATAAAAAAAAAATCAAAATTAAGATTAAGATTGTGCAAATGCCTGTTAGAACAGTAGCGCGTCCAGCAGAGATTTAAAGAACGACAGCGTGTCAAGGGAGTCCTCTGGGTGGGGAATGTGGACCTTTATTCAAAATACTTAAGTCATGTGCATAAGTTGTACATTTACAGAATAAAGATGCTTTCTGCATAAGACACATTCACAAAGCGGGAATGGCTCAACTGAAAGATGACTGGAGCTGGACTGGTACGGTACCACATGGCTCCTTCTTTAAGTTTTGCTCAGAGATCCAGGATGATTAGTCTGAGCAATCTAGACGCTCATAAACCATCATCAACATTTCCCAGCAGATCAATATGATCTCTGAACAAACGCTCCCATTGAATCATTCCATTGGCGATGTTCTCCACCGGAGCCAAAGAGCTTCACAATTAAGCGGCACACCTTTGTGCAGCGACTTATGTACATGTGCTTGCATACACACCTTGATCACCATAAAAATAGTCAAACCTGTTGATTATTTTTAATCAGCAGGTTTGAGTTAATCTGCTGATCTTTTTGACGCTTTGTAGTTTGACATTGTCCCCAGAAAAAGTTTGCGGGGCTGCGGCACATTTTCACAGTGCAAGTGAAAAAGTGGGCATATACTTTGACGCAAAGTTAATTTTTATACATGCCGACTTGTGCGTAAAATATGGCGCTGCATACTTTTTTGCGCACACACGCTTTATGCATGAGGCCCCAGAGCTATTGAAAGAATGACAGCGGTTGTGTGAAATATACTGTAAAGTTGAGAGAAGGAGAAAAATGAGATGCAGCTGAAGCTGGTGGAAAAGGGGTGAAGGAGTGGCGCACAACAGCTGCTGGTTGGTATGGAGACTTTGTTGGGTAGAGGGACAGAAAGATCTACTGAGAAGAAGGAATGACAGTTGACTGAGCTGTTTCTAAACGCTGCTGTGGCAGAACAGGAGGCCTTGTGTGAGTGACTATTAGTGTGGGTGAACAAGGGATGAAGCATTTTACTGCAGGAATGCAGGAATTGTTCAAAAGGAAGTTTCTCTCCTTTTGATCCTTAAGAGGTGCTGCACTAAAGAAAAGATGCATAGTGCTGAAGTATTCTTTTACACCAATGTAATGTTTCATAGGTTATGTGAAGATTAGATTTTCTCAATTTAAAAATACTTTTGCAACAAAACAAGCTGAATTGGAGCCAGAAATTTCCTTATTTACATCAATTTGCTAAAAAAAAACTCCAGCCATTTACTAATTTGATGACTGTGCTCACAAATTAGTAAACAAATTAAACAAGTAAAAATTTGCTTGTCGTTTTAAATACAATCATTTAAATTGAACTTCTATCAGTCGGTTTATTTAGTGACGGTTGAGCCACAAACATGATACTACATTGTCAAAATATGTACTATGTACTATGTACAAGTTTTCATTTGTCCACCCGCCTCTCAATCTGGAGATAATAAAGCTGCAGTATTAAATGATGAGCTGTCACTTATCATCTGTGGTTTTAAATTGCCGGCGCAGCTCTGCGACCCAGATCCTGAGGTTGACCTACCAGACATGCCAGATGCCTGTTTGCGTCCTGATCTAGGCCCACCCCTCCTACATAACTCCATTCATTGAGGGGTGACCCTTCACCCTTTCCTGTCAGTGCAAAAGCTTCAACCTCTTGCAGTTTGGGAGTGAGAGAGGAAAAAAGGGGCCGACGCAACATGTGAAAACGGATCATCAGGTTCAGAAGGAATTCTTTTAAAACTAAAGATAACACTGACAAGTTCAAACTACTGAAATGTAAGAAAGCAGTCACCTAAACAGCAGTGGATTGTGTTTCTCAGGAGGCAATGTCAGGGGTTTGAATGTGGGTTAGTCATCCCAGACTAGCTTGGGGGGTGGGGTGCTGTTTCACCGACTCTGACCTTCAATAACCAGCTGAAATGTCTCCTGTGAGTGGAGAATTGGTAGGTGTAATGGTCATGGCCAGGTGAATTTCAGAGATGGACTTCACTCCCTCCTACACAAAAAGTCCTACTGACTCTTATCCAAACAGAATATTAGTAAATACAGAAGAGATACACCACAAATCCTATGCACTGCCCCTCCCTTTACTGCTGGTTGCTTTGGTGTCCTGTTTATGCCAACTCAGTGTTTTCCATTCATGCTAGCCGACCATGTACCTGACCAAGGACAGATAAGAGAGACAAACTCTTCTCATCAAAATAAAGTAACCCCTCCCCTGTTCATCTCATCAGGCCTTACTGTTTTTTTTTTATTCTTGCTCATTTCAACTAGTCTCTGTTCAATATCAGGGTACTGGATCACATGCTGATGAGAATTGACAGGTTGAACACGCTTTGCTTTAGGGTGTGAGTGCGAGAGACTTAATCAGACACAGGACTCCCTGAGGAGGGGGTGCAGTTGACAAAACGGGTGGGAGTTTTGAAAGATGTTCAGGGGGTTTTAGTTTTGTTAATCGAATAAGCACACGTGAGTAGGTGCATTGGCTCTTTCTCTCTCATCCTGCGAGGGTTTTTGCCCAGACTTGCCAAAGGGATAGTGACCTACTTTGCAGGGTTTGCAAACCAACAAGACAAACTGTGAAAGTGAAGAGTTTTACACAAGATACAAAATGCAGAAAATTGAACCAATACAAAACACACAAAGGGGTGAGCCACGTCTTCCCAGCAAAAAGTCTCCTTAAGCACACGTAATCCTGTGACACAGAAATAGTATTAACTAAGCTGTTGGGAAACAAATGAAGATGAATGGTTTTGTTAACGTTATCTGAAACAGGGTACAGAGTGCAGCAAACACACCCACTAAATGCAGAAGTTTGCAAACTTCACGGGATTGATATCTCATGCACCCCTTCCCCATCGTTACAATTAAATGTTTTTCTTTAGGTGAAATTTCTCAAAATCTGATTTTTGTGAAGTACTTTTGTAAAAGCTACTCATATTACTTATGAATACATGGGAGATGGTACAATATTTTTTTCTTTCATTTTTTGTTGGATTTAAAAATTATTTCTCAATAAAAAAAAGTGTTTCATGTTTCTCATACAGTTCTTAGACCATAACATCAGAATCAGGTCAAATTTCTAACAAAACAAGAAATTTGTATCATCCAGGAAAGGCCTGACTGGTGGATCTCTAATAAATTGCGATTAATACTACATACTCATCTGGTTAACAAATAGAGTCAGAATTAGATGAAGACTTGGTCCAGAGAAGGTACATTTTAGTCACCCGATACACCAAATCCTAAGTAATATCTTTAAATGAACTGATACATTTTTAAAACAGGCTGCTATTTTGTTGATAAACTTTTGCTTTTCCAATATATAAGATGTCCAAATCAAAGCGTTTTAAATGATCAATACCAGATTCCCGCAATTTACGCAAATATTTTTTTTTTAAATCACAGTCTGTGTGAGAATTATTTTGACTATTGAAACTACTGTGGTTTGACTTATTAAAAGAACAATTTCAAACCAACTAGAGTTACATCTACAATGAAAAACTATTCACCAATGTTTTGATGATCAAAAGAAATCACTGAGTTTATGAAGCAGTGATTTCATAAACTTAGGAAAGTTTTAAATTATCAACAAGTCATATCAAAACAGAAAGTCAAAATGCAAGCATTAGCTTAGCACTTCCAAAATCATCCCTACATAAAAACTTTGTCAACAGAAGTAGAACACAAGTTTGTTGCAGACTATAACTAGATTTACTTGAGTATAAATAGAAACAATAGGCTTTCCCGAGAAACTCTTGTGACAAAATATTTTTCACCATCAAGAAAAATGGATATCGTACAGTCGGAAAAGTCAGTGGTGAACGAGTGAAGAAAAACACAGTCACAGTAGAGCTTGTATTACAAATTAAGTCACATGTGTTACCATACTTAACTTCAAACTACTGAGTTTTGAAACATTTCCAGGGAATTTGTTTTATTGCAATTCCCTGTAAATTGCAATAATTTCCAGGGAAAATTGTTTCCCTGGAAATAATTTTCCAGGGAAATTTTCCATAGTTTTTTCTTCAGTCACTGGTATCAAGGACAAAAACCTTGAACTATCAAGAACTTATTTAAGTTCATGCTAAATTAAACATAAATTCAAAATACATGCCTTGTTCAGCTGGCAGGAAGAGATGCCCTACATTTATACGGACGGTAATTCTTTTCAGTAATTTAAGAAAACTTAAAGATAAACTAACAGAATCCATGAAAAAGTATCCAGTTATAACAAACTTAATAGGTTTTGAATAGAAGCAGCATAGGGTAGAGGGGTATGCATCATCACTATGACATGATTTAATTGTAAAAAAAACATAGTTCCTTGACACTGAATGCAAAACAAAACACAAATCTTTGTCTGGAAAACTCACTGCAATATTAGAACAGTGCAACACACAGACTTCACTTTTATGACCACACCGTTATATAATATTATGCAATCTCTCTTACAGTCTGAATAATGTCAATGCTGAATTTGTTAATGTGGTAGCAGTGTGCTCAGTGAGATTGCTATGATTGTACTGAAGCCTTACATCTGGTCAGCATGTGTACGTAAGAGACAAAAATAGATGCTTTCTTGGCCATCATAGGGGCTATGTTGAATTCAAGCAGTTTGTTCTGATTTAAAAGTAGACTCAGTCTTGCAGGCTCCCAAGAGATTTTCACTCACAGCATAGTATAAATGATCACTGACACGTGAAATTCACATGTTGAGATGGAAGTAAATGAGTGTGGTGTTGAAACCCCCTTAACCATACACACCCTTTCTCATAATATTATGTTTTTTTCAGTGCAGCAGCAACATGTTTTTTTTAAGTTACTTTGGAATAGATCTACTACACTGAGCTAACAGACAATCAGAGAAAAAAATCAAGTTGTTTAATTTTTACACTGTACGCCCTCCAGGCATTTTAATAATCTCCAAGAGTCATCTGACAAACAGGTAGGGACTTGACACAAAGTGCAACCAATAGCTGAGTAAAGAAAAAGGTTAAAAGCTTTAAAGCTAAACCGACATCCAATCCCAGTCCTCTTTCATATTACATAATCACTCATCAGTGCATTGAGCTCATCGCTGCATGCTCGTTCTGTTTGTTTTTCAGACAACAGTCTGCATGTGTGTGTAGTTTACACCAAGAAAGCTGTGGATCCAACTGTATTGGAAAATGAAGTGAAACAGCTAAAACAGAGGCAAACAACAATGCTAGCACATACAAGCAGAAACGATAATATTTATCTGCCCATCTACATGAAGAAAGCAGCTAACACATCAACTGGACTCTGGAGAGGATTATAACTTAAAACAGTCAATATGATAAGTTTGGACTAATAAAAAAAACTTTCCCAAAAGCAGTTAAACTGACTTATCAGTAGCCTGCCTCCTTGTTTTTTCCCCTCCTTCGGTCAAGCAGATTGAGCAATTCTGGCTCTGACTGCAAACTCTGGCTCTCCAAAGGAATAGTATTTCGAAACTATTCTGGATGGAGCACTAAACATGCGGTCAGTTAACCAGTACACTCCCACACCATTCAGACCAAAACCACTGGACGGTTATAGGCAGATGGTGTATTTCACTTCTCTTAAGACCTTATGAACACAAGTCAGAGCTGAATGCACAAACTGCCAGAGCCAATTGCTTTTATGACAACAAAGTCACAGCCAAATTAGCCTCGGGCACAAGAGCCACACACAGCAAAATACCTCTGTGCCTCAGAATCCTATGAGCTGGCAGAAGGAGTGTGTTTCTGCTAAAACGCAAAATTGGGCTTTGTCTACAAGTTAAACGATGCGGTCCACAAACAAAACCAAAAATAAATGGGTCCACGACTGTTGCTGGCCTCAGTTTTCCTACCTGTTTCTGGGGACTGGGATGTGGGAGGAGGGAAGGGGTTGTATCTCCGCCTGTGGGACATTTTGCCCCTGTGCTGGCCTGAAGCTGTTGGCCAGCTCTGCCTGTTTTCCTGGGTTTCTGATGTCCAAACTTATGGAGCTGCCTGGCAACTGCCTGCCCATGCCAAAGCAGAGGGTAGGACTGGCCCGCTTCAGGATCCCAGTGGAACCAATGTCTTTTTGGTCTCTGACGGCTGTCTGGAAAATGAAGCAGAAAGAAGTTGAACTTTCCTTTATCATTCCAAGTAGATGAAGAACTAATAACCTGTATTTGGTATAATAAAAATTATTTTTAAAAATATATTGGAAGGTTGTAAGAACTGTTTCTCATTTAAGTGAGCTCAACCTGTTATAACAGTAAGTTTTGTACAGTATCTTAACTGCAGAAGATAAGTTTCTGAGGAAAATGGCATTTTTACAGAAAAAAATTAATTCACAAAACGTGCAATGCTTAAATGGACAGCTCGGATATTCTGAAATTATGTTTCCGCAATGTCATTATCAGAAACAGTTCCTCTACCTGTAGTAAATAGATACCATATCACAGTAAACTAGTCCACCTGTTTAGTTGATGTTAGCAAGTTTAAACCATAAATGCTACTTAACCAGACACTGCTAAAGTGGATAATATACGTTGAGACTTTCACAAGACACAACTGTTAAGTTTGTCACTGTTTTTCCACCATTACATTGGTTGACACTACCAACTGTACAAATATGCCTCATGTTACTCATCATTCTAAGTTTGCCCAGAATTGAGTAACATTGGAGACATTTTGGCTGTTTGTCAGTTGTACAACAGCATTGCAAATTGTACATTCCTGTGTTTTCCCAGGTCTCCTGAGGATGTTGATCAGATGGAGCAGCTGCTTAGGTGGATCTGTACAGATAGCAAGCAATGGCAATAAAACAGTAGCATAGTCACTTGCATGCTGTTTGGCTGAGGAAAAAAAAAAAATCACAAACCTAGCAACTGTCTCTCATGAAAATATTGGTGCTTAATATCTACTATTATTGCCCAACTTTCCACTGAAACATTTTCAGTTTGATTTTGTTACAAAATCCCCAAAACAGTTAAACACTTGGTCTGCCTGAGTAGCTGTTGGCATTTTGCCACTCTGAAGACTTCTTCATTTTTCCACAGACTCACTGCAAGTCACTTTTTTTTTTCTATTACAGTACCGGTAGAACTATTGCTAATATTTTCACAGAACCTCACTTCAGAAAATCCAAACTATCCCTTTGAGTCAATGCCAAAAAGCTATGTTAATAAACCAACCTTTTCAAAACTTTGGCATACTGCCCCCACTTCTCTCTCTTCCAGAAGCCATAAAAAGTTCACTCACTCCACCCCAAACAGTACTGTAGCTTGCTCATTTTTTTCTCTCCCAGTGAATCATTAACAACTGTGATGGAGCTGTGTGTTTTAGGTGGATTTTAGCACAGAAAATCAAGCTCAGCATATGGCATATGAAAATGGTCATACCATAGAATAAATCATATTGATTTAACCCAGTTTCGTTTAATACCCCCCTTCAGCCATCGGTCTGTTGCTCTTCCCCACCCCCTCCTACAGTAACTATATACCTCCAGGGGCCCCGCCCCCAGTAAGAACCACTGACATAAACACGCAGTAAGGCAACGGTCTTACCTCCATAAAAACCTGACTGATACATTAATAAAATTAATTTATTCTCTACTGCTAATAACATGTCTTTATTTTGTCCTTTTCAGAAAGCAACTAATGCCTAAAAATGTGATTTAAATCCAAATGTGATGCAAATAAAAAGCAGAAACAAAGGACAAAATAAACAAATAATAAAAAAAGTAATCATATAAAATCTAATTAGTATTTTTGAAGAGTTTGCGTGAAGGAACCGGGCCTGCGCAGCCAGGAAGCTCACGTTGTAGCTCCACCCTGAAGTCATGGGGGAGGGGGTAAATCATGTAGTTTAGAATCCCTGCCCCCCTTCATGCTGTAAACTTTGCGCACAGAATAAGCAGCCATTTAAAGCGGTTAAAACACAAGATAAACGCTTTAATTGACGCTTTCGTGAAACTTGCCCTTTAAAAAAAACACTTTATCCAATAAAAAACATGTAAAAACAACCCAACAGCTGTAGCTGTCTCGTGCGAGCATCATGGTCGTCACCGTTACAAGCCATTTAGCGGCATATGTCAAACTATACCCTGATGTTAACCCCGTCTGACTCTGATATCTGCGTGGCTACACATGTGACTTTGAAAGCTTAAAGAAAGAACTCACTTTTTCCACGTTTTGTAATATTCCAAAGCCCGGCGAGTGCCCGCTACCGACGGACGAAGTTCGCTCGTTTTTAACCGCCGCCGTCGAGCCTCCGTCCGTTACGCATTTGTAAAAGATGGGCCCCGCTGTGAAGCTGCTTTTTGCCACCGCTGGGACCCGGCTGGTGTAGCGACCCGGCCGGTAGTTGAAGTCCACGACACCGCCGACGCTTGTCCCGACCGACGACTTTTCCAAAATGCATTTGGACTCCATATTTAGTCAAGGAGAGTGGAGACTAAAGGAAGAATGTCGGCTTTCTGTAGGGTTTTAGTGCAAATTGCGGGAATTAGATACATTTATTGGGATTGTCGCAGTTTGATAGGAGCTATTTGAGTCCTAACTTCTATTCTAGTCTACATGTGAAGTTTTTTCCACCGCTGCCGTCACCGCCGCAGCCCAAGATATCCAAAAAGCCGCCCGGTTAGGAGGATAAAAAGATTGTTTTGCCTCTTTCCTCCAAACCAATGCCACGCCCCCTCATCTAAGCTCCCATTGGTCCGACTCGTACATAAACATGTCACTTTGGCACGCGTCCACATCGAGACTGCCTCTGATTGGTTGTTTTTCTCGTGTCAATCACGTTTTTTTCAAGTCTAAGTAATGCGGGAGGAAAAGAAAAGGGGGCGTGAGCAGCAGTTTACCGGCCGGTGTTTGTCGACGAAGAGCCGGGTGTTGAGCAGGGGCAAAACAGCCTTCCGCCCCAGAAGGGGCAAACTGCGCAGTAACGCTTATGCACATTAACCGGATCTAAAATCTAAATGATATAAATGATAAAATCACCATGATCTAGTCATAGTGGATAAAGTTTATTTTAACTGTTGATTCAAATTACTATGTTTTTTTCTCTCACGTAAGATCGTGAAGTAGTGAGACACAACAAAACTAGTGTGCGACACATTATAAGAAAATCCTGTGCATCTGGAAAGTATTCCCAGCACTTCACTTTTAACACATTTTGCTATGCTGCACCTTTATTCTAAATAGTATTACATTAATTTCTTTCTTGGAAATTCTACACAGAAATACCTCATTATGGTAATGTGGAGAAAAATTTGAGATTTTTGCAAATGTATTAAAATGCAAAACCAAAGAATAATATTTCAGCCACAGCCTACACCTTGATCCACCTTTAGCAGTAGTTACATTCTCAAGTCTTTTATGATGCCACAAGCCTAACACACGTATCCTTGATTCTTAAGTTTCATCATATTGGATGGAGATGTTTGTGAGCCATTTTCAAATCTTTCCAGAAATGTTCAATGAGATTCAACTGAGCTCATTGGGAGCTCCAAATCAGCAGAATATTTTCATTTCCTTTCCCAGAGTCATGCTTCAAGACAATGCTGTCTCAGAGGTCTGCAGACAATTTCTTTGATTTCATTCTTGGTGTTTGACCTTTGACCTGCCCTGTCAACTGTTGGACCTTATATAGATTTATATAATAAATTTGCTAAAATCTCTCAAACCTTTTTTACACAGTGTCATAATGCAGTATTTGTGTGTGGAGTTTGGAGGATAGAGATTAATTTAATGCAATTTTGAATAATGTTGTAACATAAATTGTGGAAAAAGTGTAGCAATGTGAATACTTTCTGGATGCACTGTAGCACTGCAGAAAATTGCAAGTTTCCTCTTGTGCATGAGTAAAGGGTGTAGTAGCTACAACTGTGAAGCTTCAAATTCTTACATAATGAGTTTAAACAAGACACAACAAACTGGCTCATGAATTTAAAATTGGTATATCAATCAATAAATAAAACTGCTTTGAGTTCAATGCAATCTCAGATGTCCCTAAAGTTTCATTAACTTTATAATACTCTTTACCCCTAAAAGTAAAGTAAATGGTTTGATAAGAAAATATTTTATAAAATCTCCAGCTCTTTTCAACAATCTTCATAACATACTTCTGGAAATCAATCATTTTAAAGCTATTACATACTCATATATTTTCCAAACAATACTCATAGTTTTGGAACCTATAGAACAGGATCCCATGGTTTCTATTGGCTTAAAAAAAACTGTTCTTTGAAAAAAAAAAAAACATGCCCTGTCCAGCGGTGTTACGGTTACTATACTTTCACAAGTACGGCACTATTGTTTTCACTATAATGCTCCAAATTAAAAATTGTTGTTGAATTACAATAGATAATATGTTTTCTGCAGTCCTTTAGTCACATCACACTGAACATAATGCAGTTCTTTTTATTTTCATTAGCATCTTATTTAAAATCACTTTACTGGTATAAGGACAGTGATGTCCTCAAGGACCTGTTGGCTTACTTGTGTTTTGGAGGTTACAGTTAAGCTTTTTTTAAAAATTATTATTACTTTTTTATTTTTAAGAAAACGTACCCTTATATGCGTTTACATGTATTCTATATAACTGCTGCGAAACATCTGAGTTTTCTGTGTGAAGACTTCACCAATTTTATTAAAGTTTAAGGAAAAGTGGCAAAAAGATGTAAACAAACAAAGACAGATTTCACTGTGAAATGTATTTTGCTATCATTGTGAGCCAAATTGTGATATAAACTGTATGAGGAGAGCAATGTTTTCTGGGTCAAAAACTGGAAAGTTTAAAAGCCACTTGTCTCAGTATCACTGTAGTCTACCCCAACAGGAAGAAGAAATAAATATATCTCATCAGTAAGACATTTTAAGTTAGAGTGTAACCTCCATCACTCTCACTCCATGATGTAATACTTCTACTTCATTATTCAACTGTGTTTGTACTGTCAATGTATATTTGTTAGTGAAAATAAAATCGCACCTGTTGCTCAATGATCCAGAATGGACACACCAGTGGTTTCTGCTTTATTGCCTAATCCCTCACAAACACATTTTATTGCATCCTGCTTTATTGCAAGATTGAGTTATTAATGTCAGGCTGTAGCAAAGAGGGGGAAGTCTCTGCTTAGCTGGATTCCCTCTGCAAAACAACAACGAAATGCATGTAACACAAGCATGTTATAATGTGCCACTTTATTAGAAAAGTAAAAACTCACTTTAATATTTTATGAAGGGTAATATAAAACATTACAATCTTTTGCATATTTGCACTGTCACGCTATATTATATTTAATAATTTTACTTTTTTTTTTTTTTAATTAAACCCTGTGCTTTAAGAACATACAACATTGGCTACAGCTGTCACAGCAGTACTGGCCCATATTTATATTTTAAGACAATTAATAAACAGCATCTGTATTTGCATGGAAAGCATGAAATGTTTTCTCTTTTTTTCATCCACAAAGTACTATGTATCTGTGATAGCCATCTTTTTTTTTTTTTTTTCAGCAACAAATATACTGTATACTGCATGTTACATTGGAACAACATTGGAACAGCAACAGAGTATTTTACACATTTACATCATCGTACTGTTTGTGCAACGAACATTTGTCTCTGTCAGTGAATAACATTGTTCAACAATGTATTTCAGATCAGTCCATTCTCTCAGGGTAAAATGCAACACATAAGGTGATAGCCACACGGGGAAAACATGGAGCGTGACAGCAATTTCCAGTCGATTTTGTTTGAGAGATCACTTCTCAGCTGTTGGCCATTTCTCATGAGTCAGACAGACGAGCCGTTGGTGCATTGCTGATGCGAGGCTGGGGGTCTGCCTCCCCCACACCCCTCCTCGATCTCTGTATTACTTGGAGACCCTCAGAGCAGGACATCAAAGGGCCCTCCTCTGTACAGCAGGAGAAAGAGGGAGTGTCTTCAATGTGAAAAACAAAAACAAATCAGGAAAGGGGCAAGCCCTCTGGATCCGTGTCCATTTGCACTGACGCTCATCTGGCTTTACACTAGCTGTGCATCTCTCCCCCACCCCCCAACCCCACTCTATCCCGCTTTCCTGCTCCCTCTGGGAAAAGAATAAACAACTCTTCCATTTTCTCCCAATGGGTCCTCTCTATCCCTTCCTCTCTCTTTTGCTCGTTAAAGTTGTTGCTTTGGCTAAACAAAATGCTGCTTTTACAATACATGGCAAAAAGTACAACATAAAATAGAAACGAGAGATAAGTAACACACTATTTGTTTTCATCTCCATATATCAAGGCATGCACTTACTTGCTCAAGCAGAAAAGAAAAGTAGCATCAACAACATAAATATACTCTTTTCATGGCAGTGGTGTAAGCTATTTAACCAAATGTATTGTCAGTAGTTAGGTTAAAAATTAAACAGTGCTTCAACATACAGTGAGCATTTGTTTTTACATACTTTCTGACACAGTAGCATTTATATATTTATCTTAAAACCTCTTTAAACCCGTCCTTGTCGCACAGCAAGTAAATAGAATAAAAACGTAACCAATTCTCCCTTTACAGTACTGCAAAGAAGTATTTACCCCCCAAACAAAGTTATTTTATTTTAGTTTCTTTGTCACACACAAATGACCAAAATGTTAATATCAGACAATGACAACCTGAGTAAATACAAAAGCAGTTTTCTAATGCTGATTTCAATTATTTCACCCCCTTCTTATATCAATTAGTCACATTCTTTTGGGTAATTTATCACTGTACACACCACTCCCTGATTACTGCGAGAACCAAGACAATTCGAAAATCACTTAAATAGAACCTGTCAAACACAATGAAGTAGGCTAAATGATCTAAACAAAACAAATTAAGATCCTTACACCTACCTGTCTGGAAAGGGTTACAAAGCCATTTCTGGGACTTTGGGACTAGGTAGTCTCACCAACAGCCATTATCCTTAAGTGGGGAAAACACTGGCCAAGAACAGTGGTGAACATAGTAGGCCTATAATGCTCAAAAATCCTCCAATGTTGCTGAGTTAAGACAATTCGACAAAAAAGATAATTTTAAATTTACCTGTAATGGTGTAAAAGACTGACAGATTACAGTTCAAAACTAGCTATAAAGTTTAATACTAATATGTTTTCATAAGAGATCAAGATAGTTTTAGATGTTTTATTTTCTTAAATATTTAATATAATTTGAAAACTGAATTTTGTATTTACAGAAGGTAATTTGTTTAAAACTTTCTTCAAAATTTGAAAGATTGAAGTTTGTCAAAACTCAAAAAAAAAAAAGAAAAAAAAGAGAGAGAACAAATCTATAAAGGGGCAAATACATTCTCCCAACACTGCATCAAGCCCTAAAAGTCTTTCTTCCTGCATTCTTTTTTTAATGGTTCCCAAAGCTACAAGGGAAAGACTGTTTATGATGGAAGAGAACCCAGCACAGAAACTGGAAACGAGACCGGAGAGAAAGAGATGAACAACTTTTCAAAAAGACACTAAATGGTAATATTTGTGTCCAGCTTTATATTTTCTTTGGAGTCCAGACCCCTCTGTTACTATTTCAACCACAGGACTCAAGTCTGGGGAGCTACGTGGAGCTCTAGTTTTTTTTTTTTTTTGAGTGCTTAGAGCAAATCAAAACTGTGCTTTAATATTCCCTTCAGGGGTACAGCTCGGCTCAGCAGTCAGGCAGTTGTCCTGTGCAAAAATACAGAGACTATGAAATAAGATGTTTACAATCCGCATAAGAAATGACACAAACTGAACAGACTGAAGCATCCTGCATTGGTATTGAAACTCTTTCACTTCTATATTTTCTTTTAAAAACCCTAATTTCTTTTACCCCTGCAGTACAGTTAAGCTTTCTCATTGGGAAATGATCACGCTGTGGAAATTCTTGCACAAGCCGTTTGCTGCCCTCGACCTGATCACTTCACCTTGCATGACTCTGCCAAATATGTGTGCATCTGGGTGGAGGATGGTGTCAGCATGCCTCCAGCAACAGTTTGCCAAACGTGACGGTACATTTTCAACTTTTGTCTTCATCTAAGCCTTATTGAGCAAAACCTCACTTTCTAATTTTATCACAAAGGCTTTTACTAACAGCTGACACTGATGACAATTTGCGGAATGAAGACAATGACCATAATTTACTCCTGTGCATTTGAGCGGGCCTGCAAATTACAGGGCTGTGTTTGAACAAAGCGCCGCAAACACACTCCTCCAGATGTCAGGTCAGTGGGCATCAGAACCTGTTTTATGTTTGCGTAGGTAGAGCGGAGCACCACAAATAACTGTGCCTTTAATGTGCTTATTCTCCACCCCAAGATGAGGGATATCTGTGCACCGGTGACCCGATTGCTTACCTTATACTCCGTAAACATCCACTTTCATTGCTACTAATGTCTATTTTCATGTCTACTATTGTGTAAGTTTGCACAATGCATGCACTTTTTTTTTTTTTTTCCATATATATTTTAAGACTGTTTTTCTCAGGTTGTGAGTTGAAACACATACTCTTTCAAGAGTACAGTGTTCATATAAAAATAAAGATATAATGAAAAATGATGCACAAGTGGGTGAGTATGGCCCGTGACACAGTTACATATATATATTTATGTATATTTTTTTTGTTTCTCTTCAAATCGATTTGGTCCATTTTTGGGCTGGACTAGGCTTAGGCTGGTTCTGAAATGCAGACCAATCGAAGGAAGTCTGAACCTGGATTAAGACCCTGTTTGTACCTGATGTCAAAACAAAATGGATCCTCATTGATTGTAGAGGGCCTGTGTCTATGTACAGCAACCTGCTTGAAGATCCATGAAATCTGGACGAGGGTGCTACAGGCCGGTGACATACATCTCCATCCCATCGTTGAAGGTGAAGATGGTGGTAGTGCCAGAAGTGTTGCCTCCCTGTTTTACATCGCTGATGGTTTCATAGAAGTTTTCTCCACCGGGGAGGCCTCTGACTGGAGGAGCAATGGGCCCTGAGCCTTGTAGTGCTGCTGGTGCTGCCTGATGCTGCTGCTGCTGCTGAGGGGTTTGTTTCTTCCTCTTCAGAGTGGCGCTACCCCCACCTGTGCTGTTATTGGTTGCTCCCTGCTCACGTTTCCTGTGGGCGTCGATACTCGCGTATGCAGGGTCTGACTCGGCCACGGCAGAAGACCAGGACCGGTCCCCCACCGGCTCGTAGCAGGGTTCCTCTTGAGAACGGGCCTGCCCCTGGACTCCTCGGCCACGGCCTCGGTTTCCCCTGTCCCCTCCGAAGGAGCGCGGAAGGGTTTTTGCTCCGTTGTGCTCCATGGGAGGTTTTTTTTTCTGGGTTTTGCACACGATGGAGTAAGTGTCTGCAATCTGATGGCACACACAGGACAAGAACACGGCATGGTGTCAGTTAATGAGATAATAACACATAACCTATCCTGTTGTTTACTGGTGACATATCCTGTGATAAAATTTCACTGAAGTGTTCATAAGGGCCAACGTCTCCACCTACTAATATGTACAAAGCCTCAACTCAAACCACTTGTGTGTGAATGTTGTGAAAAACAAACAAAAAAACATTAACAAATTGCTGAAACATTTATAAGTAGCTGCCTCTGCATTCACTTCTTAAAATTCAACAATACTGAATTTCTTTTTACATTGATGTAATTTGTCAGAATACAAATAAAAACTGCTCCCATTTGATTGATTAAATAATATTCCTGCACACCACTGTTATCTAATAGGGTCTATTAAAGTGTCCCTCTAGAGTCGAGAAGGCTGCATAAAAAATTGTGGCGGGTGGAAAGAAAATCACACACATGTTTGCTTGAAAACAAAAATCAGTGTGGTATGCATTTGTAATCAGCTCCTATTAATCACTGCTTTGCAAATTTTTCTTTTGGTCTCATCTGACAAGAGCACCTTTTTTGCCATGTTCCCTGCATGGTATTAGCTAGTGGCAAACTGCAAACTTTTTATAGTTTTTTTCAGCAATGATTTTACTTCTAGATCTTGGCAACCCCTCCAGAGATACCATGGGCTCATCAGTCGCTTTTTAGCTAAATAGCTGGCTTGGCTTGTCAGTTTAGGTAGACTGTTATGTCTTGGTAGGTTTGCATTTGAGCCATGCTCTTTCAAATGTCATATGGCAAACTGGAGAGTGGTTCATGAGATGTTCGGCTATTGCAGTATTATTTAACTCTGCAACTTAAATTTTTCTGCATCTGTATTTCTGACCCTTCCAGTGTGTTGCTTGATCTTCATTTTACTGCTCTGTAAAATAAAATAAAAAGTTTGCAGCCTTCACATAACAACTGTTTCAGATTAAATTGCACACAGGTAAACTCTATTAAGTAATACGATTAAATTTAAACGAAATTAACTGTCCGTGGTTTGATGTCAGAGGATATGGGGTTGAACACAAATATATGCCACAGTTTACATAGTTTTATTTATAAAATAAAATTAAACAATGTCCTATTTTTCTCCACTTCAGAATTGAAAACTAGTTTTTGCTGATCTAAAATTGCACTAAAATCCCTGTAATTTGCAGTTCCAAAAGGGCAGAATGCTACATTGCTCAAGGGGTGTGAATACTTTTTCAAGGCACTGCAGAATGCACATGCTGCACTGGAGTCAGACTTAAACATTTTCTGCTAAATATCGCAAGTCTCACGTTCCTTAGTTAACTATTACATCTTAGTATATATATATATCACTGGCATGCAACATGTGATAGGCCTACGTGTAAAAGGATACTGTTGCTAAAATGGAATATGCAAATACTGTCTGAGCATGGATTGTGTGTGTGTTTATGCATAGAGGTTTGCACATTCATTAACAGCTCTTGCTCTTTGCTGTAACCTGACCTAATTTAATCGAGCAGGATAAGGCAGTGTAAACTCTGTTATCAGTCCTTTGGATTTCTAGTCAACAACAGAGTTAGTTGTGCAGTGGATGAACCTGTTCAAATTTCCACACCACTGCTTTGGTAACGGGGCAACAAAGCATGGACTGAATTATCTGGACGAGAGCCAAGTTACAAAAAAAAAAAAAAAAAGTGCCAACAAGTTCTGTTTTCCTACATGACCTTTGTAGGCATAAGATTTGCTGTGCATGCTTTGCAGGTGTTATGACTGCATGTCCTCATTCATAAATGTGGGGTTTTTGCACAGCGTGTGTGCATACGTGCTTGGTTTGCAGCGATAGCTTGGGTTCATAACTGAAAAGCATGTGTGAGGAATTCTGATAAACCAGCTCCGCGACCTCTGGCATTTCTGTGTCAAAATTCCACAAGTGGTGAAAAAGAGCAAAGGATTGTGGGCCATGGTGATGTTTACCCTCATCGTTCACACCCACACTAGTAGCTCTGCTCTGCTGGGCCTGAGAAACGCTGCCTATGCAGACTCTCTTTTTCCACCACACATAGAGATTAACCTTTTTTTGTTTGTCCTGCCTCCAAAATCATGACAGGACTCCCTTTCATTATGTGTGCTCACCTTGCACTATATGTCACATCGATTGGTCGTGCTGGGGGAAAGTAAATAAAGTGCATGTGACTGAGACTTCCTCTGTGAGTATCTCTCGCCGTTTCTCTTCGCTCCTTGTGTTACAGGCAGAGCTGAAGTGAAGCACGCACACACCCTGCCCCCACAATTTTCTGGTGTGACCTTTTGGATAAACAAAGACCCCGGCATAAGCTGTAACTGTGTGCAGACAACGTGCTGTGTGTGTGCAAGTGCATGTATTTATGTGGACACAGAGTGTGCAACTCTGCACAGAGGAAGGAAGGAAGTCACAAGATGATGGGGATTTCAAAACTGAGCTACAGCTGGTGAGGAAGCCTGCCATTGTATGCTTTCTTTTCTCTTCTTAAAAGACTGCACTACTTTATGTTGTTTTTAGCTTCCAGCTCTGAGCAAGGCTTCGATAAGCAACACTTTCTGCATACAGCGGCTATCTGCGCCACTCACGCATCTGGCCATGGTCGTGATTCTATGAGTTGTAAGGACTGCAGAGTTTTCAAAAGGATCTTGCAGCAGCAGATATTCATCTGCTGGGACACGCTTGATGCAACGTGACTGGTTGGGGAGGGCAGGGCCTCCTAATAGCCACAAAGGGAGTGGAGCAGAAGGAGTGAGCACCAAGGAGAGGAGGAGACTTGGTTGGGAGTGGAAACTCAACACCTTTTGACGGCTGCAACTGACAAACTCCAGAGTATAGGGGCATGTTAGGGCAACAACAAGATCTGAAGCGAGAAAACAAAACGAGTGGGGAAAAAAAACATTAATACAGAGAGAAAGAAGTTAAAAAAAAGAAATTGTGAGAGACTGCAAAATGCTGTCAAGGTTGTTGCTCCATGGTGCATTTTGACATGCAACGTAGAAGAGCTCCAGGCAGTAAAGCGTAGAGACTTAACCCTTTAACTTCTACATAAATCATCTTTTATTTTTCTTTTTTGCTAAACTCACCAATGCCTTTGATAAGCTTACTAAAGCTATAGTACCACTCCTTGTTATAACATGCTTTTTTAATCATAAAGTGTTTAAAATGTTTAGAGTTTAAACTGAGACTGGGACACATGGAGAAGTGTGGTGATGAAGTAAAAATAAACACTTGTCTATTTTAGGGACCCCTGTACTATTTAGACTGACTGTCTCTGACCTGTAGGCAGACTGTTTACAGCTCACTGACTCAAAGATACATAGTGCTATGGAAAAGTAATCACACCTCTTTATAATTTTTAATATTTTGTCAATTTACAACCAGAAACTTTGATGTATTCCAGTAGGATTTTACGTAAAAGATGAAGATAGACTAGAGCATAATTGTTAAGTGGAAAAAAAAAAAAGGAAGAAAAATCTTAAATCTGAAAAGCGGGGTTTATATAGAGACACCAACAAGTGTTTTAACGTTATTTCTTCCATCTTTGCACATCTAGATCCGAAAATTTAGTCCAGTACATCTTTGCAAACGAGTTCAATGTTAGTCAGATTAAATCTAGAGTGACTGTGAACATCAGTTTTCAAGATTCCCAACTGGATTTAGGTCATGTGTTAGGCCAGGGGTCTGCAACCTTTTGCTCCAGTATTATTCATAAATGGATAGTGGATAATACTCCATTTTAATATCCCAATATATATATATGCGTGTGTGTGTGTTCTGTCTTACTTCTTGTAAAACCTAAAAGTATAAATAAATATTTTTAAAAAATCCTTCCACCAAAATAATCATCAAAAATTTTAAGTTGTCCTTTTTCAAAGTGTCATGATCTTGGGTGGTTTTGTTATGTGTGTTTCACCATAGTTATTTTTTGCTTTGAGTAGATCAGCCTTGTGTTTACTATATTCTTGTTCAGTTTGTCCTTGGTAATTTAGTTATATCACGTTTATTATTCACTTATTGTGTTTAGTCAATCTTTATTGCAGTTAATGTCTTCTCATTCCCCTGTGCCATTCCTCACTCTCAGCTTGCGTTTTGCTCTTTCCTCACAGCTGCATTCAGTTTGTAATTAGTCTTGCGCCACTATTCCAGCAATCAAACACCTCAACTAATTAATCACCTCTCTTTCACTTTTCCTCCCTGGTTCCTTCTGTTTGCCTCATGTTTTCTGGACTCTGTTTACCCTCTGCGTTTGTAAGTTGTTTTATGAGTTCTTTAGTATAACTTATTTCATCATTTACCCCAACATTCCAGCTCCCATTTGGTCCAACTTCATACACATAAAACATTGACACATTCATTTAATGTTTTTGGCTCAAAACAAGTTTGAATTTAGTAGAATTGGGGGCGAAAATGCCTATTTGGATTGTTAAGTTTGCAGACCCTGTGCAAGACTTTTCCAACACAAAAATATGCGTATAATTGTCCTGTTCACAGATTCTCTCATTTAGGCTGTGTATCTTTGCAGCTCCTGTAGAGTCATCATGGGTCTTTTAACTACTAATGCAAGACTGTTTTAAACTGCTGCACAACTTTATTATAATGCTGATTGCTTGGTAAGGAATCCTCCCAGGAGTTTGCAGAAAAGCTGCACCCAAACTAAGACTTCACTTAAATCAAGTTTCAGTTGGCATTTTCTATTCTAATTGCATAGTTTGTCTAAAACATAAACAGATTGGTGCATATATTTACATATATATATATATACATATATATATATATATATACAGACACAGTATATAAACAGATGCCCTATTTAAACATAACTGTATCTATTCTCAGCTATGATTAATACTGAACAGCAGGTGACAGCCAGCCCTGCTCTGTGCAGATATATGCTGAAGGCCAACAGATGAATGGGGGGTTGGGCGAATGAGGTCAAGGTTCAGGCAGGCGGTGGGGGTTGTGGATCCATGTAACATAACCTCTTTCTGTAAGCAGAAACCACGCATGGCAGGAAGGTCGTGAGGTGGCTGTGTTACGGCGACGTACCCAATCAAAAGGGTGCCGGCGTCGGTAAACACAGCAGAAATCACAGACTGAATCTCCTGCCTGCTTGGAGAGTTTCCGGCCAGCCTTGTATTGATTCTTTGTTCTCCCAGCTGTCACTAAAATCACATGTATCCATTCACAAATACACATACTGGAGATAAACTACCTCCTTTGCAGTTGGAGGCGATGGATGCCCCGGTTGTCCGTTCTCTCCCCGGAGAGGAGGTGGGTGCAAGGTGATGATGTCGTCGTCCTCCGGAGGCTTCCAGATGTACTGCTCCCCATTGCCTATGAACACCGCTTCCTGATAAACAAAGTCAAATGATGAGCTTCATAAAGTGCTGCTGTGAGGTTAGAATCTGTGAGCCATTGTGCAAAGGTACTCATGCAAATAAAATCTCTAATGTTTTAATATTTCCCCCTGTAGGAGTTAAAAGCAGATGGACAAAAACAAGTGAATTATTCATGTGTGTTTCCAAGGAATGGGCCAGTAGGAGTCAGTCCTGGATTGTACAGACCCAAAGTTGGATTGGATCAGGGAGAATTCAGTTCCCATTTTTATATCATCTGGATTTGGATGAATATGGACTGGAGATTTAATGTTGTAAAATTAAAGATTGGTTACTAATCTTCAATTAGTAACCAAATATGAAGATTTATTTTTGGAAATAAAGATAGTTAAAGTCTATCTTTCTATTAAAATTAGAAAATCAAGAAGGTAAAATATTCTGTGCAATAAGAACCTTGATTTAAAACTACAACTGAATTCAGGTTTTTAGTCAATATTTTTGCTTAATTCTTTGTATCAAACTCTAAAATAACATAAATGTTATTGATAACAATATAACAACTAACAATATGTTTCTCTTAGCAGCAGGAACATTTCTTGTTCTTTCTAAAAATGAAAAGTTTATGCAATATTATTTTAAATTTTTGTTGTTATAACCACAATACTCTAAAAACAACATTTTGAAACTCAGTTCCAGCCTTCACTTGCCCTGCAGGTTCATTTTGACCAGAAAGCTTTGAAGAAATAGTGAAATAAAAACTTTTTAGCTAGATATCCATCCATCCATCCATCCATCCATCCATCCATCCATCCATCCATCCATCCATCCATCCATCCATCCATCCATCCATCCATCCATCCATCCATCCATCCATCCATCCATCCATCCATCCATCATCTTACATGCTAAAAGGATGCTGGTGCCTATCTCCTGAGAACAATGGGCGAGAGGCAGTTTACACCCTGGTCAGATGGTCAGTCCATCACAGGCTAAACATTCATCATGACATAATCTCAAATGCCATAAAATAATGGCCTTTTGGACAAAAGGTTGGTTATTTAAATGATGTTCAAACAAATGTCAAAAAGAGTTGTCGATTTGTCTTGTTAACAAGCAGCTGCTCTGTTAAAACCTGAAATTAGTTGTCCTCTACTTCGTGGCTCTTCAGAAGAAGATTTCAGAGTAAGCTCTGTGTAGTCATAAAAACAATATTAAATTACTGAATAGCTTTTTCTGTTAAGCCAAAATTGGCAGCTTTGTGCTTCAATGTTGTTTTTTTTTTGGGGGTTTTTTTTCAGTTCCTCCTTGCTCTGCGACCAACAGTTCCAAAGACATTTTATGCAAATCTGCAAACTCAAATATGTCTTGCTGACAGCCAAGCAGACCTAGTGGCACTCAGACAGTGCTGCCAAAACATAACCTCCATTTAACTCTGCTGCTGGTGGTGATTTCTCAGAGACTTGAGGAGAGGTAGAGGTCAGATAGGAATCTGCATTCAGGAGAAATGATTGGGCCTCTTATAGAGTTTAACTGCTGCACTTAGCAAATCCTGACTGACAGGCAACAGTTGACTTACTCTTTTCAATGGCTTTAACATTATCTGGAAAATATTACTGTGCCTCGGTGGCTTACGACAAACCTAGATGTCATAAAAGAATGACCCAACATGACACTTCTCTTGCAAAACTTTTTATAAGTACAGGTCTTAAGAGGAATTAGTAACCAATTAGGAACCACAAATTGGTGAACACACATGTGAGTGAGGATGATTAAACTTTTATATGCCCGCCCCCCACGCAGCCCGATTGAGTTAAAATAGCAAATGGCTTCAATATGTGCAGAATATTTATTCTCATTCAGGCTGCTGGCTACCTGTTAGCTGTTTATAGATAGACTTGCTGATGGATTCAACAGGAGCACTCCCACTGACAGACACACACACACACTGGCAACCAGGCAGCCTGCCAAACTCTTAGATAATCCATGCTTCCACACTTTGCTCTAATAGTGTGCTGCACTGCATGATGCAGAGCGGGCAGAAGACAAGCACACGCACGCACACGGAAAAAAAAAAACACACTCTTTAAAGGTTTGTCATATTCATTAAAAGTTCAGGTCAGTAACAAATCACATCAGCAGTGATTTTATCCCCCATCTTTAGAGAAAGTTTTGGCTTTGCTTAACACAATAACCCAGATTCATCATAATTGTATTGATTTCTTTTCATTCTTATGATAATAAAATGGATCCCCAATACATAGAAAATATTTTTACAATACAAATTCCACCTCACTTAAAAGTTGTCTATGTACAGTAAAAGACATGCACTCAATATTTGATTTGGCTTCATTTTGCGTGGCATGACGGCGTTTAGTCTGAGACATAACTGAGATGTTGAGGAACCCCGGTTTGCTCTAATAGCGGCCTTCAGCTTGTCTGTATTGTTGTGTCTGCTGTCTCTCGTCTTCCTCTTAAAGATGAAAAAAGGGGAAATTTAAGCCACTAAAGGGGGAATTTAAACCAATTTAAGCCCTTTCTTTTTTCTACTTGGCTCAGGAGAGACACACTGTTGTTTCTGGTTTAGAAGAGGCTTTACAGACAGGATGTGACGTTTGTAGACGATGTCCTGGATATGCATTTTTCTAGTGGCAATCAGTGAAGTACTGGTTCCAGTCCTTGCCTTGCAAATCATGCAAATCTCACTAAAGTAGGCTTTGCTTCACAACTCTATTAGTCTTCATTGTTTTCTGTTTTGAACATATTCACATGGCATATTTTTTCCTTCAACTTAATACTCCAATAAAATGCTTGGATACAGCAGTTTGTGAACAGACTTCTTTTTCACTTAAGAGAATTGAGACAACCAGAATAACAGTCAAGTCATAACGGACTTCCTCACAATTGTGTGGATCACAAAATTACATTTCTACATAAAAAATACTTTTTAAAAATTGGGTCAATTTTCTAGAAACCGAATCTGATTTTCATGAGCTGCAATCCATAATTGATCAGCTAAATTAATTGAAATCCTTGAAATACATCCCCCTGTGAGCAACAAATTTAATATAAGTTTTATTTTTGAATGGAATTGCTGAAATAAGGAACGTTTTCAAGGATAATGTAATTTATCGACATCTGAATATATGAAGTATGTGACAGAGCAAAACAGTAGTTTTTGTAATTTTATCTTATGTCCATCATTCGAATGTTCTTAAAGTGAATAAAACTTAATGGAATAATCACATTTAACCTACACTAAATATATTTGTGCTCCAAAGCTATGAAAACTGAAAACATGCCAAGACTAAACCAGTTCAATCATATTAATCTGCATGGCTTAACATGTTTGTTTGTGGACACTGCCCTCTTGTGGCCATGAGGCTCTCCTACAGCTGTCAGGATGTGGCTGGTTGAGGAGTGTAACAGATCATGTATTTGAATTAGATATGATTTTTTTATTATTTTATTTTGGTACCTTCGGGAAAGAGTGCAGATGGAACGGCTCCAGCGGCTTGCGTGGAAACTCCTGACTGCGATGTAGGGGAAGAGGACCAGCGGAGGGGGAGTCGCTCACGCTCGACTGGCTGTCTGACATGCTGTCAGCTCCATTATTCTCCTTCCGACTTAACTTGTCTACCTAGAGATTTGTATTGTGATTGGCAAAATTATAGTCGATTATTTTATTGAAAAATATCAGAAAACATTTCATTTTTACTGTAGAAGCAGTAAGTATTGAGTGGTGTTGCTTGAACAATATAGGTTGATTTTAATTTATTTTTCAAAATATTTTACCCAAAAGCAAACCGGAGTTTGTAGACAGTTTTTGCAACTCTTCAAAGTCTCTAAAGATAATACAGCAACTGTGACACCTTCACATATGCCTGACGTTAATATTTCTTTTTCAGAAGTGAAATCCTATACGCGGTCACAGTTACATAAGATGTATTACGACAGTCTTTAACGCTCTGGCTAGGTTCAAGGATGGAGCATTGATGATGATATCCAGATAAATCAGTTAAATCCCCTGGCTTTTTCTTTTCAGGCTTCCTTTTTTTTCTTTATTTTTATTTTTTTAAACCATAGATAAGAAATTGTTCTATGTCTACCTTTTTAAACTTGCGTATGGAAGCATATTCAGCTGCAGCTGGATCTTGATTGACCAGGGAATTCACAGAGGAAAGAGGAGATCTGCTAACGCCGCTGCTCGCTCCGTTTCCTCTCCCTGCCATGGTTCCATTAGTGACGCCGTTTCCTCTGCCATTTCCTCTACTAGCCTGAAAACAAAAACACACAGGTTAGACTCTCACTGATCATTTGTCTCAAACGTAGACAGAGAAAGACAACCGACGCAATGCAATCCTGAATGAGCAATCCCGTTTATCTTTGAGCAAACAGAATCTGCCGTGAGTGGCAGCTCCAATATATTTAGAACTAATTTTACTTTATTTTTTCTGTTTCATTAGCAGCAGGTACAGCACCATTCTAACTTATCAGTACCATTGTTACGATGAGTAAAAAGTCCTTAATTAAATAGTTATTCAATCTCAGGAGTTTAACGATATATTTTTTTAGTTCCTAAATAAATATGTTTTTAAGCAAATTCTACATATTTGTGTTTGTAATGGGAGGAAAAGGCTTTGCTCTGGCATGACTTCCAAAATACCAGTTTGCATGTAGACAGTGTCTAATGGTTACTATGGAGAACTGGTTGGATGGCACTTTTTGCAGCAGTCCTCCAAAAGGGAGATTTGGGAGATTTTTTTCTTAATCTCCCTCATCTTCATTTTTATTTTGTGTGGTGGTGATATCAATATGGCTCCTTGTCTAACTGAGACAGCAGTGGAAAAGAGAAATGTTGTTTTTATAGACCAGGGAATCATGGGTTAATAATTAAAAATCCAAGAAACTTGGAACTTTTTCTAAGAATAAATAAACTACAAATGCATTTTTACAAGAACTTCTGCTACATTTCTTCGTAGACATGTTTACTGAAAAAAAATCGACTGGAATTTAAGGTTGAATTTTTATGACTTTTTTTTCAATTGTGTAAAACGTTGAGTCAATTCAATTTGTATTTTTACATTTTTTATCAAGTGTGCTTAAAAGTGTGGAGGGTGCAGTGCTACACCTACTTAAAACAAATCCAGTTTAAGGTTTCACAGACAGTGAGCAACATTTCTTTCCTCTTAAGTTACAGACTATAAATGCATCACAGCTTAAAGTCTGTGTGTACATACATTCCCCTGCCCGTTCCCATTACGAGCTCCTCCTGAGAGACTGGGGGGGCTCTGAGCGGCTCTGACCGTCGATGGCGTGCTGCTTGATGACGTCAGGGGAGCAGAGGGCACTCTGGGAGCCGCTTCTCCTTCCCGGATCCCGACGCTTTCATACAGACCATCGTCGAGGTAACGGGTGGGCGTTGGGTTATTACGCAGGCCGACCTCGGTGTAGGTGTGGTCTCTGGCCTCCGCTACGCCGCCTCCACCTCCACTCCCGCCTCCGCCTCCTCCCTCACCTCCCGCTTCCCCTCCACCAGCGCTCCCTCCGCCTCCCTGGACAGACGCCTGGGGGCTGGTGGGGATCTGGGGGAGCTGGCGGCCATGGGAGGGCCTCAGGTCCGTCTGGGAGCGCCGGCTGTGGAGGAGCAGGAGGTCCATGCTGGCAGGGCGGCTCTTGCTAACAGCTGCACGGAGACAGAGAAGTAGCAATAAAAGAAGAAGAAGAAGAAGACGTTTGAATATGCACTACTGAGAACATGTAACAGCTCAGATGTGTATATTATTTATTATCACACTGAACCTGTTAGTTAGCACTTACAGTTTCCATTGCAGGGAAAGCGATTGATCTCATGCAGCCTGGTGTCAGATTTACTCATGGAGTTCAGTTTTGGATGCCGTAGCGTACCCTGCTGTCGCACATACACACAGACTTGTTAATGGAGGCATAAAACATGCAAACACATGCATGTGCATCTGTTAGAAGGGAGGTTAGAGGGAAAACAGTAGAAGTGGATGGTGACAGGCATCGGGGGGTGGTTTTGGGAGTGATGGAGAGGGGCCTGTAAAATGAAAACACATCTCACCATATTTACAGATGTCCCTTTGTCTCCGGCCGGGGGGTGCTTGCTCTTGCTTTTTCTGACACGACATCAAAGTGAGGAAGGTCACCAGAGGCCCATGGACAGAAAGAGAAAACACACACAGAAAGAAGATAGATACCATCAGCATCTAACTGTGGCCAGGGCATAGAAGTCCTTGGTTGATAACAAGAGCCCAGTCGAACAGTGAATGGAGCATGACTCTGGCTTTTTATTGAGGCAAAGACGACCTTCATTTACTACACGTAGATAAAATCAGATAAAATTCACAAATGTTCTTTTGTACTTTGCTCTATTCTGCCTTCAGGTTGACGACTTGTAAAACAAATGTATTCCGATAAGTGTTATGCATGCGAGCAGATCCCTGGAGGTGGCTGTAACTACAGGAAACAGTTGATATGGAGCCAAAGCAACAAGACAAAGTCAAAGAAGAAGAAGAGAAAAAAAACAAAAAACAACTGCTCTGCAGGTGTGACTGTGAACCGCGCTCCTCCCTCTGCCTCTTCTCTATCGGTTTGGAGGGTGAGGCGCCTGTGCATCACATAACACAAGAGATCCTACTGCTGTGCTGCAAAAACACAGTGAAGCAATAAATAGAATTTCAGATTTGCAAACAGGTGCAGAGTCCCTGCTGCGTCATCCTATTATGCAAGTCGCTGCAAAGACTGTGTCAGATCCATGTTACTGGAGCACGATATTGTCTCATCCGGAGAACTGCAACCATTTTGTACAAACATATGGTCATTATGCCCACAGGGGGATCCTGGAAAGGTGAAGAGAGCTCCCCTGGTGATTTTGATAATAATTCAAAAGAGAGGATTTACAGGAAATGATGACAGTGAAGCACAAAGTCAGAGAACAGGTACGATTATTATATCAAAACAAAACTCTCCAACAGCTTTGCTCATTTACAGACTTCCATTTGTGCTTATTTTCTTTGCAAAGTAAGTCAAACTCAGTCAGACTAGAAAGGTATAGTCTGTGAATATCCAACTTTAAGTCTTGTCAAGGACTTTAAATTAGATTTTGCTCTGGAGTTTAAATACTTTCAATTCTAATACATAAATATGCTCTGATCCCATTGTAATTTTGGGATCAGAAGGTGATGGTGAAGTGTGTTCTTCCAGTACATCCCTTGATTTAGATTCCTCCAACATTCCCTCAACTCTGTCAAACATCCATGTGCCTGCAGAGATGGATCCCCATAGCATGATCCTGCCATCACATTATTATGGGGATTGTGCATTCAGAGTACAGCGAGTGATAAGTGATAATTTTCAAACATTTTTTTTAAGTAGGTCAAAACGTTTAATTGTGGTCTCATATGGCCCATGCTTTCTTCCACATGTTTACTGTGTTCCCTAAATTTCAAACATGACTTCGTCTTGCTTTAGATTAACACCAGCTTTGTTTTGAATGTGTGACTAATAGCTGTGCTGGAAAGTGTTCAAAGTATGTAGCTGCACTCAATTTTATTTACAAAAATAAACGCAATGAATAAAACTTTCATTGCATTGCTGACTCTGTTTTAACTTGGATATGACATCAGCACTTGACTGTGACAAACTGGTTATGCACAAGAAAACTACTGAACATCCAATACCATCCAGCAGGGAGCCTAAGTTCTACATTATTTTTTAGATGACATAAGATGGTTTGACATTTCTCTACATCCAAATATGCATTTACCATGGCAACACAGGCACAATGCAGCTGCTGATTGGTCCCTGAGGATTTTGAAGAAGAAGAAAAAAAAGAAAAGCTCCTCCCTTGAGTCTGATCCTCTTTAAACCGTGGGGTGTCCCAATGAGCGTGCCTGCTGTGGAGTTTGCTGGAGAGCAGTGACTTCGGGCAGCTCTTACTCTGACTTGCCTCCCCCTCACTGTCCTGTAAGCATCGGTTCATCTCATCTGACACTCACAGCCATTAACATTCATTACTGCCACTGTGCTCAAAGTCGGGGATGAAAGAGACGGAGAGTAAATGGACAGAGGGAAAGGAAATAATGGAGGAGGGGAGTTCAGAAGAAGTAGGGAAACAAAGAGAAAGCAGTGGATAATCAGAAGGATCTGAGGGTGCAAGGGAAGATTTCAGCACATTTGCTAAAACTTTGGCTGTTATCTCTTTCTCTTTCTTTTCCTGCGCTGTGAAAAAGTGTCAACACTTTGTAAACCTTTCCTCTTTTCTAACTTAAATGAAACAGAAATATTTTTCACTGATACTGTATGTTCTCTAGCTGAGACAGCACACCACGCACCCTCTACACCCAAATAGCCGGCCCTACACTCTCTAGTTGAAGTAATTTCAGTGAAATGCTTTACTCAGTCTGTCCTTACTGGATTTATTAGTAAGTGATGGGTCACTGTCATGTTGCACAGTCCAATCTGCTTCAGCTTTACTTTTTACAATAATTTTCACATTTTCCTAATTCACCCGTATCAAATAGTAAAAGTCATTGAGAGGTTTATGGTGGTGAGCCAGCCACGCCCTGCTGCAGCAAAAGATTCTCAAACCATAACCATAACACTTCCACCTCTATGCTGTCCATCTATCTCATTGTTCTTGCACATCCCCCACAACATTTAAACTTCTGTCTCATTTTGGTTCAACAGGCACAGACTTCCATATCAACAGTACCACAAACCTTATGCACGTTTCCTAAAGGAGACTTCTTTTATCAAATTGCCACCTGCTTTTAGAGCTTGCCTGTTTGGACAGCCAGACCCGGGCGTGTTGGTAGTTGTTTTGAATGTCCTCCAGTTTCAGACTATTTTCCCTACAGTGGAACGGCTGATTTCAGATTCATTGGAGACTACTCTAAATCCCTCACCAGACTCATAAGCTGCTGCAATCTTCTTTCTGAAGGCCTCAGACAGTTCTTTTCCAATTGCCATGTTGTTTATTCTAATTTTAACAGAGAGGAGCAAACCAAACTAAACGCCCTCAGCCTAAACAGGACAAACCGCCTTAAAATGAAGTAGCGATGTTGTGATCACTCTGTTTGTGATTTTTAACAATTTTAAATAGAAATGTGATGTAAAGCGAGTTCTGCTTCATTGAACTGTAACAGGCCAGTCCAAATAACACAACGACTCTGCCTTGTGTTGATGTTTTTAAGGAAGAGGAGTTTCTGGGTGATCGGGCATTTATTTCCTGACTGAGAACATATCAGGTTTGGATCCGTGCAATGGGCTCAGCTTCACCCAGCACGCTCTCTTGCAGCTTTCACAGACTGGCCAAGTTCACTGTAACAATATTTTCTGTACAATGAAGAACACAATAATAAATGATGTACCTGAATGAGAACATATCGGGCTCGGCTCAGCTCTGTTTCATGCAGCACTCTACAACAGAGCATTACATTAGCATTTCGCTTTAGCATGCAGAGTGTTTTGCAATAATAAACAAACTGAAAGTACAAAAGCTGGTGCCATGCACACATCCAGTAAATATTCATCACACTCCATGTACATACGTTCACAAAAATTATTACTTATGTGTTGCTAACGTTTTTTTACACGGTGTGCTGAAAAATGTTGAAATTAGGCACTGATTACAGGAGGCAGCAGCATATAGCCAGCCACACAGAGAGGGGGCGCTATTTCCCATTGCACTGATACATAAAGCAACCTAACAGTTACACTCACCAGAATTTGACCTTTTTTTTATTTTTGAGAAAACTTCAAAAGGTCTTTTCTGTTTTTTGTATTGTAGTCTTGATCTTGTTCAGTTAGTAGAACTGATATTTCTAAGATAGCACTGTTATCTTAGAAATATTAGTATATGGATATGTAAAAAACACAGGCCTTCAAAGGGGGAGCTCAATATTGTGAGTAAGTTTATTGATTTTATGTGACTAATATCAGTCTTTAATCAGTTTTATAACGATAACAACAATTAATATGCACAATGTGATCTGTTAATGCACTTTTGCAAGGCTTTTTCCTCACTGAAATTAACAGTCTTACCTTTGGCAACCTACACAGACGAGGACGATAAGGATGGTGACCACAAAGGCGGAGGCTGCTGCAATTGCTCCCAGAACCAGCAGGTTTTGGTAGGGGAGCTCTGAACCTTGGTCTTCCTTGTCAGCCATGACACAAACTCTGTCTTGCTCACTTTCAGTCAAGCGCCAGTTCTGCAAATCGGACCTTGTGATCAGGAAAACCTGCAGGGACACAAGGAAAAAGAGAATACATGAGTGACATGGGAGATAAAAGGAAACAGAAAAAAAAAAAAAAATCACAGCATGAACTACAGAGAAAGATGGTGTCTTTGTGTGTGTGCGTACGTGTGTGCGTGAGCATGGACACACTTGCCTCTGGCTTTTTATCACTGTCTTTTTCTGACATATCAGTTTCTATTTTTGACTTTCTCGAATAATGCACAGAAAATAGAACACCTTGCAAGGAAGCAGCTAGCATGCCAAAAACACTTTGATCATCCTTTCTCTAAGCCTGAGAGAACCTTGTGTTAGTTTAACAGGGGAATGAAGCCGCAACTGAGGTCCTTATAGGCAGCAATAGTGGGACCGCATGCTCTGCGGTTGTACTTCAGCTTGGGGTATGAATCGAGTCACAGCAGGCTTAAGCACAGAAGACAAGATTATGCATCATAGTAATATTGCTGCACAGAAGATAGGAGAGCATGTTTACTCCAAGTCTGTTTAGCTTTCTGACGCAAAACCCTATTCCATGAATATACACAATTCTCATTCATGTCAGACAAGATTAACTCTGGACAGATTTACATGCGGGTCCTACACGACTGGATTAGTGGAGATAGAATTGACTACTGTAATGAAAAATGTAAAAATCGCATATATGACTTTATTCAAGCACATTCACAGTATATTTTCTTTACAAAGTATTGAAAAGAAACAGCTTCTAAACCAGGTTATATCCGCAGTCGCTTCCTATTCTCCCTAAACCTTCTCTAAAAGCAGCTCAGGTTTACCCAGCTGCGCTAACAAGCCGTCATTATTCCAGCGACCTACTGCGCTCATGCAGTCAGTGCTTCCATAATCACAGATTAAAGGAACTAAAACAAAAGCAGGGCGCTTTAGCGATACATGTTGAATCGCAAACATATACGAGGAGTGTGACAAAGCAAGCATAATGTTTTACCATCAACACTTTCTAGAGCACAAGCGTAGCGGCAGAGTTCCTGCAGATGAATAGACAGTCAGCTGTCGGTTCATCACATTCTCCCAGAGTTGAGTGGGTTCATTTAACAGGGCTACAAAACAAATTTTCTACCAAAAAAGTTACATTTTTGTAACTCCTATGTGTCCTGTGATTGCATTGACTTTTAAGTTTAAGCTTTAGCTCCAGGAATGTTACTTCTTTTTTCAGTTGTAGCTCAAAAAAACAAAAACAAAAAAAACCCAGTCATTTTGCTAGAGATACACTGATCAATGGGCCACAGGTTGAAGTTGGCCATTATTTTTTCTTGCTTTGCTCTAATTGGTAATCGGTAGGTCAAACAGTAAATGTAATTTTTTTTCTCTCTCTCTTATCGCTCAACTATTAAATCCTTCAAAACTAAGAACTGTCATTATTTTCAGTCTAAAAATACATAAACCAGTAACATGCATTTTGATACACAGATTAATAAAAATTAGACAAGGGTTGATTCAATTACAATAACAATGGTCTTCATATTGCAGGTGAATTAGTAATGAACAGACATTTATACCTTTTTGGGGTATTTTTGCAGTCAGCAACAGAAATATGGCATTATTATCAAAAGCAAGCTGCGCTTTTACCATTTTGGTCACCGATATTAATGTTGACATTCTGTTCTAAACTTATCATTTCAAGTCAGTACAGGACTCTTTTCTGGGTGTTTTTAATCTGCTTTTCGATCTAATCTGATTTCTCTCTATTTCCCTATGATGTCACACAGAGAAGCAATGTGTTGTGTTCAGAATTAACAGAAGCATACAAAAACTTATCATCATATCGTGCAAATTTTTTTGAAGACGTAGTAAGGTATGTATGTATTTTGAACGGAGGAAAACAAATAGCCTCTTCATGTCTTTGGCTTTTAGTAAAGATAAATAATTTTGGTTGGGATGACCTAAAAGATGAGAAAAAGTCAGTGTAACAATGTAGGTAAATATTTTGATTATTCCTGAATTGTTTTAGCCCAGTAGCTATTTTTGAAGCTATTTATTGATTTCTGAAGACTAACACTCATCTGCCTTACTTAAATGTTGTAAGGCAGTGCTTATTTTTCCCATTTTGAAAAGTGTCTCATTCAGTTCATATTAATTCTCCACCTGATATGTAAAAATTTAACTAAGATTATGGTGAAATGACAAGAGACGTATTTCCTTTAATGCTATTAAAATAGATTTTTACAACAAGTGACAGAGAGCCAACCAGTAAATTTGCTTATACAAATGAGAACATATTTCCTCAAATTCAAGCACGTTTACATTTCTGACTTACAATGAGAAAGACGTAGTGTGCATAAGCAGGTCATGACATAACTCATACACTACTGCAAGTTTGTGGGGGAGAGACTGTGGGATACACAACAACTGGTTCTGACTCTGGGTTTCTGTTTTTGCAGATAAAACTCCATCTTTTTTTTACAATTATTTCTTCTCCATTTGATTTCTCTACTTTCTCTCTCTTTTTCCAGATACCCTCTCCTCCTCTTCCTCTCCGTCTGCCTGCCTGACCCTGCAGATATGTGAGGCGATGCACAGCGAATGAATTAACAGAGCAGCGGTCTTAGACAGTCCTTTATGCCACAGACAGACAGGCAGGCAGGCAGGGAAGCAGAGGGAGTACACCACAGAGGAAAGATGGGGAAGAATGGTGAATGAAATGGGGAGAGAAAGGGAGAGGTAATCAGACAGGAGTGGGTGAGTGGGATGAAAGTTGGTAGAGATGCAAGGAGGACAGGGAAGAGGGGAGCTCACTTAAAACATGAAGGAGGAAGGAGGAGGAGATGGGATCATAAACAGTGGGGGAGGGAGAAGAAGAAAGATAGCGAGGAGACTCTAAAGACAGTGTAAGAGAAAAAGAAAACGGGCAAGCCATGGGAGAATGTGAGCAAAAAAAAAAAAAGAGGAGGAAATGAGAAGGAGGTCATCACTGGTATGTTTCGGTGTGCGATTTGTCAGCCTCCTCCTGAAAAATTCAGAGGAGAAACACATATGAGGGTTGCCTTTCCGGCAAGCGTGATGCGAGATGGGAGCACATGTCCTTACAGCATGCAAAACCTCACAAGTGGCGAAAAGGACCGAGGACGAGGGGAGACGGCTTCTGCGTGACGCCCCTGCAGCTGCATGCTCAACAGTGTAACACGGTCAGGATGCAAGAGTGTTTATTCCAGCATCTGTCTTCATTTTACCAGCAAAAATTATAGTGGTAACGGCAGCACATTGAGAGTGATGGCAGGGGCGGTGATGGCACTAGTGATGCCTGCTGGGGGCGATTATGATAAAGATGTCAATGATGGTGACGATGATGATGGTGATGAAGAAGGGTGCAGCTGCTAATACTGATGGAAATGAGGGTGATAATGAGGTCAAAGTGAGCGCTGTGTAGACACACTGCGGGACGGATGCAAGCAGCAGAAGAAAGGAGGATGCAGCAGTGCAGCTCAACCACAGGGTGGAAGGTTTCCTCTGAGATCACACACACCCAGCACAAACCAGAACAAACGCGCACAAAACGCACACAGCCTAAAGTGATACATGGTGCCACTGCCAATCTAACAGAAATCTTCTTGTTTCGCAACCATTTTTACCGACTTACCTTGAATGTGAAGGAGGAGAGGCTGCTGCAGGCTGATTATTGTTACTTATCAATGTCTGACTAATTTAAGATAGAGTTTCTAATCTAGGTTAATAATCTTTATTTAACCAGGTTTGTCCCACTGAGATCAAAAGGTCACTTGGCCAAGACTGGCAGCATACAGAAAGACAGAGAAACAAAAAAATACTCAGCCACAACAAATCATTAAACTTTTGGCTATAACATACAGTTTTGATACAAATAATTTTTGAGTCTGATCTTTCTAGCCTTTATCTTAAAAATATAATTCTCTACAGAGAGTCTGATGAACATATTTGCTGACAGATGAAGCATAGTTCCAATACTATGGTTATTAAATCAGGTCTTCTTACTTTTAACAGTGTGAGGAGGTGCAAAGTCCTGCTGGATGTAATGAAATAACCTTCACGCAGAGCAAGAAGTGCTCAAAGACTCACTGGTTGCCAACTGTGATGACTTTTCATTTACTAAATATGACAAGGCTCTGCAAATCACTACCGATTGCAATAACTCCATATAGGACGTTGAATGCCTTTTTCTAGGCTCTACAATCTTGATTTTTTGGAATAAAAGGAAATTAAATTTAATTCGCTCTGAGAAGACAGTCTCGGCACCTTGAATAATTGTCACTTTTCACTTTAGCAAACATCTCATCCATCCAATGTTTAAACAAGTTGTCATAATATGTCAAAGTGACATGTATGTCAAACATTTAATGCTTGACAAACTGGTTTACCAACCAATGATCAACCAACTTTCTGAAACAGCTCAGAAGTATGTCTCATGAAAACATCAACTGACAATGAAAGGACGTGTATTTGGACGGGGTCAACAGCCAAAAAGAAAAGGAAGAGGAAGAGGAGCTAAGCTGTGACAGAGGAGATAGGAGGTAAAACAGAAGAAGAGGCAGAAGAGGCCAAGAACATATGCCATCGTCAGTTTGCGACCCAGAACAAGATGCTGATGGAGTTCTTCTCACCCTAGTCCTCATTCCTTAACCCCATTGAGAATTGTTTTCTCAGCATGGAGATGGAAAATATGTGATTGCCAGCCATACACACAGATGACCCTTCTGGCTGCCATGGATGGAGCATGTGATAGCTTCACAGCAGATGCCTGAAGAGACTGGATAACACACTCTAAGAGATTCTTTCCACACTACAATGCAAGATAGCAACCAGGAATGTTAAAAAGTGGAGGAAGATTCCAGGGCAATTTTTACGGGTCTTCGTGCATGGTTTTTGTATTCTTTCTTGTATACTTTTGTGTACTTATAACTTAAGTTATTAGTAAATGAAAACATAAAATATATATATAAAATCATCTCAATGCTATTTTTCTTTCAATCCTTAATTTCTCATTCTGTTAATTCATTTGTTCAGTGTGATTCCACATACAAACGCTAGAGGGCGCCTGTGACATACATAAGGTTGAGCACACAGAAGAAGAAGAAACCTTTCTGTTAGCTGTTAAAGAAAGCTTAACATGTGCACCTCATCTTATCACAGGTCAGTAAAAATGTATGTTGATGTATACTGGTTACCTTGAAGTGTTGAGGTTATTGGATCGATCATCAACGAGAGTCACATTAAGTAATTTGTGATTAGTGTGTAGAAAACGGGACCATATTTCTGCAGGCTAATTAATGCTAATGCTAGTGGACTTTATGCATGTGTGTTGAGCTAGCTGAGAAACAGCTGGATGACTATTGAATTCACTTTGAACTTATTGTGTTTTGGACTTTTTAAAATGGTTCTCACACAAAATGTGTTGTTTTGGTGTCTTTATTAGATTTCAGAAATGTACCAAAGCGACAGAGGAAAACTGTAAGTACACCAAACGATAAACATAGTTTGCTAAAATTATTCAAAAAGCAAAAACAGATATGATGTGCGAATATAAAATATAAAAAAACGGTGTTGATTAAACAGCAGTTCCCTAAACAGTTTTTTTAATTATGAACTACCGCACTGGCAGCAAGCAGGACTCCTATCAAAGTGGGGCATTCTTTTTAAAGGTTTAAAAATAGGACTAACCTGATTAAGCTACGTTTCTAGGATGACATTAACTTTTGTATTTACATTGTGTTTCCATGAGAACTTTCAATCGTCAGGAAGTCATTGGTTCAGCTTCCTGTTTCAGAAAGGCAATTACTGGAAAGGCAAATCATCCAAACAGCAGTGAGTTCAGGTCTAGCCAAAAGAAAAAGAAAGCCCAAAGTGGGCTGCTCTGCACAGTGGTGAGTACAAAAGCATGTTAAAGTTAACTTAAGCTTTTTACAGGTGTTTTCCTAAAGTCAGAACTGATTTTATACGAGGCTCTCCTCTCCCCTTCCTGGTTTATGATCGACAAGCTTCATAAAATGGAATTCATCGGGAGGTTTTCTCAAATTTGGAAACAGTTGTAAAGAAAAACTCTACGTTGTGGAGACAAATCTGGCTTATCTGGTGTACACACATTTGCTTGGCAATGTTGGGAGAAGAAACGGTCTTTGAAATGCTGAAATTCACATCAGACAGCCTGTACTTGATGCACATCATGGTCAGAAGATAGTCAATAAACATGTTGGAAGTCAGGTTGTCCCAAACTGATCCAGTGTACTGTCCTTATCAAGGAACTTGGTAAAAGGCAGTGATTAAAACCTCTCATCAACTTGATAACCAATCTCTGATGTCTGTGTTCTAGCTGTAATTTTTATGTCAGTCTCAGCCATATTGTTAGCACAGCCGTTATATTAAAACCACAGCCTACTTTTGTGTGCTCAACTTGCCAATCTGTACATTATTTTGCTGATTTAAGAAGTCTGGGGTTTCGCCAGCAAGAAAATATTTTAAAGTGTGATGATCACAGTCAAAGAAAGACTGCACTGGCAGTTGTCACGTCTTGTCTGTCTGTATCATGTGACCTGCTACGCTGACAACTGTCAATGCAGGTAGCCTGACATATCAGCAAGCTGGCTGATATAGCAGCTTTCTTATCCTTTTAACACCTCTGTATTAAGTCATATCATAGCATCCTGAATGTCAACAAGTGATGAAAAGAAGAGTGTTAATTTAAATTGAATTGTTTAACCTCTCTTTCACATTTTCTCTTGAATATTGATCTGTTTATCTTCTTTTTTTTAACAATGCCATTGTATTTACTTCAACTTGAGGCAGAACCTAAATCAACCACAGGAGTTTTCAGTAAACCCACTCTAAGACTGGAAAAGCAACACAGTAGTGACAACATAATATTCAGATGATTTGCTCTCATTATTGGGTAATATGTCTGTCTAGTAATAAGTAATTAGAAAATGCCAAGATCTGTTGTATAGCAGAGAAAACATAATTTTAGTAGAGTTTATGACTAAGGAACAGAATGAAGGTTTACTTGGCTTCAGGAAGACTCTCAACACTTTTGTAATTGTTTTAACTGGAAAATAAAACATTATACGAATTGTTACTTGTCCTTGAAAACATAGAAAGCGCGAGCAGATGTACAAGTGCATCGTACTGCCTTTGTTTATTTTTTTTCCAGGAATCTGATAAACAAAAGAAAAAAAAGGTATGATGGTTATTTTGATGATTTAGGGAGTCCTCATTGAGTTGACCAACAAACTTGGATAGATGTAACTTTTGAACAGCTCGGTTTTTGTGATTTTTCTTCTTTGCTGTTTATCTGTCCCTTGCTTTCTGCCACACTGTAGACTTTAGGTTTGCAAAGTTTGGTTTCACTTAAGCAACTCAATCTTATGGTTAGGTTCAGGAAGTGTAGCTACTTGGTTTCAGGTAAAAGAGAACACCATTCTCATGCTAAGATCTAATGCTAAATACTACTGTTTCCATTCACTGGTGAAGCTAGAAGATCCTGACAAATTAAAATGCAGTAATTAAGTAAAAATATGCATTTTATTTGAAAAATTTTTGCAGTTATTAATACATTTCTTTCTAGGTTTTGCTGTAAACTTGCTGGTATTTGTTTGCTGTATTATTGCCAAAGCAGACTATATAATGAAGGCAAAATGAAATTAATTTGTCCCTGAAACAAATCTCCCAACCACAACATTAGGACACTATTTAGAGCCAGTGGAATATATTTTTACATTCATCCCACAACTTTCAAAGATGATATCTTAAAACCTCTTGAAATATATATATTTTTTCACTGAGGTAAGATAGCTTTCTCGGTTAGTAAGATCTGCATTAAAACAGATCTTACAGTAGTTTTGCTATAGATAAAGTAACAACATACATTCATATAACACCAAACCACACATCTGCTTCTCAGAAATCTATTTACAGCATTTACAATCATGTGTTTTCATGAAGTACGGGAAATGTTCCTTTTATCTCATCTCCCAATGTGGTCACATTACATGACAACCTTCATTATTTAGTTGGATCTAATTCCCTCAGGTAATCCCAGAGCCTGAAATAAAGTGCATGTACAGATGAATTTCAGCATATTTGAATATCATTGTGTATTTACTACTGATACTCATTTGTTTATTTCAAGCACTTATTTCTGTTACTTTTGATGATTATGGCTTACTTTCTTGTAATGCAAATCAGAATTTAACATCAAAACTCTTCAATGACAGTTTATTCTTCTTCTAAAAAAAGCATATCGATTCATTGTACAGTATATGAACTTAATACTTGCGAGGGGCTCCTTCTGAATAAATTAGTGTGTTAATAGTGTGACTTTCAGCTTGTTTGTGTTGTTGGATTGATCACTCATTTTTCTTTTGACAATATCCCATAGTGGCTCAGTAGAGTTTTCACAACTTTTGATATTCTGGTTCAGAAGTTGCTTACACAATAAATGCTACTGTTGTAGCCTGTTTGTGGTGGCTCTTGAAACACTGCCTCTAGCTGCATTAAGTGTCTTTTGAACCTCTCATGACCTCTTTCTTTTCAAGATTCACATTGCTGCAGTTATGCATCTATTTAGTTTTTCCTTCCTATCAGTGTTCTGATTAATGTTTCTGATACAGCAGCCTGAGAAGTCAGCTTCTTTAAATGATATATAGAGGCTTATTGTGAGCTGTGCACAGAAAATTTATCACTGTGGAATGTGGAACCATTAGCATTTTAGCCTATTTACTCATATTTTCATTTGTCTTGATAGATAAATGATATGTGAGTTTCCATGAAATTCAAAATTAGCTTCACCTGTTTATTTTTTTTTATTTTTTCTTTCATTAGTTTTGTCATTTTACTCATCACTGTCTCCTGTCTCATCCTTTCAAAACAACTGCAAACATTGCTCCTTTGGGTTCACACTGGATTAAAAACCTGCATCTCTGCAATTTTCATAATTGTAAACAGACTTTGACCTGGCTGGAACCATTCTTAGCTCAGTCTCTGTCATCACATTAAAAGTCCATTTAAGTGAATTTCACTACAGCTGCTGATGAGTTTGTGTAATGCCTGTGCCCATCGTGCCAAGAAACCATTAAAAGGCCAACAGCTCTGACCTGGCTGTGTGCAAGATTTGCACACATCACCTCCCCACCACTGATCTGTGAGTAAAATCAACCTGTAAAACAGTTGCGCCCTTTTTACGCTTCACTTCTGAGTCAGTCAATCACGCAAACAGTCAGTGATGTGTCCTATAAAATGTTCAAGTTCATCAGCACATAAGAGGGAACAAGAAATCCCATAACAAGATGAAATAAAGGAGTAGGGGAGGTAGAGAAAGAGGAAACCTGAGGTAAGATGGGTTGCAGCTTAACCCTGTGACATTTCTGCTATCAGCTCCTGGCTCCTGTCTCTAAGCCTCAGACACCTACACATGGGGTAGAAAAACTTTGTGTAGACACTTGGAAATTCAGATGGTAATTTATTGCCTTCCCCTAAATGACCTGCTACCAGCGGTCACATCCAATGTCCTTAACCTGCGGATCTATTTGTTCCGCACTAAAGCTCTAATCTCATAAGCAGAACAAATATGATTTGGAATCTGCTAAAAGCCTCAGACAGTATCTCTTAATGAGTAAGTATTGATGTGGCAAGTAAAGGGTTACCTCTTAATAACAAGCATACGTTTCTATTTTTACTCTAGTGTTTCATCTCTTCTCTTCTCCAAAGATTGTTCTAGAAAAAACAGATGAAAGGTTACTGTTTAGGTCGGTTTCCAGTATAAATGAATGGCAACATTTTAATAGCCTATGATTTCTTTATCATAGCATCCCCAAAGTATAAAGTCCTTTCAAAGAGTTATCATATGAAGAATCTCCTACTGTCAAACCAGAGACTAATGAAGCATTGGCCTCACCCAGTTGTTATCGTTTAAAAATTGTTGTGTCGTTTGTACATATTTTGTACACATACATTTTTTTTTCTTTTGTAAAAAAAAAAATATTTTTTTCACCGAATTTTTATTACATTGTTACCATTTTATAAATTAATAAGTAGAATAAGAGAAAAGAAAACTTCATAAAAGGACTTTGTATTGCATAGTGAGAATTTTACTATGGATTACATAATGCTGTTGAACATATTACGTTGCCTGTTCTTTGAAAATACTTGTTTTACACATTTATATGTCATGATGACATGATGGAAACATATATATTTATATTCTCAAGGGGACTAAATGTTAAGTAGATAAACATTTTCAAAACACACTTCTATTTTTAGGAGAGAACTGTTGGCAGCTCTACTTCAGATGCTGCTGCTGGGTGCAGAAAGATGTTTGTTTCCTCTGTTCCATGCACTACGGCGTGGCTAAGATGTACTCAAATGGCAGCCCTTAGGTCTTTTATTTTTAGAGTTACACAGGATCTTGACATTTCAGTTGTTTGCCTCATCCTTTCGTCGCATGGCGAAATCTTTCCACCATAATACAACAAAAGAAAATTCCCATTGGTTGCTCAACAGATTTCTTTGTTTTCTCTGAGTTTCAGGCAGCGTGTGTGCGTGTCTGCATGCGTGTGTTTGCGTGTGTGTGTGTGTGTGCATGTTTTAACTGCTGAGTGCCGGATGTGCAGCGCAATAACATCTACCATAAATGGGGGCTAAATGATAAAGTGTGATAAATGAAACTGTTAGCATACACAGCCTGCAATCCAACACTGAATGAGGGTACGAACCAGTGATATGTATGTAAATATGAGACCTGATGGGAAGCCAGAATGAAATTCCTGTAAAATAAAAGAGCTGCATAGAGCGAGCTTATGAAAACAGCCTGGACACAATTTGTTCCATCTCTGCTGTTGGAGAACACAGAGGACACTTCCAATGAGAGACCTCATAAGCTCCAAGTAGAGTATTGTGCTGATCCTACAGTCTTACAGAAGACAAGACCCCATTTTCCTCTCACTTGACTCGACTTAATTAACCAGAATGAGTCAGAAGCAACATTCAGGATTAAGATTTATCCTTATGGGATTAGGAATCCTTCTCTTTCTCCGTCTCTCTCCCTTGATGCCGCTCTTCCTCTCTGTTTATGGTTGACTTCAGTGCTAACTTCCTGCTCATTACTTTAATGATGCTTCTACTGTGAGTTTATGCTCGCGAGTGCGGTTAGTTGTTCGACTCTGCAGTTTGGGAATGTCGAGCAAAATACAAACTCATGCATGCAGTCACACAGAATCAAACGAAAGCATGCATTATGCATGTGTGTTGTTGCAAAAAATAAAAAATAAAAAAATCAGGGTTTTTTGTCAAGAACATGCCAAAAAAATCACCCCAAATTTTTCGTAGCGTGTGTCAAGTCTCCTTACTGCATAATGGATACAATTAAACATTCAGTTACAAAATTAAATGTGAATGGAAAGCAATATGAAGAAAGAAGTATCGGATGAACTCCCTACCTAACTGTAACACACTGGAAAAGAGTCTGACAAGATAGCTGTACCCAACCACAGTTCTCTGCTTTTGCTTCAGATGCATTATTCATCTGTGTGCCAATTTGGAGGAGCCCTCCCAATCCCCCATTTGGCACCAAAAAAAAAAAAAATCGAGAGGGAGACAGGCAGACGGCAGAACCAGAAGTCACAGCAAGAGAACATCAGGGGAGAAAAGCAATGAGAGAAAGAGGGAGAGTGAGAAGACCAGAACAAAAGTATGAGTGAGAGTGAATAGCAGAAGTAGGAATGGCTGACTTCAAAGTTGCAACCGAAACATTTAAACAGGATTTCAAATGATCCAGGGATATTTCTCCATGTGATGATATTCCCGGGTTGGTCTAAATGTGTCTCCATAGAGCAGATTAATGAATGTTTTCAAAGTAAAGAAGAGTCCAGGAGAACAGAGCTGAAGTATATATTCTCACACATTCTTAATCTGACGTGTTGCTGGACAAACACTACCAAACACAGGTCAGTGCACTTTTAGAACTACATCCCAGCACCAACATTTCTTTTGTTCTTCACAGCTATCTCCAGAGTCAGTATTACATCACCTTCGTCCCTGCATCTCTCCCAGTTGACCCCCACTACATCAGCAGCTGCTGAAGCCATCCATGCTGGGACAGCCTGCCCCAGATTTAACCCCACTAACGTCCAGCATCTGTCCCGTCCAGCCCGTTACCTATTATGGCAGCGGTCTGTCACACACTTGGACTAGATCTCTTAAAAACATTACGGCAGAGCTAAAAATAAGTTGAGCACTCGTAGCAACACCTCCTCTTTCGTGTGCGTGTGTGTGTGTGGCAGTGGGGAGAGTATATGTGTGGGCTGGATCAGCAGGATTGCCGTTTAATCTGCCACCGTCTCCCCATAACGAGGCTCAGAGCTTTTAGACCTAACAGCTGGTTGGTTTAACCCCACCCCCTCCCCGGTGGGGTTAAACCAACCAGGCCCTTGTTGCTGCTGCACCTCACTACATACCAGTTTTCATTATTATTGCTGTGAACAGCAATAATACCAACCACCACCACAAAACCCCACCTGCACACTGACCTCAAACTACTTTATCTCAAATCTGTGACATGATCATCACAATTTCGCACCCTTCTCGTCAACACTATCATTTCTACTGTAGTGTTATGAAACTGTGGTAATGAATGCCTCTGCTGCTGCTGCTGCAAGGGGCGTTGGCTGCTCTGCTGAAGGATCTGTCAGACTCCGGAGCTGCTCGGAGGATTCGCCTGTCAGATTTGGCCTTATTTGTCAGTTTCCTGTGATTCCACTCCCTCAGCTTTGTTGTGTCACCAGTCGGATTGCTTCAGAGGGCTCCTGGGAGCTGCTAACACGGAGAGTATATGGCAGGCCTCGGAGCTGATCAACATCAGGTCAGTCCTCTCCAAGCCAGATGGGATGCCTGGGCTCTATCTCATCTAAATGATAGAGATGATTATTTAAACAACTCTATGTTGCATTGACACTCTAGCTTATTAAGCAATAAAGGTGAATTTTTCTCCCAAGGCTGCATCCTTGGGAGTGCTGACCCTCATGACCTCGAAGGCTAGGCCAAGGGAGGGTAAGTTGAAGGGTTGGTGATGAGGCGATATGGGACTCCATTTAAAGCAGAGAGAAGGATGTCATGAAAATGTAAAACGGCAAGTTTCGTCAGGGGGCCTGTGGAGACGGCATGAGGATTCGGGCATTCGTGGGAGGAGCTGTGTGACTGGGATGCCTGCAGCATTCCAGAGCACAGACCACCTATCTTTTTGCTGGTGGTCTGTGCAGTTGGTGCTCAGAGTTGCCATTTTTCTTCCATTTTCACCACATTTCCTACATGATCAGGCCAAAGTGTCAAAATCGTTTCTCGCAGCTGAAAGATTGTTGCTATGTCAATGATTAGATGAAGTCAACTAGATTTCTTAGATCACGTTTTTTAATCAATCTGCCTTTTCATCTAGGGGTACTTTAGGCATTATTGGTCATTTAGTTTTTGAATTATAATTTTAATTGAATTGGATGTTATGCGTCACATTCTAAGTACATAAATTGAATTGTGGTGATTCCATTAAATAATTACAATGTATAAAATAACTTGTATGTTAAAAAAGCTTTTGTCACACAATTTTTTTCTTTTTCTATATAGCTCAAAACCTTATTCATGACACAAATAACAGCGCGGACTTATGACAGGTGGATGATTACGTCATGAAGCTGATGAATATAGAATCCCGCCACTTCAAAATGTTCACATTCAGAGGAACAATTCTTTACAAAGGTCATGCAAACGGGATCACACACGTGTAGATCCCACGTGGCAGCACCAGTTCCCAGGTCTCTGGTGGCAAGTAATGTTTTCACACTTATGTGAGAGATTGCTATTTCTGCATGGAGCCAGATAACTCAATTATTCATCACGGATGCTGGCGCACTCGCTTTACCTCTGTAAGAATGGAGGCGGGGTGTGTCTTGCTCTGAGTATGTGCGGCTGACTCTGTGTTTGTGCGTTGGAGAGAGCAGCTCACTTCGAACTGCTGACGCGCCAATGCCACACAGTGAGAACGCAAAGAGGGAAGGGGGGGAAAGGAAGAAGGAGCTGTCATAAACATGGCAATCAAAGGGATATGAAGCGGGAGGTGAGGATCAAAGAGCCTGAGGAGAGAAGGCGAGGAATTAGTTCCCTTATCTTCTCTCAAAGCCATCTGCGCAACTTCCAATCCTCTTGAGCTCAATCAACAGTTACAAAGAAAAAGACTTTTTACATTACAAGAAAAAAAACTAAATTCAATAGAGTTAAACCTTTATGCATTGGAAGGTTTTATAGACACCTTGTGGAGTCTTTAGGAATAATTTTTTTGATACTGATGTTAACGCCACATGATCATTCTGCAGTTATCTGAAGGTTGGCATCATTGGTACCATCATAAATGCTGTGAATACCCTCACTATTTTATTAATGCATATCAGAAAATCTCTCAGGTGCATGCATTAATTGCTGTTTGCTTCAGTTTATTTACCAAATATTAGAATGGCGTCAAAGTCAGAACCTATAAAACACAAGCACAGATGAGCTGAACAGCTGCTAATATCACATGGTGCAAGTAATATATGTCCTTCTGTAAATTCATACATTTACTGTCATTACTGAAGTTTTGGCTATCTTATTTTCCTTTTTTTTTGGAAACTTAACTTTATTTAAAAATAAACTGTTTTTTAAAGAAACTTAACTTTATTCTTGTAAAGTTAAGTTTACAAAGATAAACTTAACTGCACAAAGTTAAGCTTGAAACCCCTTCACCACGCTGAAGGGGTTTCAGGCATAGACAACTTATTTAAAGTCAAGTCATAGCACCTTAAATGGATTGGTTCCAGACTTTGACTAGGTCATGTGAAACCTTTTTTTCAACCATTCATTTCATGATCATTGCTTGGCTGCATAAAACTTACAGTTTAATACAGAACTTTTTTAAGAGTAGTTCCTTCAATTCTATCAATAGTCCATAGAATATTTTTGGGGATCATCGCTTTTGTTAGACTGCCGGGGCAGCTGTGGCTACAATTTAGTAGCTTGTCAGTATCAGTGTGTGAATGTGTGTGTGAATAAGTGAATGACTGAATACAGCGTAAAGCCCTTTGGGCTCCTCTGGACTTGACAAAGCACTATACAAGGACAGGGCATTTACCATTAAGATACCTTTTTGACAAATGTAATACATGCATTAGTGTTACATTGCAAGTGAGACCGAAATAAACTAAAGTTGAAGAAAGAAATCTGTAAGAGGGCATTTTTTTCAGTGTTTATAGGTCCAAATCGGGTTAATGTATGGAAGATTGTTTCTTGTATTAAAAAGACCAAATTTAAGCCAAAATGTTGATTAATGCACTTTTATTGACTAAAGTGAGCCTGTCCACTTATTTATGCAATTGGAAGACAAAATTCAGTCCTCAAGTCCCTGAAGTACATCAACATGGGTAATTTTTTTAAGTGAACATCTCATACAATGATGACACAACTGAGGTTAGCCTCAAGCATTTCAGTTGTTTCTACAGGTTCAATCAATCCTAAAACTAATGAACAGCAACATCATTATTAATTCATCCATTTTCAATGGTTGCCTGGTTTTGCAGGGTTGCAACACCACATTTTTTAGAAGGAAAGATGAAAGAACATGTTGGGGAAATATACACATGCATGGGGAAAACATGCAAACTCCATGCATCCGCTGGATGAAATTTACACCCGAAAGAAAGTGTGTCACCATGCAACCCAAACCAACTCTATAGTTTGCACAACAAGAGAAATTCAATACATAAAAGACCATGTCTGAGGCAGTAAGATGTGGGATTTTCCTCACATCAATACAGCAAACCGAATGTCGGATTTATTAGCACTCACTTAGCCAGACCGTTGGACCGAAGAGTGTAAAGGCCGACGTTCAGCATTAAATTCACAGCTGCTCAGTGCTGCCCCTGGAGCCAATTTATCACCTCTGACACCATATGGAGCCAAAAAAGTCCTCAGAAAACACACTGCATAAACATGGCCTTACGGCAGAGACATTATGTCAACATATGCACATACATATTGCACATGCAAACCCAAACAAACAATACATGCAGGATTATGCACAGACAAAATAAATTCACATACAACACCGTCTGCATGATTTAAGCATTCTCTGCATTCTCTCACTAACAAAAGAACACAAAATAATGCACATACTAGACCAACACAAAACTCTAATACAGTGGTTGTGTATCTATCAAAGTGCTGTTGCCCTTATTTCCCCGCGGACAACTTTTGTGAGCCAATTGGTGCTGGTACATGTGTAGACACTTCAATGCAACCGTTTACGGCAGCAGCACTGACCCCGAGGCTCTTTCTATCGCCTTCACAGTATGCAAAGCTCACAAACATTGCGAGTTTAGGTTAGCGCATTTACTGTATAAAACCATCTAATACACATGCAGACAGACTTAATTTACAGAGATGCCACACACGTATGCACTTTAATCTTTACGGCTGGCAGTATCTGTGAGTGATTTATTTTGAACGATTCCCGGTGGGCTCTTAGAGGATCGAGCCGGTGCTCAGCATGATCATACCACTCGCTTTCTGTGTCAGCAAATTACGACTCCACCCCCCGGCTGAAATTTGACTGACCGCACATGTGTGTTTGCAAGCAGCATAGTGAGGGACAGAGAGAGAGAGATAGATGTTGACTTATGAGGAAAGGTGGGGGGGTGGAGGGGGACATGGGAAGAACAAACTGGCACTGTGATGAGTGTGTACTGTAAGTCAGCACCCTGTCTGCTGAACACACCCCCGTGGTTTAGGGTGAGTCACTCTCTGCACTTGCAAGCATGCATCCATTCCGAAATGGCTCTATAAATGCAGCGCAACCTGTGCCAAACTGACTTGAAAAAGTCTTTATGATTTTTTTTTTCTCAAATGAAGTCACCATTTGATAACAAACTTTAATGTATTTGAATGTATTTTTAATTAAAAATGTGTGTCCTGCACTTATTTTTATATGTGCAGGATATATAGTATATTGAGCCCTCTTGAGATGATATTTTGTATGAACCACCGTTAGCAGCAATTACAGCTGCAATTCTTCGCGGGTACATATCTACTGGCTTTGTACAAATGGACTAAAAATCTTTGCACTTTTGTTTAACAAAATAGCTCAACTTTGATTGGATGATGAATGTATGTGAACAGTATTTTAAGTCTTGCCATAGATTCTTGGCTTTATATAAGGACTTTGACTGGGCCATTTCATGTATGTGTACATGTTTTGATCTAGGGTCTTGACTGGAAGTTTAGGACCCAACAAGAATCTGAACCTCTATCGTCTCAAGCAAAAAAGTATCTAACAGATTTTGTCTGGTATTTAACTCCATTATTCTTATCATCAGTTCTGACTAGTTTCCATGTATCTGCTAAAGAAAAGCATTCCAACAGTATGTTGCTGCTACTATGCTTTATTATAGTAATGGTGTGTTCAGGGTGATGTGCAGTCTTAATCTGCCACGTGTTGTGTTATTTGTAGGCCAAAAAGTTCAGTTTCGTTCTTATCTGATCATGGCATCTTCTCCCACATGGTTAGCATGTCCAATTCACCGTTTGTAGTAAAGTATACGAGGTATCGAAGTTAAAGGGGACAAATATCAGTGCTTTCCACATTTTTCAGATTTTTATTTGTAATAAATTTTGAAAAGCCTGCATTCTTTTCATCCCACATGCATTTTAATGCACCAGCTTTGGGTGATTTATCACATTTGCGTCTCAATATAAATTTATGGTTGGGCTATGAAGGCACTGTACATTTGTTTTCGGGTGTTGCACATTTTAACAAACCCTAGTCAAAGCAAAACAGACTTCAAATGTTCAGCAGAAACTGAGCTCTGACACAACAAAGTCTCAAAGCGTGACACACCCTCAACCGCCACACTACCATCTTCCATTCACTGCCTTGTTCTTAGTATCATCCAGATGGCTGTGTCTAATTTCACTGGATGCTCCATTTCCATTTGAAAGGTGGTTAGTGCCCATTGAGCAATGTTATCGTGGCTCTGCAGACACAGAGAGCCTCCGCTGCTCCTCCCCAGTCGAAGACGGAGAAGCCATCGATTTGATTCAGTCTTAAAAGCCAGGTCAGCCTCGACAATGGTGGCTTATGGAAAAACCATTACCCCAGTGAATTCTGAAACATTAACCTACATACATGTTTCCCCATCACTCTCCTGCCTCTCTGGCTATCCTACACAACAGCACAGATGGAGAAAGCTCTGTGGGCTGCTTGTCAATGGACTCTGAAGGTTCCTCTCTTGGTGAGTCACTCTGCCTTTCTTTACACTTCTTGTCCAAGGCCACCTACCATACACCTCCACTCCCGCACAGCTGCTGCCAAGTTACTACGCATTCTCATCCACTCAACCTCAGAAACAGATAACAAATCTCACCATGCTGAAGTGCTTGTTGCTATAGTAAAAAATGACATTACCTGTAGCTCCTTAAAGCCGTAATCCATAAATGTTAGTTGGGATGTCATTATGTCATGTCAATTGTCTTTGTCAAATAATGTAATATTGAGAATGAACTATTCTTGTTACAGCAATTTAGGTTTTCTGCTTGTATGTCAATGAGAAAATGCAATGACTGACTTCTCGATCACAGTCACCAAGCAAAAATAGGAAAATCCTTAATTTCATATGAATTGAAAGGTAAGCAGAGCTCCAGTATCATAAACATCTGTTTTTTTGTTTTAATGTTTTGTCAGTTGTACACTACAATTATTTTCATGCTAATGAAGTTCCAAGTCCAAGGCGCTAAAACAAGTGTATAAAGGTTTTGCCAAGTTTGAAAGTGCAATTATTTTTCATAATTAAAAATGGAAACATGATTACTTTCAGATAATTTTTTTTTCTCTTTAATTTCTTAACAATGTACAAACCATCTAAGGTAGCTGTTAAAGCCTAAAAATATCTGTAAATTATTGTAGACAGGAAACAAAATTGTCTCATTGTCTTATTAAAAGAAAAGACAAACTGTTTCCTAATTTAGGGATGGATCGTTCTGTCTTTAGAAACTTTAGTCTCTATATTCAGCTAAATCAAAGTAACCAGTCGCTGGATGGTCGGACTTAATATGGCATCAAATTAAAGCCAAAAAATGTGGTAAATAAAATATGAATACTCTATTTTCTACTGTAAGAAAACTTCAAATTGTCAGTGAAAATGTCAACTGAACCACATGAACTTGAACTGGCTCCTGGTCCAAAGAGTTGATTATTATGTTTTTGTATCTGAATTTGAATTGAAGCTGTACTTACTATCAAATTCAATTAAATGCAAAAAATGTAATTAAGAACTTACATTTACATCTTAAGAAGATTTTAATTTCCTAATATCTTTTTTGAAAGGGCTCACATTAATGAAAATTTCACCCTAACATGTTTAATACATGTGTATGTATATACACTGCCTGAGTTGACTAACCAAATTTCTGTATTTTTTTTAAATTATGAATGAGGGCCACACAAAATCATTCTAAGGGCTGTTGTTTTTGCTCCCTGACTTATTTTAAGCACTCACAACATTAGAACCAATAAAACGATACTCTGTGTAGAATGTGAAAACATGACATCGCATATAAAATTTCAGAGACGTCGATGTTCACCATGGAAGAAGCTAAAGAAATGAGCAGTGGTTCCACATTCTGACCTGCTGGCGTTGCTGGTTTGATTAGCTACATGTTTTCCAGTGTCAGTTGGTTTTATAAAGGTCAAGAGGGTGCTGCTAATTTAGTTAGTGCACAATTTGGTTAATTGGGTTTGCAAAGATTTCACAACAGTGACCATAATGAGAGATTCAGTTTGCTATTGATTAGAGGAGCGAAAGAAGGCCGAGCATCTGTTCGGGAATGATGATTTTATTAAACAATTGCAAGCACATACTGTAAAAAAACAACAACAACAAGCAGTGCATATATGCACAAATCTGTGAGCTTACATAGAGACTAAGTGAATCTGTTCAGCGGAGACAGAGGCGTGCAGATTGCCCATCAAATCAAGGGCAAAATGTGATAATGTTTTTTTTTTGTTTGTTTGTTTTTTTTTTTTAAAAACACAAATCTGCTTTCATGAGAGCACATGAAAAGAAGAAAAGTGTACGAAAAAAAAAACCAGACAGAAATCGCTTGGGACTGCAGTTCTTTCATGTAGAGGTGAACACATACAGAATAAAATAAAATAATCAAAAATAGCCCTAAAATAGCTCCTAACTCACTAATATTTTTGTACAAAAATAATGGATGTTGCATGCGCTTCAGTTTTAGTTGTTTGTTTTTTTTTACACAATGACTGTTTTTATATGAATAGTATAGGTGTAGATATATGATAACACAAATATGCACAATATTGTATGGGATACCCCAAAATATAAATGAACCACATACAGTGTTCCACAATGCAATGTGGAAAAGCAGTTGTCTGTGAAATGGTTGCTATCTTCAGGCCTCTGATGTGCAGCTTGCTTCCACAGCTATTATCTGATGGTGGCTTCGAGCAACCTGCAAGGTGTTGAGAGGGGCGGGGGGCGTTTGCACGGCTCTAAAAGCAAGACATTTTCAAGGTTTTCAGACACCGAGCAATCTCAACTCCGGTTGTGTCACCTCGCTTTCTCGCTCAATACATTCAGCTGCCTCCTAAAATAGCTCAGGGTTTCTCTGACACCAGGCTCTTGACTTAACACAAAAGTACACGGAGAGCATGGGTGCAGAAGGAGAGACGGAGTGAAAAAAGAGGAAACTATACGTCAGTGCAAACAAACCACAGCACGCAAAAAAAAAAAAAAAAAAACAGCTGCAAGATTGTGGAGATGATTGGTGATGATTTTAGTGCAAAATGTTCATACCATGGAAACTTTATCATATTACAGCCACAAAGTTCAGTATATTTTATCTGGATGTTTATGTGATAGACCGACGCATGTTTGTAAAGTAAAAGAAAAATAATAATATCGTTTTCAATATTTTTTTTGCCAAATACAAATCTTGAAATGAAAGTTATTGGGTTCAGTGTCAAGCCATTTGTGTGTCACACTGCAATGAACACACCATTCCCAGGGTTAGACATGGTGGTGACAGCATCGTGCTGTAGGGATGTCCTGCTTTAACAGGACATTCATTTTGACAGAAAAATGAATGAATGGATTGTTGTTCTAATCACACAACAATCCAGGTAGAAAATCTGCTGGAGGCTGCAAAAGTCTTGAAACTGAAAAGGGAAAAATTTATAGGAGGAAAATAACGGTAGACAAGTAGGTAGAGCTACATTAGAGCCAAAAAACATTCATTCGTTCAAATGAAACAGAGTCTAAACCTGAATTCAGTTGAGAATCCGTCAAGACTTCATCATTCCCATTCTTCTGCGGATCTGATTGAATTTGTGCTGTTTTCAAAGAAGAAATGGCAAAGCATTTTCTCTCTACTATATTTCCAATCTCAAGTAGGGAATTGAATTGACCTTTCTGTTGTTTTTGTTTTGTTACCGCGGTAAATTCTTTTTAAAGCTGAAGACAGCCTCTGGAGTGGAGTTCAGATGATGTGATCTCTCTTTCCACAAGCTCCTCTTATTAAGGAGTACCACTAAAAGCCTGAGGATTCTCTTACTAAACCAATCAATACGGGATCTGCCTTGCCGTCATCCCCCGAGCCCTGGACTCCACCCTCCATTCTTCCTCTTAACTTTCTCTGTCCCCACGGCTTCTCTCATTCATGGCGAGCTCAAGCTGAGGCTGTGACTTTTTGGCAAGCATTCTTTGATCAAATAAACCCAAGACAGATCTGATACCAAACGCCTCACCGTCCCAGACACCTCATGAGGTGAATCAGGTGAGACGAGTCCTCGGAGAGTGCAGAGCATAGCAGCAAACCACGTTATAATGAATAAATAAAGGGAGCATTCAGCATGACTGCTCCACTGTCATCTTTGAGTGCAGAATGTGATCCTGCATCAGCAACACCTGTGACTGTCAGAGGAATCGATAAAATAGTTAAGGTTGGAAAGGTGAACTAGACAACCAGCTTCTGTACCTCCAATAGAAAGAAAAGTTCATGCATTCAAACAGTCTTGGACAAAATGACAAAATTATTTAACGACTGGCAAATGCTTCTGGCCACTGGCTTTTATTTTGAAAACCTACAACCCATCATACATGGCAGGAAGTCTACATTTAACACATACTGGATACAGTCTACCTAAAACAATAAAATGAACATTACCAATTGTTGCTCTCTAGATAATGGACTGAGACAACACTCTCCAGATGTTTAGGTTTAGAAAATAGAACATTAGTGATTTGTGATTTTTATTTTTTTTTGGTAGGTTTATACCTATATATAAGCCAAGCACCAACTTGGTGATGTTCAAAATCAATGATCCACTGTTCTTTCAGGCAATATAACATTAAAAGCAACAAACATTCGTGAGAAATAATATGAGCAGACATGGGCATGGTGAATCATGTAAATCATCCCATGCTATTTTAGGACGACCACAACATTTTTGATTTGATAACTCCTCTGTTTACTCATCTTGATTTCTGATTATGACCAATAAATTATACAATTTTCCATCTAATCTCTTTGTCTCTGCTATAATTTACAGCAATTCAGAAGCTTAATTTTTGGGAGTCAGCTGATGTACTTTTGCAAAGACCTTTTGTTGAGCAATCTTTACTCAACAAAAGATCACACTCCTTACCACTATTACAACAGATTAGCTATTAGATCCAATCCTACTGAAAGAGTGATGGATACTGGAATAAAGTACAAGACAGCAGGAACATCCCAAATTATGGATGAGACCAAAAAGAGTAGACTGAAAACAACACTGAAGGACCTGTAGGAACAAGGTACTGGTTCTGTTCTACATGTATACATTTGCTGTATGACTAAGCCAATGTAAGACAGAAGGCTTTTGTTCATCAAAAAACATGCCTGTCTGGCTACAAATGTGTCCAAATCCACAGAAGAACAAATTCATAAGAGGGAAACTTAAGCTTGGGAGTGCAATAGCCTTAGTCCAGGGCTAAATACGACAAAAATATTTGCAGGATCACCTGAAGAGGGCTTCAAACAAGACGTGTTCTCTCATTCTCATAAATCTACCTGAACTCTTTTCAAATAAAGTAGGAAAATACGAACAAGTGAAAATGTGGGATGCTAATGGATTCCAACCGAAGAAGACTGAAAGCTAAAATTGAATGAAACGGTTCTTCAACAAAGTGCTTGTACAAGAGTCTGCCCTGCTATGCAACCACGTTGTTGCAGCTTTTTTTTGTGTTTGTGTCCTTCGAACAGATTTCTTTATTTTTCTCCTGAATTGAACAGGCTATATGCCAAATTAAATACAAAAGGATTTGAAGCAAATTGCTGTATTCTACAGGGTCAAAAACAGTTGTGAAAGCCACCATTGGCATTTGTTAAGGCTTTGTGCATTGCCTTCTTTCTAAATGTTATAAAGTGTAAAATAATGCTGAAACACTGCAACGGACTGGTGACCCTTCCAGGGTGTCCTGACTCTCACCCATTGACCACTCTGCAAGGATAAGTGTTTAGATAATGGATGAATGGAATATGTTGAAACACACTGGCAGTAAGTTTTGACTCTTAAATGAGAGCTTTAGACTGGTTTTGTAACATGCTTCCTTGTCTTGAAGAAAGACATGCAACTTTTTTTATTTTTATTTTTTTCCTTTTTGAGGAGAATGCAGATGTGACATAAAGGATAAAAAAAGAAGCAGCAATTGAGAGGAACATCCCATCCCTGCTAATGAGATCCCGAAGGTTTGCTCTGATTGTGCAGATTAAACTGTTTGGAGGAAAAACACTTCTCCACCCACAGTGAGTGACAAACTTTTGAGTATGAGTAAGAAATGGCTGAAAACATTCTTCCCCTCTCGCTGAGCTGTGGCTGTGAACATTTTTCTAGCATGCTCTGAAGACTGAATGGAGCAAATTCAGCTGCGAAACCAAGAGTGACGTGAACAGTGTCATGGATTCACAGTGCCGAGGTCAAGGCAAGTCAAATATCCCGAGGCTTATATGTACAAAATAGATTTGCTCAAAATAGAGATTTTGCGCACTACATCCCGCAGAACTAAACAAATGTCAGAAATTATAATCATGATCCGGTCCACTAAGAGGGGAAAAAAACGCTTTTTTAAGTTTGACTTTTTTGACATATGAAGCCCACACTCTATTTCTAAAGAAAATGCTACATGTATGTTTAGTTTCATGTCGACATACAAGCTATCAGTGATACAAATTATATTTTCGACAAAATGCTAACTGGTCTTTCTGAACTATTCCCTCAGCTGCCCTGTAAAGTAACACTTCAAATTGAGAATTAAAGTGATCAAATTTTCTGGATATTAGATCTAAAGTGTTTGCCTAAACCTGCAACATTTTGGGAAAAAAAAACTTGGGAAATGCCTTCAGAGTTCCAGCTGATCTTTTCCTCACTCTCTGAAATCTTGTCACTATGTTACACCCCAGTCACAGAGATATATTTTTAAAAATCTGTAATTTTCTGCCTAAATGCAAAGCCACTGTTCAATGCTCAAAAGTTGTCTATGTTTTTGAAGGTAGCAGAGTTTAATACCAGTGGCGGGGTTATGCTTAAATAGTTTTAGCTCTGAGGCTAAAAAACCTCTGAGCTTCAATAGTTTATGGTCAGGCAGCAGAAGATGTGCAGCATCATCTGTGCTATGTTAAGTACAACAGCAATGTTCAGAGGAAGAATTATTTAATGTTCCTACACCACGAATGCATCCTAAATTAAGAAAAAGGGGTGGGGGGAGATAACAGCATAACTATGCAAATCATCGCCACCACTTTGCTTTATTTACTCCACGCGCTTCTGTATGGAGTTGTGTTCAGAGTCGTTTTGTTGAAACGCTGCTCAGACACCAATCAATAGTTATGAATTACAGTGCTACTGCTTTTATGGCAACCGATTGCCACTCTGAGCCTAAAATGTATTTAGCTCAGATCGAGATAGATCGTGAACTGACACAGAACCCAACAATTAGAAAAAAGCAACAGCTTTTTTAGAAGCTAGAAACTAGAAGTTTTTCTAGTGACAAACTTCTAGTTTTTCACTAGAAGTCTCTAGTGAAAAACTAGACATTTTCACATGTTGAAGAAACAAGAATAATTCTTTATTTTTTTATGCTTCAATGTTTCCTCTTTCTTGTTGATTGGTACACAAAAATAAAGAACAGAGGGTATTTTAACAAAACTGAGTTTTGCAGTCTTTAGCTCCTTGTTAACAGATCCATGGCACTAATTCTGGATGGCAGGCCAGTTTGAAACCCCGCACTCCCAAGCCCGGGCCAGGGCACATCTGTCCGGCTGACTGGCCAATTTACATCGCCCTGTGGTCTCTGCGCTATCACACGTTCACAAACAGACAGCTGACACGTACACAAGCAAGGATTCATGGACCATTTACTCTGTGATCTGTGAAGCTCACATCACAATTTTGCACCTTTTACAAAGAACCAAAGGCCACGGACAATTGCTGACATTTTCAAAACCCTCAATGTGCTCAATGTGCACTTTACTCTTCTCTGTTTGGCAGCACGATGACAATTCAGACATGATATATTATTTAAAGAAGAATAACGTAAGCGTGAATGAAACTGGCAATCTGTATGCAACAGAAGTGTGAGCAGAAGGCTACAATAGTGTTTTGGCTGCATTAGAAATGAGCATGATGTGAGAAAAAGGATGATTGTGCACAGGAAGGGGATTATCGGAGTGTAGGGGAGGGCTTCCTTGAAAGGAAAAGTGCATTCTCAGTTTCTGATTGGCTCACCACGTTTTGGGGAAAGTCGACAGACTTTCAAGAAACATTTACATTTAAAAGAAGTTCATTCATCTTGACACATTCAGGAACAACTTGAAACACATAAATATCTTTCAAAACCATTACAGCAATGAACCAGTTCCTTTGTTATTTCACATTTCAGGGCTGTGGACCACCTAGGAAGAACAAACCAAAACAAAGCTGTTACCATCACTATCTTAATGAGAGTCATAAGCTTGAAAAACGCAAAACACTTCCTTACTCAGTTTTGCAAGTGTTTTACACAGTGACTACTGCAAAGTTGACAAACTTTCAGATCAACCATGTCAACATCAACCAAGAATAGTCCACCCTACTGAGTTGAAAAAAGATTGATTTGCTTAAAAGAATAGTTTTCATGCTTTGAAATGATATTGTGCAGGAACCTAGTATTATATCTGTGTGTTAGTAGGAAAGAGAAGGCACCCTCAGAGAGAAGAAAGGCTAACATTTAGTTTGAAAAGTGCCCCTGCTTTGAGTTATTTTAGCTATTTATAGCAACTCAAACTCAAGATGTTCATATACATGGGATTCAATGTTATACATTTAACGCCTACGCTTACTTTTTTTTATTTTTATTTTTTTACATTTACTCATCTGAACTGTGTTATGGTTCAAAGTTGCGGAGGTTGACCAATTATAGATCCTGTGAAGACAATCTGCAAACAACCACAACAGTGAAGCAAGTGATCTTTGATTGAGTTGCACACATTGCAGCTTGATGACAAATTTAAAAGATTTTCGTACTCTTGGCTACCAAAAAGCAGACTCACAAGTCCCAGCTTGATACAGCTGAGTGTGTCGACCTCCAATGACATAAACCTAGCAACTGCTCATAGTGCAAGTGCAGACAATTAATATTTGCATTGTATCCCTCAGATAAAATGTTATATTGTAGTAGTTTAAGTTGCTTTGCTAACAGTTAAAATGTGGTCTGTTTGGTTAGTTGCTATGTGGCTTTCACACCCAAAGCCCTGCTGAACGTGATGCAGGACTCAGTGAACTTTGATTTCTCCAGTATAGTTCCATGGAGCAGAATAACAGTAGTATATAATGGCTTTGATTTATTTATGTTATGTTATGAAAATGTGTTTGTCTCGTCTTACAATTTGTAATAGGAAAGAGCTTCATTCTCAAACTTAACTGCTACTTCCTGTTTGATCAAGAGCAGTTTAATAGAAATATTTTATGATGACTGGCCGTGGATCACAGTCAAAGTTGGGATTTGTTCAACTTTGACCCCTGCACTCAGCGGGTTCCTCATATGCAACACAAATGTGCAGGTTTGCATCATTTTCATGCAAACTCAAGAGCAACATGACATATGTCTACAACAAATAGGGGAGCCAAAACAGATAATTACCCCAGAGAACCATGTTTCAAAATATCTGAACTATCACTTTAACCTTGAAAGGAGCATTAACAGAGTATGATTTATGTTTGGCTGGTTCCAGCAGCTCGCAGCTGGAGCCTTTCTGTGTGGAGTTTGTGTGTTATCTCTGCGTCTGCTTGGCTTTTCTCCGGCTCCTTCTGCAGTTTTAAACAAGCGTGCTGCGCTAATTAGTCACTCTTAATTGATGTTTAGCAACATCTCTACGTTCACCTTGCAAAGCATTGTCTGCTGAGATAAGCTTCAGCTTCCCACAAACCTGAACAGCTTAAGGCTGATAGAGAAAGATAGTGAACGAATTATCAATTTTGGTTTTTCAAAACCTTTTTTAAGATCTCATCTGATAGGTCGCCTGCTCTGAGTCCCAAGTGTGTTGGCTTTGCAAGTCGGTCCGTTTTTAACAGACATGAGATCTGGAGTTGGCCAGGGCTCAGACGTTGTGCGCCTTGAGATGAATAGTTGGTGCCATTAAACAGTGCAGGGGACAGGGATGGAAAACAATGCCTCTGTAAGTTTGACTCTAAAGTCTTATGCAGACGAATCAAAACAAATCTGGCAAATAAAGAGTACAATCTTTATTTGCTTCCAAGCTTCTATAAAAATGTAATTAAAATACCAAAAAGTAAATCTGAAAAGTGTGGCATGCATTTTTATTCAGCCATTTTTACTTTGATATCCCCAAATGAAATAAATATAATCGATTGCCCCCTGAAGGCACCTACTTAGAAAATAAAGTCTACCTGTGTGTTACTTAATCTCAGTGTTTGTCATTAGCTAGTAAACAGCATCGCTCACGGAGCCCAGCAGACAGGTCAGGAGCGAACATGTGGAAAACAAACCACAGCAAAAATGCACAAATGAACTACAGAGTATTTCTGTAGGATGAAACGTTGTAAAGCACTTACAGATGGAATCTGAATAAGATGAGGAGGAAGGAGCGCTCATGGCTCGTCACCTTGAGAGCATCAGCATTCGTACCTTGCCTGATGAAATATGACTACTCAATCACCCTCAACTGAAGGTCCAACTCCATCTTAAAAAAGTAGTTCCTCGTCCCCCAGGCTTTTCAGTTGGATTTTGCTTGATGTTTAATATCAGAAAGTATCTGTAAATATGCAGCTGTAAAGTGAAGATGGTTTAGTTTTGTCACTTTGTGGAGAAACCGAGTGCAATGTGTGGGTGGGCAGGCTGCAAACATAATTTCTCAGGAGTCAAACAGGACCTGGAGCTCTTTCACATTTTTTTAGTTATTTATTTATATTTTTAAAGACAAGAAAAAAGAGTTAAGCACCTCTCGTCAAAACACATTTGTGAGGATTGGGGAGCAGCCTAATCCAGTTCAGCCAGAATATTTACGGCGCATCAGATTAATACACGGCGCTTCAGTCTGGAGTACTGGTGTTGAACTTGATCGCGTAAGCTGAAAAGCCTCTCCCACCTCGGTGTGTGGTGTAATTCTGGGCATCGCTCCTCAATAAGGCAGGTGAACGGGCCTCAGGGGTGACCCTACTGCTTAAGTCAACACAATGAGTGTAATGAGGTGAGGTGAGCTACACACACACACACACATCTACACAGCAGTCGGAGACCCTCGCAGCATAGTAAGTGGATTTTTTATTCATCTGCATGCACTGGGGCTCATATTGAAGTTCTTCTCGCACCCACACCTACATATTTAGCAAAACAGTGTGCATTGTGCGATTTTCACCAAAAATAAGAACAGAAAATCATTCAGATCAGCATCAGGACAGAAGAACGACCTAAATTTAAACCCGGTGTAGTGTTGGGTAGATTTTGGGGTGATAATCAAAAATGTCACATATAAAATGGTAAAAAAAAAAAAAAAAATTAACATGAACGGGTATGACTCTTTGAGATGTGCGCATCATTTCTGCGGACATCACAGCCAGAGTCCATAATTAATCAGCCCAAGTGTGAGAACAGACTGGTGGCTTCCTCTTATCAGCGCGGACACCAACCCACGCCCTCCGGGCCACCATTGGATTAATGATGAGCGTCTGTGATAGGAGAAGCCCCCTTACAAAGGCTGTATTAATTGGCCACTGAGGCCGCTGTGTGGAACACATGTTCACTCTAATCAAAACTTTAAAGAGACACGACGGACCCCGCAATCTCCCCCCGCTGAAGCGCACTGCATGGCGTTCAACCCCGAGGATGTGTGCGCGCACCACGGCGAGGTACCGGCGTGCGCACGGGCTGAGCGCACTATTTCTTACGCTTTTACTCGCGGTTGATCCACCGATTGCGTGCACTTAAAAAAAAAAAGAAGAAAAAAAAAAAGAAGAAGAAGCATATTAAGGATTGCTCAGACAGGTGGAATCGATGTAGTTGGCAGTAATGTCGAGCGAACAAGAACCCTTCAACTCTCGTGCTAACTCTAATATTAAGAGATGCGCTATCGGCTACTCACCCGCCCCGGGCGGTGTTAGAGGAGCATCCCGGTCTTTCACGGACAGCTCTTCGGATGAGTTCTCCTGGGACAGCGCGCCTTGATCCTCACTACCATTCTCCTTACAGCCTCCCTTTACTCTCCTCCTCTGGCATCACGTTTAAAAAATAAAAATAATAAAAAAAATTCAATAAAATAATAAAACGTTGCATACCCCGACGGGATCAGCCTTTAATTATCGTTTGCAGCCGTCAGTCTCTATGCGAGCAGGGCTGAAGTGACAGCAGCGGATTTCTATTTGAGGGGATGCTGACGCGCAACCGGAGGGGCTCGCCTCCTGCCTCTTTCATCTGGCTCCATCAGCTCTCCGTTAAGAACACCATGTGACTTACATCGCTGTCAAGGCCCATCCAGGAGCTGCTTTAATTTCCTGTTGAGACTTTCAAAATAAAAGTATGCAAGTAAGTATTTTGGTATAAATCCAAATACCCGCAACAGTCTGGTTTGTATTTAACAAGCATGTTTTATTTAATTAAATCTTTTCATTTAATTTGTATAAAAGACATGCAAACAACAACGTTGTTGTTTTATGGAAACATTTAACTGTTGTATTGACTGTGTTAAAGTATCAACAAACTGAGCACCTTATTTAAAAATTTACTTTTTGTAAAAATAATAATAATAAAAAAGAAATTCGCAAAAAGTACAACACTGAATATGTGTTGTATTTTTCTTTTTTTTTTTAAATAAAAATGTTCATGTGAAATTAAGTCCTTATATAATATCTGGGACTGCTGTCTGATTCAAAAGGATGAGATGTGATGTGTGATTTATTTAATTTCTTATATTGGATTAAATGTTTTTTAACTGAGGTTTGACTTAAGTCCATTCATTCCCACACTCTCAGATCTTTTGATAATACTTTTAATTGCTTATTTGTTCTCTTAAAAGGGTGTGCTTATTTACCCAATAATTAAAATAATTATAAAATAACACACACACACACACACCACACACACACACCTACACACAAAATCCCGTTATGATACATGGCCCTTAAAAGAGGTCTGATGAATTGAGCAAAGCTGAACTGTTACTGCAAACTAACTGGTTAACATAGCAAAACTGACCTTAGCCACACTGACCACTTTTCTTCACTTTGTTCTTTGCCAACTTGTTATTCTTATTCTTTCTGAGCAAACTGCATAAGATGTCTCAGATTTTAAGGGCTAGCAGAGTGGAAGTGAATGACCAAGATGGTCTAGTTTAATCTTCTCTGACTAAAAGATATTCTTCAAACCTTGGGACTTGTCAGTGGGTATTGATATGTATTACTGTACTCTTTGGCTCTTTTTCTGTTATGTGAGTCATCTGAAAATGTGGGGTTGCATTTCTTCTTGCATCCACATCCTGGGAGTCACGTTAACTTTCTGTTGTTTTAAAATAATATTTTCATCTCTGGTCACAGATGTTTGGAGATGGACTTGTATAATATGTCTGAACTCCTTAGACATCTTTTTTTGTAAATTTAGTATGATGAAGACAGTGATATCAAAAGGCACAATATGGTGTTATCTCCCTTTAAATCAACTGAATGGCTCATGAAAGGCAGCTCCCAGTTAAGGAGAAATAGAACATTATTTTAAGGAGCTTTTACAGTACACATTTTTCCTTGCCTGTATATATGAATTTAATAAATCGCCATCTAATAGGAGTACTTAAAATATTTGCACCAGTGGAATTCATCTCCTTTTGTGTTAGAAATCCACCTTAAGGCCGCCACAGCTCGTGTTTCTTTTATTTTGAAGTAAAACCTGCCAATGTCCTGTTTTCTTTAGCTTGTGTTTCCTTTGACGCACCGCCGTTCAATTTAAAACGGCCCCAGAGAGAAGGCCCCCAAGCGGCAAACATTAGAACAACACCAGATGTTAAAAGGATTCCACCAATATTTCCTCAGCAAAGCATAATCCAGTCATGAATTATTGACATCCTCCTCATATCGTCCTTTGTATTTATTCTTCATTAAGTCTGGGATGTTGGTAGAACTAAAAGGAAAAAAAAAATCGGAACAGAATCTGTCTCCTTGTTACATCCAGTGCCACATGTATGGTATTAAAGTTTCATTAGATGGACCTAAATAAAGAAAGCATTCATGTGCTTGCTCGACAACCAGCAAAGGCAACAATTTTGAGGCAAGTCAGCAAGTTTGTGTTGATGCTGATGCTTGAAACGTCGAACAGAGCGGCGTGTTTTAGTTCCAATTTAGTAATGACGCAGACTTCAGCCAACGAAAATTGACCTGTTTCTGTCACCCAAAGCAGGCCCTCGTGAGACTCACAGTATTTCAGCATGAATTATACAATCATTTTAGTCTAAGATAAATTCTGGGTCACTATAGTCATTTTGGAAATTGATATGTTCAAACTCCTACGTGCGAGAGTGGAGACAATCAAATCTGCTCTCATATATCTGCCTTAGAAAGGATGAACTGGATGTTTAATCACCAGCAAACACACTTGTCTTGAGTGTGTCTGTATGAGGAATCATGAAGGCCTGCACAATCTCTAAATTGTGTGAAAAAAAGAGAAGAAGAGAGACAGACAATCAGAGTGGAAACAAAAAATGACAGCACTAAGATGTTTTCAGAAAGAAGAAAAAAACTCTGTCCTTCGAAGGTCTTTTTTTCTATTGTTGTCCACTATGAGACAAACTCTCAGGTCTCCTCCACAAAGCAAGTCCCCTCCAAGCAGAACGCCACTGGCTGTCCTGTCACTTCATATTATCGTCTTCATGGAGAACAGCAGCCCCGGAGGGCCACACTTGTCATGAAAGAAATGGTCGAGACACACACACACACACACGCGCGCACATGGACAAAGAGTAAGGAGAAAAGGAGGTGTCTGGAAAAATGGGAACACACAGTAGAGCCTCCATCAGGCTTTCAAATAGTCAGAACTATAACATTGACCTTATTTCAGCTATCAACGAACACACACACACATACACACACACACACATTCATAATCTTCTGGTACACACTTAGATGTTCTCATAAGAAATGCAGCTGTGAATATTGTGCATGCAAGGAACAGTTGTGTTCTGGTTGCAAGCCTACTTCCTGCTCTGTAACATGTAAAATAAAATAAAATAACGTGTATTAAAATCTTGACGTCTTATGAAGACCTAAGAATATTCATTATTTGAATAATGATTCCTATAAATTGACAACTCCTATTTGTCAATTTAAACACCTATTTGTCAATATAAACACCCTATTTAAAGAGTGTTTATATTTTTAAATCCAGCTGATGCAATAAAAACTGTAAATGCAATTTCAAAAGACATGCAGTTTCTGAGTTACTGAAATTATCACAGTGCCACTAACATTTATTAGCAGTTCTGGTAAATAAGTATACATCAGATACAAGAAAGTTACAAGAAAGTTAGAACAATGAGATAAAAAAAAAAGCTATGCAATGTCAAAATATTTAAACATATAATTTGTTAGTATTTAAAAAGAAATTTTAGATGAAGGTGTACATTTGCATGTGGATCCTTACATACATTTAAGTGCACCTACTAAACAGTGATTATTCAGTAAAATTTTTAAAAAATCACACAGACACAGGTGCAAAGACTTAAAGTTCCTAAAACATTAAGTGACTCCATTCTGTCAACTTCCATTGGGACTACCCAGGTGTTTATTTTTGGCAATGTGGAGAGAGGGAAGTTCCTTCTGGGCCAGCCCGAATGCAGGTGGGCAGGGCAGTGTAGCCGAATGATGCCAAAAGAAGAGTAGCGAAGCTTTAAAAGGAACAGAACAGAGGAGTGTGTGATGAAATTAGATGCAAAGTCTTTCCCTGGTCAGCCCTCAAAAGCCTGAAACATTTATGAATCTGTTGAGGAAAGTAGGGGGAGCCACCCTAGTTGTGAAGAGCACAATCTTAACATGGAGAGGTGTTCAGAGGCATTGTATATTAAGTTACATTCAAATGTCAAATTAATATTCTTATCCCAGTATTTTTTTTTCCGTCAGAAAAAGTTACAAAATTTGAAAAAAAAAAAACAACAAAAAAAAACAAACGATAGGACCAAACAATGTTTACAGAAAGAGCTGATCCAAGGAACTACAAATTAAAGCAAATCGATTTACAGTTCATAACTAAAGACATAAATGTGTTATGATCAGTGTCCTTAAATATTCCTATTATGCCAGAAGAAATGTACAATGTGTATTACAGACCTCCTCCATAAAACTAATACTAAACTATGTGTTGAATGTATCATTCAAACTCCAAACTCAAACTCAAACTCGGTCCCCCCAAGTCCGAAGGCGTCCAAAAGCAGTCCTCTGGAATACTGAACATAATCACCTGTGTGCTCCTTGTTCACTCTTATTCGACACCAGATGGCGCCACTTCTCCACATTTTTTGAAGGGGTTAGGTAACGTCCTCACCCCGAGGAACTAAAGTCATTATTAAATTGCTTGAACGCTTAATTAATAACACTAGCCCTGTTACACACAGACATGAAAAATATATATTCAACAGTCTGTTAATGTTTATATATATATAAAGTAAAAATGTGATTATTAATAATACTATTTTTACTAGTATATATAGCCTACATATATTTAAGAAATACTGATATAATAATGAGAACTATTAATATTATTATTATTTTTATTATTATTATTTCTTGATGCTGCCATAAATCGCTGCCCGATGACGCCCTCAGTCAGTCAGTCGGTCAGTCTGTCTGTCTGCCCCACCAGCGGCACTGCGACCACCTCCCACCTCCTCCCAGCCCTTCCTCCTCCTCCCCCCCCCCCCTTTTTTTTTTTTTTTTTTTTATTTCTTTACACACACCGGCTTGCTCCCAGTCTCTCAGCCAGTCACCTACAGTGCGACCGGTCGGCCAGAGCGGAGGTAAATAGACACGTCCGGAGCGACCCAGACCGGAGGCAGCCGACCCTGGTCGCTGTTCCCGGGGCTCAGTTAAAGAGAGAGACGCCGGAGGAGGATGGGACAAAGCCGGTGTTCGGATCAAGACTGAGTCTGGACGGCACGCCGAGAGCTCGATACCAAGTCCTTCACAGAGTCACCGCGTTTCCCTCCGCTGACACAATGGGCTGCTGCAGCGGACGTTGCACTCTCATTTTTATTTGCACTTTACAGCTGGTAAGTTTGTGCACTTGCTTTTTTGCTACTTTTGAAAATGGGAAAACAGCTTTAATGTGAGAACAAAGTGAAATTTCTCGATTTTGTGGTTTAGTTTTCTTTCTTTTTTTTTTAAAGTACAGTTGTTGTTTTTTTGTTGTTGTTTGTTTGAAATCCTCTTAATGGAAAGAAAACATGCTGGTCTGAAGAACATTCACGAACTCCACGCTGGATAATGTGATTAAGATCCCACTCTTTGTTGAGAGAGCACCACGGGGAAGGTTTGTTACTCACCAAGCATGTCCCCCTGATGCTGCCACCTTTCTATGTAAATAAAGGTGAAATCTGCATTTATGGGATGATCTCAATGTTTGGGAGTTGTGATCATCAGGGAACACCACATACTGAAGCATGCGAAACCAATGAAGCATCACGCAGCTCTTCGAGTTCATAAAGTCATCGAAAGTAACATTAAAAGTGTAGTGAAAGTCTCAAATGATGCTCCTCAGGCTCGTCTTTCTCTCCATCCCTGATGGAGCAGAGTTCACTTGACGGAGCGTGACAGTGTAATTTATAGTGGCATTAAAAGTGAGCTCGGTCATGCCATCGAGTGAAACGCCACTCTCAACATCTGAGAAAGCAATAAAAACGTTCCTTTCAAAGAGACAAACAGGGAGGTTTTGATGTATAGCATCATGCATGAAGTAATTCAAAACAGAAACTGAGTGGAGAGGAAGGGGCTTGCACTAATACAATGGAGCTATTTTTTTTCATCCGTTATCTTATTTAACTATTGACCATATCATCACTTCTAGCTTTTCTGCGGGTTAAATTAAGTTTCTGGATGCTGCCAGGCCTCAAGTTATTTATTTAGAACTATGACATTGACAAGCTAATGCATTATTTCTGCTTCATACCAGAACTGCTTTAAGTTGTTGTTATTTGACAAGGAGGCTTATTTTTCACTTGCTACGATATTTTGCTTGATAACTTTTAAATCAGAGACACATATTTGCATGAGTTTAATTGAAGCCCTTTTTTTCTCTCTTTGTTTTAAGAATAGGTACATCGGCCACATTTCACCCCACAAAGTCAAATAACACAGCTCTACCGTGGTGTCTATATTTTAGGTTTTGTCAAATATTATCTTAAATGTAATCATTAAATCACTTATAAATGTGATGTGACATTTTGCATCATCACAGAAAAATTGCAGGGATGATTATATTAAAGGATATTTTAAAAATCGTGTCAGTTACTAAAATCTCCTCAGCATAACGGAGCCCAAATGACCATACCTTCATTGTTAAAATAAGTCAAATAGATAGGGATAGAAGACTTATGACATTATAGTGACATATGACAGAATCAGACACCAGAAACTCGATTATCGACTCTTAAAATTGCATCTAAGTCTCTTAGGTAATACACCTCGAGCAACACACCTGTTTTTCCTTTGCAAGCCTCAGGTCGTTTCATTTCATCAAAAAAGAAGGGGGTCAACCATTTTTAACGTGATTTATATAGATGTCAGATGGTTCCTTAAAAAGCCCCTGAAGATTTCTGCGGACGGCTTCGTTTCCTCCTCGCCGCTGTTTCTTGATAACCTCACATTTCCTGTCGCGGAGCCACACAACACCACAAACACACTCGCGCCTCCGTGCTGACAAGTGTAATCTGTGAAAAAGGGGGTGGTATTAAACCCTTTTGTGACCCTTTTGAAGGACCCTCTGGTTGTGTATGTGTTTTGTCTGCATGAATATACATGTGGGCATGTGCTCTTGAGCAGCAGCAGGGACACCCTGCTCTCTCCTGGCTTATACCTATGAATCCACAATGAGCCAGGTTATTCCCTGCCCAATTCACCGTAAAAAAGAAAAACTGCCATTAACAAAACAGAGCAGCCTTCTCCTCAGATGTAAAAATAGCCCTCGTAAACCACAGCGTGAGCTAATTAGCTCAACAGAGTGCTTTGATCAAACCTCTTTTGGCATCTTGGCCATACCCTAATTGAATTGTGGTGCGCTCTGCTCATCAACAGGCCGGCCGAGCGCTGGGACTCATCTCTCTGGGACAGAAGGCAGCAGATAATGAGCCTATATTGATCGAAATGCCTCAGTTCCTTTTTCCCTTTGCTGCCTAACTGTTGCAGACAGCAGTGCTGGATGGTTGTCAGGATCCTGATCAGCCCTGGAGAGTAGCAAGTACTGGCTGGAAGCCCTGTCTCTGTAATGATTTGTTTGTACTCAGAGACACAAGTAAGCTCAGTTTTTTTTCTGTCTTTTTTTTTTTTTTTTAGACTCAGTGGGTTGGTAGGTTAAGGTGCTGCCCTGACGTTGACCCAGAGCAGAAGGGTTTCGATTGGTTAAAAAAAAACAAAAAACAGAACTATTGTAAATGTCAGCCGCTGGACATGATGAGGATGTGGTTGTAAATGAAGCTTGTGGCTCCCTGGATAGAAGCTACAATTGTCCTGAGCTTACAAGAAAGACAAAGTGAGCTGTTTAAAACGTAAAACGCTGACAGTCAAAGTGTGGAAACTAAATGAACTCAAGACCCTAGATGTGTTTTGACTGTGAAACACTGATCGCTTTTTCTCAGGCTTATTTGCAGTCACTGTAAATGTCACAGAAATAAATATTGATGGGGTTTTCACAAGCTTCTGTGCTCTGAGGTGAGAGAATGAGCAACAGCTTCTTCAGGGTTAAAACCCTCTGCATAACTGTAAGGTTCTCAACATTTCACAGCATTTTTATAGCGATGTAATACTTTCAGTGTCAGAGGAAGTTTGTAACAATCATAGAAGAGACAAAAGAGAAACATGTTTTGCACAGAAAGAGCAGCAACATGAGATCTTTTCTTTAAAATATGCTAATGATCCACAGGTGTTGTGATTGATTTTATTTGTACCCATAAAAGGATAACAATTTTTTTTTAAATGTCACAGTTAAAAATCAATAAATCCATAAAATTTTTACTTTAATCTAAACATCACAGATGAACTATCCTTGTTCTTGGAAGCAGTTCTTGAACTAGAAATGTGCCTTGAAGGAACTTTTCTGTTGCAGGAAACTTTTCCAAGGAGCTTGTGTTGTTTCCACTGCAGAAGCCAGAGGCAGATCAGATTAATGTCCTAATCAAAGTCTTGTAAATGTAAATGTTACAAGATTTTACATTGTTTATGTTTTGAGAGATTAAGAACATTGATAACCCCCGGGAGTGTTTATTGTTAATCGATTGTAAGTTTAAAAGAATGGATTGCAAGTAGCTGCTGTTCCTCTAGAAAATGTGTTGCAATGTTTTTTTTATTTATTTTTGTTTTATCTAAAAAGCTGTAAAATGTGATGTTGTGAATGTACAACACTGGGTTTTAATCAGAGGAAAAGAACTCTCCCGTCTTTTCCTCTGGCTCCAGAGGCAAGTTGAAGTCTGTGCTGGCAAAAAAATTAACCTAAATAATAGTTTGAGTTCTTATTTTCCATACTGTTGGGAATGATGTCACAAAAATGTGATCGCTGTTACAAGATTATTGACTGTTGCATTAATTTTCCGACACTGTCTGGAGTTTATATCAGTGTGGTTTATTTAAAATTCATTCTTATTCCAATCTGCTTTGAGTTAAATTACTTGGATTTTGAACTATAACTGGAAATAATTTGATAGTAATGATGTTGTGCTGGTTTGATTTCACAGCATTTTCTGTCACGTTCTTAAATCTGCTGTTTTAGTGGGCAAAGAGATTTTGAAAGACTGTTGGCAACCTGTTTTTAAACTATTCAACTGTAATTTTTTTGTAAATCCTTTTGACTGTACCTCAAAAATGGGACATTTTCACTCAAAGTTATTATTTGGTGAGAATTTAATGTAGGTACACTCCCAGGGCAGACAAACACACCCTCCCAAATTGGCACTCTGTTTTCCCCTGAATGGACTAATTGCTCTGATAGACAGAACACACAAATCAGCAGTTCACGAACCATTTCTCACTCTCAAGACATGCCCAGAATTACAGCTGCACATTCCTCACTGTGAGGGAAAGGTTATAAGGTCTGATTTTGGGTGAAGATTAAAGCCTTTGTGTAAAAGATGCACAAGCAGCTTTTGAGAGATTTTGGAAGACAAGTTAAACTAGAGGTTTCATTTGATCTCTTGTGAGAAAAAGCAGATGCTGCAGAGGGGTGTTGAATTGGAAAGGTTTGGTGGAAAAAAAGTTTTTAAAAGTTCCTCATAAGAAGGCTTTGTCCTTGTTTAAGGTGTTTTTGTAGTTATGATTGTAGTTGTTGTTATTCATAAAGCAGATGGAAACATTTTTTGGAAATGATTTTCCTTGTGGGAGATTGAGATCAGTTGAAAGAGCAGCTGTTTCTAATCTGGGCCCCAGAAAAGATTTATAGTCACTGACTAGATTTATAACTCCAGAAATGATTCTTAAAGCACAAACTTGGTTTCAGAATTGGACTCAACAGAGTCAAATCAAAAGTCAGTTCACATCTTGTTTTAGAGTGGCACTCTAAAGCCGACAGATACATGAACAGCGCACAGCTTGCAGCTATAACCCATTCGTCATCAATAATTACAATTTTTGCAGAAATCACTTGGCTTGTGAAATATGAAGGATCTCTTTCTATAAGTTTTGGGCACACCTTGTAAATCAAAAGTGCAAGGAAGACAAGCTATGAGCTGCTTTTATCAACGAGTCATATTGAACTAGAGCAAAGCAAGCTAACATTAGCCTAGCATGTCAGAAAACGTGTTCCAAAGCAGAGATCCACACCAGTGCTGACTCAGAGGAAATATTTCATAAAGTTATGTTTGCTTTAGAGAAAAGTGCTATCATAGTATTACAAAGACAAAAAGAGGGTTAAGAGGGTTAATATTGACTTTATTTTAAAGTTTTTGATTTAGAGTCTCCCTGTTTACTACTTCGCTGGGTAGATTTGCGGTATTTTTTTTTAATTCAACTGTTGAAAATGTAAGCATTAATATAATTAGAGAATCCTTTGGGTTAAAAAAATGACTTTTTTGGTAAAATGTAAAAATTAAAACAGAATGTGTGGTAAACTAAGCAATTGTTTTAAGGTCCTAGGTTTGGACTTTTGAACATGATTTAGTGCAAAGGGCACTCCTGCTTTCTCAGACTGGCAACCAGAAGGAATTTGATATTTTTAAATGAGCTTAGCCCTAAACACTGATCATCAGCTTCTGATTTTTGTGGGGGGATCAATAAATCCCCCAAAGAACATAGTCCATTTTTGTTTTCTTTTTAAACCATTTGAGTGTTTTTCACCAACAATTCTTGCATGCGTTTGCCCACTGGGTTAGGTGATGTCACTTGGCTTCCTTTCCTCTATTGCTTGATTTATTTAGCAAAAGAATAAATCAGCTTTATCTGGAATGTGTCATTGTTTCTCCTACATATGCAAGGATTTGGATCATTTTCTTCCCAAGAGCAGTAAAATGCAAATTTTATGTATGCCATTGATATATATCAATGTAATTTGATACACATCAATTTGTATCGATGTTCAACTTGAATTTAAGTGTGTGCACACAAAATGCCCTGGCCTTACCTCATATATTACTTTGTCACCTTGTTGTAATTAAGGGTTATTACCAGAGTGGAAACAAACTGCGTGGCAGTAAAACACGATATGCTGTCAGGCCTGCAGAGCAGGGAGTTACGGTTAGCACTGTTGGATAATCGGGTCGTTCCTCACCAGCTCCCAGCAGAGGTGATAGATCATAACATGGTGGGATTAGAAATATGAAAAATGCTGCTGTGAAGTGCAACAGTATTTCAGTTTAACTGGTTACAGATGCAGACATCTGTTCAGGGTAACTTGTTGGTTGGGTGTTTTGCAGAGAGTGTGTAACTTCTTTATCACGCCTGCGCTGGAGTGTAGTGTGATTAATGATAATCAACTGTATTTCTTCAGCACACCCAGGTTGATAGAAGAGATATACTGGTAGTAGGAAATTAAATGCTCACAGCTCTTTTATCTCTCTATTTTCTTCTCTGTCTTTGCCTTCCCGGGGTTTCTACTGCGATTTTATAACCCTTTTCCAGGCTGTGATTCATACTATCAGGGGCAACAACCCATTTGTTTGGTGTTTGCTTTAGTTCGCGAAGATAGTGGCAAACAAAGAAAGGATTGCTATCTGATTTATCCTCGCGGGAATACATTTTCGCTCTTTGTGTTGGACAGAGCAGGTTTTATAGAGAGAGTTCTCTGAGATCCAATGGCTTCTTTAGTCATTTCCATTTTTTATGGTAAACTTTTGGTCTAATTTAGTCTGAGGAGTGAGTGATTTCTAAAAATGCAAGCATCTGCCTACATTGATTACCATATTGGCCAGACTAAATGAAAACTGAGCAGTGTTTGTATTCTCATATTGCTTCTTAATATGTGACTTTCCTGTCACTTTTAAAAAAGAGATCTAAGAAGTGTGGTATGCATTTGTATTCACCACCAAGTCAATACCTTGTTAGAACCAACTTTTGCTGCAGTTATACCGCAAGTCTTTTGGGGTGTCTCTCTACCAACTTTGCACATCAAAAGGCTGAAACTTTTCCCCGTACTGCTCAACAAAATAACAAAGCTCAGTCAGATGGGATTCAGAGTGGCAATAAACAGCAAATTTCACGTCTCAATAGAATTTAAGTTCTGTACTTGAACTGATCCGTATATTGCAGATCTAAACCGCATTGTAGATTTAGATGTATGTTTAGATGCATTGTTGTTCTGGAAGTTAAGACTGCTGCAGTTTCAAGTATTTTGTGGCCTCGAGTAGGTTTTCTGAAATAATTCCTGTATGCACTAAATCCAGCTTCCCTATCTCTGCCTAAGAAAAAACCTCCCCACAGCATGATGCTGCCATCACCATATTTCTGTGTTTGGATTGTTTTCCACCAAACATGTAATTTTAAGCCAAAAAGTTGAGGCATAAGCATCTCTCATCAACATATGTGCTGTATCTGGCACATGGCTCCAGGAAAACTGCAGCTTGTTTTCTTTCAACAATGGATAGATCTAGAGTAAGAACTTCAATCACAGAGGAAAAAAAAAACAACTCATCTTTCTAATAAACAGTAATTTTGTAGCTGTTAGTGGTTATGTTTGCACCAACAATACACCAAAGGTTGAACCGTCCAACTGTTGTAGCCGTTGAGATGAGATTCAAAGCAAAGAAAGAAAGCTCAATTCTTCAAATTCTGCTGAAAATGCTTCTCCGTTATTTCAGTGCAAATTGTAAAATACTGCTTGTTCGGGCCTTGTATAAAAATTTCACTTATTTTAAATACAGACTTCTCTAATAGACTGTTGACCAGAGAAACTGCATTAACTTCCAACCTGGTCTTACATTGTCTCTGGGCATTTACTATTTTCCTTTTGAAGGTCAGACAGGTTGCCATAATTAGCCTCAGTATGTGTGTGTTTAGTGGTGAGCTTGCTGTCAGTCGGACCCCTGATGTTCAGCGCTGATTGTGGTCTTGGCCCAGGCTGCCTTGATTGCTTCGCTTGAACGGCCCTCATCCACGGAAGAGCTGATCCTGACAGGTCATGTCTGGCCTTAGCTGCAAAAAGAAAAAAAAAAAAGCCATCAAAAGACGTTGATTAAACAGAGGCTTCCACTGAGTCACAGGGCAAGGTGACTCCTTAACACATTCACCCACACATCCCCTACCTCTGGAGCTTCAGTATGTCATCATCTCACCTGCGTTTTTTTTTTTTTTTTTTTTAGGTGAAGCTCTGCTTGAATGTTTAATGAATGCAAAAAGCTAACAAAGCTGTCTGGTATCTCCTTTTCCCTCCCATTTTACTTCACTACCCCACTTAAACCCCCTGCACATTGCCCCCCGCTGAGATTAGAGGTTGGAATATGTTTAAATTATTGATTGCCATTTGATTTAAGTGAGCCTCTGGAGATTTTGGCTAGATAGAAATGTGCGTAAAAGGCGAGAGGGAGAAAGGAACTGGGGGATGGGAGAAAGTTCAACCTCTCTCTTTGAGCTAATAAGAAGTTTGACCCCAGATATCTGAGGTCTCCATGTTTTCTTTTCACTGGCCTTTTTTTATTTTGTTTTATTTAAAGTTCTACTTTTCTTCATTCACCCGTTTTTATGGCCTGCAACAGAAAACATATGAAGAAGAGAAGAAGACGACTTGATTTAAGTCAAGTTGGCACCCTTAGAAGAGAGATGAATTCAGACAACATCTGTGGGTTAGATTGCTGCAAACTTAAGGGGTTATACATCCTTCTCTTAGAGCAGCTGTCACTCCAAAGATTTCTATTTTGATCCCTATCCTTTAGTCACATCCAGCTGGGGATTTTTCATATCCAGCTCCGTCTTTTTACAACCTCAGTTTAAAGCCTAATCACATGTTGAAATAAATTAAGCCTTCCTTGTTGCTTATCAGTGCTAACTTCTTTTTCAGTCATGGCTGCAGTTTTGAATCAGCATTCATGCTCTTAGCATGTTAGTTTTAATAATACGTGTGTGCTTGTGGCAAACCCCTCCACCCCACCACTTCTCTCATTCCCAGGTGACCTTTATTACAACCAGTCTCGATTTTAATGTGTTCAATTTAACACACCATTAATGTTGTGGTTATAGTGAAAACACTGGGCTGGCAGATGCGAGCGTGTCGACGCTGCCATCCAGCCGCCGACTCGCTGCGGCGCGTCTGTGTGTGTGTTCCACATCGGTGACGCTGCAATATTCAGCCATAATGGAGATAAAACTGGGACTGTTTGAGAGCCCATTTCTCTCTTTCCATTCCAATGGTTCCATTGGTGTCATTTGTTATAGTGTGGCACTGAATAAATTGCTTTGGGAGTTCCACAGCTGTGATGACTATCTTGACAGATCACACTCAGCTGAATGCATATTCGTCTCAATCAAATTTTCCTCCTCAACTTTGGGGTTCTAGGGCTTTCCTTATTTCATAAGCGACTGATGAATTCTCACTTCTTCTTCTTTTTTTTTTTTCTGCGTTTAATATGTTGGGAGATCCGAGCTACAATCTTTAAACAAACATGTTGGTCAAAAAGAGAGATGTGTAGATTATCTGAGTCACAAAATAAATCACAACATCTGCTGTTGCTGTACATTGTACTTAGGGCATATTTTTTATCTAAATATCATCAATAACTAAGACTAATACTCCTGTCAGAGTATTGTGTATGAGCCTTTTGTTTCAATAGAATTGAAAGCCATAATTCTGTCAGAAAATAATTCTCCAACATCGCCTTCCTAAGCGTGTAACACTGCGGCATAAGCAACAAGCACAATCCTGTTAATCCTGTGAGAGATTAAACACATGGATACCCTCTCTCAAAACAACAAGCATTGCTAATTATCACTGCTGGGATACAGCCTATTGTCAAAACCTGAGCAGGGAGGTGTTGAGTCAGACTGAGAACAAGTTCGGGCTCAGGCTTTGAAACTGTAGCAATTAACTTAAGCTTTCAGTTCGTGTTGTTACAATATTTAATTTTCCTCTAGGATATTTCTTTCATAATCTAAATTGAATAAAACTGAATTGATTTGACTTTCAAGTCACAGGTAATTTAAGACTGAATCTAATTAGGCAGAGAAACGAAACTTCTGCAGTTTAAGACTGAATCTAACACACGCAGCAGAAACTGACGACACAACCTCATCATGCACTGACCAGCTACTTTATAAGATATATTGTGGTAGTATCTGTCTGGAGACCCTATCTTCATAGACAAAAATAGGTATCACAAATGCTTCTCAGATATTTGTGTTAGCATGGAAATGATGCCATGAACAGATGCTACAGATTTTCCTGCAGCCAATCTGTGCTGCATATTTTCTGCTCTACTACATACCAATCGTGCTCTTCTGAACTGAGGTCTAGTAACATAATGTAAACTGATTGTCATGCTCAGAAAACCAGTTTGTGATTTGAGCTTTGTGACATGGAGCGTTGACCTGCTGAAAGTAAGGATGGGTACACTGTAGTCAAAAAGAGATGGACACTCTCAGGAACAATACTCACTGTGCTCTTTGATTGATTGATTTTAACGGTCCAAAAGGTGTCAGAAGATATGCCCCAAGCCATTACACATCCACGATGAGCCAGAACGACTGATAGAATGGTACATGTATCCATACAATATTGTTTTAATGCCCAGTTTCAACAACATTCAACTGGCTCTGCTAGAATCGAAACTTTTTCGAATCAGGCAATGGTTTTCCAGTACTTTATTGTCCAATTATGGTGAACCTGTATGAATTTTAGCCTCAGTTTTCTGTTCCAGAAGTGATAGAAGTGGCACCTGTATGGGCTTCTTTTGCTGCAGTCCATCTACTTCAAGAAATCTTGGTTGAAAGAAGTTGGTATTCGGTCTATTGTTGCCTATATATCATCTCAAATCAGTTTGTTCATAATTTTCTGACCTCTGACATCAACAAGGTCACTGCATTTGTTGTTATTTTGGGCCACTCGCTGTAAACCCAAGACATGGTTGTGCGTCAAACTCCTAGTAGATCATCTACAGCTGTACCACATTCACACACAATTAAATTCTGGTTCTTCTTCTTTTTCTTATGCTCCATTTGAACTAACTACTTCACACAGCCAAAATTCAAACTGTGACTGAAATTGATTTTTCAGCGATGCTGCGTCACTGAGTTAAAGTTCACTAAAATTGCCACTCTGATAAATTGATTTAAAATGAAAATCTAATTGGGTTAAATCATAAACGTAAGGCTGCTTTACCACAGAGAGTAATACAACGGTAAAAGATGAAGGTAGTTAATGTCCCGAGGGCAATTTAGTTCAAAGTGTGTATTGTCTTCTGAGGCTGGATTCTTTTATGTTCTTATATCAGCAGAGATATAATATTAGCTTGTTACTAACAGGAGGAGTACTGGACAAATTTACTCCTAAAAATGTGCTGTTAAACTCATTCACTTTACTGTTATTGAAAATAACCCAACCCTGTTATTAAAGTGTTTTTAGTGTCAACATCTAAAGTGAGAGGTACTTAAAGGGAGTTGGTGATTTGTGTTTCACTGTGACGACCATATTTCAAACAGAAAAGAAGAAAGTGGCTTATGAAAGCACCCTGCCTGTTAATCCCTGTGTCTCTCTGGCAGGCCAAGTGCCACCGAGGGCTATCCATCTAGCCAGCTCACCATGTGTCCATTGAAAGCCACACATACACTCACATACACCCTAACACACAAACTGAGATTGACACCATTAGTCACACGATTTCATTGGGCCCAGGCAGTCACCGGGGCCTAATAACTTTACCCTGGCAGGAGGTGAAAAATTAGATTCAAGAAAGTTTTAAAGAAGTGCCTGAGTGTCTTCTGGGGGAGAAAAAGCATAAAAAAGCCTTGCCAAAGTCGGGGACATTTAAAAAGTGTCAGACACCAATGTGGCATATGACAGCAGCCTGTGTTTGTCTTCAGAGCAGAGCAGCTGGTTCCTAATGCCCCTTTTTAACTGTTTTAACCTGAACCTAAGGAGTGAAAGTACAGAGGCATATTAGTAGTTCTTCTGTTAAGATTACCTTGTAGGTAATAGCAATAATAGTCATAGGTGCTAACTGGAGTGTTCAGTAAAAAGGAACACTCCAGTTAGTGTTCTGACTGGATATTATATAGAAAGCATACAATATCACATAAATATAAAACCCAGTTAAAGCCAGATTATGTATACATGAAACATTAGAATTAGCAGAGGGTGTGTTTTCTGTTTAACATCAATGTGAACAGCGTAGCTCAGGAGTTTATACTGCATGTTTGTTATACACACAAAATCTTTAGAATTTGATGAAAATCCTTTTTTCATGATGACTTCATTGTTTTATTTTATTTTTTTTCAAATTCAGAGAATCACCAAATCTTTTTTCTGCCTAAAATGTTGCAGTGCTTTTTTAAAGATGTGTTAAAATTTTTAAACTTTGTCTTAATGGCAAAAATGTAAATCAGAGTTTATTTTTTATGGATTAGTATACAAATTAAATTATGACTATGCACACAGAAAAAAAAAATGTTCAAAACCTTTCGATTCTAATACATTACTTTAAGCATAGTTCAGAAATATATGATGATAGCCATGGTGTGGCTTGTTCAGTAAAGGGGAAGGCTGATGACTTCACAGTTGTCCAGTAAACAGTGACTTGAGATCATCCAAAGGGAGGGTAAGTCACACAGCATTATTGCTAAAGAAGCTGGCTTTTCATAGCGTCATATTTCTAAGAATATTACTGGAAAGATTAAATGGAAGGAAAACATGCAGTAAAAATATGTAACAAACCACAAGTAATCACCACACACTTAGATATTGTGAAGAAAAATCTATTCAAGAGGTTTGGGGGAGATTCAAGAATTGGTTGTCTGGAGTCAGAGCTTCAAGAAAATTGAGGAATAATTAGTTAATATTTATTGTTGTCTAAGCAATGAATCCTGCACACAGTTATTTTGCAACTGCCATGTCTTTATGTCATCTTATGGAGCCTTAGTAAATTTAGCATTATTTGGAAGTCACAGTCCCACCCTTTGCAACGTCGGTGTCTAAGGGTTAATGGTGGGGCTGTGATATGGTGGTTGTATAAATTAGTATCGTAATAGTATGGCAGCGACGCACAGTGTTTTGGGTAAAGCAACTTTAATCTGATTACTGGATTTGAAATAGTAATGCGTTAGATTACTCATTACTGAAATAAGTGGTCGGATGTCAGTAACGCGTTACTTTGTAACTGGCTGCGATATGGTGGTTGTACAAAATCCTGCAGGTTTTGTCCATTTATTCTGCTTTCTTAGATCTCCTTTTTCACCAAAAATTACCTCTTTTTGCATGAAATCAAGGTTTTCAGTTTTTAATCAACCAGAATGAGTTAATATCAACAACTTTATTAACTTAGATGTTAACCTTCGACCTTGTTCGCCTCATCAGGGTGATTTTATCTTCCAAAATTCAGAAGCACTGATTGCTGAGGAAGCTTCATTAAAGAAGTATGTTCTATTTCTCGCAAAAGAGGATTTTTTTTTTTTTTTTTTAAACTCAAGCAGTGGTGAAGAAAAGGATGAATCAGAGCATGGCTGGCTTTTTTAAATGTGCCATAGTATGCATTTTTAAAAAATCTTCATTCAGCGACTTGAGGCAGTGCATAAAATACCAGCTGGAGGGAAAGGCGGCCATGAAACGACCGTAATTATTTGGGAATTATATATCATTTACCCTTGTGTTTTAGTTTTTCAGGCTTGACCAGTTCGGCTAATCTGTTGAACATAAACAAAATCAACCGTTTGTTAAAGCTAGAGAGGAAGAAAAAAAGAGAGAGACCCCAAATAATTATCTGTTCTAAGAGCAGCCCCTCACATCTGTCTCAACTCTTCACTGTCATCCCCTCTGTATCAGAGTCATACCCTTGAACAAGGAGGAGAGTGAGTCATGCTGCCTGAAGTCACATAGGGAGGCGCACGCTCACATTTCCTGATGACACAGCCAGTAACACGTTACCTGAGGACATTTCACAGAAGACTCCCAGAGAAAGAGAGGCACTGATGGGATTCATAATATCTGCGGGCTAAGGTGGAGAGGTGTGGAAATGAGAGGGGTCACCAGTCACAGGTGTCCTCTTGCTCCGAGGGAGCGGTGCAGTCACCACCTCATCCGCAACGTCTCCTACCTGTTGTGAACAAAGACTGCAATGTGCTTAGGTTTGATTGAAACCCAGGCTGGATTTTTTTATTTTTTTTATTTAGGATTTCAGCTGCTTATCTCGAGTACACATGCATTTCTTAATTAGCTTTCCAACTATGCAGATCAAGTGTTTTTTCCTCCTGTTTTCCTATTTTTCTCTCTTCCACTGGCTCTGATCTGCTCATCATTCCTACTTCCCTCTCTTCTTCTTCTCCTTCGTTTCATGTCAAAGAAGGCGGTGATGCCTGAAATGTTTTGGGGATTATGGTGAGAAAAACTGTCGACTCGAATTTCCCTTTCTGCTCTGCTTGCCACTTTACGCACACCTGAGTGTACACGCCGGCTAATATAATCTGACAGAAAGAGTAGGATTGAGCTCTGTGATGCTAATCTGGCATCACGTGGCTCAAGAACTGAGTGAGTGATGGGTTTTGGGAGAGTTATAAATAGATTAAGAAAACAGCTCAAGTGAGAGCAGAGATGACGATGAATGTAGCGAAAGGGCGGAAGAGGCTTGTTGCATCCTGCTGTACTCTTGCCCTGAGTATTTATCTTGGGAGGAGTCATGTATGTGGGCAGCTTGCTTCTCCACACAGACACACACTCAAACCCAAAATGCACAGAAAGGGATTCCGTCGCTCCATAGGGAGTGATTTATGCTCGCCGGAGGTTGGTGGAAGGCTTTTACGAGCCGGTTATGTAGCCGGCGCTTTATTCCTGGAAGAGCATTGGTATCTTTTGATCAAATTCCGCCCCACTCTCCAGCAGCCTACTTCCCATGAATTGTGGACTAATTGTGCCGTATGGGTTTTCGTGTGATTGTGCATGCCTGATTGTGTGTCTGGGTGGGCAGAAGCCCTTTTTTTTCTTTGATTGATTGTTGTCATCTCGGTGGATTATTGAGTTAGCTGCGTATGTGATGGGCTTACTGCAGCATGTCTTAGGGGAGACCACACAGGCTAACATTTCTTAGGCCTACACACATCTTTAATTCAATAGCTGGTGGAAATATTTCAGAGGAAGGAATGGATATGTGGGTGTTGAATTAAGCATACACTGCAAGTTAAAAACAGAAATTAGGTCCACGTGATTGAATTTTAATGTTCAGATGTTCTCAAATTTACTCAGGATCTACATACTTGAGGCATTTTATCGGTAAGAAACTCAATTTTAAGCATGATATTTACATTTTCAATAAGTTGAGATCTGGGCCGTTCCACCAGCTTAATGTTATATTGCTTTTTCATTCAACCACACTTCCTGGAAGATTTTGTTTTGGAGAGTGTCCTGGTATGGAGCCTGCTTTAAACATAGACCATAAATTTTCAGTAGTACTGAGGTCAGGGCAACTACTGAAGCTCTTAACATTTCCAAACCCAGTTTTGACTTGGGTTTGGTGGATGACAGTATTTCATAATACTCTCATATTGCTCTTTCATAAGTCCTAATATCACATTATGTTTTATCTTAAAACAACGAGTGGAATGACTCGCTGTGATGGAACTCCATACCCCGATGGTGAAATCTTTAAATTTTGAAACTGTTTTTGGATAGCTTTTTCTGTCAAGATCAGAGCGTGTTGCAATACCAAGTCAAATAAATAAGAATAAAATGGAATAAGAAATTATCATAGGTGCTTTTTGAAAGTATTTTAGGGAAACAATTTCCCCTAATAGTGGGGGAAACTGACCTTCTAACATTCAAAGAAAATGATAATCCCCATACCTGGACCTCACCATTGGCATGAGCTACTCCTGCCCATATGGTCTTACTCTGTGAGATTCAGAAAGTGAAGATGACCTTTGTCGTTTAAGTTAGCTGTATTTTTTTGGAACCATAGTTTTCTTGTTTTCCCTCCCTTGTTTTTCCTTTTTTTCTGTCATTTTATCTTATGGTTTCTTACAGAAGCGGCTATGCTTTATCTCAGTTTTACAGCAAAGGTATTCCTTCACTTTACTCAGCTAAATGCGCAGTATGGCTCAATCACTTCATCCTCTGCTGCTTCACTCCCTACCTGTATAAATATTTTTTAATTATCACTCCGGATTCAATCATCTCCCTCCAATATCAGTGCGTTCGAATTGCTGTCACCTGCTCTGCTACATGAGGATGAGCAGGGAGTGCTGTGTGTGTGCATGTTCAGTGGTGTGTGGTCCTACTTGTATCAGCAGAGACGACATTTCTTTCCTCCCTCATCCATCTTCAAACGTTTGGCTGTAAGTGACATGTCAGGATGCGATGAAAGACACCGTTTCTTTGAGCACACTGGTGCACAAATAACAACAACAACACACACTCGGAATGAAACAGGAATTTTAATTAAATGGTATATAATCTCTTTATGTATTTTCCCAAATGGTTTGCTGATAGATTTTTTTTTCTTATATTTAGATTTCTGTTGTGCAAAATAATTTGCACTTAGATGTGGATTCAAATAAAAATGAATAAAGATAGGAAATTATCTTGTGCATGGCTAAGGAAAAAGCAAATTGCAATTTCTTTTCTGATGGCAGAAACAAAAACTAAGATAAAACAGGCAGCTCTGCAGCAATGAGTTCCACTGTGAACATTTTTCATTCTGCTATTGCTTGTGTGTGCTGCGTAAATGTGTACATGTTGTCTTTTTTTCATAAAGGCCTAAAATCGATGCAGGTTATTATGAACTTCATGTCCCATAAAGTTCTCAGAGTATTTTCATTGCTGGGAGCCATTGACAGAAAGGTTAGAAATGATGATCTCTTCTTTAGCTCAGACTTACATCAATAAGTCTGTCGTTATTGGTTTTACAAAACTTCCAGTCCTCCCCTTTGGCTGCTTCCATCATTGGGAGCTAAACAATTGGGCTGTTGCTGTTGAGTCTGTCTGAACAAGATTCTTGGCTTGTTTGGAGAAACACACAATTTCTTGAATTGACCTTTAACAATGTTATGTGGAGAAATGTTTATATATGCTCACTCACTCATTTTGACCAGTTGACACGTGGATAATTTAAAATTATTATCCAATAATAATTGGATAATATTATTATCCAAATAGTTTTCAGCAATGCATCAAATTTGGTTGAACTCATTCAGTTCGGATTTTTTCCTAAACTATAAAAAAGCAACAAGTAATTTCTGGTGGTATCTGACATAGAGATATTGTGAAGTGTCTAACGTTGAACAAATAAAGTGTATCAACTATTTATTCGATTCGGATTTATTTTTAGATTTGGAGGGACTTTATTTTTCCCTGAAGGGGAAGTGACTCTTTTGACTGACAATAAAACAAAATTGAGGCATAACCATTGAAAACAGCTGGACTGAGGAAGCAGATGCAGATGCATCAAAACATAGACATAGACTACCTCATTTGAATCAAAACCTTTACAAACGTCTAATAATGCTTTATGGTCCGTGTATTTTCAGGCAGTTCGTTTTTTTGTTTGAAATGAAAAATAAAAAACCAAAGTTTGGTTTAATAAACAAAAAACGAGTCTATTTTCATTTTTTAATTTTTAATTTCAAACGAAAAAAACGAACTGCCAGAAAATGCACGAACCCTTTATTCTCCATAAAGTGTGAACTGAAAAATTTGCATAATGACTGCAGTAATTCTTTGTGGAATGAAGAAACATTTATATCTTTGAGTTTTGACGTCTCCATCCTTAAGATCCAATTCATTTTTAAAAACACCTTCATCTGGAAATTAAAGTGTTGACGAAATTTTTTTGTAGCTTGTCTGGCTTGTACGGTATACACTTTAGGACATCCTTAGGAAACACCCTCAAACGTTAGAACAAACGATCTCGGATGTCACACCATAAACAAAAAAAAATGTAGGCCATCATATTTATGTATACATATATTATCTAATAGTCTTATGTCTTTGTTTTCTTCAGGTGTTGGCCTTGGAGAGACAAGTGTTTGACTTCCTTGGTTACCAATGGGCTCCCATTCTTGCAAACTTTTTCCATATCATCATTGTAATCTTGGGCCTCTTTGGAACCATCCAGTACCGGCCACGATACATTGTTGTGGTGAGTAAAGCAAACTGGAACCCTACACTGCCTACTAAAAGAAGTTCACCATTTTAATCTTTCAAATCACTCCTGATTAATAAAATAATTAAATGATAAAAAAAACCTCTTAATTTCAAAGTAAAAACAGATTTCTTCAAAGATGAAATATTTAACATAGAACAAGTGATTGCTAAATATTCACCCCGTTGAAATCAGTGTGTAGCAGATACAACACCTGTGTCTGGAAAGGTTGTTTAGAGTTAAGCAACAGTGTTTGTATATTACTGAGACCTGTCCACTCAGAATCCATGCTGTTTTACAGCTATCTGTGCCTCTGCTAAGTACTGACTTAAGGAGGGTGGATAATTATGCAGTCACATATTCTGTTAATATTTTTATTTATATTGTAGAAATTGGTTCTCACTTTGACATTAAAGGTTTTAGTTTTTCAAATATTTTGTCATAAAAGCCAATTTTAATATTTTTTTAAAAATCTTGATTGATTTGTAAAAAGCGACAAAAAAAGGTTAATAATCAAAACTTGCTTTTGATGCATTTTTTTGGTCTGTACATTTATTGGCTTCTTTACATGTAACTAGACACTCGCTCATGTTCAAGAAACCAATCTGTTTCTAACTGTAATGATATGGAACAGAGCATTGTTATACTGTGGACATGAAGGGATGAACATGCCCAGCAGCAATACTTGCTGTGGAATTTAAATAATGGTTAGCTGGTAGGGAGCTCAAAGTGTGCCAAGAAATATTCCCCACCTCATTACACAACCACCAGCCTGACTTGATAATACAAAGCAGAACGGATCGGGGTCTTCATGTTGTTCATACCAAATTTTGCTGTTACCATTCAAATGTTGCAGTTGAAATCAAGGGAACAGGCAACATTTTTTCCAAACTGTTTTCATGATCCTGTCCGAAAGGGAGGCTCAGTTTCCTGTTTTTCGCTGACAGGAGTGGCAGCCGGTTGTTGATGTCAGCCCTCTCACACCAGCAAGGCATTTTCTTCTACACAACTGCCACTTCCTGGACGGTATCTCTTTTTCTGACCTTAAAAATGATCAAGTTGAGTAGATCAACTGTTCCTGAAGTGCTAGTTCAGTCTGGCATCAAAAATCATGTCAGAATCCTGTATTCCACATTTTGAGGCTCAACTTGAATTTCAGCAAGTCATATTCATCATGTCGCGATTCCTTAATAAAAGGAGCTGCTGCCATTGTAATTGGCTTTTTCAATATTTGTTCTAACCAGCAATTGAACTGACTGTTTTCCTGATGTTTTTTATTCATATTTTTCTATGTGTTTTTCACAGTCAAATTAGTACTAAGCTCTCAGTCTGTGTGAATAGAGTTCTGGAGGTTTTGTCACTTTCCTGTGAAACTGCAGACTGTGGTGAAATGTTTTGTGGATTGTGAAAAGCTATTAAATGACTGTAATCCCCTGGTACTTTGGGCTAATTAAAGCGGGTGAAACCTTGGTTGGGGGACTCGGGAGTTAATCTGATTTAAACTTTGCTTTGAGTTCCTAATCAAAAAAGGTCATTCTTAAAAAAAAAAAAAGCACATGATGCAGTGTTTAGGAAATACTGTGAAATATTAGGAAAGAGCTTTTACATGCTTCAGCTTTTATTTGACACTTTTCTATTTATAATAGGCATTAAACGCATATTTTGAGCACAGATGGCGATGCTAATAACAGGAAAATATTGGAACAGGGGAGAGGAGAGTAAATAAAAAGAGGCAGGAAAGATAAAGAAGCGTACAGTGAAGATACACCGGATAAGCTGCAGAATAAGAGGAAGCATGAGGTGAAAGGAGGAGCGGAAGGAGGGAAAGTCGAAGCTATTCTCTCATGTCAAGTGGAAAATGGGAGAACTTGAGCTAAGGGGCTTTGTGATTCAACACGCATGTTTTTATGGTGCTGCAGCTTTGTCCTTTGCTCTCACTCTGACACTTTAAGTACACATTTCATCATGAGTCAGAGGATTTCACAACCTTCTCTCTGACGACTCTGTCAGTGAATACCACCCAGTACCACTCTGTGTCTGTCAGCACTTGGCTGTCTGACTGTACAATTTTCTAAATGGTTGAGTCGTGAACTTCAGTCGGCCTCAGCAGTTTAAAAAGCCACAACTCCCACAGGATTGACACAGAATGGCTAAACTTACTGGCAACATCATAAAAGTCGGGTCATGTAAATGTAAATGGCAGGTTTCTGTCTGTATACATTAGGTCCCAAGTGTGCACAGGTGCCTCTGAAAAACTGTTTTTTTGTGATGTCAAGAAATAGAACCATGATAAATTATTTTGAAACATTTTCCCCTTTTGATTAGACATATATCCTCTTAAGTTGAACTGGAAAATAAACCAATATAAGAAGACATGTGAAGAAAGATAGAATAATCTGCTTTTAAGAGTGTTAACGCCATTAAATTAAAGCTAATTTATATTTTTTTATTTAATTTGAGCATTTAGTCTTACAGGGGGTTCACAACCAACATAAACTGTACATCAACTTAAAATAAAGTATTTTTTTCGTCAAGCTTTTCATCACAATGTCTATGCTTTGATTTTATCACTACATCATACTTTTTTTTGCATTTCAATTGCTTAAAAAGTTTTAAAATGACTTATTGTGGTCTCAATTTTTTATAAACATGATTTTGATAAGAGAATTAACTATGTAACATGTTGCTTTGGATGGATTCTCTCCTCCACTTTTTGTTGTTAAGAACCTAACTGATTCAGCATGTCATTTTGGTTTGGGTTCAGTTAGTTTCTGCTAAATGTGCTGTCAACTAATCGTTGCGTCTCTTCTGCAGTACACTGTTTGGGCCGCACTGTGGGTAGCCTGGAACGTCTTCATTATCTGCTTTTATCTGGATGTTGGAGGTCTGTCAAAGGTGAGATTTCTAATATTTCTGTAAGGCTTTTATCTCATCGTATTAGATCATGAATAGGTCCTCTTGGTGCAATCTGTACTGTGTGTCTGTTTCCTTGAGATTATGACTGCAAGCTCGGTGAGTGGGGATGAGGGGCGGCGGGGTAAACATGATGTATCGCGCTATGTTGAAGCGTTTTGACTAAAGTTTTTAGGCCTCAGCTATACTCTTTCTGATATTTCCTGGATGAAATTTTGATCTGCTAAAAAAGAAACACATGTAAACATTAATGAATGATTTGTCAAATGTTTAGGTGATACTGAAAATTGTTGAAAATTTTTTTGTGTTAGGCATCATTTCCAGTTCATCCCTTATTACAAAATTTCTGTCATCAAGTTTGGACAGATCCAACAAAACTGAGATTTAAGAAAGAAACAATCAACTTTGCAAATCACTTTGAAAAACCAAAACGTACTATTTAATTTTTGCTTGTTATCAACCAGCATTAAATAATAAATCCTACAGAGAATTTCTTAAGCTTTACAAATCATCTGTTATTCTTAAGAAATAAATTGCTCTTGATCTTGTAAAAAACACACCATCAATTTAGCTTTCAGCAGACTTTTTTAAACCTATGTCTCTGCTTATAATTAAGTGAAGTGATCTAAGTCATCATATCATCACAACTTTGCAGTCAGAATATGTTTTAAAGATAATTGCAAATATCTTTTTTAAGAATCAGATTAAGAAAGCACACCTTCCTGTAAGCTTTAAACTACAAAGTTTCTAATAAAATATATATCCACTGATGGTTGTTACTATAAACAGCTTCTGCATGAGGCATGGAGACAAGGATTAAACAACATTGCTGTCAAAGGAGAAGTTCCTGTGAATTTTAAGAAAGGAAAAAAGCCAAAGTAACAGGATTTTTTTCTTGGAAAGTACTCAGAATAACCCAGACTTTATGACACAGTAGTTGTGTGTTTGATTGCTGCAAGACAAAAATAAAGTTTTACTTCCAAAAACAAGCTGAGATATCATTCAGATTTATTCTCACTGAATATAAACTGTAGTTATAATTAAGTATTATTCTCTGTCACAGAGTTATTTTAACTTCCATTATGCCTGAAGGAATGACCGTGAGTATAAGTGCAGTCAAAGCAAACACAATTATATGCAGTGTTCTTAGGAATCCAAACAGCAGACAATAAATTACTCTGTGGAATTTATGGAACAGCCAGAAATGAAATATCTCTGCTTCTTTTATGTTTTCTGGTGTGTTTTGTTGCAGATTGGAAGGGCAGGATACATATACCCCCTACTGGATTTATAATGGAGGAACATTTAATTAGAAAAAAAAAAAATCCTGTCTCCAAAGCTCTATTAACACACTGTTAATTGCACTTACAATGCAAAAGTATTTTGACATTTTCGTACTGTTAAAATTACAAACTTAAGTCTATTTCATTTTTTGTTTTTGTCATAGATAAACACAATGTTGTTATACATAAAAATAAATTGAAACATATGACATGCATCTAGAGGTACAATGAAACTGTTTATATCAAAACTTCTATGTTTGAATTGCCTAGTCAAAGTCCAGACATAAGTCCATTTGAGAATCTGTGGCAAGACTTGAAAACTTATCCCCACAGACAAACTCGAAATTACTAAACTTGGATGATTTCGATAATAAGATGTGGACCTCCACATGTGCAAAGCTGGTGGATATATAACTCAAAAGACACGCAACAGAAGTTGTGGCAAATGATGATTCTGCAAAGTATTGATTCAAGGAGTAGAAATTTAAAAATGCACCCAACACTTTTCAGATTTTTATTGGTAAGACAAATATTGAATATTGGTCTGTTACATTAAGTTTCAATAAAAAAATAAAAAATAAAAAAAAAACATTAAATATTTAGTTTTATTGTGAGTAAATGTGTAAAAAGTTAAGGGAGCATAAATACTTTCGATGAGCAAAATATTACATACTCAGATATAGGCAAGTGGCTAATTTTATCCGGTATAAAATTAGTTCTTCTTTTCTTCCTTAGTCATTCTGTTCACTACTCCTCTCCTGTCCTTTCCACTGATGAATATCTCACCCAACAATTTACTGACCACTGAGAATAATACATTCATGTTGGCAACATTCATCTGACACCTGCTCAGACAGCCAAAATGAGTTTCAGAAACACCTTCCCGGATTACGTGGAGTTTGTCATTGCGTGATGATCCTTGGCTTCATCGAGTGTGTCTGTCTGTCTGTCTTTCTTCACTCATATCTATGGGTGTGTGTGTATGTGTGTGTTCCTTCTAGAATAATGATGCTTGTAGGGGCCAGCTGCTTGGGGCCGAGACTGAGCATTAACCCGACAGATGGAGCCAGCTTGGGCTCAGAGCTCTGCATATGGTGGCCAGGAGGAAAGCTAGCTAATGGAGTGCACAAACACACATACACACCCACACATGCATGCACACAGCCCAGGCGCATAGAAAAATCAAACTCGACACTTGACAGTCCTTAGGAGAGGATCCCCCAAAACATTATATCACGAAACAAGAGAGCTAATTCTTTCTGGATCACCTTGACTGATGTTGACAGTAGAGACCAGAGGCGGTGTATGCACCTGTATGTTTGTGTGAGCTTTGTGTGCTGGCCTGGCCTGCAGAGTTAGGGGACAGGTTGTCACAGAGTCATATGCCACATTCGCTGTCACCTCCCATTGATCTCTCATACCTTCCCCCACAGTGCAAGACAAATAGAGCCTTGCTGCTCCACACACACCTTTGATTTAAACAGGCTCCATCCATGGACCTCTTATATTCATTGTCTATAAAACTCTGCACACGTTGACCGCAGCCGTTACTACTTTTTGGTATACTGATTCTTGGAAAAGGATGCTTTGACCTTACTGCTTATTTTTACTGCTTATTCCAAAAACTCTACATAAAAATAATCTGTATCATTCTCTTTTTTTTTTTTTACAGAGAAAAAATGTGGACGCATTTAGCTAATCACCCAGTTATCTTTCATTTTTTTCTGTATTTTAGACAGTTTGTTGTTTACAACTTTAGTTATAGTACCTACTTATAATACTGTTAAGCTAAGTATAAAATGACCCAGTATACTGCATACAAGTATCATACAATAATGCACATTAGACATACTCTGATCAATAATTTTGTGTCACATTTCTAGGTTTTGGAAAGCTATAACCTGCTATTATTTAATTTAGGCGCTTTCCAGCCCTCCATAGGAACGACTGCAAATGTCATTAGATTTAGTCTGAAACAACCTCCGGCTTCACTCACTCTTTTTTAGGAACAGCATAGTTAAGTAAGTTATTTATGAAATGTAAATACAATTAAAGCCATAGGCAGAATCAGATGAGACTATAACATCCATTTAGGTCCACAGGTGGTTTCTTCTCCCTGCGATGAAACAGAACTTGATTTATTACAGCTTTACACCAAACAACTTTGTAAATGTAATTCCTTGTCATTTGATGTTTGGGGTCAGAGACAAATATGTAAGTGCTGATATCTTTAGCAACTTCTTGAAATATGAATGAATTTAAAATAATTAGTTTGCCTAACACTACCACACTTAGCTTGAGTCTATGATATTGATGAATTGATTTGCGCTTGTGGGCGAAGGTGAGTACTGCCACTCCTGGCAGTGAGTTGCCAAAAACCCTTCTCAGTATCGACTGCTGATGCACTGAAGTCATGAGTGTACCTTCCATAGAGATGATTTCCCAGCCTCACAGTATCAATCAATGATATCTGTCAAGTCATTAGGCCTTGCTGGGCTACTCTGACCTTAAGTCGTCCTTGTAGATTGTGACTGTGAGACAAATGACTAAAGGGCAAAAGGAAGAAAGTAAAAGACAAAGAATGATGATAGGTCATTAACAGAAAGATGATAGGTATCACACTTTACAAATGTTAGATTTCATTTTTTAACTTCTTGCTCTGAGCCATTTTTGAAAGATGTTTCAACCTTTATCATTTTGTATACTGCTGATGCCTATTTGTGGGCCGATAGGAATCAGGGATACTTCCTGACAGACCTCTGTTCTTTTAATAATGCATGTCTTGTCACTGAGGAGCAGATGCTGGTTTAGATGCTGTATTGGGATATTGATCAGCATCAGTTTCTGACGGTCCGTGCACATGGGCTCATGTGACTGCTTCAAAACGAATCTCACCATTGTGTACAAGGGGAGCTAACATGTTTAAAAAGCTGGCCCTAATACTTATATCACATTTGTGACGTAGCCACATTACTTTTTAAATCTCAGTCATACACAACTGGTCTGTTGTCATATCCCATTAATTTTATTAACTATATATATCAACTCTATATATTTTAAATTACTTGTCACAGTTGTCTAACTGCGCTACTCTTTTTTTATTTCTCTTTTTGGGGCGAAGGTCTGAGTAGTTCTCTATTCACAGTAAGATCTGCGGTTCTCACATTAATAGCACCCTTTGGGCGGCCTGCTCCTTCAGCCATCCTGTTTACTCATTAAAATACATGAAATTATTTGACATTCTGAAGTGGGATGCATCGCGGTCTCACAGAAAGTAACCCACAGTCCACGCAGGGATCTTTGTTCCCTATTCATTATACATGCATAAACACAATTGAAAGCTTGCTCAGGTCACAAATGATGGATATTTTGTATTTTATTATATGGATAATTGGGTGCTCCTATGCCACCCTGGCCAACAGCACATATTGGGCCGTATCAATAACCACCGCTAGCTACCTCTCACTCAATAAGGACTGAATATAAGTTCAATTCATGCGGCTTTATTAAATTCTAATGTCACGATACCCTATAGTAGATTTTGGGTGTAAAGATAATGAAGAGTTTACAGTGTTGTATGTATATTTCATTGGCATGCAGAAAATTTGAAATATAATGGCCTAACAATTATATTAGATCCAAACAATCCTTTGCTGTTTTGTTATCATGCACCGTAATACTGCAGCTTAATACATTGTGCAGTCCTGCTCCTAGCTAATCTTTCCTTGTTACAGCTTAGGTATACAATCAGTGGCAGAAGTGCAAAGTATAATGGGACGATGGTGGCAACGGTGGTAGGAGTTTGCCCTGCAATTAGCGGGTTGCTTGTTTGATCCCCACTCCACCCATCTTTGCTGTTGTGTTCTTGGGAATCTTAGTGTATATAAAGTTATAAGTATGTAGAAAGTACTAAAATATTTAATTTTTTTCTGCCATTTAGAAAATAGAAATATTACCTGTCCTAACCGAGCTAATGCAGAAAAACTTTAGTCTGAGTTAATGTCTGACAGAGAAGACAAAAGTTTATGACGTGTATGTAAATAACTGGATTCTGCCATGTATGTCAAGGCACTTAGGACCTTGAATGTCAACCGATGAATTAAATAAAGTGTAATAATTAGGTAAATATATGCAATTGCTTAGACTCGCCTTGCACGATCACACGATTCTTTAATTGTCATCCACTTAACATCCCTTCATGAACAACTTGGCGCGCGTTTTAGATAAAGATTATGTGAATATGTCTCATAAATAATAGAAACCACACAAAAAGGTTAATGTGTTTCTTTTCTTCTAGGAGAGCGATCTGCTGACATTTAACATATCAGCTCATCACTCCTGGTGGAGCGAGCACGGTCCCGGCTGTGTCAGGAGAGAGATGCCACAGGCCCCTGGAGTCCGCACCACAGAGAGTCACTCCTACATCTCTGTCATGGGCTGCTTCATGGACTACCAGTACATCGAGGTCATGCATAGCAGCGTGCAGATCCTTGTTGCTGTGAGTACGGTAGACCTACAGGACAGCACAAACACTCATGGGAGTACACCAAGGACATGGCTCCGGGTTATTGGATCGTGTCACATGCAGATGGATTTATGAGCATAAAAGGCGAGCATAATAGAAAGGGTGGGGATGATTTTCCAACAAGTTCTTTGGAAAGGACACAAACCTTTAAAACTTCTCTGGTATTTTGTCTCTATCAGCCTTCCTTCCTGTGCTCCGGTCAGTAAATGGGAAAATGAACAGTTGTTATGTCTGGCTCACGCTCAGACCTGCCAACAGCTAACAGGTTTTTACCAACAATGGAAAGGCTGTTATTGTCCTCGATTTACATCCCACTGTCAATACAACAGAAGCTCTCATCCTGCCAACATTTTTATCTGCACACACCCATGTGCATGTATGTACAATTAGACCCATCCTTTTTGGTGCCAAAGCACTTTCAGTTAGCAGAACACAGATTGCTTTAGTTTTAGAGACAGAGATGTAAATGTCTTCGCCATATAACTCCACAAGATGGCAAAAAAAAAAAAAAAAAAAGACAGACATGAGCTGGTTTTGGTGTGAATTCGTTTTTACTCTTCCCATGCAATCTTGGTATAATTTAAGCTTTAGAGAGCACTGGGAAAGTCTACTGGGAGAGGCACCAAACAATAAAAATCACTGAAATGTATCCTTCATTCCATCATCCCCATGAAGAAAAAGCCTCAATAACTGTTTAGCTTACTGGCTTTGAACTTGTTTGCTCCGACTCTTGCACTCCAAGCCTTCCTTCTGAGGGCATGGCTGCACCATTTGGCTGGTGACTCACAGGTTATTGTTGAGCCAAGCGATCACCTCAAATTTGACGATGGCTCATTCTGGGAAGAGCAGGCAAATTGGGACTGTAGTCCCTCAGGGTGTAGTGTTATTTTCCTGGTTTGCCAATTTTCTAAACAAGTCAAATATAAAGTAAATTTAGTGTGTTCAATTAATCATTAAGGATTTAGTTTGTCTTTTTTTTTGTCCGGCCTGAAAAACAAATAATACATTCTTTGTTCTCAGAAATCAGATTTCCCAATTTCCACTATGTGAATTCTAAAATACATTGTTGTTAAGTGGTTTTGCAAATAGCAGTTAGCATCACAACAATTAAGAAAGCTCAATAATGGATTTAGCTCAACTGATTAATGTGACATCATTCCCAAATCCCAAAGTTACAACGCCGACAACAAATCAAACGCTCCTATAAATCACCAGCAGATTGTCAGATAAAAGAAGCCTGTTATCTATACTACTGAACAGCTGGGAAATTGATTGTAAATTGATATCCATTATAGATCCACGGCAGCATGAGGTTACAAGCCCCTGCTTTACTCTCTGAATCTATCTGGTTGGCAAAATAGCTCTGTTACATAAATAAAGCATCAAACAAACAGAAAACAGCAGAGGGTGTAAACAATGCATCAAAACTTCACGATGCCTTTGTGCGTGTGGGTGCACAATAAGGCTTGGTAAGAAGTTAGGCTTTCATTTTTGGTTATGTCATAGTCAAAACATGTTAGCGACTCTGACAGACAGTTAATCGGTGGGGAGACGTCAAGAATTCAAAAGTGAAGCCTATCACAACTCTGCTAGATATATAGAGTGCTTTTTACTAAAGTTATACGTTAATCTGTTTTTTAAATTAAGATTTCTTCGCCTTCAAAAAGCCTTACTTTATATCAGTTGTGCTCATGACAGTACTAAAGCATGTTGAGTTAGCTGGTCATTATCAGCATAAAATGTGTTGTTTTTTTCTCCATCTGTGGACTACAACTCTCACTGAGGAACACTAGTCCCAAAGCACTTAGAGGCACATGGGGAACACCTTGATACCTCTTGCCAGTCAATGCTGGTCATTTGGTACCTTGACACACACTGAGGTGTGCAGAGACTAGACTCCAGTGTTTGATAGTCAATCTGTTAGACAGTCAAACAGGTTTAAAATGGGATTAATGCTTTAGAACATCAGCTATATCAAACACAGTCTGTGTGTTTTATAGATAGAAAATCTATCTCTTTTTTTTTTTTTTTTACCTCTGTCTCAAACGGCTAATGCGCACTTTCTTGGTAGATCACACAACAGCAGGTGAGGAGACTTGATTTGATTGGGTGGCAGTGATCATATCTTCATTTGGTTTGATTCACCTTCACACCACACTGTTCTTTGAAGGGCGTCAGAATCATCCAGTCACAACAGCTGTTTGCTCGCAGCACCATCACAAGATGCTGTCACATAGCCTTCCTGTTGCCTTTAAAGCTCTGTGTTGCACGTCTGTTTTGCGCCTGCTTTATCTTCTCTTTGCCTGGGCAATACAGACCTGCATTTAGTTAACATACAAATGTTCAGGCTTCGTGTGTTTGCACTGGAACCTGGGGGACCTCAGGAACAGATGCAGACGATGAAAAGTCACAGGTCTCAGCTCTGCAGAATATGCAAATATTCCCCATTTTATTTTTAAGTGAACCTCTACCTGGTTGTTTTGTGCCTATGGAATAAGAGAAGATATCCGAAAGTCACAAAAGAACATATTATGGTAAGAATCTGAAGAAAAAAGGAGTTGTTCCTTTTGATCTTTCAAGGTCACGTGGAAAGGCCATAAAACATTTAGTTTGGACTCCAAGGAGTATGTTTCATTAGGCTGAAAAATGTGAATACGTTAGCCAGCAATGGTGGGAGTTTTCTCCTCCGTCTACTCCAGGTTTACAATCCAGAAGAAAGAGATTCCTACGTGAAGCCTTGAATTCAGTCAAGTCAGAACTGTTTTGTTGCTTTGTCGTGCCGGGGGCAGCGCTCAGGCAAAGTAATTTCATAATGTAGAAGGATGAGCATGAAGTAGAAGCATCGTTTTCTAACTTAGATACTGAATTATTTATCACAGAAGGGAATATTTTCCTCCATCACTGCTTTTATTCTTTGTTGCTTTTACTGAATCCAAACACATACACACACACACACACACCCACACCTACACACACACACACACACACACACGCAAACAATCTACCTTCCTCCAATCATGGTTTTCTCTTCTTCAAAGCTAAATAAAACAACTGAGTGTGAGGTAACATTTCCAATGAGGTGGAGTGAAGGACAGTTTGAGGGAAGGAACAGAAGCAGTGCAAGAGATGAGATTCAGCTTACATCTGTAGACATTACTCAGAGACACTGATGGGAGCAGGGAAACATGCGCGAGAGTTGTCAGGGCTGCTTGTTTTTCCCAGCAAGCAGCTGGAGAAGGTGCTCTAATACATTTAGATTATTGTATCATTTAACTCTGGATGTGACTGCCAGAGGCTGTGCTTTATGCTGCAGCAGTTCTATTTCCTGAAAAACCTGCATCGGCTGAAAGTTAAGGGGAAAAAAAACCAAAAAAAACCTGACAGCCTCCATATCTTTCTCATTCCATTACTCATTTCCTCTGTTTGCATGTTTTTTTTTTCTCCCCTCATCACAATCCCTCTGCTCGGTGTCTTCCTGTCTCCTTTTTCCTCTCTGCATCCCAGTCTTTTTGACCCCCTCATCCCTGTCGAATTTCCACCGACTCAAATAACAAAAGTGACAGTTCATTCTTTTTTTTAACTAGTTCGCTGTCACTTTGACTGTTTTTCTCAGTTAAAGTAGCTCTCTGTTATATGTCGTCTGCTGTCGGAGGTGGGGGGAGAGGAGCATGCCCCATTGGTTAATTACAGAGTGTGAAAGGGTCACTGTGCATTTTGTGGTCACTGTGGTTCAGCAGCATGAAAACAGCATGATCACCCCACCCATCTTATCATCCGTTTCAGAGGTCAGGGTTCTCCCTTTGATGAGTCCATTAGTCCCTGTTGTTTTGGAGCTCTCGTGCTGAGGAACCAGCATCACTGCACTGTAAGCCATCGACGTTGATCTTTGATGTTACTATTTTGAAAAATAAAACTAATTTTCACCCAGCATCTATCTTTCGCCTCTAGTGCTATAGGAGAATAAAGCACAACTATAACATTTCAGCATTTATGCTTACGTTTTACGGCATCTGCTTCAAAGGATTCCCAGATCCAGTGATGGAAGAAATAAGGATGCAGCTGTGAAAAATTATTTGGGCTGTTTGCAGGAGCACAGAGATTGAGACACGGTCCCTAATACAGAGAACTAACGTTATATTTCCAGGATTTTCTTGACCAAAATAATTAATTTAGAGATGGTCTGATGCAATTTCTTTGAGATCTGGAGCTTGTATTTGAATTTAAACATCTGTCAGTATAGTTTCCAATGCAGAAACTTCTACCTGATCATTTACAGTCATTTTTGATTAAGGTGTAGACTCATGGTCACTTCATTAAATATAACGTGCTGGTATTGCATTGGACACTGCTTTGAATCATCTGCTGCCTTTGTTCTTGTTTAAGCCTTGTTTAGCTTAAACAAGGCGTCACACAAATTCTCAGTAACTGTAACAGTTTATTCGTGTATTTTCCAGATCCTTGTGTCAGTGACTTCCAAAACACTTCCAGACTCTACATATTGTGGTAATGATCATTGACAGCTGAATGGAATAAAATAAATTTCTGTAACCCGTTTAGCCCCCCTCCTGCTAACTAATTTTTTAGCCTTTTTTTCCAACAGTTTTGGCAGAATTTTCACAAATAAAATCCAGTCTCATTCAGCCTCGTAAGTTTTAGGAACAGGGAGCTTTTAATTTCCCCTTGTCTTTTTATCAAAGCTTATTTTTAACAAGTTGTAGTTGTGCTTTTTCTGTCAGCATTTGTATGCCAGTTGCACTTTATTTAATGTGGAAAATGCTAATTAATACCAAAAACCCCAACATACATGACTGTCTATAGATTGTGTGTGGGCCTGCTTTGATTTTGGAGGAGAATAGAGTTGAGGAGAAACAGGTGAATGTGGTCTCTGCAGTCCCTACCTCATCAAGGGTTGTCATTAAACATGCAGCTGCCCAGACACAAGCACACACTTCTAATTTTCTGTAGACGCTTTCTGCCTTATTTTCAGGCAGGCAAGTCTTGTGTAATTAACCTATAGGCCATCTGCACCACCCCTCTCTGTAAAGGGCCATTCCTCTGCTCTGAAATGTGATGTGTTTTATCTGCAAATTTCTTTCATTACATTACATGCAGAGTTCTCGTCTGACACCTGAGCCCCAATCAATAGTGCAGTAATTAGCTTGTAGCTCGACTCACATTTTTGTCACTTACCGTTGGCCATATAACAAACGCTCACAGACATAATGCTGAAATTATTATGAAGTTAACACAGCAGATCATAGTCATTTGGCCTTTAATCTGGTGTTTTTAATTCTTTACTTATGAAATTAAATATTTAAAGCTAACATAAATGATCATAAGGTAGTGACACATGCAACCTTTTACTGAATGTGGGTTTTTAAAGGTAGTTATACATCGTTTTGGACCAGCGCTGTCTCTGAGAGCCTGATCTTCATTAGCCTATGCAAATACATGTAACCTTTTTTTTTTCCACACTCAGCAGATGGTTCTATTCCCACTCCCTCACAAAGACAACGCTACAGACTTCATTTTCCTTTCTGAAGGCAGAGACACAGAAGAAGCTAATGTAATTCTAATCTTGGATTAGATTTTCCTTTGCTCATACATTTTTGCATAAGCAGAGAAACAAAAAATGATTTCTTAAAGTTTTTTTTTTCCTCTTATTTTCATAAAAATTGCCATTATAAAATTCTGTAAGACCAGGAAAGAGAGTTGTGCTTATAGTCTTTCACCAAGTACGATCAGGAAGCAGAGACAGCTGAATCGAAAGATAACAGGGAGACTTAACGGGTCGTGGGGCCAAAGAAATGCCTCTGTTAATAAAACAGGAGGAGCTGCAGAGAGCAAGAGAAAAAAGTAACTGATTGGCTTCAGTGTTACAGAGAGTCATGGAGGACATGAAAAGGCTTTATGAGCTTAATTAATATGACATTAATTTCAAAAAAGATCTCTATGCTCCCACTGTGAAAGGAGTATGGTACACCAGCGATAGAAGCTGATGAAAACGTGTATTTTTGTTTGAGAGAGACATTGAGACACCTGTTTTATTATTCGCTTTCGCAGACTCTTACTAAGCAATCAGCCTGTGGACTTGTCACTTGTTATTGAGAACAGTGACCTGTATTAGCTTCGCCCTATGGCAATATACCACCTAATGGACGCTCCTCTGATCTTGTTAGCTCCCTGCAGATGACACTAACTATCAAGCTGTCAGCAGTCATAAATGGACGAACAAGAGATGGAGAAGGGTTTCTTATAGCTGAGCTTTGACAGGCACACTGGTACTCAGGGACGCTTTCCCACATTAAAAGAACAGATAGTATAGTTTTGGAACATTTGGGATTAAGATGCTACGGTGATTTAGAGCTCCAAAGAAGCCACAATATTCTTGTTTTGGCATTTTGTTTTGTGCTCTTGTATCTTTACTGTGCTGTAGTTAATGGTATATTTATTTTTTGTTCCCGTAGGTCCCAAACAGAGAAAGTAATCTCATCTTGCAGCTCTAAAATATTCAAATCAGCTTCTGATACAAAAATATACATTTCTATAATCTGTAAAGGCTATGAGAGTGTTACACCCAGCTCTTGACAAAGAACATGAGATTGTGTTGAGGAGATTAAAGCAAGATCATTTCTGACATTATTTAAGAGATAACTAAGAATAGAGCTTTTTTTTTTTGTTATAGTTCTTTATTTTAAGAGAGTAAATGTTTCACAAAAGCCTTAACAACTTCTTTCAAAATCAGGAGTAGAGACAAAAATCAGAGCAAACTCCACCAGAACAATTTAAGAGATTTAACAAAATAAAAAATCCAAAAACACAGAAGCAGTGGTCCAGGACTACTTTCTATGTCGTAGAAAAATATACTTTTATGGCAGCAATGGCTCTTTTATTATTTTCATCGAAGAAAGAATATTTCTTCGATGAAAGAAATATTCCTTTCTTTCATCGAAGAAAGAAAGGAATATTTCTAGCAAAATAGTCATGTTTGACTTTTGGAGACGTTCTTTAGTCTCCAAAAGTCCCCTGTAACTGCAGTAAAATTCAATAAAGTTGTTGCTGTTCTTTAAAAGAATAGTTTTAATAGAACTCTCAATACTAGCAAAATATTGTGACATTGTTAACAACACAGCAGCCCAATGAGAAACTTTGACTAGTTGTATCTCAAAACTTCCTTTCTTTTTTCAGAGATAACGCTCTCACACAGATACATGCGGTGTCCAACATAAACAAACACTCAACCTCTTTCTGGCGCCCATAACAACGCCTTACATCTGTTTTACCAGACAGTCACGTGCTGATAGCAACTGGACAGCACTTTGTGATACAAATTCCTCCTTGATAAGGAATATTCAGGAGTTTTAACACTGCAAAATCCATCCTCTCTGAAGACAAGATTTTGTTGCAATCAGTTCAGTATAATCTACCACAAACAGCCAGATTTTCTAAAACCTCCTTTGGCTGAGATGAGAGCAGCCCTTGGAAGAACATTGCACATCTTGGATGCAGAGCAGCAACAGAGAAACGGCCCTGTGAGGCCCACTTGGTGGTTTGTATTTCCCAACACCTTAATTAAACACAGAATGTTGACTTTTATTATGTGCTCTATTTCACTGTATATTACATGAATAAGTTGCTGAAGCAGTTTTTTAACTACACATTGTTTATCTCAACCCCAGGCAAAACAAAAGTGTGCTCAATAATAACCCATGCAAGCAGTCACTTGCAGAGGAGCCGCACACGGACACTCACACTAAACGCGCGCCCCATGCTGTTAACACCATCTTGTGTTTGACACTAGCTTTATACATATGCTAATTCACCTCCATTTCACCACAACTGTAATGGATGGGGTGAGACCAGCAATTAGATACTGGAGAGCACAAATGTGGCTGTGAGGGAAGCTGCAGAAGATGTGCAAATTGTTTTATTTATTGGGTATGGCACATATTTCATTCAGAAACAAAACATCAGTTAAGCTTCAATAAAGTTTAACTGATTTTTAAAAAAAATTTTATATTAATGACAAAAATTCATTAATATAGAACAAAACTAAAATGATTGAAACAGGAGTTCCTGTCATTCTGTACGTTTTACATAAGTGGGAATAATAAGGTGCAGCTATAATCCCTCCTTGGTTTGTGTTTGCGAGGAGGGCAGCGTGCCTGTCGCTCTTTTAATTGGCATGGCTCGGTGCCAAACGATGGATGGATGGTTTGGTGGAGAGACTCAATGTGTCTGCTTCAGAGTTCATGGCAGCCATCTGCCGGTGCCATGGGCTATTCTCAAGGCTGTGTGTTTGTCCACAGATGTGTCCTGCTTTCTTATGCGTTTATGCAGACATGCAGCTACTGCGGCAGCCAACCCTCAGAAACTTTGGAGCACAAATTAGTTTTATGATTGCAATGAGGCCTGCTTTGCTCTCTCTGTGTGATTCTTTGTTTTGTTTTGTTTTGTTTTTTTGTAACAGTGATTCAGCGGTAAGTGATCAAAACTGACAAATTTCCCATTTTCTTCTGCCAGTTGGCCCTGATCACTAACCTGGACGTCAAATACTGAAAGGTTTTGATGACTTCCTTGTTCATTAAATACATCAAAACTAAAAACTTACAGTTTCAAAATCTGTAAATACATGAACAAACAATATGTTCTTCAAAGTACTTTTTTCTGAGGATTTGTAAACCATCTTAAAAAAGGTTAGATACAATCTTTGACTCATTAATTGACAAATTCTTTGAGCTTGTTCCCTTTTATGTCCAATATTTGTTACACTTAATCATTGAATTAAAACAAAATTTACACAAATGAGATTTTTTATGTTAAAGTACTTGGCAAGAAAATTAGAATAGACCAACATCTGGATTGGCAGCTCATACTTTAACGAAAAGAAAAATTGTTTTTGGCTTGTTAATGCCTTACTGAAGCATCTCTGTTTCCTAACGATAACTTTTTAACACTAATATTCCCATACATGGATTGTAATGATAATCTGCCTTAAATAGTTGCCGTTTATCATTATTTTTTGCCTTTCAATACATTTTTTTGTCATGACGCATGTATGACCAAAGACAATGGTTTATTTTATTCGTCAGTAAAATATGTTGACTGAAAAGATGGTTGTGAGACTACTTTACTCTTGACCAAACTTTTTTAGTTTACCGACTTTTAAGTTTAGATGTCACTAATTGGCCACATTACAATTATTTTACTAATAATTTTTGCCACTTTAAAATTTTAATGACCAATAAACCTATAGTTAACCTGTCCCGAGTCATTCTGTTGATCTTTCAACACATTTTATGCCAATAAACATGGTGCAGAGGTGCAGCCTCCGTCAGATCATCTGCCAACGATTCTTCTATTCGGATTAATTAATTCTACAAAAAATATTCTCTTTTGTCTGATAGTTTGGGAAATCTTTTGTCGGTTCCCATTGAGTCTGGAAGAAAGTTGACTATCTCAGGCCCACCCATGTGCTCCTTCAACGCTCACACCCATTTTATCTGCCAAAAATTCTGTATCTGTCTTCTGGTTTTTGTGTGTTTCTTGGCCCAGACTTCACTCTAAAGCCCCAGAATTACATTCAGTGAAGGTTGTCTTTCAGCTTTCTTTACTCTGGCAATTCCTCTGAGCACTTAACACCTTCTGTTCACACCGAGTTGGTCGCAGCTCTGGAATATAGTGGAACTGGAGAATTATCCCTCCCTCTGAGCTTTATGTATTGTAAGGATTTTACGTTTTGCTCGTTTCTTTTCCACACCTTCGTAAAATGTATTGCCTTCCCCGACAGAAAGGCATTTTTTGACTTTCTGTTTTCTGTTTCAGTTCATTTCTGACTTTGTTAGACCAGAATTGCTTTAGTCCAAATCTGACATCATGGACTAATATAAAATAAATGACAGTTTATTTATTTATTTTTGCATGAATGTTGATGATTAGCTTAAATTAGGAAATTAAAATGTTGTATTTCTCAGTCACTTGAGCCAGAGCTGTCTCTATATGCAAGGCGATTTAGACACAAAAGAAAACAATACCTACTCCAACAGTGATAAGATATGTGAAAATGTTCCTGTGACCTATAACTGATATTTGTCAGCTGTTTTTACAATAGTGCCCTGGAAAAATATTTTTTAAATGTTGTGCATTTTTTCCACATTTCAACCACAAACTCCTATATATTTTATTGAGATTTAATTTGATAGACCAACACAAAGGAGAGCACAGTTGTGACATTTTGTTATTTTGATATAGCAAAATAATTGTGATATTATTAAGTGAGTTGCAATTAAGGCAATTAAGTATTAAGTGAAGGCAATTAAGTGAATTGCCTTCACTTGAATTGCCTTCAAGTAAAAATCACCAATTTTTCACCAATCACCAAAAAAATGTCTTATGTATATTTTAATATTAATATAAGGATGGTTGATAGTTTTAGTTTATTCTATCTGAAACACTTGTATTATCCATGATACTAATAGTTGTTACAGTTAATCAATACTCCAACTACAAGTCAAAGAAATTCAAAACAAAGTCAAGAGAAAATAATTCATAAGTGTTGCATAAATCGAAAAATGATAGACTAAAGCTTTTCAGATTTTACGTACCTACCTTTATCTGTTCGTTAACAGAACACACAGAATCAAAAATTACATCCAGGCAGAAGAAGTGGCCATGAAAATCCTCAGAGGTTTGTTTGAGAACTTTAATGTACAAACAAATCACCAAACTTTGAACATCTCACAAAGCACTATTCAGTCCAGAGGTTTGCAAGATTAGTTTTTAAAAGTGCTGCTTGAAATGTTTTCACAAGCCATGTAGAGAGGAGGCAAAGCAAACCTGCAGCAGAAGGCTTTCTGGTCCGATGAGACACAAATGTAACTTTTTTTTTGGCATGCACACCATTGCGATGGTGAAACATGGTGTCGGCAGCACTATTCTGTGCGAATGCTTTATGTAAGAAAATGGTCAGAATTTATGGGAATCAGCGTTAATTTGAGGTCAGAAGCTAAATTTGGATTATGGTGTTAAATACAGGACAGTCCTGGAATTGACTGATTTATTGTAGCAATAAATAAGCTATGGTTTTATGAGTTTTACCATCTGCCCATTGGAAGGTTTTTTTTTTTTTTTATGTCCTATATTGGATTGTCTTTCTTTGGGAATCGTGCAAGTTTCTAACTGTCAGCTCTATGGAGAGTAACCTCTCTCATTTCTGTGTGTGTTCACAGCTCCTGGGCTTCGTGTACGCCTGCTACGTTGTCAGTGCCATCACTGAGGAGGAGGACAGTTGTGAGTGACACACACACATACGCATACATGCACATACATGCACACAGAACAAGAATTTTGTAGCAAAAAACGTGATCACACCCAGATTCACCCCCAAACACAATAAATGCCTGAGCTTAAAACAGTTGAGTTGTATCTTCCTCACCCATTTCCAGTCACACTCCTCTGTCTCACAGCTTCAGCTTCTCCCGGTCTCTCTCCTCTTTCCTCCCCCACACCAGCTGAGGCCTCTCACTCTTTTTTCCTTCAGTACTCAAGGGTCCATTTGTTACTTCTCAATGCTTCCATAAGTCTAATCCGTCTTTTTTTTCTTCTTCAGATCAGTTTCAGTTTCACACGTGCAGTCATTGTTTTGTCTGTCTGCCTCACGTCTTTGTTACCTTGGGTACATTTGAGTGTTCAATTAGGATTTTTTGTGTCTTTTCTCCCCATGTGCCCTTTTTTTTTTCGCTCAGCTTTCTGAAGACTAAGCAGATCTGTTGTTGTGTATTTATAGGTGCCACGACTACACCTCCTGCGTGGTCATGCGTGTGACCACTTTTGATCACACACATGCACGTTCCTCTTGTTAGCTCTATGTCTTCGACCTGAAGTTCTCACCATACAGAACAATCTCCTTTTGTACTTCAAATATTGGTTCAGTCTTATTCTTGCCTTATCATTGCAGTAACAGGCAGGAAGAATGAGGGAAGGGTGTGGGAAATGATACGGAGGTGGCACTAAATAAGTCATGGGAAGATTGGGAACCAGAGATGGAAGCTTGTCATAAATTGTAACTGTGACCTTACAGAGAGCAGGTCAGGGGTCCTGCCTGAGGTTAGTCGATCATAGGTCAGGAAACATTTGATCTTGTGACCAGTGGTGGTCATAAATATCTGATTTGTTCCGCAGTGACACCAAACTGCATTTTTCTCATGTATAAGAATCTGCTTTTAGAGATATTTTGGAAATGGGCATGCAGAAGAAGGATGTGAGTGTAAAGCAATTGAATAAACAAGGTCTATGGAGGTGATTTATGAGGATTTGTTAGGATTGTTTGAATCATTGTTTGAACTGAGCTGTTGCTGATTCAGTTGACTCTAAAGGCTTCGATGCAGTTCACTGATTTTATTAACTGGATAGCCTTTTGGCATTTCCTAAGTATTGAAGCAATTTATTTGAACTGGATTATTGCTGAGCTGAATTTGCATTTCCTAGTTTTGTTTCTTTATTAAATAGTTTGCCATACTGTTCTTTGAAAACAAAATGAAAAAACTAATCCAAAATGGCTTGAATTATGTCAAAAATGACTTTACATTTTCCTTCAAAAAATGAAAAAATAATGTTTACTCTAGAAAGGTGGAAAAAAGTTAGAAAGTAGCCAATGAGAATGGTTCTTGTACTAGTATATCAATAATGTAGTTAAGTATTGACACTGGGAAGAAAGAAAATAGTGAATGGTACCATTCACATTTGATCAAATTTACAACAATTTTTTCTCAGGATATGGAGCAACAATATACAGGGAGGACACAATGAACTTGGAGCAGGAAGCAGGCCATTGTGTCATCTAAAATTTTCTAGTGAAGTCTGAAAAAATTCCTCCATAGTGTCATAATTAGTCAGCTAAATCTTCTTAGTGGACTAAAATTACTTAAAACTGATAAATCGTTCCCAGAACTAAATTACATTTTTGATCAAAACACTGTCTAAAACTAAATTAAAAAGTGTTGTTAGAACTGACACTAATGGGAAGATGAATGAAGATGATCTTGGAGTTTGCTAGATGCTTGCAACAGAAGTTGAGGTGTAACTTCAACCAGGACATTATCATAAACACAAAACCAGAATGTCAGTGGAATGTTTATATCAAAATGCATCCAGGTATGAGAATGGCTCAGTTAACATCCAGACTCAATTGAGAATCTGTGGCAAGACTGAAAAATTGACGTTCGCAGACGTAAATCCAGGCTGATTGAGCTTGAACTAATTAGTGAAGAAGAGTAGGCAAAAAAATTCAGTCTCAGCTACAGAATTTCAGCCATAAAATTAGTAAAAAGTGGTTTGCCAAGGTGAGTACACATGCATACCATGTTTTTTTTTTTTTTAGTTTTATGTGGGAAAAAAAAATCTAAACTATTTTGTCCTTCAAATTCACAATTTTGTACTATTTACCTTGGTGTGTAACATAAAATCCCAACAAAAACACCAGAGTTCATGGAGGTTTTAAATTTGGAACAAACTTCCAGAAAACTGTAAAACAGCTGAAACACTAAGTTCCTTTAAATCACAACTAAAAACCCACCTGTTTAGAGTTGGATTTGAAACTTAATCAATTAAAAATTTAATGATGGAACTTGACTTAATGTCTTCTTTAAAAAGTGGTGAGTGACTGAGGGTCATTGCGCATACTGAAAACCCTGTATATTCTAGACTTTTACAGGTAAAAATAATATACAAAATCCGCGCAGGACGGCGAAGTCCTAGCGCAAAATTTCGTGTAAAGGTGTACGGAACCTGGTGCTGCAAGGTTTGAGACCTTGTCCTGTTGTGGGCAGCGGGGCCCGGCTAATAACCGTGGTAAAACGGTCGGCGGAATCCGGCGAAAACAGGCGCTTAAATTCCGTGACGTGATAGGGAAAGGAATAAGTAAAAATTAGCCAATAGACAGTCTAAAATCAAACGACTGGAAGTACGTCAAAGATCTGGATCTGCACCAAAACATTTAGATAAATGGATAACAAGTTATAAATTTGACAGCTGTCTAAATTAATGTTTTGATTGTTTATTCTATGTTACATGACTTTGTGTTTTTATGTTTGTTATGATGTAAAGCACTTTGAAATGCTTTGCTGCTGAAATGTGCTATACAAATAAAATTTGATTGATTGATTGATTGATAATGTAATTAAAACCTCCATTTTGCAAATGAACTGAACTTCTCAGAATTAAAGTCTTTATGTGCTAAAACAGAAAACTTGTAATATGAAGAACCCTGATGTGGTTTTAGTGTGTGACATGCAGGCCAGTGCTACAAGCTGTTCAGCGGTGGTCACATTCCAGAAACCCACAGGCTGTGAGTGGTTTGTATCACCACCCAGCTGCCCCGCCCCTCAACTCTGGGAAGTACCATTTAATCACCAGTCACCCCTAAATAATCTTTCCACAGAAATGTAGCTCTAGTTAACAGAGAGAGAGAGAAAGAGAGAGAGAGAGAAAAAAAAAACTTCCAGTACAAAAACTTCTCCTTGTATCTATTTTTTCTTCTTTGTAATTCATACATTTTGTTGAGCGCTTTTTACTTGGGTTTGTTGAAAACCATATCCGCTCTCAAAAACAGGAACAGAAATAACAAGGAAGTGACAACAAAAGCTCAGAATTAAGAAGAAAAAAAAACATGGAGTGATTTTTATTGGTTTTAATTATCCCGCAGTTGTTCTCTGATCTAGGCTTTGTCAAAGTGAAAGGCTGCAGCATTGCTTCCCAGCTCTTTGTTATTGTAATCAGCCCTTTGCCTGTGTGTGCTCAACAATATTTGCTCACACAGACACAGGTGCACAGCACACACACCACAAAGACCAGCTCTTGCACTTTTCTGCTCTCTTTTTCTCTTCGTATTTGATGTGCACATTAAAGCAAATCTCCTCACTGTGCTCGCTGACTGCCTCGGCATCTCTTCTCCACCTCTGTGCGCCGCTCCCTCGTTTGTGTCAGTTCCAATTCCTGAGTGCTTCACAGGTACATGCAATATCCTCACGTCTAAATCTAATTCTGGTTTGTTTAAGGAGCCCGTTTCTCTCAGCCTGTTTTTCAATCTCAGTCTTCCGATCCCTAATGAGGTGCGCTTGTACAAAGTTGCCGATCTCTGGTCACTTGTTATATCAGCCTTATTAAGCACCTCGCCAGTCGATAAATCCCACAGCTGATTGCACCCAGTTGAGGCGAAGGAAGGCAGGAAGAATCCCCTGGAAAACAGAAAATAAATGGAAGGATGAAAGGAGGAGTGAGAGGAGCTGAGGGAGGTGTTTAGCAGGAATGAGAAAAAAGAGATGAGGCAACATTCAGCAAAAAAAGAAGAGAGAAACAGAAAACAAGATGAGCTTGTCACGAAGTGGGAGATAAAACAGGAATTCTTCTCACGCTGTACACTCTCCAGGGAGAAGACAGAGTTATATCTGAGTGCTCAGACTTGGTAAGACAACTGCAATGAAACGCACTATGCAATAACAAGCATCATATACCATCAGCTGAGGGCTTAACCAGACTTTCAGACTTTATTAATAATAATAAGGGTGTGAGTGTGTTTGTGATGTCTTAAACTCTCTCTTCCCCCACAACTTGGAGAGAGGCAGCATATCTGCACTCACTCATACTGGTGTTCCGCTTGTATTTCTGTATGTTTAGCTGACTGTTACTGGTTGGCTGATTTGTTGAGCATTTCTATGTATGAATTTGTTCTCCAGTTATCAGCGGCATGCAGACACACCGGCAGAGTGAGTAGTGGGTAAAATCCTCTTTGCAAAGTAGGTCATGGAGTTAGCTGCCTAGTGCTGGGATAAGCTCACTTCATCTTGTCTTCTAATTATGATGCCGCCCTTCATGCTGAGTCACATCAGCAGCAGACCATGGATGGATGGATGAGTGGATGGCTTCGCAATTTTTTTTAAGCTAAGTCAGGATCAAAAAAGTCAAATTCTGAAGATTTTATGCACTATAATGTTCAAAATGATGTTGTTTGTCATTGTTTTTGTTAATGAGCAATAACGGAATTGTATTAATTTGACAAGTTGATTCACAAAGAAGCTAGCAAGCATTAAGATGTGTTTTTTTAAGGAACACTGATTCTTACAACTTCTACTCCAATCAATTTTGTATGCCGCTATTTTTCCCAGATGAAAAGATATAATTTAAATACCTGTTCTTTACACAGAAACACAACTTTCCAAGTTTAGGAAACTCACAATGTTGAAAAAACTATGATGGATTCTTTCTGCCAGAATTTTAATTCAACTTTGACACAAATACTTACACAACATCCTCTTTATTGTTCAAATCCTCCTTCACAAAATATAGGTAGTCAATAAATCAAATGACAGCAATTCAATTCATTCATGGCATTGTGAAGACAACTTAATTCACACCGAGTGCCAGAATGGGGATGAGTTTTAAATTACTTTAAACATGGGATAGTTGTTGATCAGATCAGTTTTACAAAACTGCTGATTTTCTGAGATCTTAACATCCATTTCATGAGTTTACAGATAAGGGTCTGAAACAGATATCTATGTTTGAAACAGATGGGCTAGCCACCTCACCAGGCTGCACCAGAGCAGACAACCGCATGTGTCTTCAAGGGAGATTTCTACCTGAAATAGCTTAACTTTTTCCTAAAGCCTCTCAGTTGACAGGAATTGTCCACCTCCAAACGGAGCACAAAGACACCACATTGAGCTCTTAGGAAAACAAATCATTTACTTTATTTTTTAAATGTCATCAAACTGGTGTCAAAATATGAAGAAGCGCGTTCATCTAAATGCGCATGTATTTATTGGTCAACAACAACTTTAAATGCAGCAATATGAAACATTTTGCAAATGAAAACAGTGATGCACAAATGAGCTTGTGAAAAGCCGTAAATCCTCATTAAAGGGAAACCAGACACTAGAAGGCAGCCATACTGAAATAGTTGAAGCTGCTGAAGAGCTGGCAGGTTTTATTTAAAAACTAAGAAGAGACCAGTTGTTTGCCGACCACTTAAAATAAATGCCGGCTTCTGCCAAGGTAGAGAATACAGAGAATGGCTGCTTCCAGATTTGCTGGCTAGCCATTTCTGCAGATACACAAAGAAACAGAGGTGCTGCTGCAACTAAAATATATTATAAATGAAAAAGAAGCAGCAGCTGCTGTAGAACAGAAATACAAATAACTCTCACAGAAGACAGTTTTATTGCTGAAGAGTTATAAAATGTCTGAGTGTCAGTAGGCAGCAATAACGCATCATGGAGATTCATTTCAAGTTTGGGGATGAAGTTATGCAAATTTAGTGAGAAATGTAGTATGGATCAGCAGTCTCTGTAATGCTGAGTGCAGTCTGGTCCATCAAGCAGTCGTGCAAGGAGGGCAGACCCAATCATACACCCCCCCCCCCAAAAAAAAACAACTTTGTTCAACCTCAGGTAAAACACAAGTCCACCAAAAATATAAAACATTCAAGCCATCATTCATGGAAGTATCTGTTTATGCTTTTATTGGTAATTAACTTCAAACAAACTCATCACATCAAGTTTCATGCAAATATAACAAAACTGCTAAGCTGGTTGTTACAGTAAATTTATAGCAGCAATGGTTGTGTGGGGGTGTGTGGACAGTGACAGATGGAAATCCAGTGTAACAGACAGACTTTGAAGTACTGACCTTATCCGTCTGGTCTTTATCTGACTGTCTGTTTTAGTCTCTGCTGTCCCGTACACATTTCTCTTGATCTTCCCCACACTTTGCCTTTTTCCCACCAACCCCACTTTTACTCTCCCACTCTTTTATCTCATTTTCTCTTTGAATTCAACACAAATCACCAAATATTTTACACACTTGTCAGGAGATTGCAGAAGTTTTCATTTGAACTGAAACATTTCCATCTTACATTACACCCTGAACCGCATTTCTGACCTGCATACTTGTTAATTCTTGCATATGCCTGAACAAGTAAAAAATCTGCTAGGAAGGAATATTTTACTTGCCCTATCAAAAAAAAAAAAAAAAGAAATACACATCTGCCAATCATCTGTTAATACCAATGTCTTTGTTTCATGTTGATATTTTTGGCAATAGGGTTAACACTCCTAGAACTTATAATAACAAAAGTGCTTCAATAAGGATGAAGATCCTCTTTCACAGATTTCTTCATTCTGAACGTTGCGTAAAATGAATACACGTTTCATGTTTAAAGGATAAACAGATTTGTTTCATATCTATACTTTTCATATTCAAATGGGAATGTGAGACAGGACAGAGACACAGAAAAACAGAATTCAGGGTTCAAGACAGAACTAGAAGGCAAACTGTATGGTCCATAGAGAGTGAATGTTATTCTCAGCTGATGGTGCCCTTACGTATTTTTCAGGTTGGCTGTCCTTCTTAATGATGATCCGATGGAGCAGAATAAATAATGAACAAAGGAAATTATTTTTTTCAAAACAGTGGATTTTGACAACTTACTGTTCTATGCAGGAGGGATGACGATATCCCTGTTAACTGTGTTTGAACAAAATGTTCAGAAAAAAGTTGTCTTGCTTCTTCATAGCTATAGCTGTTTGATTTAAACGGTGTGAAGTTCAGTTACTAGCGTTTCAGGTACATTCTATTGAGCACAGCAACATGCTGGCAGCTGTCTGAGAAACGGTAGACTGAAGCATCCAAGACTGTCTTTTTCACTTTGTTTCTCACCACAGAGGTGAGAAACCGTCACGACATAGCTAACGTAGCTAATTCCAGTGAGCAGCTTGGATGTCACCGACAAGCACTCACCTGTATTCATTCTAGTTGTGGCTCTGATGAACTGAATGAGCATGGTATACAGTTTTCTGATGGAGCCTCATAGGGATCAAAATGATTTGTTTTGAGCAAGGTTTGCTCAGAACCAAAGGAAAACACAACTGAAAAGAAGGGAGAACATACATTTCATACTTCTTAAAAACATAGATATTGTTTTCTTCTTCTGCTTGTGATCTAACCATGATTTTCTTTACCAGCTGTGTGTTTAAGCCGTCTTTTGAGTGGATATGGACAGTCATAAAAATTTGGGCTGCATGCAATATTCACAAAGAATCCTGATGGAAAGAGAAAGTTTACAAAAAATAGAATCTGTATCCACAGGCTTTGTGGTGAAACAAATAGTAAAACAGATTGACAGACATAAATTAGACTTAGATTGTTGGGAAAAATATGATTAGCACCAGATCCCAAGGATCTCATGTTCATATTTAATGCATCCTATAATTCTCTCTGAACTACAGTCTTTGTCTGACTGATGAATATGTTAACCTGACCATGAAGTCCCAAGAGGCGTTATTGTGTCTAAAAATGGCAAATATAATTATCAGTTAACTGTATTGCACAGCATAGCTCATCACAGTGGGGGGTAGATCCCCACCCACTTATAATGAGAAAGCTATTTGTGTAGCAATACCAGGGGAGACGTGCGCTTGTGGCAGGTGTGTGTCTTTATCTGGTTTGCAGATGAAATGGTAAATCCCTGGGAAGCAGGGCAGGGTCACAGGAAAAGCATAGGCCAGCATAACCCCAGCTGGCCCCTGAGTTCCCACCCTGACCACCTATCAGTGTCCAGCAGACCACATCGGTCTCGACTTATCAGGATAGGGCCGATTCCCAGTAGGTTTTCCCATGTGCGCTTCCCCTTAGCGGCTGTTCATTTGTGGAGTGGAACAGATCTTTCCATTTCTCCTGTTTTATTAGAGCACTATTTGTTTGGTGCCTTTCTGAACTGAATCAAATTCAGCGTCAGTTTCTCCCCCTGCAGTTTACATACGACTCACAGTTCCTGGACATGCTGTCCTCTTTTACACGCACTCCCTTAACTTAATCTTCTCAGCCCCTGTCAGTCAGACCGACAGGCGTGACGCACCCCTGCCTCCGCTTTCTTTCCTCTGCCATTGTAACCGGTCTCGAGGTTTTTTTTTTTCCCACCATCTCAAGACTGTTTCTTCTCATTGGTGAAAGGTTCACCGCACTTTGCAACAAGCGTGCTCTTCTGTTCCTTGCATTACAAGGCAATCGCCAGTTGATCTACAATCTGAACTCTTTAAAGGGAGGATAAGCAAAAAAAGGCTATTTATTTGGCAGCTGAAGGCTGCTTCTGTTTCTATGTGATAAAAAGGATGAGGCTATTTTAACAGCTGGCAAGCTTTCACCTGTTCCTAAGCTTTCCCCTTGGCCGCAGGCAGATGCACAGATTAAAAAAAGTTTCAGCAAGATGGGGTTTTTTTTCTTCTTTTTTTTATAACTTGGTCAAAGATAAAAAATAACTAGGAAGCTTTTCTCTTAAAATGTCACCAATGGATCCATTTTCTTTTACATTTTATTCCATGTTCATACAGTGACTTATATTTTTTGTCATCCGTGACGTTTTGTTACTTTGATGTGCTTTAATTTTGTTTTCTGTCGTTTCATGTTGTTCTGTCTTTTTTATTTGCTCCATAAATCATATGTTTGATCTTTTATTTTCAGTTGATTTTATTGGTGGATTTGATCCATTCCCACTCTACCATGTCAATGAAAAATCATCTCATCTCCTGTTAAAGCCCATGCACCTGTAAGTATGTCACCCAAAAGGCATTGCATCTACATGTGCAACCTCTACAACTTAACTGTTCACGCCAATAATACTATGTTCTTCAAAGTATTAAAAAACAAAACAAAACAAAAAAACAAACCTTTGTACCGGGCCATCTCAAAAAATGGAATATCACTGAAATATTAATTCAGTAGAGAGCATAGAGATGAACAGGCAGATCGTCTCTATGCTCCATTGTTGCAGTAACTGATGCAATAAGAGTCCAGAGCTGGTATTCAGTGAATGTACTGTACATGCTTCTCAGCATAATATGTTCTGCAGTATTTTATTTTTTCTGATAAAACGACTTCTTTTCTTTTTTTTTTTTGGCTGTCAACCATAATCATCTAAATTAACAGAAATACATCTATTGAAATGTATAACTCTATGTTAAAAAATTTTGTTTCAAAGTCTGAACTTAAGTTCTACTAAAATAAATAGTGTCTTAATGATACTCCAAATTATTAACATTCCTTGTTCTTCAAAACTTAAATAATACCTGAATTTATCAATTAACCAGCCTGAAACATGCTACATTCTTTTGTAGTGCTTTATACAAGGCCCTCCCATGGCACAGTTTTGACTTGACTAAGTGTGTGTGTCCATGTCACAAACAGCTAAGAGAAGCACATTAACCACAAACACATTTCTGTCCAAAAACTGGATTAATCAATTAAATGTTGCAAAGAAGTTCATGACAATAAGCCACAGAACTCATGTAATAATTCTCAGCCAACATGAAATGAATATTTAATGAGCTTCCTGACAGTTTAATCAACTCCGTCTCTAATGGGAGGGAGGATGTTTTCCTCTCTCCAATCTACAGGGAGTTATGTTCTGAATGAATTCATCCAGGACTGGTTTTGTATGTGTGCATGTATGCGTGTGTGTGTGGGGGTGTGCATGCATGTGTGTAAGTAGGAGACCCAAGCAGTGCTAATCTTCTTTTCCCTCTTTCCATGTTTCCTGCTCTTCCAGGTCTACGTAAATAGGAAAGGCATCCACCGAGGGAGGTGATACAGCAAATTCCCATGGAGCCAAAATGGCTGATTTCACATGCACACGCACACGCACGCACACACACACACATCCCACAGCTTCTCATAGCACCAGACGTCTCCTTCTGGGTTTCAGTTCTTAACATGTAATTTACTTGTGTGTGGCCCTGAAAAGTCAGTTTCACAATAACAGTCCATTGTTACTGGATTTGGGAATTACCATTGGTGGTATTTGTGTTTATATAAAAGTATCATTTATTTTCTTTCTGTCAGCTTTCACTATGAGCTAACTCTACTGTATGGAACACATTTCAGCAGATGAAAACACGTAGGATGATGGGGCAACCAGCGTTCCCAGTCTGTAGCTGTGTGTCACAGAGGATGGTGATTTAGCATATTACTGCTGGTTTGGCTGAGAGCTTGACCGTTGGGCTGAATTATGGCAGAGTTTGCAGAATGAACCATTGTGCTGCTGCCTGTTTACTTTAGGATCTGTATGCATAAATACAGAAGCAAAGCAGGAAGAGCCAAGGGAGTGGAGAAGTGAAGGATTGGGGAGACAACAAAAGCACCACTACAACAGGCACATCTGCCAAAAATAGAAAATGTAAATAAGGAAATTCAAAGTTTCAAAGGACTGGAAAAGAGTGTTCGCCTTGCAAAGAGGTGCTCAAACACAATAAACGGCATGCAAGTGTTACTTTTATATTTGAAGCATTTTATTACAACAGTTTTTCCGAGTCAGTATTTCTGAAGTGCCAGGTGTTGTGTTTGCCAAAGACCTGAAAGCTTTTGTTCTGACTTCAACTCTCCTCTCCTAGCAGCAGACAGGTCTGGGTAGGGCGATCATTACAAACAGTCCTGCTAAAGTTGCAAGGCATATTTTTAACTTGCCACAAACAACCAAGATTGTTATACCTTTTCATATCACAAACAGCAGAGTTTGAGCTGTTTGGATATGGATGTGGATGAATGGATGAATTAAATATCTACCAGAATAGATCAGGGGGCTTCATTCCCTGTCAGTTCAACACTTATATTCTGTCTGTACATGGTGAAAGTCTGAGTTGTGATCAGTTGTAGGAGTTATCAAAGTTCACATTGTACCGATATGTAATTACAACTGAGCTGGTTAACCAGTTACTAAGACTCGTGTCTCCACCCGTTTGGCTTTTATTCTGAATCAGCTTCATTTTAACTTTTTACTAACAAAACTGAGCACACACGATTAACATGACTCACTTCAGCACTTTTTAGAACATATCCATCAGTTTATCCACCACTCTTGTATTGTCAGAGCTTCCTTTGCCTTAATGTTATGTGAATCACTACTGCCCTCTACTGTTCGAAAAGATCATGTACATAGTGAGAAGCTTTCATATCTCCTCCAGAAATGGCATGTTTCTGTTTGGAGAACAGAAAATAGTCAATTGTACAAGGCAGAAGAGTTTAAAAGTGTGTTTTCCCAGTCAACATACATTCCATTCCACGTGACTCAGGTTGGATACCAACTGAATTTAAACTTCAGCTTCTCATTTGTTTAGTTTTAGTGTGCTTTAACAAAAAATTACAGTGCCTTGCAAAGTATTATTACCCCTTAAACCTTTTCATGTTATCAGAACCTGAAAATGTAATGGATTTTATTGCTGTTTAATGTGATAGACCAACACAAATTGGTGCATCAGTTTGGAAATGCTTAAATATAAAAATCTGTAAAGTATGGTTAACATCTGGGTCCAGTCTCCCTGAATAAGTACAACCACCCGTTTCAGCAAACAGTTTTACGTCTTGGGGTTTGCACATTTACAGCCCAGCAGTATCAGATTTTAAGAGTTATCACATATTCTCAATTGGACTTAGGCCCGGATTTTCTCTTGGTCACTGTCAAATATAGATATATTTGAATTAAAAACATTTCATTGTTACTGGATGGTGAAGTCTAAAGTCTTTTGCTGCCTCTAGTAGTTTTTATTCTGTGATGTCACTGCATTTAGTTCCATCCATCTTCCAATTAAACTCTGATCAGCTTCCCTGACCCTGCTGAAATGCAGCATCTCCACAGCATAATGTCTGGGGGACTAGGGCAGAGAAAGTTTTCCACCACATTTAGTGTAGCATTTAGGCCAAAGCACCCTCTTCCATGTGTTTGCTATCTCCACTATCTGTAGCAAACTTCAGCACTCTTTCATAAAGGCCAGATTTGTGGTGTGGGTGACTAGTTAGAATAATTATCTGTGTTGACAGATTCTTCCACCTGAGCCACAGTTACTAAGGCCCTCTTGACTGTTCCTCTCATGAGTGCTTTTTTTTTCTGTTGATGTAGTGACATTTTGAAAGGCTTGCCGTTGTCGTTGTGACTAACTTTGTGTTGTTCTTTTGCATAAGGTCGCAACCTCCATCTGTGGTTTTGGCTTGAAAAAGTTCAAGGACTGAATGCTTTTGCAAAGCACTGTGTAAACAAAAAAAATATTGACTGGTGTTCATTTTTACAATTTTCCTGTACTGCCAGCAACATCTTATGTCGAGCATTAGATTTCTCTGTTGTATTAAGAGTTCTTCACTGCCAGACAAACAGAATGTAATTGTTAGGATCCCGAAAAACATCTAAACACTTCTGTTGGTTGACTTTGCAATAATTCAGATCTCATTCCTGTAATTTAAACTGCACTCATTGTTCACTCAGTGGATTAGGAAAACAAAGGGTCTAATATTGTAACATTATCAGTCTTAGTAGAAAAAAAATACTTCTAAGATGTCAAAACTAGTCTTCCTCTGGGTGCAATACAGACTTTTCCTAAAGTCCTGGTTGTAGTTATGGTTCTGCTTGTGCTGGTCCAAACTGAAAATGTGTCCATTTCTTTGTAAATATTTCTTTTTTCTTTGTGTTAAAAGGTGGTAAATTATGTTCTCCTGTTTTCTGTCTTGTGTTGCTCCAACCTCATGTGACCTGATTGTGTAACCCTGTTTATCCAGAACTGTGCTTTGTGTTCATGTAAATATGGTAAGTGTTTGTTAATATTAATAATAAAAAAAATCATGCTCTTTTAAAAGTCTTGGGAGTTATTTTAGGAATGTAATGATGACAGTGCACAAGTGAAACCTAAACATTTTATTGGCTAACATTATAAAACCAGCACTCCTTAGTTTTTTAAGTTCACTGAAGATTACAGGCAGTGCAAATTCAAGGGGAAACTGTGGAACACCAGTGAAGTGGCAGTTTTTAACAACAGCCTTAAGACATAAAAGCACGAACACTGCCTCTGATGACAGCTCTGCAGATGGGGCAGTGACGCAGGCTGGCGGCACAATCGCCACAAACCACCAGGTGACCACAGGGGATGAAGACGATGGATACCAACTTGTCCATGCAGACTTTACAGGTTCTCTCCTCCTGCAGCTGCCTGAGCAGCTCCTCGGGACTTTGATCCTTTACTGGTGGAAAACACAAGCAAAAAAGTTCAATTGTTTGGGGAAGGATCTGTGACTAAAACATCAAGATAGGTAAAACAGTGAAAAAGCAAAAAATAAAATGCCAATTCATTACAATAGGATTTCACAAGCATGCAGACCTCTCTTTGGTACGGGTGTCTCGGTCCTCGTGTTTCCTGCACTGGATCCCAGGCTCCTCTCTTGCTCTAAATTGAACAAAGACACAACATAAACACTTAGCTTTAATTAAAATTGAGTGTTTTAATTCTGCAGTTGGTCAAAGTCGTGTTTTTACATTCGTTTACGTGTTTTAAAATGCTTCCAAAGTTGAAATCCTCCTTTCCAAAAGTCCCCTTATTTTCAAGTAAATTTGATGCAAAATCAAATGTGATATATTTGTAATAATGTTTATGCACAACAGACATTTTTTAGACATTTTTTTAAACCAAAAGTTGTGAGACTGTGATGTTTAGCTGATGTTCTGTATTTCTTCCCCAAAAGGTTTCTAATTCAATTAGATCATTGCGCTGGCTTGCATAAGCTTCTTGTTAGAGGTTTAGAGGAAGACTTACAAAGATGCCTTGGCTGGAGAAAGCCATGTCAGGGCCTTCAGTTTGTGCATCCTATCACACTGCGAATATTAAAAGTGTTTTCTCATTTTGGATTTTATCTAGACTTTTGCTTCTCAGAGGAATGATTAGCTATGAAGAAGGTCTGATCTTGTCTTAATATATTTTTACTTTCTCTTGAGGCGGTTTTCATAACATCCAAAAAAATCATTTCCGTTATTGATGTCCAGAGCTTGCTAGATTTCCCTGAAGTGACCCCATAAGCAGTTGTCAGAAAAGGTATTCCAGTTTTTTATTGCTAAAATGTTTTGATTAAAATTGCATCTTTAACTTTATTGGAAATTAATTGATTATCGGTGTCTAATATTTGGCAGAATATATCTAGAGTTTTTCATTTGTATTAGTTCTGATAGCATGGATCAACAAAAAAAAATGTCTGAAGTTGCAACTTGAAGAAAGAACATAGACTTTTTAGAATATATATTGTTTTGCTCATAAAGCTGGGATTTCTACAAAATCATCAGTGAATAAACAGTAACATATCTCTGTTCAACAAGGGAGTAAGAATAAGTTGAAAAAGAAAAATCAATTTCTAATATAAAACAAGGGCAAATCTCCAAAATCACAGTAGTCTGGGTAAATAATTAAGTTTGTTTCCATCTCTGTTACCTCTGCTGTTTGGCCCTGCCTGCCTCTCCTCCTCTTCTGCTTGCAGAACATCAGTAACCAGCTCAGACACTGAGGTGTAGTACTGGCCTGTCAGCAGGTACTTGGTCTGGACCAGACTCTCCACTACGCTGGCTTCAAACCCCATCTGCAGCACAGTCTGCACAACAGGAGAGAGCATGGCTGATGAAGCTCCCAGACCTCCGACCAAATCTGAAGGGTAAGTTGGAGGAGAGAGGAAGATGACTTCAAACTAGAGACCGAATGCCATACTGGCTTTACACACGACCTGAGACCTCAGATGACAGGATATCACACAAAATCGGGATAGATCGGGGAAGAGAAAAACAGAAAACATTCACCTAACTTTTTGTGTAGCAACATCTTAAATATTTTTAGCTGCACCACTTTTCTGCATGCCTGCAGAAAATCAGATTGCTATGGTACTTTCTTCATTTCACGCAATAACTACTGTGTTACATTCACTGTGTGACTACACTCAGTTAAACACCCTGTAAGGCATTTAGCAGTGGCCACAGTCCCTGAAGAAAAACAAGCATAGATAATTTCAGTCAGTTGTCCTGGCTGGTTCGCTTTCATAAAAGACATGTGAATTGTAAAGAGTTGATTAAATAAAGATTTGAATGCATGTCAGTTTTTTTTGTTTGTTTGTTTTTTTTATTTTATTTTTTTATCATGTTTCTGAAAGTAACATAAAGAAAATGAACCTGCTTTATGAAAAATAAATTTGAGGCTTAAAACAGAGATGGTGCAATACTTTTTGTCAGCCAGAAAAGCAACAATCTGTGAAGTTGGTCAGAAATAATGAAGAAATTTAAATCAAAAAAGACATGTTGAAACTTTGAATCTGGGATCAGACAGTAGGGCCACCATTGTGTTTCTCTTTTCTCTATTAATACATGATTTTTGTACCATTTTCAATCTTGGTAATACTTACCATTTCTGCCACCAACGTCTCTGCCTGTGGATGTCTGTGATCCTCCCTGGAAGCCAAATTTTTGTTTTTCAATTACAATGAATTAAATGAATTAAATTATTTAAGTAAATAAATAACAAACAGGCATTTATACACAAGTCTAATGCTTCCATTTATCCATGTAGTTTAAGTCATTATTAATTAAAGGGATATGACTCTTACCATATTATCACCCAGGTGGAAATGAGCATCCTGGATGTTGCTGATGTACTCCTGTCCTCGTGACTGGATTAAAAACTCACATCTGAGGAACGTAAGAAGGTCGCTTTTAAGATAGGCAACAGGTATGGTTCCCTTAAAAAATCCCAGCGGGAGGCTTAATTTTTAAGTCAAAGGGAAATAGTACATTTTTAAAAAATTAAAAACCTGAAAAATGTGATATGCTTTTGTATTCATTCCCTTTCGTTCTGATTTTGCTAAGTCAAATAAATGGATATTTACCAAAACATGACCGTCCACCTAAATAGTAAGGCTGGGAAAAAAGAGGATTAATCACTAATTCACCCAAAAGCCCTATCTTATCCCCGGAGAGATTTCAGAGATCTGCTATTCAGATGAGAGATTCTGATGACAGAATAACTGTTTGTTGTTCCCTCCTCAAATCCAGGCTTTATGGGCCAAGAAGATGAAAGAAACCTATATGAAGTCTCATTTCTGCCACAAGTCATGCAGGGGACACAGCAAATGTGACAAAAATGTGCTGTGGGTACATGAGATCAAAATGTTTTTGGCTGAAATGCAATATGACATGTGGAGCAAATCTTACAGTAGACAAGACATTGAACACACCATTCACACAATGTCACGTGATGTTGGCAGAATTATTGGTCTGTTCTTCAAATTTCGATTGCGGAAGAAAGAATGTCACCAATGGCGAAACAAAAACAACTGAAATCACAAAATGTGTAGTGTGGTTAAGTAATGGTTAAATCTTATACGTGTCATTATGTATAATAAAAATACAGTTTTGTTTTTAGCTGATATTTTCTCTTCTCACTGTTACAGCCCTCTTGTTACCTTGGAAACCACTTGGCATGTTCCTGCCAGGGGTCATCCCCTGGCTCCCAGTTCCTCAGTCCTCCATCACAGAAGAAGCATTTGACATTGTCACCATGACCTGACATTTAAAAAAATTATTTAGACAGAGTTTGATTGAATAAAGACTCACTAGACTTTCCAGCTCTTGCTAAACTTTCAAACTCTTATAGATAATAAAAAACTCTTCTGTTATCTGTATTTCAAATACAATCCGAATAGAATTGCTTTTTGGTTCAGATTGTCAAAGAAATGTATCTCATAACAATTGGCTGCATTTAATATATAAGTAAAAATTTACTTTAAAATGTAAAATTTCTGACCCTGCCTCTCCCAGTCTAAAAGACAGTAATAGGAATGACAGGTTTGTTTGAAATGTTTTTTAATGATATTTTATAAATTTGAGTTCTCACTGCATGTTGCCTAGCAGCTCCTGTTTTGTCCAGTTTGTTCTGTTCACAACATCCTGACTCAGCTGGAACTATTGTAGCATGAACTCTCACATAGAGGAGGTCACTACAGCAGTCAACATCTACTGAAACATTCTAGTGGATGCTCATGTTTTGCCTAAAAACTGCTAAGGAACAGAGCTCTTTGAAAATGTTGTATTTTAGTACTTCTGATAGGGAATTGATAGTAAGTACCTGTGTAGAAAAACCCAGCTTGGGCCAGAACATCTGGCTGCACCAAGGCTTCAGTGGGCCAGTTGTGGAAAGTGGTAAGTCGAGAGTCCTCTGTCTCCATCTCGGGGTATACTGCTTGTCCAGCTGTTCCCTGATCATCCATAGTCATCCTCTGGAGCTGACTCAACAGTTGGCCATCCACAGAGTCTGAGGAGCCCACCGCCAGAGGAATATTCCCCACAGTTCGACCCTGTATGAAGCTGCAAGTAGGGAAATGACGCTTATGCTCAACGGCTGGGCTGTCACCCTGCTCCCAGAACCTTAAAACACCTCCACAGCAGAAACACTGGACTTTGTCCCCAGAACCCAGGAAGAAGAAGCCCGTCTTAGCCAGGTCTCCTGAAGCCACGGGTGCATCTGCAGGCCAGTTCTGGAAGGTCCGAAGTCTCTCCACTTCCTCCCGCATCCGAGGCTCCTCAAGGATACGCAACATAGTACTCCTGTCATCCGACATTCTGCAGCATGTGGGCTTTTCTCTCTCGTTTTGTCCTGTGCCAGTCAGCCCTTTCGCGGTCCATAGTGGAACACACACTGAAGGTGAGTGCAGAACAACAGCTGAAATAATATGATGAGCAGCGGGGTCCTGTGAGGCGGCCTACAGGAGAAAGTTTTCTAGAAAATCCTCCATATGCCAGAATGTACGCTCATTGATCCTTGATTGAATGACACGCCATGCCTGTCCTATGGCTGCACTTCATGGGGAAAAGAAAAGAACAAAGTAGACTAATACAAATTACTTCATAATTCTAAAGAGAAAAGAAAAGAAAATATGTTTTTCAAAAGTGGTAAATAAAAATCTGATAAACATGAAAAATTGTTTTTTATGTATGTTCAGGTTAGTTCTCCTGTTTAAATGTGAATCTGTGTGTGGTTTTGGCTCAGTTGCACAGTGTTTACGAGTCAAATAAAATAAGGACCTCATGGGTCTTTATGACATAGTTTTAGACTTAGATAATTGCTCCCTCGACTTCAGAATTATTCTGCCTTCAACTGTGATTAAACCAAAGACTCCATGTGATTTGCAATTATGCATATAGTGCATATGTATAAGATTTATCGACTCAAAAGTTGCATCCAGATCTGATAATTGCACATGAGATGATTGATGATCACCGTGGCCATATTTTACCACGTGTCATTTTCCACACAAGTCTCACATGAGTTGATCTTTCTGATATAAGAGGGCCTGCAGGAAACCACAATCTGCTGACATCTCCTGGCCTTGCTTGCACTCACAGATACTGCAGAACCCCCCCCACAAAAACACTAAATACTGCACGCAACACGGTTGAGCAGCAGCTCAACCGTGTGCATTAAAATAGAAAAGCATACAGTTAAAGTGACGAGTAGGAATAGACTTGACAAAAAAAATATTTTTAACACTACTCGTGTACAACACTTCTGAAACGACCATAAAATTTATTACCTTTACATTTTAAAAAATTACTCAGTTCTTTATGTTGTATTGACAAAGTTGCTAAGACTTGTGCAGCTTTATTATGAAGTACCTCTTCATAATAAAAGAGATACTCTTACATTTTACTCTGAGTAAAATGTCTGGATTTTAACAAAGACACACCTGCAGTATTTATTAAAGTGTCACAATTTTTGTGTTGTAAGAAACTGATTTGGAAAAAAATAAGTATATATATATATATATATATTTATACATATATATATATATATATATATATATATATATATATATATATATATATATATATATAATACCACACCAGACAAGACCCAAGGTGTAGGTTGTGCAAGGAGGCCCCTGAGACAGTCCAGGACATAACAACAGGGTGCAAGATACTGGCAGGGAAAGAGTACATGGAACGACATAACCAAGTGACAGGCATAGTGTACAGAAACATCTGTGCAGAATATGGACTGGAAGCCCCGAGATCAAAGTGGGGAACAAAAGTTCCCACCCAAAGGTGGTGGAGAATGGCCGAGCTAAGATCCTGTGGGACTTCCAGATCCAGACAGACAAAATGGTAAGGTCGAACCAACCGGACATTGTCGTAGTGGATAAACAACAGAGGAAAGCCATTGTGGTGGATATAGCAATACCGAGTGACTGCAACATCAGGAAAAAGGAGAACGAGATACTGGAGAAATACCAGGGCCTCAGGGAGGAACTGGAGAGGGCCTGGAAGGTGAAGACCACAGTGGTGCCTGTGGTCATCGGGGCCCTCGGGGCAGTCACCCCCAAACTGCAGCAGTGGCTACAACAGATCCCAGGAACAA